>CM060903.1:1319034359-1320247484 GCA_030737815.1 Allium fistulosum | reverse complement strand
CTGTCCATCACCTTCTCCACCACTTCCACTCTCCGCCTCACCTCCTTCACCCTCGCCTCTTTCCTCCTCCTCATCTTCCTCCTCCGGAACGTCTGGACATGTGCTGGGGGAGGGACCATCGGATTTCTTAAGTTTCTTCCCCCTGGCAGTTGGATGCTTTAAGAAGGGTTTTCTTTTACTGCTCTTCGCCGTAGCCCCTCCTTTAGCTTTGGCGGCCCTCTCCTCAGCTGTGTCTCTCTGCTTGACCACAGACTGACGTGGTAGAATCAGGTTGAGCCCCAGAAGAGTAGCGTTTCTGATCAAATAAGAAGCCACCCTTTCCCCTTCCGGAATGGCTTCTATCTCCTCAGCCATCCGAACCAGACGATCGTTCTCTACGACCGCAAAGCCACCTACCGCTAGCAAGAAATAAAGCACGTAAGGAGGAGTATTGCAGTCAAAACAAAAATTATAAATAAGATTCAACTTACAGCCAGAGGTGAAGCGGCGGAAAGAAACGGAGTCATCTTTGACAAAAAACCATTCCTTCTTGAACATGCTGAATTTTGAATATAAATCCAGGACTGGCTTGAAGGACACAGCCGTCTCTAAGCTAATATACGGAGACCCCTTCTTGTATCCTCTCAAGTTGTACAAGTACCGGATTTCCTGGTTGAAAGGAGGATGCCCGTATCTCCTCTGGAAGATAATAAACAGACTCACCAAGATAGCATATGAATTAGGCTGAAGCTGGAAAGGAGCCACCTTCAAGTATGTGATGAAGCTGACTATCCAGACGTTAATCGGAGGGATGGCACCGCACATGCAATGATACCTGTTGTAAGCAAAATATCCTTCTGGGGGGTTATACGGCATCACTCCGTTCCTCGGAAACCTCATCTGCGCTCTGTCAATCCCAAAAGATCTAGATATAGCGTCAAGCTGCTCATCTTTGAGGGAGCTGGGAAAGAAATCAGGCGGTGAGTTTGTGACAGCCCATAGTTAGGCAAGTATATATAAAAAATAATAATATATGTATATATGTATTTTGAATATTTTATAAAAGAAAAACAATTAATTAAAATAAAACTTTTTCTTTGAAAATACTTGTGTGTGTATGAGTGTGCATGCTCTTGTGCATGTGCACACTGATTTAGTCAGCTACATGAACAAGGCACTTTTGTGAGTAAAGGCCTTATAAATAAATACAAAATAGCAGTAATAACAAATGAGTACATGACTTGTTAGTGTGTACACATTAGCCTAGTTACAATACATAAATAACTTAGGCAGACTTTAGTCTTAATTTCCATAGATTAAATAGGAGCATAGTTGCTTGTGTAGGTAGGAAATGCATGAATATATATGATGTGCAAAATGTTTGATTCATACACACATATAGTTGGTTATACAAATAGGTTTATATACATGATTAAAACTAGAAAATACAAATAATGTCTGAGCCACAGTCATGCAAATAATATGTGGAGAAATTTGCCAAAAGTAGCCAAGACAAGGAAAAAAAGAAATGGTGGGAAAGGAAAGTGGAGAGGGTGAACTATGGGTGAAACCAGAAATGGTGATGGGAATTCTGATAAAAATAAATTACTTAACTAACCTTAAAACCCTAGTAACTCCCTTATATACATCATTATTTCCTACGGTTACATGTTAGAACCAGGAAACAAAAATTAGAAAAAAAAATAGGCAGCAGTTTAGAAAATCAATGGCAGGCCTGAACCAAGACTTGGGAAGGAGAACTATGGTGAGTAAATCCTCACTTGGCAAGGCATTAAGACCTATGAAAGGCAGCCATTAACATTTAATTATTTTAATTTATGTTTGATGTTTTGCTTGCATTTTCTTAGTTTAGAAATTTTCTGTTGTTCCTGAGATTTTGTGACTCTCATTGCTTTGTTGTCACTCAACCTATGCTTGTTTATATATGACAACTTATTGAAGGAATAACAACTGATTTATTTATATGTTTATGAATTTGAGAAATATTTTTAGTTAAAGCATGGATTAATAAGGAAAGTAGGATGCAAGGCAGTAAGAGGAAGGGGTTCTTTGGCTTATGTCTTGCAACTGAAAAGATGGTTGGGGTGTAATGGAATTTCCATGTGTTGAGTCCTAATCCATCAGTAAGTATTCTTTGGAAATAGGGTTGAGTAACAAGCAAACACACTTTAATATGTGGATTGATTGTGAGAACCTTATTACTGGGGAAACCACAGAGGCATTTCACTTTCTAAAATGCTCAGACCTATGCTTAGCTAAAGATATATCTCTGAATGAAACTGACTTGAAATATGTACAAGTGTGACTGATTAAATTGTTGAATGGATGAATGGGTGAATGATTGATGGATGTATGAAAACTGCTAGCACATATTAGTTAACATACCACAGTTTTGGGCATGACACTGCATATGTAATATTGGGTCATATGAAAGAACTTAGTGATTAAACTAAGGATGTGGGTCACCTCTATCAGGTTGGGTATGAGGGAAGTGGGTATGACATAGTGGTTGGCTCGCATCAAGGCTGGGGTGTGAGTTTGCACATGGCATGTTTATGCCCAAATAGCTTATAGTGCACTGGAAACCAGGTAGTGGTTCTAGGCAGTGTGCACCAGTGCAACCATGAATGTAATACTGGACTTTAGAATAACATGAAATAATTATACATGCAAGGGTAAATAGGCTAGAAGTATATGGGAGTCCTAACATGTAGACTCAGGTTTGATACTTTGGCCCAATACCATGAATATGGTCTGTGCATGTTTATGTATGATTGTGCATGTTTTGGGTGTTAGCACCAACTTGTGTGTATGTATGATGGTTGATAGGATTTCTGGACCAATGTTTTTGATGACAAGTTAGTCTAAGAATACACACTTGTCATTACACATACACCACTGGATAAACACTTTGTAAATTTGAACATGAGAAGGAGACTTATTATCTTGAATAAAATATTTAGCCTCTGAGAACAGAAACTATAATAATGGAACATACTTCATTAGTCTTTATGCATTAACAAGTGATTCTACTCACACCAGACATAAGTCTGACCTGTTTGTTGCTTGCATCAAATGGGTGCTTCATATGTATTATGGAGCAGATCATGAGATGTCTACAGGAAAAGAGAAGGCTAAGTGATAAGATGCAGATGTGTGATGCTAAGAAGAAATCTGGTGATTCAGTGAACTATGAATGTTTGCTGAAGAATGTCCTTCATGTTTTATTTTTAATTAGAAGACTTTCTGTAATAATATTGTATTTGTGCTGGATTTTGATGGTGATGTAATGAATGGTCTAAAAGGTTATTATGGGATGAAACTGCTTTCAGTAGAAAAGATAAATGTGTTTAGCTTTATATCATAACCTGTAAGTATGCAAATTTTCATGAGTCAAGCAGTGAATTCAGTAGTAAATCTGAAGCATATGTGAACCAGTAATGTATACATATGTGTTAGATTGTTTAGAGGTTAGAACCTATTTACAAACTAACTGTAACATTATGAAGTAAGGATAAACCCATAGGTAGAAAAGGAAAAAAAACAAAGGAAGCATGAACTCACATTTTTGTATGAGTTTGAGGTTTTAAATGAATAAGCAGAGGTAGTAATCATAACAAGACAGTATAGGGATCCAACCTAATCAAGTTGATCAATCTGCAAACTAAGGTGTAGTAAATAGAAGTTGTACATGTTTATGTGCACACAGGTGCATAGAAGCATGCACAACCTTCTGCTTTGCTATCTGAAAAGCCATATTGCAAAAGTCTAAGTGTTATGACTCAACTCACATGTTTCATTAAAAATACAGAGGTAAACACAAACAAACAAACAAGAATTAGTTTGAAAATAATTGCACAAAGATTTAAATGGGAGAGGGTTTTTCCCAATCCTTTTTACTATGGCTAAAACATAGTTATTTTGTTTAGAATAAACTGAGTTATTCTTTATTCAAAAAAAACTCTGATATTAGAATTAAAATGATTTGTATGTTTATATGTACATACAAATAGTTTTTTACAAGAAGTATATCAATATTTCTATATTGATCAAGTTGGATCTTGGGAAATAAATAAAATGATGAAAAAAAGGAAATAGTTGGTTTTGGAAGTAAGTAACCCCGAATTTAGCATAAACTAAATTGAGTCACTCAAACAATTTGTAGACTAGGGAGGGTTGCTTCAGTTGGTATCAGAGCTATGTTATTAAATACATAGCCAATACAAATACTTGGTTGAATCTGTGTGCATTGTTTGTACTGTTTGCATTGGTTGTTTTACTTATTATGTATGAATGAGTTCACTTCTAGTTTAAAAAGTGAAGCAGTGAATAGGAATTAGAACTAACCATACTAGAAATGTCAATAGAGGCCCAGAGCTGTTAGGATCAATCCCCAGGCTGCTGGAGAAAGGGAGGACAATCATGATGAACAGACAACTGGAATGGCCACTGATCCCCCAATGATTAACATGCAAGATTTTGTTAGAGTATTAAGGGATGGGATGGCACCTAGAGTAGATAATCCTCATGAGGAGCTGTCCAAATTGCTTAAAACATATACACACTTAGGAGGCAGTAGCTTTGATGGCACATAAAATGTCATGGGTGTCCAAACATGGCTAAGAACAGTGGAGAGGATCTTTGCAGATATGCAGGTTAATGACCAGAGAAGAAGGCAAATAGCTTCAAGACAACTAAAAGGCCTTGCTTTGGATTGGTGGGAAGTGATCATTGCAGGCAGGCAAGAGCAAGAGATCACATGGAATCAGTTCAAAGAAATGTTAGAAGCCAGATTTGTCCCAGCCTCAGCAAAAGCTTCATTACTTGAGGAGTTTATCAAGTTGAGGCAAGGATCTATGAGTGTCACTGAATACACTCAGAAATTTGAAGGGTTGTCCAAGTATGGGGCAGTACTAATCCCAGATGAAGTTTCAAGGAATGCAAGGTACATTCAGGGATTAAATGCTGGATTGAGTAGAGCCATGTTACCATACAAAGACAGAACCTTTGATCAAGTTATGGACTTGACATTGTCATTTGAGCAGCATGACAATGCCAGGGAAAAGTTTAAGAATTTCAGGAATAACAAGAAAGGGAAGAATAGAGCACACCCATATGAGAAGAAGAAGGGAGAAGCAACGAACAAAGAAGGAAGTAAGGTGGCAAGCTCTGACAATAAGAAACCTAAAGTGATCTGTTACAATTGTGGGAAGGAAGGCCATATAAAGACCAAATGCCAAGCACCCAAGTCAACTGTTCTTAGGTGCTACAACTATGGTAAAGAGGGGCACATGAAAAGGCAGTGTCCAGAAATGGCAAGGGTGGCTGTACTTGAAGGGAAGGGCAAGACCATGGAAGCACCTAGCCAAGTGGAAGGTATATTATTCATTAAAGGCATACCCATATCAGTTATTTATGACACAGGAGCTACACACTCTTTTATTTCATGTGACATAGTTCAGAAACTAGGGTTAACATGTGTTTTTGTTGATAAGCCATTGCATGTTAATAGTCCTATAGGTAATTCCTGCATTACAAATATGAAATGCATGCAAGTAGAATTATGTATGGGTGGTCACACCTTTATTTCAGAATTATATGTGTTGAATTACCCTAAGTTGGATATTATACTGGGAATGGATTGGTTAAAAGGTTTTTGTGCTATCATTAACTTGGAAAATTCCACAATCTCATTACAACTTCCTGATGGCAAAAGAGTTTTGGTCATGTATGAGGCAGCCAAAGATAGGGGTATGGGCAGGATGTTCAACTTGAACAGTGGTGAAGTTGAATCAAGCCTAGAGAAGATACCCATAGTTAACCAATACACTGATGTGTTTGGTGAAGTGAATGGCATTCCTCATAATAGACCAGTAGAATTTCAAATAAGACTTAAGCCAGGAACAAGCCCTGTCATTAAAAAACCAAACAGAATGGGTCCTAAGGAACTGATTGAGTTGAAGAAACAATTAGAAGAATTAGAACAAAAAGGCTTCATTAGGCCAAGTAGTTCAAATTGGGGATCACCAGTAGTATTTGTTAAGAAGCATGATGGTTCCTTGAGAATGTGCATAGACTATAGGGAACTAAACTCAGTCACCATAAAAAACAAATACCCTCTACCTAGAATTGATGATCTTTTTGATCAATTAAATGGTGCTAAGGTATTTTCCAGGCTTGACTTAGCATCTGGTTTCCATCAAATGAAAGTGGAAGAAGAAAGTATCAAGTATACAGCTTTCAATACCAGGTATGGCTTGTATGAATACTTAGTAATGCCATTTGGTTTGACCAATGCACCATCCTATTTTGTGGATTTAATGAATAGGATTTTTAGAGATTATTTAGATAAATTTGTACTGATTTTCATCGATGATATATTGGTATACTCTAAATCAGCTGAGGAACATGAGAAACATCTGCACATGGTACTAAGTAGACTAAGGCAACAAGGCCTTAAAGCCAAGTTTGCAAAATGTTCCTTCTGGAAGAATGAAATAAAATTCTTAGGCCATATAATTTCTCAAGAAGGAATTTCAGTAGATCCTAGTAAGGTCATGGCAGTACAAGCATGGAAGAGACCAAGCAATGTTACTGGGATAAGATCATTCATGGGCATGGCTGGATACTACAGAAGATTTATAAAAGACTTTGCTAAAATAGCAACCCCATTAACTAAGCTAACAAGGAAAGACCAACCTTTCTTATGGACTGAGAAGTGTGAAGGGGCATACAACCAATTGAAGAAAGCACTGATGGAAGCTCCAGTGCTGAAAATCCCAGAAGGCAATGATCATCTGGTAGTGTACACTGATGCATGTGGGTCAGGTATAGGGGCTGTTCTTATGCAAGATGGTAGAGTAATAGCCTATGCATCAAGGCAATTAAAACCAAGTGAGACCAAGTATGCAACACATGACTTGGAATTGGTAGCTGTGGTGTATGCATTAAAGCTTTGGAGGCACTACCTATTAGGAGCAAAATTTGAGCTTTATACTGACCACAAAGCTTTGAAATACTTATTTTCTCAAAAAGATTTGAACATGAGACAACATAGGTGGGTGGAATTCCTTGCTGCCTATGATTTGGACATTATGTACACACCAGGAAAAGCAAATAGAGTGGTAGATGCATTGAGTAGGTAACATGCCAAGTTGGCTACATTGATGATAGAGGAGTTTAAAATGTTATTGGCACTATCTGATGTGGAAGTGCAAAGTGTGGAAGGGCAAACTATGGTGATAGATGAGGACATGGAGCACTATGGCAAGCTCAGCCTTATCACAATAAAATCTGACTTAGTGGAAGAAGTGAATCAGTCTCAAGACATGGATGCATTCCTAAGAGAGAAGAAGGAACTGTTAAGGAATGGTTCAAATATTGATAAGTTTGAATTGGATGAAAAAGGATTTTTGAGATACAAGGGAAGACTATGTGTGCCTGGCACAGAAGCACTACAAAGAAAAATCATGGATGTTCATCACAAGTCTAAGTACACCATACATCCAGGAGGTACTAAAATGTATCATGATCTAAAGAGGAGTTATTGGTGGAAAGGAATGAAAAGGAGTGTGGGTGAATATGTGGCAAGATTCATGACTTGCCAACAAGTCAAGGCTGAGTACCAAAGACCCAGTGGACTGTTGCAACCTCTGGAAATTCCAAGGTGGAAATGGGAAAGCATATCAATGGATTTCATTGATGGCTTGCCAAGATCAAAGAGAGGTAATGATAGTTTTGGGTGGTGGTAGATAGGTTGACTAAATCATCACACTTCATACCAGTAAAGAGTGATAGAAATGCACCAAAATTGGCACAAATTTTCATGAAAGAAATCGTAAAACTACATGGAGTTCCTACCACTATCATTAGTGACAGAGACACCATATTCACATCAAAGTTTTGGAGTAGTTTTCAACAGGCAATGGGGGTTGAATTGTGCTTGAGCACAGCCTACCATCCCCAAATTGATGGCCAGACAGAAGTAGTTAATAAATTTTTGGAGGATCTACTTAGAGCCTGTGTACTTGACCATGGTGGTAATTGGGAAGACTACCTTCATTTAGCAGAATTTGCTTACAATAACAGCTACCAGAGTAGTATAGGGATGGCTCCCTATGAAGCTCTATATGGGAGGCCTTGTTTGTCACCTGCTTGCTGGTTAAAGGTAGGAGATAGGGTGATGTTAGGACCAGATCATGTGAAAGAAACAAATGATAAGATCACACTGATCAGACAGAGAATGAAGGCAGCACAAGACAGAATGAAATCATATGCAGATAGAAGAAGGAAACCACTTGAATTTGAAGTAGGAGATTTTGTGTATTTGAAGGTCTCACCTATAAGGAAGGTGTTGAGATTTGGTAAGCCAGGGAAGCTAACCCCGAGATACATAGGGCCATATGAGATCATAGCAAGAATAGGAAAGATGGCTTACAGGTTGAGGTTGCCAGAAGAAATGAGTGGAATACATAATGTATTTCATGTATCACAATTGAGAAAATGTGTACATGATGAAGCTTCAGTGATTCAGCCACAAAACCCAGTAGAAGTTAGACCAGATTTAGTTTACGAGAAGGAGCCAGTGGGCATTGTAGCTAAAGAAGATAAGAAATTGAGGAACAAAACTATTAAACTGGTAAAGGTGCAGTGGAGTCTAGACCCTAATGATTGCACATGGGAGGTTGAGGACAAGATAAAAGTCCAGTACCCTCAACTATTTGCAACTGACAATTAGATTAGAGGTAATTTATCATTTATGCTTGTATTCAGTTAGTTAAACATAGTATTCAGTATTGAATGTGCTTGCTTGATGTGTGCTTTGGTTGAATTAAGAGTATGTGTTTATGATGGTGTTGATATGTGACTAACACAGGAATAAGATGTTAAATTGTGGGACACGATTTCTTAAAGAAGGGGTGTATGTGACAGCCCATAGTTAGGCAAGTATATATATATATAATATAATATATGTATATATGTATTTTGAATATTTTATAAAAGAAAAACAATTAATTAAAATAAAACTTTTTCTTTGAAAATACTTGTGTGTGTATGAGTGTGCATGCTCTTGTGCATGTGCACACTGTTTTAGTCAGCTACATGAACAAGGCACTTTTGTGAGTAAAGGCCTTATAAATAAATACAAAATAGCAGTAATAACAAATGAGTACATGACTTGTTAGTGTGTACACATTAGCCTAGTTACAATACATAAATAACTTAGGCAGACTTTAGTCTTAATTTCCATAGATTAAATAGGAGCATAGTTGCTTGTGTAGGTAGGAAATGCATGAATATATATATGATGTGCAAAATGTTTGATTCATACACACATATAGCTGGTTATACAAATAGGTTTATATACATGATTAAAACTAGAAAAGACAAATAATGTCTGAGCCACAGTCATGCAAATAATATGTGGAGAAATTTGCCAAAAGTAGCCAAGACAAGGAAAAAAAGAAATGGTGGGAAAGGAAAGTGGAGAGGGTGAACTATGGGTGAAACCAGAAATGGTGATGGGAATTCTGAAAAAAATAAATTACTTAACTAACCTTAAAACCCTAGTAACTCCCTTATATACATCATTATTTCCTACGGTTACATGTTAGAACCAGGAAACAAAAATTAGAAAAAAATAGGCAGCAGTTTAGAAAATCAATGGCAGGCCTGAACCAAGACTTGGGAAGGAGAACTATGGTGAGTAAATCCTCACTTGGCAAGGCATTAAGACCTATGAAAGGCAGCCGTTAACCTTTAGTTATTTTAATTTATGTTTGATGTTTTGCTTGCATTTTCTTAGTTTAGAAATTTTCTGTTGTTCCTGAGATTTTGTGACTCTCATTGCTTTGTTGTCACTTAACCTATGCTTATTTATATATGACAACTTATTGAAGGAATAACAACTGATTTATTTATATGTTTATGAATTTGAGAAATATTTTTAGTTAAAGCATGGATTAATAAGGAAAGTAGGATGCAAGGCAGTAAGAGGAAGGGGTTCTTTGGCTTATGTCTTGCAACTGAAAAGATGGTTGGGGTGCAATGGAATTTCCATGTGTTGAGTCCTAATCCATCAGTAAGTATTCTTTGGAAATAGGGTTGAGTAACAAGCAAACACACTTTAATATGTGGATTGATTGTGAGAACCTTATTACTGGGGAAACCACAGAGGCATTTCACTTTCTAAAATGCTCAGACCTATGCTTAGCTAAAGATATATCTCTGAATGAAACTGACTTGAAATATGTACAAGTGTGACTGATTAAATTGTTGAATGGATGAATGGGTGAATGATTGATGGATGTATGAAAACTGCTAGCACATATTAGTTAACATACCACAGTTTTGGGCATGACACTGCATATGTAATATTGGGTCATATGAAAGAACTTAGTGATTAAACTAAGGATGTGGGTCACCTCTATCAGGTTGGGTATGAGGGAAGTGGGTATGACATAGTGGTTGGCTCGCATCAAGGCTGGGGTGTGAGTTTGCACATGGCATGTTTATGCCCAAATAGCTTATAGTGCACTGGAAACCAGGTAGTGGTTCTAGGCAGTGTGCACCAGTGCAACCATGAATGTAATACTGGACTTTAGAATAACATGAAATAATTATACATGCAAGGGTAAATAGGCTAGAAGTATATGGGAGTCCTAACATGTAGACTCAGGTTTGATACTTTGGCCCAATACCATGAATATGGTCTGTGCATGTTTATGTATGATTGTGCATGTTTTGGGTGTTAGCACCAACTTGTGTGTATGTATGATGGTTGATAGGATTTCTGGACCAATGTTTTTGATGACAAGTTAGTCTAAGAATACACACTTGTCATTACACATACACCACTGGATAAACACTTTGTAAATTTGAACATGAGAAGGAGACTTGTTATCTTGAATAAAATATTTAGCCTCTGAGAACAGAAACTATAATAATGGAACATACTTCATTAGTCTTTATGCATTAACAAGTGATTCTACTCACACCAGACATAAGTCTGACCTGTTTGTTGCTTGCATCAAATGGGTGCTTCATATGTATTATGGAGCAGATCATGAGATGTCTACAGGAAAAGAGAAGGCTAAGTGATAAGATGCAGATGTGTGATGCTAAGAAGAAATCTGGTGATTCAGTGAACTATGAATGTTTGCTGAAGAATGTCCTTCATGTTTTATTTTTAATTAGAAGACTTTCTGTAATAATATTGTATTTGTGCTGGATTTTGATGGTGATGTAATGAATGGTCTAAAAGGTTATTATGGGATGAAACTGCTTTCAGTAGAAAAGATAAATGTGTTTAGCTTTATATCATAACCTGTAAGTATGCAAATTTTCATGAGTCAAGCAGTGAATTCAGTAGTAAATCTGAAGCATATGTGAACCAGTAATGTATACATATGTGTTAGATTGTTTAGAGGTTAGAACCTATTTACAAACTAACTGTAACATTATGAAGTAAGGATAAACCCATAGGTAGAAAAGGAAAAAAAACAAAGGAAGCATGAACTCACATTTTTGTATGAGTTTGAGGTTTTAAATGAATAAGCAGAGGTAGTAATCATAACAAGACAGTATAGGGATCCAACCTAATCAAGTTGATCAATCTGCAAACTAAGGTGTAGTAAATAGCAGTTGTACATGTTTATGTGCACACAGGTGCACAGAAGCATGCACAACCTTCTGCTTTGCTATCTAAAAAGCCATATTGCAAAAGTCTAAGTGTTATGACTCAACTCACATGTTTCATTAAAAATACAGAGGTAAACACAAACAAACAAACAAGAATTAGTTTGAAAATAATTGCACAAAGATTTAAATGGGAGAGGGTTTTTCCCAATCCTTTTTACTATGGCTAAAACATAGTTATTTTGTTTAGAATAAACTGAGTTATTCTTTATTCAAAAAAAACTCTGATATTAGAATTAAAATGATTTGTATGTTTATATGTACATACAAATAGTTTTTTACAAGAAGTATATCAATATTTCTATATTGATCAAGTTGGATCTTGGGAAATAAATAAAATGATGAAAAAAAGGAAATAGTTGGTTTTGGAAGTAAGTAACCCCGAATTTAGCATAAACTAAATTGAGTCACTCAAACAATTTGTAGACTAGGGAGGGTTGCTTCAGAGTTCAAGAGCTCTTGTGGACCGTACCCGTCCACTAACGATCTCGGGGTAGGTCCATGTCATTCCGCTTCTGCCTGGACTGGGGGCACAATGGAGGACTCTCCTTTATCCTTAGATTTCTTCTTGTCAGAATGAGTTTCTACTTTATGAGACATTGTCTGCAACGCGAGGAAACATATTATTAGAGCAAGGAATGTAGAGATATAAACAAATAGATATCTATAGTCGGGAATCTCATTCATAAACATAAAAGTTCCATTCGGTAGTTCGAGTCTAAAAGTCCATTCGGCACTCATACTCCCTCAGTTCATTCGGTAGTCCAAGTTCGGATCTCATTCGGTAGTCCAAGCATAAAATTCATTCGGCAGAAGAAAGCCTCACCTAGTTCAGCAGTCAAATCTGGTTCGGAGACAAGGTCGATCCGGCAGGCAAATGTTTGCTTCGGCTATCTCAAACGATGAGGAATGACGGAAGCGTGAGGCCCATACTTATAGGCAAACGTGGGGTAACCGGACCAACTGGATCGGCACTTGAGCCGAACAAGAGTGTCCAAACTTAGGAAAACAAAGCGCGACATATGCAGGCATATGCCCCACTTTAGGGGGCAAATGTTGGGGGTGTTTCCACCGAACCAGGGCCACCAGACCAATACCGCCGAATCGAAACAACAAAGGCATTGCCGAACCAACCCAATCCCAAGGCATCGCCGAACCAACCCACCGGACCAGGGCCTAGCCGAACCAAGATGGAGAAGGCGTTGATCAAGACACCACCGGATCAAGGCGTTGCCGAACCAACATTGCCAGGCCAGATTGCATCAGCCCAGGCCCGCCAGCAGCTACATACATCCAAGACCCCTACTCCCAACCTCACTCTATAAATAGAGGGGCAAGGGTACAACAATGGGGGACAAGTTAGAGAGCTCAAGAACGAACAGAACTTTCAAACACTTGTAATCAAAGCTTTGTGCTTGTAATCTGAACAATAAAGGAGAATAAAATATAAAGTGGACGTAGGCACATTCTGACCGAACCACTATAAACCGGTGTGTCTTTTACAGTTTAGTCCCTGCTTTTTACATATTTGCATAAAGTATCCAAATCACTAAGAACAACAGAAAATCGACTAAATCATACGACTTGGAGGTGTTTGCCCATTTTTTGTGCAAACAATAACTTAGATTTAATATTACACGAAAGTATTAGGTAGTAGTAGTAGTCCCTGAATTTGATAAATTATATAGTAGTTCCAGATTTGTTGATTAAATGATTTATGCATGTAAACGTAAATTAGAAGTTATCACAATAAATTATTAGGGTCTATGTAGTATTTTAATTTATTGGAATGTAGTGCAGTGTAAGTTTCTATAAAATTATCAAGTTTAGATTTATGAATAAAAGTGTACGTTTGAAATAATAAGAAATATGCCTAAAAGAAAGAGATGTATAAAGTAGGGATATTTACCGAATTTTTGTACCGTCTATTTCAATAACTACAAACAGATAATTCCTTATAATTCAAACGCAACACAAATTCCCCCTTTAAATAAGTTATAAAAATTTAAAGTGTTAACCTTTCCTTTTGAGGGAGACGTAATTCCAACGCATTAAAATGCAAAAATTCTTAAGTATTAACTTAAGAATTGTAGAAGTGATAATAATAATGGTCTAATTGTAAAATTAATATATATATATATGCAATAAAGACAAGTTGGAAATCAAGTAATAAACGAAAAAAATAGGTAAAGTAATGGAATGAATAAAGACAAGTAATTGAATGAAAAAGGTAATGGAAATCCAATAAACAAGGAAGGATAATAAAAGTTAAAAAGTAAAGTAATGAAGATCCAATAATGAAAGAAGAAAGTAACGTTAAAAGATATTTAAATCTTTTAAGTCCAAAGAAAGCAGTAAATTGCATTAAGTTGACATTAATGAAACAAGAAGATGGTTAACTAAAAATAGTTGAAAATGAGTAGTTCAACATTAAAGGTGCAATAATAAGCAAGTGAATACACACACACCCCCTTTATATATACGTAGCCTCAAGTATGCGGTTATGATGGGTGTGAATTATTAAAGTTAGCTAATAACTTAGATTAAATAAGAATGGCATAGTAATTAAAATTTGTTGGAATGCAAAGTCAAAAGCGATACACAACATAAGTCCACCTACCACAAGGGGCTACCAGCAGTTGTGTATATATTATACTGATGCGGGACATATCTAACTTTAGGATCCGTGGAATTTTACGTTCGCGTATAGATGAAGGAATATCCAAGTAGAGTCTACTTCAATCTTTTAAGAGGTATTACCTTGATTGCATTAGGTAATCTAAATGGGACGATGAGTAAGGCTTGGCGCTTTGTCAGTGTGCTTGGTACCATATTCGGGAGTAGGAGCTGTATGTAGGTTGAGAACGTCATTATCTCTAAGCGGTCAGCGGAAAGACGAGGGTTACATCTAAACGGACTACACCTCCTACTAGTGTAGATAACTTTTAGGTCATGCACCGCCACAACTGTTTGCTAGTTTGTTAGTTAGCAGGCAAGCAAGATAGCCCTTAATGGAGGTCTTTCAAACAAGTGGGTAGTCCAAGGAGCCGGTCCTCAATAATCCATGGAGATGAGTTCATAATATTAAGCAACTAGATAAATCACCAAGATGAGACAAAATATGGCTAAATAATAGTAATGTCGTTATTAGGCACTACAGGAGTTCCTTGGTATGCATGGCGATAAGAACATGATATTGTGTTGGCGATGGATCTTGACAAGGTGTTAAGTTACAAATACTAGTGTGAAAGTATCTTGGTTCAAAAGGGGACTATGGTACTTATATACACATATACACACCGAGACACACACACACACATATGGTTATGGTCTATTTCGAGTAGATGGGGCGTATCGTATGCATATGTGGAGTCGAGACGACTAAGTAAAATAAAATGACATAACATGTAATGGAAGGAAATCAACATAAACTAGTGTTATGTATAAAATATGTAATTTACCGGTCACTAAAACATTGTTCTGACCCTCCATCCTAATTACAACCTACATGATAGCTTTAAAGGGACAGGTACTGGTACAAGGCAGTAACGGTAGTAAGACAGATTTCCATATGCATGCTCGACACTGACAAGGGCACTAGAGTTCAAAGGTATCAGCCTTTGTCAGTAATTATATGTTTATTATACTTTATTATTCTGCTGTGAGTTTTTTTCGGTAGTGTTGTGATATACATTTGTTATTTGCAGGATACCAGAACCAATAATCTGTACTTTGGTAGACTTGAGTTTTTGATTTAGCAAATATTCGGGCCTATTAAGCCATTGGTTGTCATAGTATCAAAATAATATATAATTATATAATCTCATATATTCCATATGGGAGCGACACAGCACACTACATGCTCCAAGAGACAACACGTAGCATACCCTATAGTCTTGGTTACTCGTGGTCATTGTGACTTTATATCCATCTATACACTATGATCACGAGGCTACTGCCCAATGGTAACAGTCTGTTTAGCTAGTGTGGCATCAGGCATATCATCACACAATCCATATATCAGCATATAGTAGGGTGATACCACGAATCCAGGGTACGACCCCATGACAGCCAACTAGGATGGATTCTAGTCTATCTGGATAAATAACACACATCACAAATTAGCATACAATAGACCCTTCCTCTAGGCATTAACCCATAAAAGAAATGTGTCCCTCACTTAGAGAAAGTTATCAAACAAATATCATGCCGATGACCCATACCACCTAGTGTTACTCACTCGTTTACTCAATCCTTGTAAACTACACTCCTTACCCGTAATAATATTATATACCATAACTCAAAAGAGTAATCGGAATAATATTATGTCTCCACTAGACGGCGTTATTAATCCATTTACTCAAAATTCTCACTATACCGAACTTCACACAATAATATTCTATACCATGAGTTAATAGAGTAACCGAAATAATATTACCGAATGTCCCATAGCAAACAATGTCACTAATCCATTTACTCAAGTTCCCCACAATCTAGAATTTCATACAATATTATTCTATATAACAAGTACAAAGAATAACCGAAGAAATATTATCAAAAGTCCCATTCTAGATGGTGCTATAACTCTATTTATTCTAATTCCTCGTTACACAGAAATATAAATCATCTTTTATTCAGTTGGTTCGTAAGGGGTTTTAAAATACACTTTTCCCAAAATCTTCACTAAACTTTCAAATATCAATATTCTATTGAAAGTAAATTAAATTATAATGTAACATCCCACATTTTGATGACTGAAACTAAGCGCTACGGATGCTACAGACATCTATAGTATTAATTCTCATTGATAGAATAAGATTAGTTAATCGTATCTATAACATCAAGAGCACATGAACATGAAATTTTAAAACACATTTCAATAATCATTTTCACATTCATTACATAATCTTATTACATAATCCCATCGATTCAACGTTTAGAGAAAATATAGTAATTACAAATATATTCGAAGAGCGACATATGAAGACGCCCCCTTGGATGATTAGAGTCTAACTACTTGACAACTATAATTTCTGTCATTACATCCATTTAAATAAAGTATAAACTTCAAACAACACATCATAAATAAACTCTTAATATTAGCTTGCCTCCTACACATCTTCGGAAGCTTATTCCTCTACCTGAAAACCCTATACTCAAGTGAGTACCCGAGAGTTTAAGGGGAAAAAAAATCTTTGGGTTAGATAAAAAGTATGGCGTGAATAATAATATATCATCTCGAACCAAAAATAGATATCTCGTGAGACCACACCGTAGAAAGGAACGAATTTCCCCCTCACTATTATCTTATCTAATATGACAATCTGAACATAAATCATGCATCTGCAACCATAATGGTTAAAATAAACATGATATGTTCATATGCATGCAATATGGATAATTGTGACTAGTCTGTCGATAAAGGGTTATGTCATTCCAAAAGTTTACCCAACTCATAGAACGGACCATCTATCTCAAATAATAGTTTTTCTAGGGTTACAATGAACCTTTTAGTTTTCACAGGACAACTAATAACACATCAGGCAGACTCGGGCCAAAAGATAATCAGATATGCCAAAATCTGCAAATACGGTTAGGATCAACAACCTAGAATTCTATTGTTTGATTTTCAATATTTTATTTATTTTAAATAATGAAATAATTGGTTTTAGAGGTTTAAAATTTGTAATTAAATATTTGAATTGTGAATATAATATTTGAATAGTGATTTAAATATCTGGATTTTGAATTAAACATTAATCAAATGGATTTTATGGTCTTATTTAACTCCTTGTAATTAATAAATAATAATAGTGAATTCATTTTATAAATTTTGGCAAGGCCGATGGGGTTGACTGGACCCCTACCAGTTTATTGATACACTGTAAGAGAAAACAAAACCTCAAGACATAACAGATTCTGTACAGGAGCAAAGAAAACACAGAAACTCGGTGCATCAACCACAAGGAAGCACAAAGGAAAAAACAAACACACAGGAAAAAAGAATACGACAGGCAACAAACACTAAACATCAGTTTAGTGCAGAGAGAATTCCAGGGTCGAAATGAAAACGCACCCTTTTCAATTCATCTTTTAATTCATACTTTAGATAACTTCCAAGCTGAAGAGCACTTTTCTTCACAGTTGCTTCAAATATCAATTTATTTCTCTCCTTCCAAATTAGATAAATTAATCTCTTTGCGGCATATAGAATAACGTGGTTTGTAGTATTCTGCGTTTCACAGTTTAGGGTATCCCATTCCAAAACAGTGTTGTGATGATGCACAAAATTTCTGCCGATAGCCTGCATGATATCACTCCATATATCATGAATATAACCACACTCAAAGAACAAGTGAGCACAGTTCTCAGCTTGAATGCAGCAAAACACGTTTCATTCGGTGTTAAACCCCTAGAGATCAGCACGTCTTTAGTAAATAGAGCTTTGTTGATGACCTTCCAAAACATCAGATTTTCCTTTTCATTATTATCCTTCTTCCACGTTCGTTTGTACCAAATACAACCGAGGGGTCACCATTATTGGAGAGGGAAGAGTACATTTAAGCTGATTTCTATCCACGTTCGTTTGTAAATTTATTTGCAATAATAAATAATAATAAAATTTATTTTTAATATAACGACTTGATTTCTATTAATGTATTTTTAATTTAATTTATTTGATTTTTCCATAATTTTTAATTTGGAAATTATTTAAATTATCGTTTGAGGATTTTATCAAATGATAATATTTTTGTGGTTTTACAGAATATAATAACCAGTGTATATTATTATTTTTTAGGATCTGTTGCATTTTTTAGCGCGGCCGAATTTTTGTTTTATCATTCGAGGTTCATATGTGAACAAAAATCTATGCGGCTTGATGCCGAAAACCAAAAATTAAATATAACTCAAACACTTAGACAAACCCATCACCACACGTTTTCACTTTTCATTATAAACAAAGAAAAAGAAAATCCTAATTCTTCAAAATTCAATATAAATTGAAATACTCAACTAAAAATTCAAAGCTTATATCTTTGAACTTGGGAAGCCTAGATCTACGTGCCGAGGTGTTTTGGGAGGTTATGGTCGAAGTTTAGGGTGCTTGGCAGTTTGAACAGTTAAGGTTAGAAACTAGGGTTTAGTCTAAGCTTAGATTTAAGGCGAATTAGTCAAATCGAAGCTTGGTTAGGGGTTCGTGGTGGAGTTTGGCATCGTCGGCTGGAATGAGGGAGAGTGCGGTCATTGGAGCGGGGCCTTAACTGTCGTACAACAGTTAAAATGTTCCCAGGTCATGATACTTTTGGGTGAGGTGGACTTTGATTGGTGGTAGTGAATGGTTGGAGCACGTGTAGAGGAGGAGATTGGCGGTGGTTTCGTGACAATTCGTGGGAGAACGGAGGAGCTAGGGGTGAGGGAAATTCAGCCATAGGGAGAGTGAGATACATGTTTAGGTAGGAGAGGTTAGTATTGAGGAAGAAGGATTTTTAATCTAATTATGGTAATTAGTAATTTAGTACTGTAATTAATTAATTGATTAAATCGAAATCTTATAAATGCAATAACTCTCTCCTACGAGGTCCAATCAAGGCGAGACTTTTTGCATTGCATTCATAATGGCGATAGTTATGTGATGGAATTGGTATGGTCGAATTTAGAGCAAGTGAAAATTTAGGCTAAAATCGAAAGTCGTTCGATTTTAGTTCAAACTGGAACGCCAAAGCATCTGCTGAAATTTCGATGAGTTAAACTCACCTTTTTGGATAATCAGTATTATATGTAGTAGATAAAATTACTATTATGTTTGAATGAATTATTGGTTGATTTGTTAAATATCCACTTTTGAAAAGCAAATATCATTTAAATTGAATATACAAGGAAATTCGTTGAGAAATCTAATTTCTCACCGTTGTGATTTTAATTTCCAATTATATATTTGTGGTTTTTATTTCAGTCATATACCTGTTATATAGATTATTAAATGTTGAAATTTGATAATTTGGCCATATTGGATGTGACACCGATATATGTTTAAAAGTTGAAGCTTTTTAGAGAAAAGGATAGTAATAGCATTGATTAAGTGCTACAGTAACTATTGGCCTCGTTACAGTATTGAAAATACTATTAACTAATGTTTGATTTGGAAATGGTTTATGATGTAAAAAGTGATTTTCAATCCAACCTTTTGAATTTTCAATAATATTTTACTTAAATATAGTTTTTGAACTTCCCTATTTAATTTCAACATTTAAATTTTTGTTTCTAATGTATGAAATTGTTTAAAATTATTTTGGAAAGTATTTGTCTTTATAGAAAAGTTATTATAATAAGGAGTGTTTATTTTAAAGGAATTAAAGGGGTTTGTCTATTATTTTAAAGTGATTTTTGTTTTTTAAAGAAGATAGAGATATTTTGAAAATAAATATTTGTGAAACATTTTATATAAATTGTTGTAAAATGGTATTTATAAATCAAAGAGAGATTTATAAGTAGTATTTTATAAACACAGAATATGTTTATAAATGGTATTTTATAAAAGGAGAATATTATCATTAGATAAATTAGAGGAATAAATTATAGTGTGAATTTATTATGATTATATTTGGAGGTTTGATTTATATCTAGAGTTCGGTTTATATTTGAAGTATGTTTTATAAAGGAGTTTTGCAATTATATTGAGAAATTTATAAAAGGAGTTTTTATAAATGAATTTGAAGTTTTTATAAAAAGAGTTGCAAATAAATTTGGGAAATTTTAAATTGACTTTTATAAATGACTATTTTATTAAAAGAAGTTTACAAAGGATGTTATAAAAGTAAAGGATGGTTATAATGAGTTATTAAATAAATTTAGGGTTTACAAAAGAAGATTTCTAAATTTTGGTTAGATATTTTATAAACGGGAATTTATAATTTATAGTTAATATTTTATAAAAGGAGTTTATAAATATAAAAAGCCTTATAAGTATATTTGGAGATTTATAAATGGAAGTTATAATTTTATTTTGGGATTTATAAAAGGAGCTGTATAAATAGAGCTTAGCTTTATGAAAGGAATTCTATAAATGAATTTAGAGCTTATCCTCATAAAAGGGATTTTATAAAGGAGTTTATTTATAAAAGATATTTGATTTCCCAATGTGACCTTCTTAATATAGTGATAAGAAACATTCATTTTCGTACTTAACACCAAAGAAATAGTTTTCTTGGTTATTATTATCTCTGTTTCAAAGGACATTTATTCGACCCAAATAAGTATAGTTTTGGAAGTGAAATCTTACATAGAATTTTGTGAATATACTTATACTGTCAAGAGAATTATATCAATATTTTCAAAAATATAAAAAGGAGCAGAGATGGTTTGTGATTATATCTTTGTAAAAGTATTTTGGTACAAATATTTACGAAGTGATTTTAATTAATGAAAAGATTAATTAAAGACGCTCAATGGTTGCTTTGTGCCGAACCATGTTTGGTTAAATCTCCGGTAGTTTTGTTTGTTTATTTGATAGTGAAATAACCGACTATCAAATCTTGGCCATTTTTAAAATTATCGTTGTCGGTTCTGAGAGACTGAGATAGGATATATTATCCGAAAATCACTTAGAACCGGCATAAGCATTCAAATGTGAGACATCTTGAAGATGATGGAATCGAACATGGAGTTCTTTGAAGTGCAAGGGCTACTTGCTACTAATACCGAGGGTGATTCCAAAATGGATGCGGTAGAAGTAGTGCCTTTGGTTTGTTCATAACATAAACAGCTTGTATAGACGAATGCTGGCATTGTATTATTGCCTAGAGGATAGTGTTAGCATTCCAAGTGGGATTGCTATATAAAAGGTAAAACATAGCCTCTAGCCACCAACCGTGAATGACTAAAATAGAGGATATGCCACAAGGCTATGTGGATCGCACCTATCGTGATATTATCATCACCCTTCTATATTATTATTTATGGATTTGGTTATACCCGAGAGCTCTCGGGAAAAGGTTACAAAGCAATCAGGTGATAAAATATTTGGTACTATCTAGTAAGGGGCAGGCCGGTTTTGCCATATAGGGGTCGATAGGTTCGACCTCGATATATTTTATCTAGAGTTGTACTGTGACAAGCGGTACTCCGATGCCTTGTCATTGTATAGAAATCCATTCTCCAATAAGTGCCTTCTGACTCAATTGTATACCTATTATACTGGAATTTAATTAATGTAACAGTTCCGGCTATGATTCCATATTTGCTTTAAACCCTAGATATTATTATAATATCACAAGATTTCCTAAGAAATGGTTTGGTTATCGAAAGGTAAAAACCCGTCCGTGTTTATGTGTGGTGTGGTCTTACATGATACCATTATTTTGAAAGTTTTTTTGACATAAAAATCCATTTGATGTGTTTTTTTCATGCTAGTTTACAAGACTGATCCGAGCGTTAGTTTTTTATAATGCTCAGGTCAGACCAACCATATTTACAGATCTAGTTTGGATGCTTTGAAGCTTCTGGCGATGGGTTGGATGCCTCTAAGACGTTTTCACGTATATTTTTATTTTTCGCTACATTAGTTGTTTATATTTATTAGCATTTGTGAGAATAGGTTGTTATAACTATCCAGGGCTGATGATAGATTAGTGTACTCTGATTTGATGTATGTATATTACAGTTTCCTTTTGTAAAGATCTATTGTATATTATACATTACTCGTCACGATGTGAGATTCTATTCTGTCTTTTCTTTCTTTTTCCCAACCATCCGTCTTTTTGACACTCGGATGCTTGACACGTGAATACCATGAATATATTAGTGCCGACTTTTGAGGATCGAAAAGGCGGGTCGTTACATGTGGTATCAGAGCCAGGTTGGGCGAACATCTAGGCTTTGGTGGGGTAAACTCATTTGAGATAGGGTAAGTGAGTCCCTTGGATGAGTTTGAGTGTGTGTGTATGTGTGTGTGTGTGTGTTTATGTGAGCATGTATTTGTTAGTGCTATAAAAATGTTTTGTATTGTGTTGATTTATTTGTTGAGTCGTTTATGAATTCTGGTCGATACAGAAGGAACAACAATATTGATAGGGGTTTCTAAACTCTTGAACAAGGTAAACTGACACAGCATTGTTTCGAAATTGGGTAAATAAAATAATTTTACCTAGATTATATTTTATATACAAAAGAATAATTTTTGAAAAAATTAATATTGTTATTTATGATGTGTTTGTTGTCAGAGAATGATAATATCCGATTATTATCAATTATTATTGATTAGTTGGGCTCAGATAATGTATGAGAATTTATGGTTTGGTGGAATTAAATATGAACACCTTGTGAATTTAATTTTAATAAAGGTTAGTTGTTAAACAAAGATGTACATTTATGAAATGTTTTCATATAAGAAGTAACTTTATATAAGATTGATTTGTAAAGATGAGCTGTATAAATCAAAAAGGATTTAAAACTGAGAATTTAAGAATTTAAGTCCCGATGTTTTGAAAACGAAAATTGTTTTTAAAATCTTTGAGAAAATAATAACAGTATTATTTAAAAGTATATAAGGATAGAAATTTTTTAAAAACGGGATTTTAAGATAAATAAAAAGCACCGAAATCACTTCTGTCGCTGGAAAATAATTATGGTAATTACTGCAGCTTCATCGACATTCATTTTCGAGTTTCTAAGTAAGGAATTGCTACGATACTAGTAGATTTGTTACAGAGTTGTTTGGTAAAACAAATTTTGGTTTAAATCTCAAAGAGGTATGATTTGATATACAAAAGGATATATGTATATTATTATTGTTTCAAATAAAGTTGAAATAAAACCGGATGTTTAATTCTGAATTTTTCAGTTAAGTGATACTATAGACTCATGTATCTTATCCATTTGGATAGTTTTGTATGTGCATCCCATTTTGAGATGTTATTTGGTAAATCATTTATTGAAATGAAATGGAATTTTCGACGATTTTGGACAGTCGGGAACTTCCGAATTTATCGAGGAAATTAGGCTAAGTGTTTTGTGAAATTATAAGCAGATAAGTTTTTATAACTTATAAATTTGAGAAATAGTAAGTTAAAAATAAATTTTGAGTTTGCTGGACATTCGAGTTAAGTAAAACAAATTTGAAAATGTTGTGTATACACTCTTAGAATGTAGAAGACTATTATATGTATATGAACTTGAGCTATGGAATGAAATTTAACTTAAGTAAAGTTAAATGAAATGATTTGTAAATGAATTTTAGTATAAAAGGAAATACTATTGGAAAATTAATTGTGATTTAAAATGAATGCGAATAAAATAGGAAATTTGTATGGTTAAGAAACCAATTGGAATAAATATGTAAGTTGTACATATATCATTTCATTAGCATGACTGTTTGATCCAGATTCGAATACACGAATTCAAAGTGATTTACACGGGTCCGAGTTAGGATTTTTCACTCGGTCCTTTGCTACGAACACTTCATACGGATTTATGATTTGATTCTGAAGTTTTCTATTATAGTATATGGCTATGTAGGGAGATAGAAATTTCTAATCAAGGAACCTGATCTGAGCCTACACTAGAGGGGTCGAGTGAATGATAGTAGTTCAGAAGTGAAATTGTATGATCGAGCTAGCGATCGGATTTGATATTGCATATGGATGGTATATGTACATCGTACGGGTTTTAATATAATTATATGATATTGACATTTATAAATGTAAGTTATATGATTAGATATTATTTGTAAGTGAGATGCAGGTTCATGGAAGCAAAGGTTAGTTGATGCTTTTGGTTTCACGAGTAGAGTTGATTGATCGACTAGTAAGTATGCATTTATATTCTTATTGATGGTTTCATGCCCTAGATATAGGAGGAGACTTATGGGCTTTGTTTTCTTTTATTAGTTTGGGCCCGTAGTGGGGATTTTTAGATTTTCCAATCGAGCCATACAAAGGTGGTATTGCCGAAATTTTTCAATAACATGAGATTTTAAAAGTTAATAACTCATTTGAGTATAAGACTTTTATAAGTCTTAGGGTATGAAGATGTTTTTCTTCCTTTGGGAATTTCGGGAACGAAATTCTTTTAAGGTGGAAAGAATGTAACAACCTAAAATTTTGTTATTTTGAATATTTAATTTATTTTAAATATTGAAATAATTGGTTTTAAAGGTTTAAAACTTGAATTCAAATATAGGGGTTATTTAAAATATTTGAATTGTGAATGTAATATTCGAATAGTTATTTATATATCTGTATTTTGAATTGAATATTAAATAAATGGATTTAATGGTCTTATTTACATCATTGTAATTAATAAATAATAACACTGAATACATTTTGTAAATTTATTTGCAATAATAAATAATAAGAAATTTTATTTTTAACATAATGACTCGATTTTTATTGATGTATTTTTAATTTAATTTATTTGATTTTTCCATAATTTTTAATTTGGAAATTATTTAAATTATCTTTTGATGATTTTTCATTAAACAACGGTATTTTTATGATTTTACAGAATACGATAAACAGTGTATATTATTATTATTATTATTTTGAGATCGTGTCGAATTTTTGAGTGTGATGGTATTTTTGTTTTGTCGTTCACGGTTCGTATGCGAACAAAAATCTGTGTGGTGAAATATTGGAAATCGCAAATTAAATATAACTCAAACACTTGGACAAACCCATGACCACATGTTTCCTCTCATTCTTTTACTGTTCTATTCACTTTTCATTGTAAACAAAGAAAAAAAATCTACTTCTTTAAAATTCAATATAAATTCAAATACTCAACTAAAAATTCAAAAGCTTGTATCTTTGAACTTAGGAAGCCTAAATCTAAGTGCTAAGGTGTTTTGGGAGGTTGCGGTCAAAGTTTAGGGTGCTTGGTAGTTTGAACTATGAAGGTTAGAAACTAGGGTTTAGTCTAGGCTGGGATTTAAGGAGAATTAGGCAAATCGAAGCTTGGTTAGGGTTCATGATGGAGTTTGGCATCATCGGTTGGAATGTGGGAGGGTGCGGTCACTGGAGGAAGGCCTCGACATGTCGTACGGCAGTAGAAATGTTCCTAGATCATGATTTTTTTGGGTGAGCCAGACTTTGATTAGTGGGAGCACGCGTAGAGAAGGATATTGGCGGTGGTTTCGCGACATTTCGTGGAAGAACGGAGGAGTTAGGGGTGAGGGAAGTTAGGCCATGGGGATAACTACGCGATGGAATTGCCTATTTTTTTAATGTGGGGAGCTAGGGGTGAGGGAAGTTAGGCATCTTGAAGATGATGGAATCGAAGATGGAGTTCTTTGAATTGCAAGGGTTGCTTACTACTAATCCCGTGGGTGATTCCAGAATGGACATAGCAGAAGTAATGTCTTCGGTTTGTTCATCACCAGAACAAGTTGTATGAATGAATGTTAGCATTACATTGTTGCTTGGAGAGTAATGTTAGCATTCCAAGTGTTATTGCTATATAAAAGGTAAAACGTAGCCTTTAGCCTCACTAATCCGTATAGATTAAAACAAAGGATTTGCCGCAAGGCTATATGGGTCGCACCCATTAGGATATTGTCATCGCCCTTTTAGATTATTATTTATGGATTTGGTTATGCATGAGAGCTTTGGGGAAAAGGTTGCAAAGCAATCAAGGTAATGAAATATTCGGTACTATCCAATAAGAGGTAGGCCGGTCTTGCCATGCATGGGTTGATAGGTTCGACCTCGGTACATTTTATCTAGAGGTGTACTGTGACGGACGGTACCCCAATGCCTTGTCATTGTATGGAAATCCATTCTCCAATAAGTGCCTTCGGACTTAGTTGTATACCTATTATGCTGGAATTTAATTAATGTAACAATTTCCGCTATGGTTCCATATTTACTTTAAATCCTAAACATTATTATAACATCACAGGATTTCTTAAGAAATAGTTTGGTTATCGAAAGGTAAAAACCCATCCGTGTTTATGTGTGGCGTGGTCTTACAAGATACCTTTATTTTGAAAGTTTTTATTAATAATATAAAAATCCATTTGAGGTGTGTTTTCTCACACTAGTTTACCAGATTGATTTGGGCATTATTTTACTTATTATGCTCGGGTCAGACCGAGCATATTTACAGATCTAGTTTGGATGCTTTGGAGCTTCAAGAGACAAGTTGGATAACTCCAAGACATATTCATGTATATTTTTTTTTGCTCCATTGGTTATTTATATTTATTAGCATTTGTGAGGATGGGTTATTATACTATCCAGGGCCGATGATAGATTAGTGTATTCTGCTTTGATGTGTGTATATTACAGCTTCCTTTTGTAAAGATATGTTGTATATTATATATTACTCGTCACAATGTGAGATGTTATTCTGTCTTCTCTTTCTTTTCCCCAATAACCTATCTTTTCGGCACCGGGATGCTCGGCACATGAATACCGTAAATGTATTAGTGTCAAATTTTGAGGATCGAAAAGGCCGGTCGTTACATAAGAGGTCTCCAGATACAGTTAGGAGGAAACTAGACTGTCTATCCAAATCAGAGGATTATATGTCCTTGAACAGTAGTTTTTCTAGGGTACTATGAACCTATAAGTTTTCATAGGCTAACTAATAGCCTATACGGAATCATATGGACTATCTATCTCATATATCATAGTTTTCCTAGGGTCAATATTAACCTATTAGTTTTCACAAACCAACTAATAACCTATCATGATGTTAAGTTCATGAGTCATATTTTTTTGATCAGTTCAAGGCATCTTAACGCACTTGATCAGTTTGATCTCCTAGATGTAATCTACTTACTCAAGAGTTTAGTTAGTCCATACTCACACTGGAACAACCTAAATGGTAATTCTATCCCTAAATCCCAAGATGTAATGGATCGTGATGGTGTGACTATGACAATGATAAATTGAAAATTTAACTGATCAGATGGTAAGAAGAATATATAGCATCATTCATCAAAATATGTTCAATCAATAAGCACACCCATCACAAAATTACTTAGTTTAACTAATAATTCCTTTGGAAAAATCCATGTAAAACATGGGCTAAAACACCATTTTATCTCCTTTAAAATATTTATCTTTATAAATGATTACCTACATAAAATAAATAGCCCAATACTTAGCCAAAATTCTATACCAACATGCAACCATCTTTAAATAGCTTTTTAAATCATTTGGTATTCAAAAACAAGGCTGTCGAGACTTTAAAATACATGGCCATTGAGCCACTAAACAAAGCTATTTAGTTATGAAACACAGGGCTACCGTGCCGGTAAATAGGGATGTTGAGTCTCTATGTCGAGCCTCTAAAATATAGTTGCTTGGTTCATAAAACATACGAATATAATGCCGCTAAAACATGGTTATTGAGTTTCTAGGAAATACGGGCTATCGAGCCACTGAAACAAAGCTTTCTGGTTGAAAAACATAAGGCTATCGAGCCTATGAAACACAAGTATTAAGTTAGAAAACAAACGGTTGCCGATCCACTAAAGCATAGGTGTCGAACCAATAGCAGACAAGAGGTTTCGAATTCAAAGACATATAGAGTTGTCGAATCCTTAAGAACTCATGGGTAATGAGTTAAAACAAAGAAGGTGTCGAACTCTTAAAAGAATAATATCGAATCTCGAAAGTGTAGGTTGTCGAGCCTCTACAACCTTGAGATACCAAACCCCTAAAACAAAGAAGATGCCGAGTTTCTAATATGTCAATACATCACGTAGCTACTAAGTAGCTATCGCATGCATCAACCTATGTGGTGGTCGAGTCTATAAAGTAGATACTCATATAATTATTGAGTAGTTATTCCAGGGATCGACTTTTGTTATCATCAAAGACATTCCTGTAAGTAAGTTTAAAACTATTTTATTTTCTTTTAAAGCTAATACCTTCCACCAACCCTTGCCTTTTGTCAAATTATCATTGATTAACAAAATACTTTTCATATTCTTTTCAGAAATTTTTGGTAGATCATGTTCAACCTTCCTAAAATGGTTTGCAAACCCTTATAATTAATATCATTAAATAATATTAATTAAAATCTTTTCTAGCATAATAAATTTATAGAAAATAATGACCTATAGCAAAAAATCACCAAAAATATGAATTTTCATCTTCTTCCTTGTATAAAAATTTTAGGACAAAAATATTAATTTAATTATTTTTAATAATTACATCCTGAAATTAACTCATTTTTCCTCTTAGGAAATTTATAAAATATTCATATGGACTTGGAAAATTATGAAATTGAAAACCATTTCCAAAATAATGTTTTACGCAACATATTCAAATTTTAAGTCAACTGGAGATCTAAAACTTCGTTTTACCTTTAAAACCTACTAAAACATTTCCATAAAAACCTCAATAAATCATCATTCACTCAAATAATGATATAATCTATCCAAGCATGACATATTAACACAACCAAATAGGAAATCATTCATTGGTCCAAAAATAAACTTAAATAAATGAGGTTGATACTATTATTCAACTTATGTTGGATAAGATAGATTAAGATTTGATGTAGATTAGTTTCCCTAAGCTTTTCCCTTTGATTCCTTAGATTCCCTCTTCTTTTCTTCTATTTGATGGCCAACCTCTCTTTATGTTATGTTTTGGTTTAGAAAACGAAATGCGAATGAATGAGAGAGAGGATGGGTTTTGAAAATGAATTAAGGGATTATTCCCATGATGCCCTTCTCATAAATTCCTTTCTATTCTATGTTTAAAATAATCTTATTAATTGATTAATTAAGGCCTGACCCAAATTAATTAACAAATCTCATTCTCTTTATCACCTTACATTATTCTATTTAATTTATCTAATTAAATCTCCTTAATAATATTAAACAAAAATTAAGGTTGTTATAGGCTCCCTTCCTTAAACAATTTCGTCTCGAAATTATGATAAGGAAATCAACAAGCATATCAATCATGCAAACATGTGTGACAAACACATAATGATAATACTAACATATCTTGTAAGCCAAAAGTCTATATGACATATATAGAAGATACCATCAAAATAACTTAGGTTAAGTATCTCTAATCTTGTCTTCTGTTTGTCAAGTACTGTCTTTCTCGTTGTCACTCTACTGGACTTTCACCAACTAAACTGTCATGTTTCTTAACTTCATCGCATCTCTTACTACAACACAAACTAGTTGTCTAACAAAAGTCATATCCAGTTTCACTACTAAACCTTCAAATACAGTCGGTGCAATAGGTAGTCACTGGATCATGCATAGACTTTCTAAGATAAGAAACATGGAAAACATTATGGACTCCTATCAAATTATTGGGTAAGTCTATCTGATAAGTGAGTTTCCCAATCCTTTCTATGATGGGAAACAGACAAACATATCTTGGTGCCAATTTCCCTGACTTTTCAAATCATACCACACCCTTCATCGGTGATACTTTAAAAAACATGGTTTCCAACTGAGAACTCTAGATCCTTACGCCTCTTGTCTGCGTAACTTTGCTGCCTAGACTAAGCTTCCTTCATCCTTGTTTGGATCAACTCAATCGTCTTTGTAACTTCTCTCATCATATCTAGACCATGAATCAATCTATCTCCGATCTATAGTCAACATGCTGGCGATTTTCATGGCCTTTTGTAAAGTGCTTTAAAAGGTGTCATTCCTATACTAGGTTGATAACTACTATTGTAGGAAAACTCGATTAATTGCAAATAGTCCTCCTTTGACCCTCCAAAGTCTAGTACACAAGCCCTTAACAAATCTTCAAGAACTTTATTAACTCTTTCCGTTCGCCCATCTATTGTGGATGGTAGGCGGTACTCATCTTTGGCTTGGTACCCAGCACTTCTTATAGACTCTTCCAGAATTCACTAGTGAATAAAGTATCTTTGTCACTAACTATACAACTATGAATTCCATGCAGTCTTACAATATTCGTCATAAACAACTTTGCCAAAGAAGGTGCCGTTTTTGTTGACTTAACGGGAATGAAATGTGTACTTTTAGTCAGTCTATCTACCACGACCCACCTGCTTTCGTTTCCCTTATTCGACCTAGGCAACCCATCAATAAAATCCATGGATATAGAATGTCATTTCCAAAGTGGTCTTCTAAAGGTTGAAGCAATGAACTTGGACTTTGATGCTCGACTTTTACTTGCTGGCAATTCAAACATTGTTTCACCCATAAGCCTACATCTCTTTTCATTCCTTCCTAGAAGAAACTCCTCTTCATATCCTTATACATTTTAGTTCCTCTAGGATTAATGGTAAACTTCAATTGATGATACTCCCTAAGAACTTCCTTCATTAGGTTACAAACATCTGGAACACACAACCATCTTTTCTTTCTCAACCGTCCATTCTGGTCAAGACTAAAACCTTTTAAATCATCAATCTTAGTACCATCTTTAAGTCTTCTAATCTATTCACCTAGTAATGGATCATCTCTCTGTTTAGAAGTAATTCTTTCAATCATTACCGGTCAAGCTTCCAAACAGGATAACATTGCGGTAGTCCGACTAGAACTAGACGTCGACCTTAGCTGCACACCACTAGTAGTTAAAGCCTCTATGTCTTTCCATCTAACATAGCTAACACCACACTCTGATATTTCCTATTAAGTGCATCCATAACTTTATTTCTTCTCCTGGCATATACTCAATACCGAAATCATAAGCTGTCAAAAACTCTAGCACCTTTGTTGTCTCATATTCAACTCCTTCTGAGAGAATAAATACTTCAAAGACTTATGATCTGTAAATAACTCGAATCGTTCTCCCAAAAAATAGTGTCTCCATACTTTCAAAGTGAAGATCATGCTGCCAACTCTAAATCATGAGTCGGATATTTAACTTCATGTGGTTGAAGCTGTCGAGAAGCGAAGGCAGTCACTTTACCCTTTTGCATTAACACAGATCCTAACCCTATCCTACATGCATCATTATACACCACAAAATCCTAATTTCCATCTGAAACAACTAGAACGAGTGCATTGGTCAATAAATGTTTTAGCTTTAAGAATGCTTCTTCACATTTATCGGTCTAAATATACTTTACATCATTCCTTATTAGTTTAGTCATTGGTGCTGCTATACAAGAGAAATCCTTGATGAATCTTTGACAATAGCCAGCTAGTCCCAGAAAACTTCTTATCTCGGGTACGGTATCGGGTCTTTTCCAATTATTAATAACTTCAAACTTAGCTGGATCTACCGATAACCATTTTTCTAAAACTACATGGCCATAGAACTTCATTCCTCTCTTCTAAAAATGACATTTTGAAAACTTCACTTTTAGTCGATGTTGCCTCAATGTTTCTAGCACTATTCTAAGATGAATCTTATGACCTCGTTTATTCTTAGAATATACCGGAATGTTATATTTAAACACTAACATTACTCTGTCTAAATGCTCCCAGAAGATCTGATTCATCAAATCCATAAAGTAAGCAGGTGCACTGGTCAGTCCAATGGGCATGACTAACCATCTATACAAACCATATCTTGTTCTGAACGCCATTAATGGAATGTTGTCCTCTGCCACTCTTAATTGATGGACCCCTGTTGCTAAATCTAATTCGGAAAATACCTTGGCTACACTCAACCGATCAAACAAATCATCTATTCTGGGCAAAGGATACCAATTCTTTATCGTTTTCTCATTTAACTTATAATAATCAATACATATCCTTAACAACCTGTCAGGTTTCTTCATGAACACCGTGGCCACTCTCCAAAGCGAAATGCTTGGTCTAATAAAATTCTTCCCTTCTAAGTCCACCAACTGCACCCTTAACTCTTTCATCTCGGTAGGTGTCATCCTGCTAGGCAGTCTACTTACGAGTTCAGATCCAAGTACAAGATCTATTCGAAGCTCAATAGCTCATTTAGGTGGTATTCCTGTAACAGGCTCAAAAACATCCTCATACTCTCTTACAATGAAAACCCTATTCACCTCATCTTCCACTTCCATTGCACCCAATAAAGCACATACATCTAAACTCGAATTCTCTACCAAGAAAGGGTGTCTTAATGATATCTCCCTATCCTGGCAAAATATCCTAGCATCTTATATGCTTAACCAATCCATACCTAAAATAATCCCAAAACCCACAAAATCAAACGCATGTAAATTACGGGTAAGTGCATGACCTAATAGCACAATTTCTAAATGGTCACATCTCATCCCAAGAGTTGCATAACCTCCTATTGGATTCGCAACCTTTAAGGAAGTAAAAAGGTACGATGGTTCTAGATTTAACTTATATATGAAACATTGCGAGATAAAAGAATGTAATGCACCAATATCAAATAATACTTTAACAGGTATGCCAGGAATCAAAAGCGTACTTCCCATGATAGACTTTCCTTTCTCTTTTGTAGTCGGTCTAGAAGCTGGTAGTTCTAGAGCAAAAAATTTCCCTTTATCAACATTAGCTGGTTTTGGACATTCGTTCATGAAATGCCCCATCTAGTTGCAGTTGAAAAACTTTACACTTTTCTTTCCCATGGTCTTCTTACTAGATCAACGCTCATTAGTAAAGTGCCATTTCTTATCACACTTAAAGCAAAGGACATTAGCCTTCCCTTTCTTGGTAGCTCCACCCTTCTAAGCTCCCTTCTTCTTAAAGAAATTCCTTTTCTTGCCTTGAGAACCTTGAGTCTCCACAGGTTTGTCACTTCCAAATCTTGAAGCATTCCCTCCAACCAAACCAATTGCAACTCCAACTTGCACCATATTCATGAAGAACTGATACATAGCCTCCATTTCTACTGGTGGGGTTCCGGCACTCACATTAGCACTGGTCAACCCTGATTCCTTAGTGTTGGGCCAGACATTTCAATTGGTTATGGGGCTTCCTCCATATAGATTCACTATTCCATTTCTTGCTTCCATATTTTACTTTCTAGTAATCTACATACAGGACTTTGTAAGAAATGGGAGAATGGACAAAGAGAGAGAGATAAGAATAGAAATAGAATATATACTTATATATAGCAAATAACAAGTACGTTATTGTAGCGTTTTCCCATACCCCAATCTTATTCTCTGATTTATTAGGATTATGTTTTCAAAATATTTTAAGTTTTATTTCATCAAAATCTTCTAAGTTTTGCATAAACCTATACTCAGATACTAAGTATGTAACATCCCCATTATGAGGGCTGAAACTAAGCACTACAGATGCTACAGCCATCCATAGTATTAATTCCCGATGACAAAATGAGGCCAGTTATTCATATCTATAACATCAAGAGCACATGAATAAGAAAATTTTAAAACACATTTCATTAATAATTTTCAAATTCATTACATAATCCAATTATAAACTCCCATCGATTCCACGTTTAAAGAAAATATAATAATTGCAAATATATTTCAAGAGAGACATATGAAAATGCCCATTTGGATGATTAGAGTCTAACTACTTGACAGTAAAAATTTCTGTCATTACATCCATTCAAACAAAGAATAAACTTCAAACAACACAGCAGAAATAAACACCTAATATTAGCTTGCCTTTTGCACGTTTACGGAAACTTATTCGTCTAACCTTAAAACCCTACTCCCGAACTACTCAAGTGAGTACCTGAGAGTTTAAGGGGAAAAAACTTTGAGTTAGACAAAAAGTCTAGTATGAATAATAGTATATCATCACAAACCAAAAACGTATATCTAGTCAGACCACGCCATAGAATACAATGAGATTTCCTCTTACTAGTATCTTATAAAATATGTCAATTTGAACATAAATCATGCACCTGCAACCACCAATTGTTAAACAAACATGATATAATCATATGCATGCAATATGGGTAAATGTGACTAGTCTGTCAATAAAGGGTTACGCATTCTCAACGTTCACCCAATCCATAAAATGGACTATCTGTCTCAAATCATAGTTTTCCTACGGTTACTATGAACCTTTTAGTTTTCATAGGACAACTAGTAACCTATCAAGCTAACTCGGGCAAAAATATAATCTGATATGCTAAAATCTCCAAATACGGTCAGGAGGTATCCAAATACGGTTAGGAGGAAACTGGATTGTCGGTCCAAATCAAAGAACTATCTGTCCCTGAACCATAGTTTTCGTAAGGTTACTATGAACCGATTAGTTTTCATAGGCCAACTAATAACCTATCCCGAATCATATGGACTATCTGTCTCATATATCATAGTTTTCCCAAGGTCACTATGAACCTATTAGTTTTCATAGGCTAACTAATAACCTATCAGGCTATTAAGTTCATGGGTCGTATCTTTTTGACCAGTTCAAGGCATCTTAACACTTGAACTGTCTGATCTTTTGGATGCAATTCTACTTACTCAGGAGTTTAGTTGGTCCATACTCACTACTGGAACAATCTAAATGGTAATTCTTTCCCTAAAACCCAAGATGCAATGTTGGGTCATGATGATGTGAGTATGACAATGATAAATATGTAAATTTAACTTATTAAATGATAATAAGAATATATAGCATCGTTCATCCAAATATGTTCAATCATTTGGCACATCCATCACAAAAATACTTAATTTAAGTAATAATTCCTTTGGCAAAATCCAAGTAAAACTTAGGCTAAAATATCATTTTATTTCCTTGAAAAGATTTATATTTATAAATGATTAACCACTTAAAATCATTCTTTAAAAACAAGGAAAATAAAGCCCAATACTTGGCCAAAATTCTATGCCAAAATACAACCATCTTTAAATAGCTTTTTAAACCATTCGGTATCCAAAAACAAGGCCGTCGAGCCTTTAAAGTACATGGCTATCGAGCCACTAAACAAAGCTATTTAGTTATAAAACATATGGCTACCATGCCGCTAAATAGGGGTGTCGAGTCTCTATGTTGAGACTCTAAAATATAGTTTCTGGGTTCATAAAACATACGTCTATAATGCCACTAAAACATTTTTATTGAGTTTTTAGGAAATACAAGCTATCGAGCAACAAATTCAAAGCTTTCTGGTTTGCAAAACATAAGGCTATCGAGCCTATGAAACACAAGTATTATGTTAGAAAACATATGGCCATCGATCTGCTAAAAAGTAGGTGTCAAACCAATAGTGGAAAAGAGGTTTCAAATTTAGAAACATATAGGGTTGTCGAACCCTTAAAAACTCTTGGGTGTTGAGCCCCTAAAACAAAGAAGGTGACGAGTTTCTAATAAGCCGATGCATCACATAGTTACTAAGTAGTTATCGCATGCACCAACCCAAGTGGTTGTCAAGTTTATAAAGTAGACACGTCATATAAATATCGAGTGGTTATTCCAGGTATCGACTATTATAGATGTCTAATCAATATAGTAGGGGCGTCGAGTATCTACAATGACATTTTTGTAAATAAGTTTAAACTGTTTTATATACCTTTAAAGCTAATATTTTCCACCAACTCTTGCCTCTTGTCAAATTATCATTAGTTAACAAAATACTTTTCATATTCTTTTTAGAAATTATTGGTAGAAAATGTTCTACCTTCCCAAAATAATTTGCAAGCCCTTATAATTAATATCATTAATTAATATTAGTTAAAAGTTTTTCTAGCATAATAAATTCATAGAAAATTATGACCTATAGAGAAAATTTCCCAAAAATGACCAAAAATTCGAATTTCCATCTTCTTCCTTATAACAAAATTTCGAGAGCAAAATATTAGTTTAATTATTTTTAATAATTAAAACCCAAATAACTCTTTTTCCCTCTTAGGAAATTCATAAAATATTCATACAGATATGAAAAATTATGAAATTGAATACCCATCTCCAAAATAATGTTTTGCTCAACATATTCAAATTTCAAATTAATTGGAGATCTAAAATCAGGTTTTTACCTTTAAAACCTACTAAAAAAATTCCTTAAAAGTCCCAATAAATTATCATTCACTCAAATAATAATACAGTCAATCCAAGCCTGACATATTAGCACAACCAAATAGGAAATCATTTATAGATATGAAAATAAGCATAAATAAATGAGATGGATACTATTATTTATTTCAGATCGGATAAAAGAGATTGAGATTTAATGCAAATTAGTTTCCCTAAGCTTTTCCTTTCGATTCCCTTTGGTTTCCTCTTCTTTTCTTTTATGTAATGGCTTGTAACGACCCGTAAATTTTAATAGTTTTAATAATATATTTAATTGAAATTTAGTGAATTTTAAACAATAAAATTAAAAATTTATTATTTGGAATACGTCTATTTTAATGTAGCAAATGGTAAATTTTCATCAGAAAATATGAAAGTAAATTTTATTGTGTAATTCTATTTCAATTTCAATTAGTTAAAAACTAATGGTAACAAAATATTTTCCAAACCTGAATATTTTTACATAGAAAATTTGTAAATCATCTTCTGAGCATGACGTCGTATTTCATTTCTCAAAATTTGGACTGTTCTTGCTCCGTCGATCTTATTTTCGATGAAATAGCAGCATTTTCGGTACCGATATCGACTTTTGATCGGATGATCACCAATATCTATATACCGTTTTGATCGTCTCGTCGGGCTGATCTCTACGGTATATTAAATTCTGTGTTTTGAGGTCCGGTACGCGACAGAAACGATAAAACGAACAGCCGTATTCGGTTATGAAATTGCAACCTTTTGGTTTCCTGTCCATTCGAATTTCCCAACGGTCGACTTCCTAACAGTCATTTGTCTTTATTAATTTTTCCTGAATTCTCGTAGTTTGGTTGGTCCCTCCATCTTTCCGCAGATAAAATAATATACGTTTTTTTTATAAAACATACGTTTGTTTTACTGTTCCTTCTTCAAATTTGGCTACATATATCATTTTTAGATCCGGCTCACCTTCTCTCCCATTTGCCTTCTTCTTTTCCTTTTCCCTCCTTTATTTCATTCGCATGGCCTCCTTGTTCGACCACAAAACTTTGCCTCCACTCATCTGCCACCAAAACCCACCACCATCCTCTCCCCACGGCCACTGCCACACCTTCAGCTCACCTCCCCCTTACGAGCACATACCAGGCCTCGTGCACCCTCCAGCCACCCATGCCTCTTCCTTCCAGTCGCAGTCCACCTATCAGCATCACCTCGAGATGCAACCCCTTAGTTCATGGGTGAGTACGTATATATTTTATCTTATATATATTAGATATATATATATATATATATTTGTTAGTTTTATATATACAAAGTTTCGGCAATATATATATTAGTTCTTAATAGCTTGAGTCCTGTTTTTTTATTTTTTTTAAAAAGTATGTAAGGTGCACTTAAGCTATATGGTTCTTTGTATATATTAAGTTATAAAAGTTATACTGTGTATATATTATAAAGTATGCAAAGTTTTAAAATAAAGTGGTTACAGTAGGTTATGTATATAGGTATACTTGGGGTTGTATTGATTGCTTACTGGTTGGAGAAGAGTGTTCAGAGATTTATGACTTATTTAAAAAATAAATAAAAAAGGGAGGTTATTTTATATATGTAATACTATTTTGTTTAAGTATGGATATAATACGTTAAATAGTAATTTGAGCTTGTATGTCTATGTAAAGCCCGCAATTTGTAGATTTTTGAACGTATATATATGGGTTTATAAAAATTTATGTAAGTTAGTTTATATGTATATTATAACCGATGCTCATATTAGGCATTTAATTTTAAGTGGTATATATATATATATATAAAGTATAACTGTTTGTCTACATGTAACTGTTGTGTATAAGTTTTTAATATTGAGGTTCTGATTAACTGTATATAGATTTTATTTTTAATATATATATTTTTAAAAATTGGTTTTAGGGAAATAAAAATATAATAATGTATATATTTTTCAGTTTATATCAAAAATAATTCGTTTGTTCACCAATCCGTGTTATCAGCTTTGCTCATCAAATTCGTGCCGATTTTTGTTTTGCTTGGATTCGTAATTCAGATTCAGCGTCCATATCAGTGTGCGTATCCGTGTCATCTTCTTGTTCATCTCTAGCCTCGAAAGGTGGGCAATCACTCACGATTAACGTTCTTTATTTATTAAATTTGATTTCAATTGAAACGACAATTGAAATATCCTACTGCTAGTTACTTACATTGCTATATATATGTTGACATCTGTATCAATTCACCTGTGACATCTGACACCATTATCTGTTATTTATATTAATGATATATGCCTGCTATGTTATTATCATATCTGTTATCACTCTGCAAGTTCCCTGCTAATATAGAATTCACTATGGGTTGAAATGATACATACCCAAACGGACTTTAGAATAGGAGAAAATCGTTATGGGTTGAAATGATAGACCCAAGCGATTTTCATTTGATTGAATTTGGGATTACGAGTCGAAATGATATCTATCCGTATATATTTAAATTACGGATTGAAATGATAAATATCCATATCACTTGACCATAGGATAGGAAATTATATACACACACCGTTGGTCCATATATAAATATTTTGAAAATAAATTCCATGGTTTTGGAAAGAAATATATGGTTTTAATAAATGTTGATTCTTAAATTATTTGTAAATGGTAATGATATATATAGATTTAATAACAATATTTAATTTAATTAAGATTTATTAATACATATAATATGGTTAAGTATTTAAATTTATATTTAAAAATAGATTTTGGTAATAATTTGAATAAGTTAAGGTTGGGAAGATAATTTGAATTTAGTTGAAATTGTATTTAATAAAGAATTGTATTTAATTAAACCGATTTGAAACTTATTGAAATTGAGATTTAAGATATGATTTATAACTTGGGTTTGATTTAAGTAATTTAATGAATATTTCTTGTTTAAACAAAATTAAGGAAATATTTAGTAAAAATGTAATTTAAGGTTATTTAAATAATACTGAATTTATTAAGTGAATATTTCAAGACTAAATAATAATGAGGTTAAATCGAGACCTATATGAAACTGTTAAATTGAACTTTGAAATGTCGAATATTAAAGCTTTGAAATATACTGGAATCTAAATGGTTTTTTTGTGATTAAGATCTGTATTTGTAATCAATAAAATTTGAATTTGTTATATAAGAAACTGAATTGAATGGAAATTGATAAATTGAGATTGAATTAAATTTGAATGGGAAAGTCGAGTTGATTTTGAAGCTATTTGTGAAGTTTGGGAAATTACAAATACTTTACTTTATAAATTATTTAATACATATATATATATATATATATATATACTATTTTGGGAAGTTGAGATATTTGAAATAAAAGTGAATTTTTGGTTTTGAAGTAGAAATTTATTTGAAATGACCACGGTGTTATAGTGTATATTTCTACATTGTAGATAGTTCCAAGGATCCTTAGAGGATGGTTATCCCAAACATCCTTTAAGTTACTTGTATTTCAGTTGATATTTCACTTGAGTTGGATTTATTAGTATAAGAATGTTAATCCTCACTCGAGTGTTTTGTTTTTTACTTTACGCTCGGGTCAGACCGAGTGATACAGCAATTGAGACTCACCTTTGGAGTTTGGAGCTTCGTTTGGAGATCCAACCATCGATTCAGCTTTCAGCCTTCCAGTTGATTTGTTCAGGGAGGTCATCTGTTTGTACTGGAGACTTCACTGATTTGAGAAATTCTGTTGTATTTTTATTTCTAACTCTGATGTTTATATAATAGCTTCATGAACTACTATTTATCTATTCCGCTGCGTATTATTGTATTACTCTGTGTCTGTGATTGATTTATTTACTGTATATGCTGAGTTTTGCCAAATTTTAAATTAACAATCTGATATATTGAGCAATTCAAGTTCGACATGTGCGGATGCGAATGGTTGAAAATACCGGGTCGTTACATGGTTGGCCTCTCTTTATGTTGTGTTCTATTTTAGAAAACAAAATGTGAATGAATGAGAGAGTGAAGGGCTTTGGGAACAAATTAAGGGATTATTACCGTGATGGCCCTCTCGTTAATTCATTTCTATTCTATGTCTAAAATAATCTTATTAATTGATTAATTAAGGCTTGACCCAAATTAATTAACAAATCTCGTTCTCTTTATCACCTTACATTATTCTATTTAATTTTTCTAATTAAATTTCTTGAATAATGTTAAACAAAAATTAAGGTTGTTACATATAAATTCTCATTCTTTTCTCAAAATCCATTTACAGTTTCATAAATAAATATTTTGCAATTCTCTTATTTAGTTTCAGGGAAATCTATAAATTGAAATTCATTCAATTCCAAATCCCATAAACACCTTTTAAATAATTCATACATTTTAAAGTTCTTCTCTAATAATTGAAAATAATAATAATATTGAAAAAGTTTTATAATCCAGGATTTCCTTTAAACATAAATTTAAATAATTCTACTTTTCCAATAAGGATTTTCTATTAGAAATAATCTCCCAAAGCCATAGTATAAAATTTCATAACCAATGTGTTTAAGTCCCGCACTCCTTCCAAATCCTGCTAAAACTATTATTATTGGCAAACTAAAATTCTACCTTATAAAATACATTCCCAAAATAATTCAATAATCAAACACAATAATATTTTACTTCCAAAAATTCACTTATCAATATATAGAAAAAACCCCATAAATGTTAATTTCCATTCAATAAATAAATTGCATTCATCTTCTGTTACTTTAAAATGTTATTTTATAAACTTCTAATCTATTAAATCCAAATAAAATAAACTTACCGCTTTAAAAATATAGATTTCAAATATCATTTCATAAACACCCTTTTGATTATTTTTATGATCATATATATATATATTTTTAAAGTTTCCCTTATTTAATTAAATACCAAAAATCATCACTTTCTAAATAATTTCTACTCTCGTAATTCTTAAAATTATCAAAGTTTTTTATTTTCTATTAAGAATAAAATTTTCAGTAATAAATCATAATTTATAATCAAAATATTTTGCTTATTTCAAATCATTCAACTTTAATACATTATCCCCTTCATGTCAATTTCAAGTGTCGTGCCTAACTATTGTAAACATCTATTTATTTTGCACGGCACTAATATTAGCATGTTCAACCATCAATCAACTAAGATATCATTACATCAACCAAAATCAAAGGTATGTAAATCATTGTCATCCAATTCAATCATATAACCAATAATTCCACCAACCAACAATTAGGGAAAACAATCAAAGAAAATCGTAGCATAGAGATTCTTGACAATAGATGTGAGTTATAAAGATAACTCACCAAAACAACCAAAGGAGAATGAATTCACTTAACCTCAAACCTCATTGCCTTGGTTACACAATAGTCCGCTTCCCTTCCATCACTACCTAACAACTGTCTCCATCTATCATCCATGGCTCTAACATCACGTATCACCATTGACATAGCCATATTCCCCAACGCCTTCATCCTTGCTCAACACCAGCAGGTCGCAGCTCACTCCTGTGGCCACCTTCGAACCCTGGTCCATGCTCCTATACATCTTCATGATGCTCAAGCACTAGTCTTGATATTCACATTGCCGCAAGCTGCCAACCTCAGCTCAACCGCACGTGCACCACTCCCCTCACCTATAGCCGAAATCATTGTCAGCCTCAGTAGTGCTCATCAACGTCGATTGCATGCTCCATTCTATTTTCTATGTCCTGATTTGATTATGGATTTAGGGTAGAATTTAGGATTTAGGGGTACAAGTTAGGCAAAGATGGAAACTGGGTTATATTCAGGAATGGAAAGGAGGTGAGATATTTTATCTTCTGAATGGATTTGGGCCTGATGAAAGCACTTGAGCTATTAGTTGATATAGAACACTATACGATAATGCATGTCCCCAGAGAGGAGAATGCAAAGGTTGATTCACTGGCTAAACTAGCCAGATATGGGGAAGTGTAAATGAGGGGCTTGGTTCCAGTGGAGGTTTTAACAACTCCAAGTATCAACCAGATGAATGTCAAGTAGATTTTGGAGACCATGAACGAAGAGGATTCATGGATGACTCCGATCAAGGAAAACTTGCTTAAGGGGACTCCCCTAAGAGATAGGAATAAGCAGGAGAAATTCCTTTGAAAAGCATCGCGGTTCATGATGCAAGAATGAGTGTTGTACAATAGAGGATTCTCTACCCCCTTGCTTCGGTGTGTAACCAAGGATGAGGCTAGAAAAATCCTCATGGAAATCCTTGAGGGTGGCTATAGTGACCACTCTAGGGTGTAGAATTTGGAAAAAAGATACTCCGCTATAGATATTTCTGGCCAACTGTAAATCGGGATGTGGTTGATTACACCAAATAGTGCAACCATTACTAGAGATTCTCAAATATTCCAAGAGTCCTATCTATAGAGCATACGCAAATGGTTAGCCAATAGCCATTTGTGGTTTAGGGAATTGATTTAATCGGTGTGCTACCGAAGGAAAAAGGAGGAGCTAAGTATGAAATAGTTGCGGTGGATTACTTCGCAAAGTGGGATGAAGCAGAACCGCTCGCTACGATCATAATGAAATAGTGATCAACTTCATGATGAAAAATATCATTTGTAGGTTTGGGATACCCTAGTATATCATTATGGATAATGGAACTTAGTTTGAAAGTACAGAGTTCAAGGATTTCTACAACCAGTATAGGACCGAGAAGAGCTTCTCAGCAGTAGCATATCCACAAGCAAACAGACAAGTGAAGATGGTAAATAAAATCATCAACTCCATTTTGACGAAACATTTAACTAGAACCAAAAGCAACTGGGTGGATGAGCTTCCACTAGCATAATGAGCTTTATAGGATGACCAATAAGTCTGCGACTGGACATATTTCGTTCGACTTGGAATACAGGTTGGAGGCAATGATCCTGATTGAATTGGAAGTCCCTTCTCATCATAAAAGGCATTATGATCCAAAGGTAAACGAGGAACTTTCGTTTAATTCCCTCGATTTTGTCAATGAGAAAAGGGAGGAAGCAGAACTGAGGGTAGCTGCTCACCAGTAAAGAGTAACACAACACTTCAACTCCAAGGTCAGAAATAGTACTTTTGAGGTATGGGATCTCGCTCTGAAATGTGTTCTCCTAGGTACAGGGGCATTCGGTCCGAATTAGGGATGTCCTTACACAATCAAATGAATGCTCGGAGATGCAACGTTCAAGCTAGCAATATTTGATGGAATTCTGATTCCATGGGCGTGGAACAGCGACTTGCTACGACACTATTATACTTAGTTTTGTTTAGTTTATTTTCGCAAATTAGCCTAACAAGGAATCTAGGTTAATTTAGTAAGGCAAAACTTGCCACGTATTTTAGTTTATAATTATGAAATAGCTTCTTGACCCAATGGAACTGTGTTCTTGTAAGCAAAACTCCCGTACTGCGTGACTGCAATATGATCGGAATTAAAGTCCTTAGGTCTGGGATCATGGTCGAGGAGTATAATTTCAAGGGTCGTTTGGATAATTCGACCTCATCTTTCAGGGTTGAAAGGATAATTCGACCTCATCTTTCAGGGTTGAAAGGATAATTCGACCTTATCATTTCAAAACCTAAAAATGGTTATAACTTCTCTGGCCAAGGATCAGGGTCGGGGAGTATATCCATAGAGGTCGCTTGGATAATTTGACCCTGACCTTCAGAAATTTTTCATTGCTTGGAGATAGGCAACATCAAAATAAAAAGATCAAATAGGGATCGAATGGATAATTCGACCCAATGTTCCTGGGCCGATCAGATAATTTGTCCCAAAATTTGCAGGGTCAATTGGATAATTCGACTAAGTCAGTCAGGGTCAATCTGATAATTTGACCCAATCTATCAAGGTCGACTGGATATTCGACCAAACCTTCCTGGGTTGATCGGATAATTTGGCCTAATGTTGCAGGATCGATCGGATAATTCGACCAAATCTATCAGGGTCGATTGGATAATTTGACCCAACCTTCCAAGATTGGCCCAATTTTGCAAGTTCGACCGGATAATTTGACTAATCTGTCAAGGTCGATCAAATAATTCGACCCAACCTTCAGGGGCCAATTAGGTAATTCGGCCCTATCTTTCAAGATCGATCAGGTAATTTGACCCAACCTTATAGGGTCGATCAGATAATTAGTACCTATTTATTTAAGGCCGATCGGATAATTCGGCCTCGATTTTTAGGACCGAACGGATAATTCGGTCCTGTTTTTTAGCATTAACCAGAAAATTTGGCCTCGTTTTTTAGGATTGATTGGATGAATCAATCCTAAATGTTTAGGTGCATGGATAGCAAAACCAACAATTTCGGTCAAGGATGAGGAACAAGGAATGACCCCGACCTTCAGGTACTTGTTGTTGCCCAGAGTTTGGCAACTTCAGGAAGGAATGACCATGTAGGGGTTGATCAGATTATTTGACCTCGACCTTCAGGTATTTACCATTTCCTAGAATTAGGCATCTAACCCCTCGGTTTCTTGGAGATGGGAACTGGCATAAGGACTTGATTTTCACGACCACGCTAGCGGCATACTGGAACACACTTGGTCGAGGATAAGCAAGGATAATCGTCGAAAATCCAAACATGTATTATCGAACTTTTCCAATCCCGAACCAGGATTGGGAAAGTGCGTTCAGACAAGGGGCGATTAGATTATTTACTCCCATGATGTTTCTCTCCAACTGATGCTCGGACTCTGGAATTTGAAATGGCATGTCCTATAAGAGGGACTAAGCACACGATGAAACTATATAAAAAAATCAATGTTCCAACCGCTGTTCCTTAATAGTATGGAGCAGCAAGAAACTCGGAATATTCATTTTTAGAAATTAGTTTAAGGAAGCTCGACTAAAAAAAGGATTAACCACAGAGTTTGTTTAATAATAGTTTTGTTCTGCCAAATGGAAAATTTTGGCAATTATAAACAAGACTAAACAACAAAATATTACTAAAGCAATTATTGGAATTTTTATATGCATAGAGTTGTAGTAAATTAAAGCATTGCATGAAAATAGATGTATATATAATGCAAATGAATTGTAGTATGAGCAGTTATGTTATATACATGGGTAGTTGCAAATAGGCAGGTACAGAATGTAAAAGTGGGGAAATTAAAATGGAACAAAGATTACTTAACAAATAGAAGTTTTTTGTTACTCAAATTTTATGTATAAGAATCGTAGGGGCAGCTCCTGCACAAGCACGACTTGAAACAAAAAAAGACAAAAAGTATAACAAAAGAGCTATCAAGCTCAAAAGCTTCAGGATTCTCTTGCTTGTTCTTCCCTCTTATTTTGCCCTTGCCACTAAAGCTATCGGGTTACCTCTTGTGTTTTTGACTACCATTAATTTTTCTCTCATTAAGAGTGTCACCCTCAAACTAGGTTGTCTCACCTCCAGCAGCGTGAGGGTCGTCAGACTTCTCGGTAGGGGTCTTAGAGGATTTGATCTTTAAGAACTTCAACTTAATCAAGGGATCTTAGTGGTGGGCTTATAGGCATAGAGCTGACTTAATTTTTGGTACTGGGCCCTTTCTTAATTATGACCTTGGAAAGGTCGATCTTCAGTTGATCTGCCATAGTAATTTGATCGATCGGATCTACAACACTGGTGATAGCAGCGTCTCTCTCTAGGGACAAGGACATATCCTCCAAATTCTCAAGGGCGGCTATCTTCTCAGAATCTGGCCCTAGGTCTAAACTCGAAGGGAGTACGGAAGTGATTAGCCCTATGGAGACAGAGGTTGACGAGTGAAAATAGTTGTGGAACCCAAGCCCTGAGTTGTAGACGGCGGAGGAGGAAGAGGTGGATAACCTACAAGTTGGCAAACAGAATGGTAGAGATTAGATATTGACTCACGTCAGAACTAGAGCTTCTCAAAAACTAGTGAAATAAGAAATATACCTTTACCTGGAGTTGATGGTAGAGCAGGAGACTCAGAAATTTCACCCTCTTTAGGTGAGTGTTGGATCGGTTGGTCAGTGATAGGAGGAATATAGTACTCCATGAAAGATGTCGTAGCAGATGCCAGAACGGTCTAAGTGGCCTTAAAGCTGGTCCCCTCAATCTTAGGAAAATCTATCGTAACTCTTTGGATTTTGGAACCGACGATTCCGCTAGACCCGATGCACTTGGGCCAGCAGGAGCCTCGACAATAAAAACTACAATAGTAGCATCTTCTTCAACTAAGACAGCCTTTCCCTCGAGTTTTGCAATATCTTCTGCATCAAGGTACTTAGCCATTGGCTCTTACTTGGTGAGGCCTTCACCGGGTGCTTCCAAGCAGCACAACACATCTTCCCAAGCATCGGCGAGAGTTTTAGCATATGTGCTCCCTAGCTACTTCAAATTCTTGTATTAGATTATGCTTGCAAAGAAGTTTCAGCATATGGCCTTTTTCCTCCTTAAGCTCTTTTAGCACTTACACGACAATCGCAGGTTTTACTTCGCCATCGAGTTTCTCAATCTTAACCAGTAAAAGACCATTGTTCTAATTCTTTATGCAAAGACTTTGAACCTCGGTCGCCTACTCCTCTATGCTATTATCCTTGGCCCGAATGATTTCATCTTTTGTAGTAAGGACCGAGTCCTTCTCGCCAATTTGAGTTTTATGGAAAAACCATCCTCATGTGAAATTTCCAACAGGTCTTTTAGCACGAGCTTTACATTAGTATGATCCACCCACATCTCCTCCATCAGGCTTTTGGCACCAGCCTTGGATTATAGGATGGCATATCTCTCCGACTTCATCTTCTCTATGTCTCCTTTATACTCCTCGATGAGGCTGTTATGGGTTTTTTCTCCGCCTAAAAGGAACGAATATTTGTGTAGTTAATTTTATTGACCTTGGAAAGGGCGTAGCAGAGTCTTTTCCTTTCATAGCCCTGATCATTAAGCTTTTGGATCCGTTGGACATCATGGATATCACTGTCAAACATGACACCCAACAAGAAATGGTCGGGAAAACCAGCCTGTAAGCGGGGCAGTGCACCAGGAGTAGGAGTTAGAGGATTGGAGATACCTTTGGAAGGGGGAGGCTTGATTATAGTTAAGGAGCGAGAGGCTGGAGCCTGTTGAAGTGAAGGAATTTGAGGACTTGAATGAGGTAGAGGAATGCTAGAAGATTAGTCATGGCAGTCGTGTGAGTCGTTGAGCCACTTGCTCGAATCACTTCTTTCTCTTTCTTTCCATTTTGCCCTCTCTTCCTCAGATTCTTGTCCTCGGCAATAGCTGAAATGAGGTAGATATGGATTGTGAATTTGCCCTTTAGACTCGTTCATGCTATACTGGAGCTTTCTTATCTGTCTTTAGCCATGGAACCTAAAATGAAAAGAAAGATGGAATAAGTTTTGGAATTTCGAAATGCAAATTAATGTGGGGATGTGTGTTAATTACCCTAGTGAAATTTAGAGTACCAATGACCCCTTAAGAACTCAATAGACCATGTTCGCGTGGAAGTAAAGATGGAGTCTCGCTACCTTTAGCTAGAATACATCCATAGGACAAGCTTAAGATGGAGTCTCAAAATCCCCCAAAGAGCAAAATATATCGTCAAAAAAGTGGGTTGGGGGAGTCACCTTGGTTGGCGACACCATGCTAGTCTCTACGATCTTCTTTGGAGACATGGTAATCATGTGTTTTGGGCGAGGCAAATAAGGAAGATTAATGCCTTCAGGAGATGTTTCAATGATCGACTCATCTCCCTCTAGACTAACCTCGTAGTTGCTATCGCCTTCATCGGTGCTTTCTTCTCCTCCTTCGCCTTCCTCATCTTTTATCTCTTCCTTTCCTTCTCTCCTTCCTTTACCTTCACTTTCCTTTGAGAATGGTTGTAGTTTGGCTCCTTCATCCCCTTCTATCAGGACTTCGCTAGCAGGTGGCTTTTCTGTTGCTCTGTCGGTAAGCTCTTCGGCATGTGCCGTACCCGACAGACTCTCAACTTCCCTTTGGAGATTCTTACTAGAGCTGCAAGTGGTGAAAGAAGATCGAGTAGGCATTCTAAAACCACTTGGTGGAGTTGTAGCGGGAACAGTAGAGCGATAAATGAGTAGCATGTCACATTGTCGAGGGTTCTCGTTTGTTAGGAGATGCGCGGTGGTGCAATGCTGGAATCGATTATCAGCATGCTCATCGTGGATATCTCGATCAGGAATGTCTGTGAATAAGTAAATGATAAGTTAGGCATTTGGATAGAAGGAATCCAAGTACGGCGAGAATGACAAGGAAGGAAACTTTCTTCAGGAAAGCCAATGCCTTTTGAAGCATACGGGCACTGGATGAAGAAATACTCGTTTTAAGTACGAGCGCTTATTATGGAGTGCTTCTATAACTTTACACCTACATCAAGCCTCGATAATCAAGTAGGATGGTGAGTCACTCCTTTGCTTGAAGGTCAGAAGATAAGTTAGTTCTTTGAAAGTAGGAGGCCATTGGAACTGATTCATAAAAAGCACAAACATGGAACTCAAGAGAGCATACCCATTGGGATGAACATAGGATGGATCTAGCCCAAGATCTTGGAGAATCATATGCAAAAAAGGATTGAATGGCGGGATGGCACCGCCCGGGCACATATACCGGTTGCATGTTGTATTTCCTATCGCAGAGCCATGCGCTCGTGGGATTTGAGTAGGGAGAATCACGTCATCCTCAAGAATCTCGTGTTGTTTACATATGTTTGGAGCATTTCAGTAGTTAGAATGGTCGACACTTGTTTTGGTAGATCATCTATAAACCTTAAGCCATTATACTCGTTTGGAGGAGGAGGCGGATTTTGCAATATTTCTACTGGAACAACCAGGCCTTGTAACTCGGCGGTGATTGAACATCTGGGTTCGGTGTGTATGGTAGGTGAAGCCTAAGCTATGGACGACCCAGCTTTAGGAGGAGTGGATGTACCTGCATTGGGCTAGAAATGAGGCAACTAGCGAGTCATTATGGATAGGAAACTAAGCATTCAACATGGTTAGTTTTTCTTTTGCAGGAGCATGAAAAGTGCAGTGGATGGACATGATTAACAATAGAATTATTTAAGCGCTGGAGCCTGGAACATGCTCCTTCCGACTGTTTTTTGGAAGAGAACCATATTCTAGACATTCAAATGGTGAAAGATGATTAACCATGTGTTAATGGGAGCAAGTCGGATAGCTTTGCAATGCAAGAGCTTGAGTGAAGGAATTTGGACAATTTTCCCAAGCGCATATCAGGTTGAACCCAAGTACAAGCTTGGAAGAACCGTGGACTAGCCCTAACCAAGCTTGACTAATCCCATCATCGTCTCCAGAACAAGCTGAAAATGTCCTAAGCACAAGGCCGACGACAGCCAAAAGTTGTCAATCATCACCCACCTAAAAGTCGTTGAACCAAGCCCTGAAGATCAAGGGGTGGAAAACTGGTCAGTTTCAAGCGCTTGTAGAGAGATGCGGCGATCGATTAGGGAAATGAGTCACAGCAATCTCCTGAAGCAGCGGTTACATAAGGAAGGTGGCAGTGGCTTTAGGTGATCGAAGGCGATTGGTTTGAGCTTGGTAAATCGAAGCTTGGAGAAATCAGTAGGAAAGTAGTCGGCAGAAGAAAATGTGAAAAAGTAATGAAAATATTCTAAGTCCTGAGTACTTATAGTACTCAAGGATGAATAAATCACTCGGTACTGAGTGGTATTTTTAGCCTAAAATTAGAAAATAAGAACAGTGGAGAAAGAGCATACCTGGCTAAGGCACATAACGATTTTTGGAGGGTAGATCTTATCCTTAGCATGGAGAATGAAACTTTAACTATGTAAAACGGTTAAAAGGATATCCAAAGAATTGAGGCAACGTTGTAAAGCAACCCTAGGATGACCAACCAGAGCATGGAGATAATAGTTAATGATTGCCTTGTTCGAGAGCACGCGTTGTTTTATATATGTTTTTCTAAATCTCTATTATTCTATAGGTCTTTGGATGTTGATCCATTTCACTTAATGAAATATTCAACAACTGGTGAAAACCTAAAGTTAACAACCAAATAAACATTCGAAAATAATTGCCAAATGTCTAAAATTTTATAATGCAAACTCGTAGTTTAAAATTTTATTTAGAGGAATTCAAACGTTTGAATTCATAATTCGGACATATGAGGTATAGATATAGACGGTTGAAATTAGTGATCGGGCAGTTGAAAACCTAAAGGAATTAATCCTTTAGGCATTCAAAAGTCTGAATTTACAATTTAGACGTCTAACTATTAGTTCAGACACCTAAATGATTAGGTCAGAATCTAAATTGCCGAGTTGGAGCCAAAAATAACCCGAACCCCTAAACACCTATATAAATGGTTGAGCGTTCCATATATCGATCGAGTTACGATGTTAGGATATTGTATGTTGTATGTAATCCAGTATGGGGTAATATTTAAAGTTTTAGATCAGGTGTATAAGGCAGTGATATAAATGGGCAAATTTAAAAGAAAGAAATCCTTTTTAGTTCATTATGCACTTGATCTTTTATATTATTATCATGAATAATTTTAATACATCAAATTATAATAATGTTTTATTGGGCAAATTTTTTAGGTTGAGGTTTTTGGATCGAGTATGGCCAAATGTACTTAACTAGGGAATATAACTAAAAATGCTATAAAATAGGAAAAGTTGATCAAACAACCAATTTGTACTGGTTTGGACCCCATCATACATCTAGTCCTGAAGCTTCCTTTTGGTTCTTCGCCAATCAACTCTCACTTCTCCTGGAAGAACAGATTACTGTAACTTACTAGGACAACCAACTACACTTCAGCACACTACCTAAGGATAGTGCAACAAAACTTCACTTTGCCTGAACTTCCTAAAAAGGACTTCAACGGTCATACAAATGAGAGTTTCATATTCTAATTCTTTGTGTCTTGATTTCAAGAATAAGACTTTTACATTTTACAATAATCCTATAATAATTCAAATAATCTAAAGTTGAATGAATAGAGTTTGTGAAATAAGATTTGGTTGTAATGGATACGGAATTGAATGCTTGAATGACACTAGGGTTTGAAAAATTGAAAGCATGAATTGCAAATTAAAAAGCAGAGAGTTGAGAGCGTATAGTAGTAGTGATTTGCTTGAGTAGAGAGGCTAGGTTTACATAGGAATGAAGAGATTTGAGTTTGAGAAGTTTCTATTGAGTTTGATCCATTAACGAAGGTATACGACCATAGGAGGAAGAAGAGACATGACTACAAATTTGAAAAGAAAACAATGTTTAGATACATGAATACTGTGCATTTTAATCCATAATCGATCAATCGGTTGAAGGGTAACTGGTCGATTGGTTGTCCTTTAAAAAGCACAGTAAGTGTGTGCTAAAACTGCAAGCTTTCTTCCCACTTTATCCATCCTGAGCATCCAAAAATTCTAAAAAAATTCATAAAAATACCAAGCCATGCGACTTATGTTTTTTATGTGATTTGACTCTACGTATACATGTTGCATACATATAGAAATTATATGTATATTTAAGGATATTTTGCATACAAGGCATATGATGATTTTGCATTCATATAGAAGCCACATAAGTTGCATTTATACATTTATCACATGCCATATTCATGTCATATATTTGATTAGATAGATGTGTATGGTCTGTTACATGTATATTACTATTGGTATATGTTGTCTATTTATATGCAGGATACGGTTAGTATCCATATGGATAACACGCTTATATTGTTAGAAATATTAGGAATTAGTTATTTTTGATATGACTTGTTCAGATTGATTTGGCTGTGGTATAATTTGAGTGCTTGTAATGCAAATGCATATGGTTGTTATTTGTATATTTGAATCTACAATTACTTTTTCCATCTTTTAGAATTTCGAGGACAAAATTCCAAAAAGGAGGGGAGAATGTAATTCCCCAGATTTTAATAAAAATAATTAATCAACTTAAAATGGGCATTTTGATAAATTGCATAAAATACAAAAACAAAAATCTATAAATTATGGTATTCATGAAACCTAACCTTACAATAGCATTAAGTAGAATTTTCTACCCTAAATTCACATATAAAACGTCAGAAACATACACCGAATGAGTGAGATATGGGTTGTTTGCCAAAACACACATTCTGAGCTGAATGAGTCGCTGGCTTATTTGGGCCAAGGAATTAATTCTGGGATTAGGGGCTTAAAAGGTGGAAAAGTATGTACCTTTTCATTCTAATCATCTTTTTCTTCATCCGAAAGCTGCCATAGATCCCTAACCCTAATTTTTCACTTTTCTACCTCAAATCAATTCCAAATAAACCAAATAAAACATTAAAATGGGGAGAAGAGTGAGAGCGACTCGATTGAATCAATATCAACTTAAATTAAAAGGGATGATCGCCAAGACAAATAAGATCGGAGGAGAAAGCTAGGAGATTTCAATCAAATTGGTAATTTCTAGGTGATGGGGTTATCTACAAAGGGTTATATGGCTAGATATGAAATTTGTTACATTTATATATCTTATTGGGGTTTAATAAAACAATTTAGGGCTGAATCGATGACTTATTTGTTATCTATAGTTAAATTGGTAACTAGAGAGATCCTAGATCATCACTTTGATAATGATAATTGACATAAATTGAGGGAAGATTAATTTGGATATGTAAATTACCAAAAAAACCATGTAGAATAGAGTAATAATCTAGTTAAATACTCATTTGTGATAAATAAAAGTAGTTTAGTTGAAATATGGATCATATTATGACATATGTAATGATATTGTTAAAGCACATCGAAAATGAGATAATTACAATTAATGAACTAATGATTGTTTCAGCAAATTAAAAGATGTTAATGAACATGAATAAGTGCTAAAATGAACTAATAATGAAATATAAGTCATTCAAAGTCGGAAAAGACAGTAAAACTAAAGCGAGCGAAACTGGATGGGATAATGAACTGTGGAGTACCGAAGTGCAATAGCAAGCAAATAATTAACTGCCCTAAACACAACAATAGACCGATTGCACATAGTCGAAACCTAAAAGAAAATAGTGTAAGATAGTACCAGAATGATTGATTGAATTAGGGTCATCAGGTGACTGAATAGGCGAACAATCTACTGACCCCTTTCAGTCCATCAATTGATGTGCTAAGTAAATAAAATAAACATACGAATGGTTGACTATCTGATCTTGAACAGTCTAACGAACCTCTATACCTAGCGTAGGTTGAACTAGACTTGGTGAAGACCTTTTGTTGTGTTTAGGGTTCATTTTTCCACTCATTCGGCATATTAGAGTTCTACATGATGTCCCGACATGGTATAATGAGACAATCAACTTAGATGTGTGATTATATCGCATCAAGATTGCTCATCTCGTTATTGTTAGTGTCATGAATCGCACATTTCTATACGTGGATTGTTTGGAGAATGGAGATATACATATAGTTGGGTTACAATGTGTTGGTCGATGTACTTATAGGGGCATTAATTTGTTGTTTTATCCCTATAGGCTATCAGTCGAACATTAGAGATTGTAGGACATGGTAGTGTAATTATGTTGGCGATTTACCATCGAGACTATTTACTCGATGTGTTATAATTATGTAATTGTATAAGCAGTTTACTATTGAGATTGTATACTCAATATATTATTATGTTTACCCAGTGTTGGGTGTGGGTTGTTATCAGATTGTAAGCATATTATAGGTTGTTTTTCAAAATTGTATAAATTGGCAAACAATACCTTTATCTATAGGTGTAGAAGTTTAGGTAAACACAACTAGATTGTGTAAGTTATGATTTATAATTTATCTGCCTATTAGCACCATGCAATTAGTGATATTTCTTGCTCACTGGATTATGTCTAACCCACTTTCTTTTTCGCTCTTTATACCCACTTTACAAGTTGATAGGATAGTAGGGTGGTGTGACTAGAGCAAGATACATGGAGAAGTGATCATGCTTGTTGGAGTTATTTTATTTCTCAGTTATTCTATCTATACTTTATTGTACTAGTCAAACAAATATTTATTTGTATTTTCACTTGTTTATCAGGAACTTTCCTAGTTTATGTTATTCGATCACGATGTGTTTAAGCATAGACATTTGGTTTATTTCGGCTATATATGTTTTATTTCTTCCGTTATTTAATCTAAAAGTGTAGATGTTTAGAATTCATGTTTGTTTATGTACAATATAGATTATATCAACATACTGATTCACCCTTCTTGGCACTATACAAGTTTGAACATCACTTTTAGCCATTGAACGGTGTGTCTGAAAGAGCTGGTTGTTGCATATGCTATATTGTATTATCATTATATTATTATTATTTTTAAAATTTGTAATGTTTATATTTGTTCAAAATGTTTAACAAGATAATTCATTGTCAAAACATTTATTCAAAGGAAAGTCTAATAATAAAATAATTATATATATATATATAATCTTTTATATGCAATGATATATATGTAATCCTTTTTTTAAATCAAGATTTAAATTATAATAACTATAGATAATTTTAAATTATATTCAAATAGCAGAAATATAATGTTTATTAAATTTGATGTTATGAATTTTTGATTAACCAAGTTAATTTATAAATATCCTAATACACACACATATACATATACATATACATATATATACATACATACATATACATATATATACATACATACATAGATATATATATATATATATATATCAACATCTAGATAACAATGTCATATATAAGTGTATGATATACAGTTAAACTATATGTCTAAAATTTTAATACAAACCCAATGTTACATTTTATATACAAAACTGAATACGTATGTGGATATTACGAAGGTTGCAAATCATAGGGGGATTTGTACAAAATAACAATTATAAAGTAGAAGCGTAATTAAATATTGACAAGTGGGTTTTACACAAAATTACCTCCTATGTATTATACCCTAGCCGGACCTCTCGTCGCAACAAACAATGAGTTGCTTTCGATGGGTCAAGTTGACTCATACCATCAGATGATAACTTTATGTCTTCACCCAAAACCCTAATCGATGACTATTGTCATAATAACCTCAAGACTATCTCATGTTGCCAAAATGATGCTTCAATGTGCTCCCAAAGGAGTTGCAAGTTTACATAACATCGCGATGATGTGTGATTTATATCACTATGCATGATGATATGCATGGTTGTGTACGTCGTTGTGAAGCAGCAAAAAATTTTTTTGCTATGTAAAATAAGGAATCTAAGGTATGACCCATTATAAGTGAGATTTTATCACACTTAATTAATAAAATTCATTGGTTGATGCCAAAAATGGCACAAACACACAAATATCAGATGAAAGCGCCAATTCTAAAAATAAAGGAAAAAGTAGAAAAGGAGACACAATTTTTATAGTGGTTCGGCGAATTCTCCGGCCTACGTCCACTTTAATCATTGTTGTTAGTCATTTTCTCTCTAGATTTCAACTAGTTTTATCATATCGGACCACAACCTAGTAGATCTTAGATATACAATGGAGTTTCTAAAGTATATTTGAGGAAGGAGATCGGAGTGAAGAAGATGAAGAGTGTGAATCAGAGTGAAGATCTTTCTTTAGTCGTAGTAAGGCTGATATTTATAGAGAAACAGCTGCATGGGTTCAGGAGCCCACTTGCATTGATGACGAGAAGCCAGCCAAGGGAGACACAAGTGAGCAACTCGGCCAAATTGGCCAAAATACCTATCGGTACTGAGAGGTTTACTTAGTTGTAAATCCTCTTCTTTTGCTAGCCTTGCCTTTTGTATCTTCTATTTGATGCTTCCCAAGCTCTTTTCCATAAACTTTGAGTCGGTTCTGATGATTCTCCTAATAATGCTTGAACTATCATGCTTTCTTTAATTTCTTCTCATCAATCCTAAGAATTCCTCATCTAAATTCTGAGAAAGGCACTCCATGGCAATCACTTGAGGTTGTGCTTCAAGTACCAGTGGTTCAAAAGGTCTACAATGGAGCAAAAAGCTCTCGGTACCGAGTGGTCCATTTTGCTTCATTTTCTTTGAAACCTGTTGAGTTCAATATTTTTGCCCTTCCAAACATGTTTTCAAGTCCGTGAATTGTTTCATCTTCATCTTGATGTTCTAATTCCATTTGAAAATCCACTTTGTCGTCAAAAAGCCAGTTAACACTTGCTCCTCAAAGTATGCCTTATGAATGTAAGGTGTGCTTCGCTCAAGAACAAGTTTCATTAGTAGTCAATCTTTAGTGGTTGAGCCCTTCGGACATTCGCCGTTCTTGATCTTGGTGAATCATCTGGTTCCTTCGGATAATCTTGCAAAACAAAGGTCGTTTCAACTCCATTATAGCTAAGGTCTCCAGCCCTTGCTTAAGTGCCAGCTATGAATCATGATCAGTCTGTCTTTTATCCGGAGGTGTCATATTGTATATCAAAATCACCCCATATTTGCCCGAGATCTATTTTTTACTTTGATTACAAGACGTTCAAATCCTTTTATCAAGTCAACATCCATCCCATGGTTCGATCTGTCGAAATGATTTTATCATCCAAGCTAGAATTCGATCTCTCTGGACCGTTCAATCATCCAATCTAGGGTTCGGTCTCGTCAGACTATTCAATCATCCCATCTGTGGTTCGATATCTTCGGATCATTTAACATCCAATCTATGGTTTGATCTCTTTTGATCGTTTAACATCCAATCTAGGTTCAATCTCTTTAGATCCTTGCTGAGTCCAATCCGCTCGCACTCCGACAAGGAGACTCAATGACAAGCAAGTCCATCTACTTACTCTTCGGCGAGGAGACTTACTTTTGATCTCTCGAGATCCTTACTGAGCCCAATCTGCTCACTCTCCCAATAAGGGGACTCAACGACAAGAAAGTCCATCCAATTACTCTCGGGTAAAGGGACTTACTTCCTACGGTCACTGCCCCGTCTCTTCGAATAGGACTATCATGATCAATGTCAAACATCTCGTTCAAGTAGATTTCCAAAAATCATATATTCAAATTAAAGCAAATAAGCAAGCAAAAGTCTTAATTATTCATCTCAGACATCCAACTCAGAGTGTGTCTATAGATCGACCGAGATCTCGTACATGTGTAACCGATCTTGAGGTTATTATTATCTTATCTATTCCTCTTGGACATCCAACTCAGATCGTACCTAGAGACTAATCATAATCTCATACATGTGTAAGCTGTCGGAGATTATTATTGTCTTATTTATTCAAAATAGAAAGCAAAGCATGGGAATCAAACCTGACTCATGCCCATCGCTATCATGGGATTACCATCCTTGACCCAGATCCTTAGTCATGTCTTGATGCATTCACTATAAATGGTGGCTGCTCTGGTTGCACCATCGCAGTGTGGTTCTTTACGTACCATTTTAGCTAGTTGCTCTAAACCAACTCTTCTATCAAATCACGAAAGTGTTTGTACTCGTTCGTTTCATGTCCGTCCAACTCATGGAAAATGCAAAAACTTCTAGACCTCCTTTCCCTTTCCATATGTTACCTCTTAGCTAGCCTTTGGTAAGGGATCTGCCCTCTTGTTTCTAAGTATATCCCCTCTGGGTTTTGGTTAGGTCAGTGTAAGAAGAGAACTTTGATTCCCTCCTTTACCACTTGGTCCCTCGAAGTCGTTATTAGCTTTTTGTTTCCCTTTCTCTTTTCCCTAACCTACTCCGGACAGCCTTCCGTTGTCTATAGCATTAATATCAGAATTATCAACCTCAGCATCCTCTTGATGTAGATATCTTTTAGCTTCGTGATAAAATTACACAAGATCCATCAGTGGATCCCTTTCCAATGCGATTTTTAATTCGGTCTTGCTTACAACTCCAAACACTGCTACCATTAAGATTATTGATAGGTTTGGCTTGTCGACTTCGACGGCTGCCGCATTAAAACTCATCAGATACTTCTCAAGGTCTCTTTAGGCCTTTTCCTTACGCTTGATAGCGTTATCACGTTCTTTGGTCTAGCAATATAAACCTTAAACTGTCTTAAGAACTTATTCACTAACTCGGTCCACATGCTTATGGATCCATTCTCTAGTTGTATGAACCACATTGTTGCTATGTCTATTAGATATAACGGGAAGCACCACCCCATCACCTCCTCGGAATCACCTAACACCTCTATATGTCAAATGTATCTCATTAGATGAACTGTTGGATCCATATGCCCATCGTACATTTCCAGCGTTGGAAGCTTGAAATCGGTAGGATTTCTTGCATTCCAGATGTTGAGGGTAAATGGATTCCTATTTACGTCCTCCAAACTCTAATATGGTGGTCCACCTCTAACTATCTTTCTAATCAATTTAGCCATCCAGCTACCATCGTCTGACGGAAGTCTTTGACCACTAGCTGCATTCTGCCTCTACTCTTGTAGGGGAACTCTGGCGCATAATCTGGCACATATTCCTTTGGTTGCACATTTGCATTCTGATCTACACCTCTGGTTTAATTTTTTCTCCGTTCCAATAGGGAAGTTCTGGAACATATTCCTCTAGTTGTTGTGCACTTATGTTTTGTCTTGCGTTTTTAGCTCCAGCATCTTCCGTTATCGGCATCCCAGCTTACTCTAAATCCAAACCACATAGCTCCCAAGTATAATCCTCTCAGTACCGAGAGGATTGAAGTTGGTACCGAGCGGTCTTAGTTATGGAGGCATCGTTCCATTTTTCTCTGCTCCAACTCCAGATGTTCCTACATTAGTTGTTGGTCTTTGGTTCTGAATTACAACAACTCCATATATTCCTTGTTGTCCTAACCTTCTGAAAAATCCATCTAGCATCCCTTGTTGTCGGTCCATTATTTGATCTTTTATTTCTTTCGTCATTCTCCTCATCTCCTCTCTAATCATATAGATGGAATGGTTAGAATCTGAGGACACCTTTTGGCTACCTCATGCTCAGGTTGACCTCCTCCAATCCGAGATTTTGTGTTAGGCCTCTTCATCTTCTCCAAATTCTAGACCCACGGTTTAGGTTGTGAAATCTAGTGTTTTTTTAGTGAAAGCACCAAAGTGTTGATGCCAAAAATGGCACCAAAAACAAAATATTAGATGAAAGCACCAATTCTAATAAAATAAAGGAAAAAAGCAGAAAATGAGACATAATTTTTATAGTGGTTTGACGAATTCTCCAATCTACATCCACTTTAATCTTTGTTATTAGTCGTTTTCTCTCTGAATTACAACTAATTTTATAGATCTGACCATAATCTAGTGGATCTCATATTTACAATGGAGTTTTTAGAGTATATTTGAGGAAGGAGATTAGAGTGAAGAAGATGAACAATGTGAATCAGAGTGAAGATCCTTCTTCAGTTGCAGTAGGGCTAATATTTATAGAGAATCAACTGCATAAGTTTATGGGCATGCTTGCATTGACATCCAGAAGCCAGCATAGGGATACATAAGTGAGCAACATGGCTCAATTGGCCAAAAATACCTCTCAGTACCAAGAGGTTTACTTAGTTGTAAATCCTTTTCTTTCGCTAGCCTTGCCTTTACTATCTTCAATTAGATGCTTTCCAAGCTCTTTTCCATAAACTTTGAGTTGATTTCGATGATTCTCCTGATAATATTTGAACTATCATGCTTTATTTGCTTTATTCTCATCAATCCTAAGAATTGCTTATCTAAACTCTAAAAAAAGCACTCCATGGCAATCACTTGAGGTTGTGCTTCAAGTACCAGTGGTTTAGGAGTTCCATAATGGAGCAAAAAGCTCTCGATACCGAGTGGTTCTTCTGGTACCGAGTAGCCCACTTTGCTATATTTTCTATTAAACTGGTTGAGTTTAATCTTCTTACCATTCTAAACATGTCCTCAAGTCAATGAATCATTTCGTATTCATCTTGATGTTCTAATTCCAGTTGAAAATCTACTTGGTCAAAAAGCCGGTTAACATCATTTAATTAATTTATACTCATATATATTTTGGCCCACCTAATTTTAAAATAATTTAAATAATGCCAGCTACCAATATAATATATATACCATTATTTTATTTAAATGATTAAGTTGGCTCAAAAAATAATTAAATAAATATAAGAGAATCATATATTTTATTAACTAATTTTAGGCCCTCTAATAACGATTAATAATAATAAATTAATATAACCATTATATTAATTTCTCCACAGTAATAATTTATTACTTTTATAAAGTATTTAAATAAATTATTTTCGTTGAACACTGAGAGATGCGGTTGTGTGACTCCCATGCGTGACTCCCATGCATTAACTCAATCCTTGGTAATATATAAAAAATATAAAATTAAAGCATGTATGATCTTTTCTAAAGCACAATGGTGGATGATAAATTTAACGATGTGGCCTAGGGGCTATTATGTAATTTGGTTATATATAACTTAACTCCTATAGAGAATCTTTTTTAAAATGAAGTATGCTTCTCCTTTATTTTCAAGTATATGTATCGTTGCTTTGGATATAGGTAAGGTTTTGTACGTTAATTATATATAAATAGAATATCTTTAGGAAAATTATTTTATCGATTGTAATTGCGAATATGTTCATAACCATGAATTTTGACTCGATATCCAAATACTTCTTCCTTAAATATTCATAGTCAAAATGTATCAGAAAAATGATATCGATACATTCTTTGATCCATGTCATAATGCTTTTCATACAGTTGTCGGTGAATTACCTATGACCACTGGAGACACCAAGGGGTTATATACTTGTAGTTGTTTGTAATCGCAAAACGACTGAACGAGAGTCTTCTATAGGTTAATATAAAGTCATAATAGAAGATTTCATGTGACAACGTGCAGCAGTCTTCAGACCTGAAGGTAATGTGGATCTTAAGTATAGATGGTCAATCACATGACATAGTGGTTGTTTTATGGCCATAGTTGGGTATATGTTAAACTAATTGATGTGAAATGGTACATAAAAGAGGATAAGTCTCCTTCGTTGTAGAATGTTAGTATCACCATAATTGGTAGTTACCTAAAGTCAAAAGCTCTGGCAAGAGTAAATTTTTTAATCGACAAATGTTATTGAATTACACCATGAACTTTAAAGTGTCTTCCAATTAACTACAGATATTATTAGAGTTTTTGACCATTGACCAAACTCTAGAAATCTTAGTGATGAAGTGATAGTGAAAAGAAAATGTTCATAAAATATAATTACAAGGTATATGTTAATAAAGATTAGAAATTGGATTTTACCTAATGATCTATAAGGAACTGAACTTGTGCTCGATACTATACTTCAACAAGTTCGTAAAAGCTTTAATATTTGAATTGTTCAAATATGACTCAGGATCGAGTTCACATCAAAGAGTCAATCCAACCATGTTGTTAGCTAGCTTCTGAGTTTAACAAGCTTAAAATTAATTTATAAATGTTATTAATTAATAATAAAATTAATAAAATGTTGTATTGAATTTTATGGATTCTAATTAATTAATGCCTAGAAATTAATAGCTATGATATGTTGTTATATATTAATTTAATTACATATATAGGCTGAAATAAATAAATAAATAATATATGTGTTACATGGTAAAAAATTCTCAAGTTAATGATAATGCCATTAAAGGCCAAAAGTAGCAAAGAGCGGTCACAAGTTAAAATGGATAAAGCTATTAAGTGATTGAAGCAAAATAAGGCTATTGCAAGTTAACAAAAGAGAGATTATCGCAAGTTGATAGTATAAAGCTATTGCAGGTTGAAGGCTATTGCAAGATAATGGCATAAAGCTATCACAAATTGATGATGTAAGGCTATCACATGTTGATATCATTGAGGCTAATGTATATTGAGGGAATGAGAAGCTATCACATATAACGTAAAGCTATCGCATGTTGATAATTGATGAGGTTGTCACAAGTTGATATTGGTGAAGCTATTGAAAAAATGAAGTAACCAAGCCACCGCAAGTTAGAGTAATGAAGCCATAATGTATAATTAAAATTAAAAAGTTTTCACAGGTTGAAGATTAAAGAGCTATCACATGTTGAAGATTACATAGCTATCGCATGTTGAGATTCACATAGCCATCGCATGTTGAATATTAAAGAGCTATTGCATGTTGAATGTTATATAGTCATTACATATTAAGATTCACATAGCTATCACATGTCGAAGATTAAAGAGTTATCACATGTTGAGGATTACATATCTATCGCATGTTGAGATTCATATATCTATCACACATTGAAGATACATAACTACCACATGTTAAGATTCGCACATTGAAGTTCGCATAACTATCACATGTTGATAAAATTGCCCAAAAATAATGTTCTAGTTGGCCACATGGCATTTTTTAGTTGATCTAACTATGCCATGTCATTATGAAGGAATCAAGAAAGAGTTGTGCCATATGTCAATCTGACAATGGGCCACATCAGCAAATCACAGCCATTCACCTTCCCATGAGTGCCACATGTCAAAGATCTAAGGATCCAATTTCTCTATAAAAAGGCATGTACCCCTTACTAGAAAGGGGCAAATATTAAATCATATTTCTCCCTCATTTTTCAACTCTCTTGAGCATAATAAAAGAAAACTTGGAATTGGTAATTTAATGGCTATTAGATCAAATTGAAATTGTGATAATGACTAAGGACATGAACAAATTCCAACTTGCATAAATACCTTCTTGTGGACTTAAGACAAGCATACTTGCCTATGAGACTTGCCTCTTACTCAAGTACCACTGGCTCTCTCTTTGTTGACCAGGCACATAGGTTAGGACCAAATTTAGGTTTAACATTTTGTGGTACTTTCATTGAGAGTTGAACTCAGGGGAGAAAGAAATTTCCTATCAATTCTCATATTGTTGCAAAATGGTGAGATCAACCAAGAAAGTTAATGTACAACTACAAGAAGAAGCTATGCATCATACCAACCTTGAAGAAAATGTAACCCCTTAGTTTAATGTCAAAAACATTGAGGCTGTAACAACTTGCACCTTAATGGTTCAAAATTTCGACAAAATCGAAACCCACGTCCATTAGGGTATGGACTGTTGGTTTTGTTAACCTGTAGTTAACATAAGTATATTAGAGATTGATCAAATAAAACTCATAGCGGAAAAAAAAGATAACAGGATCAAACACCAATCGAGGTTACAACTTCAGAATCAATCGCATCCCACGGACATCCATAAGATTCACCAATATCGAGCATGAAAAGGAAATACTCTCCATCAACCGCTTCGATAGTGCCATTGACCTCTTCTTCTAAATTTATCCTGTCGGTAGTAACAAGCAAGGGGTCAGAACAATGTTCCGATGGTTGGAAAAGTTACACACATTACACATAACATAAACTTTTACCAATTTGGCTTCTATTTAATGTTATGTCTATTGTTTAATAATTAACATATGTGTGCATATGGTATGTTTATCCTTACTTAAGGCACACCTACATATATACGTATGTATACAATTCTAAGCGTTTCACTACCCAAAGATTTCCGACCACTTAATACTCCTTAACTAGAAAAGAGGCTGACCTAACGACCATTTAATACCCTAATCCCTAAGCGGGTCCGCTTCTGATACCAAATATAACGGTCACCCTAAATCATTCGGTCCTAGAGACCGCTTAACTCCTACACACGATTTACTTAACACATAATATAACTGCGGTGCATCTACTGCTCTTTGAGCAATATCGATAGTTTCCCTCTGTAAGCCCGAAGGTTATTCCGGTTTGGAATTCTAATGCACTATCATTTATGATGTGAGAGAGGGCACCCAAAACCACTTACTACCTCTTCTACTAGGCATTAGGTAGGCTCTGATCATTTAAGACCTATAAAATAGGTAGATCTTCCTTATTGAAGACCTAACCCCAAGGCGGGTCCCTACATGGTTCTTCCAAACTAACATCGTAAGGAATCCTATTAGGTCACTTAATACTTCTCTAAAGGTAAGAAGCATACCTTATCATAGCCATTTAATACCTCTAACCCAAAGTAGACCCCTACCATAGATTCCTCCTATCATACCAATAGCGTAATTATGACCTATAACCCAGAACGTGACGTCTCACATTAGTCCGACTATTCGTAGGTACTGGTAGCCAAATTGACTAGGCAGTTTTACACTATAGAATTGGGACTAACCTCGTGTCCACTAGAGTTATTTATTATAGGCGATATCCCATATTAGTCCGCAAAGTCACACCGCTAGTAGCCAGATTTTACTAGGTAGACTTCCATTTAACTTTGGACTAACCTCGCATCCCTTTAACTTAGTCATACCTTATATGTATACTACCTATATATATGTATATGTATATGTATATGTAAATGTATGTATGTATATGTATGTATGTATGTATATTTTATCCTACACGTTTATAGTTGAGGCCATACAAGGTAACCCCTTATTATGCCTCTAATTAGGAATTAACTCCATAATTATTTGTTTTCCCTAAGGGATTTACACTATTCACTACGTATCTTTTTTTATTCTATGTGACTAACACACTTTTATTATTTCATTATCTCCTCACAATTCCTTTATTAAGTTTCGTTAATTAATTTCACTAAATTGATTATGACTATTTAAAATCTCATATTTCATTCATCGCACCTTCAATGCTTATTTATTTCTGGAGTTACAACCTTCCGGCTATTTAAATCTCATAACTCCTATTCCATTATTTGCACACTCAATGTCTATTCAACCTTCCTTCCTTTATTTCCAATTATTACCATTTATTGTATGTTTATTTTAGATTTTTAATTCCTTTTAACGTGGGTATTTATACGCATTTTTGTTGTATTAATAATGATTTCCTTTTTGGGTTTAGCATTGTTATACATATTTTATGCATTTATTTTCTTTTATTTCTCTTTTATCTTTCTAGTTACATTTATCCTTAACTAGAATATTTCTTCGTAGGCTAATCCGTGAGAACCTTATTTTTTTAAAAATTTCCATTATACGTCTCTATAAATTTACCTAAATAAGTGGTTTGCGTTGTTTGAAATTACAAGGATTATTAAAATACCTGTTTATTTTGAGATAGGCAATGTAAACTACGGAGTGAAATTCTATACCTTACAAATCTCTTTCTTTTTATTTCTAATTATATTCCTTGTCAAATCAAACACCACACTCTTCTATATAAATAAAGGATTAGACAATCCTATGAAATTTAGATGGATTACATACTCAACTGATTGAAATATAGAAGCTTTCTCATTTCAATGAAATTAGAATGACTTAATTCATATTAACACCCTTCAATACAAATATAGTTCTGAAATAAATTTTACATCAAACCAATTGGTAGATCCGAAACAATTCCACATTCAATTCATATTCAACTACCAACAACTTGGAACAAATTTATATATCTGAATGTAATTAACATTTCCATTCAATCTTCTCTAGTTTACAAAATATGTAGGCGGTGTTTTATACATTAAATTTTAAGCCTACAACTCTAGATCTTTCAATTAGGCATAATTATCAAATAAAATTCAACGAGATAAATTACCATGTTATAAATAATTTACATAAATTTCCAACTCATATTTTTAGGCTTCCCAAACATCCAGATCTAAACATGATTCTTCTGATTCAACAACTTTCCCTTTTTAATTCAAGGAGTATGTATAAAAAGGAATATACATAATATTAGGATCATAGATCTGGGAGAAGAGGAGGGTTTGGACATGTATTTATATATGTTAGAATGAATCGTATGCATTGGATTTAAAAATATAAAATCCAGGCCATTGGTCGAGGTTCAACCTCAGCATTTTGGGCTACGATCGGTCGACCATCAGTACGTTCGACCGCCCCTCTTTAGGGGTCGATCAGTGGAGTCCATTATTTATTACGAATTTTTATTTTTAATTCTTATCATTTTAATTCCTTTAAACATCTGTAACTTCTTCATTTGAGCTCTATTCACGAAACTTCAATTATGAAATTTGCTCAAAAAATGTCACGAGTGCAATGGTGCAGGTTTCATGGCCAAATTTTATTGTTTGCACAAATTCCATTTTGCGCCAAACTAATTAACTAACGTAAATTTACGAGGTGTTACATTCTTCCCCCTTAAAAGAATTTCCTTCCCAAAATTACACCAAAGATTAAATCATGGTTATTGCTCGCAATTTTCCTCAAATACTCAACCAATTAGCGTACAATCAATTTTGCAACCAAATGTGCATAAATGCATATTGTATTGCAACCACAAAATACATTGTATGTAGAATGACTCTAAATTAGGCCCTCCTTTATGAATGTATTTCTTTTGAAAACATTTTTGAAAATATGATGCAAACAACCTATACTTATACTGGCACTCCTTTATGTATGCAAATTTTGAAAAATCTTTTTCACCAAAAATCCCCATACTTCTACGAATAGAAGCATGATGTAACCAATTTTGTATTCAATTCCTACCATCCAAGAATCTAACGCGTCGAAATATCACTTCCTAATACTCCTATGCTGGGAAAAGGAATTTAGGTTGAGAATTCTACGTTCTTACCACTTTATAAGTTACCAATTCCCGTTGTACAGAGGAAATTCCCTTGCTGCACTAGATTCCTCCAAATATTTCCTCGTAGGCTTTCAAGCTGTAAAATGGATTTGAATCCCAAATTGGATTCTAGAACACCGTAGATAAGCTATGAAAATAAAATTTCCAAGGTTGAAACAGTTTTTCCCTTATTCTCATTTGCTTTTTATCGCATCGTCGACCCTAATGGACCGCTAAGTTCGTATTTATTAATTTATTTACCTTCCCTACACTTAGCTTATGGCCTTCAAAATCAGAAATTCTACAGAAATCTCTTTTATTTTCAAATCTGTAAGTCGCTTGAAGAATCAATTTTCGAAAATATTTAGACGCAATTTTTCCTAGAAATCAATTTGGACAAAAGTTCCCAAAAATTATTTGAGCGCTAAAAATAATCCAAAACCCAGAGCTTCCTTTTATTTCAAGCGATTTTAAAATACTTTTCCTTTAAAATTTTGGAAGGTTCAGGCTACATTTCAGTGTAGTCGGAAGTCAGTTATACACTAACCCATAAATTCCACTCCAACACTTCACATTTAACCTTTATCTTTAAAACTTAGCATTTTTATTTTAAAAATGTCAAACATTTATTATTTTATTCCATCAACTCCTAAAGAAATTAAATTTTAGTTTTCTAAGAAACAGTAAAAAGGAATTATAATTCCACAACAACCTTTGTTGCCCTTCGCTTGCTAAAATTCACGGTTTTAACAACCTTCCAGCCTTATATTGCATTTACCGTTGGTTAAATGTTTTTATGAGATCTTTCCTATTTACACTGTTTCTTCCCACAATACAAATAAGAGCGGTCTACATATCTAGAAACAACAAGAAAATAAATAAATAGGAATACATCTCATAACATACAATATGCGCCTTTTCTATATGGAGATAGCCAACGGTTACAACCCAACAAACCCTAAGAAAAGAAAGGAGCAAATACTAGAAGGAAACTACAACACAACTCTATTAAAACTAAAAACACTACCTTTAAACTGTAGGATGGCCCCGATCTTCTATAGAAGCTAGACCCATAATAACTGGTCATTAATGTCAAAATTGACAGTGTCTAATCAACCCTTATTTTACTCTCTTCCAATCTGTTACCAATTTCAAAATTCACTTATTATGAGTATTCAATTCCTTTATAAATACCATATAAGATTCCTTAATCATTCCCCCATTTAATTCTTTTTTATTCTTATTAATTACAAATTTATTTCCTATTAAATCTCTAATTAATGTCCACAAATCCTAGTTCTATAATCACTACGCTGTTTATACTTAATACAAATACTGTTGTTAATTACGCTATTTATATATTTCTAATTATTAATTACTAAACTAGAACATTCCTTTCCATATTTTATTTTATCAGAGCCATTCTTCCAGATAGGATTACCGTTAAAAATTTCCATAAATTAACTATAAGTGATATTTTTGCATTATTTGAAATTACAAGGGATTATTTCCTTTTTCATTTATTGAAATAGACACCACAAAAAAGAATATCCATATCTTACACATCTCTTTTCCTTTTCAGTATATCCCTTGTCAATTCAAACGCCGCACTTTTATGCATTTAAGGAATTAGGTAATTTACGAAAATTACACGAAGCCTTCTCTCAATAAATCAAAATATGGAAATTCACATTCCAACGGCAACCTAACTTACAACCCAATTATAGATCTAGAATATCTTAGCAAAATATCTTAGCAACTTTACCAGCATCCTACAGATAAATGCTTGGGACTGACTTTAAATTTCCAGATTAGGTTGTACAGACCATTCTTATTTTATTCATATCCTGAAATATTTCTTTTCTAGATAGTGATCCTTATCTACTCCAAAAATTATAAACTTAGAAACCTACATTACGCTAATTTGTGACATATGAAGTTCAAACTTGCGAAAGAATTTTCACATCTAAAAAAAAAACTTTAAGCACACTTTTCAAAATAATTTCCAACTAAAAAAACAGTTTTGGAAATTGAATTCTTAAAAACATTTAGACACTGTATTTTATTTTATTTCATATATCTATTTCATTTCCATTAAACATTTGGACAAAACCTTCCAAAATATGTGAACCCAACTTTTCACAATTTTCAAACCATTTAGCGCTTTTTTTTAATCCCAAATTAAAAAGATTCAAAAGTTTCTTAGAAAATAATTTCCCTTCTCTAATACTTTTACTTCAAAGACTTACGTTTTTAAAAGTAGGATCTTTAACCCAAAACACTCAAAAGCTCGATTATTAAACCAAACTATCAAAGATTCAAAAATGATTGCTTGATCTCAAACGAAGCAAAATAATTTTTCTTTTTCAAAAACTTTCTACATCAAAGATTTATTCCTTTAAAAGTTGGTCTTTTTAATTCAATACATTTAGAACATTTTTTATAACCCTAACCAATGAAGAGTGGAGTAGACAAGGTAAACTCCCATCCCATCATTTTCTTATCACATTCTTATCACTTCTCTCCTATCTTATCTCTAACTAGTTTACCGTACCTATTTCATAGATTCCTAATGTTATTCCTGTTTGTACCAAAATTGGGCAAAACACTCTTCGGATGTGTTTGAAGAGATAAAATGAAGAAAATAAATGTAAAATGAGGCAGATCTAACAAACACACCAATCAACAGATAAGAAAATGCACAAAAACACACGAATTTTGAGTGGTTCGGCGTATTGCCTACGTCCACTATAGAATAACTGATGTTTATTGAATTTCACTCGCTGTTTACAAGAGATTACAACAGTACAATTGAAGTTTAATAATGATTTCGGCAGAGTATCAGCCTAGAGAAGCCAAAAGTTCATTTTCTGTAGGTCAAGGGTCGCTATTTATAGGCGTAGGCAGCAAATATCTCGCCCAGATCTTGGAAGACTTTTTCTTTCACGTGGGTGGGCCCGCGAGATCGAGTTCAGGTGGTTTCGACTCAATCTGGGAGCGATACGAATGGAATTCGTATCGATCAAGAATTGATCCTTTTTGGTTGAAATTTATCTGGTACATTCTTGACGTTGTAGGCAAGCTCCTGTGAAAATTTGGTGACATTTGGACTTGTAGATCTCGAGTTATGATCGATGCAAGATTGGATTTGCATGACATTATCGTCTTCGTATCGATACTATTTCGCATCGGTCATGCGTGGCTCGGTTCGTATCGATGCTTGCATGCTACTTTGTATCGATGGTTGGAGGCCGCCTTCGTATCGATGCTTCATGTTGCTTTCTTCGTATCGATCGGTGGTTGTTGTTATTCGTATGGATGGTGGGAGATCGATACGAGATGGATGGAGGGAGATCGATACGAAATGGACATTTGTTGATGGATACGAAGTGTTGTTAACATGATGGATACGAAGTAGCTTCATTTTGATGGATACGAAGGAAGTTAGTAAGCGATGGATACGAACTGAATCTCTCTTGGGGAATGGATACGAAATTGGATGGTTATGAATACAGTTGGATTTCTTAACCTTGATCGATCAATATCTTTAGCATACGAACTCCGATTGACTTGAAATTTGGAACGTTGGCTTTCATAGCTTTGCTTGTCGTGTCATATCAATTGTAGCTTGATCCGGACTGGGGCAAAATTTATCAGTATCCATAGTGAACCTATGTATAACCGATCTCCAGGACGAACTTTCCTTGGTTTCTAGTCAAGTTCTTGGTGTCACGGCCTTGCCAAAAGGTGGGATAGCAATTCCTATCCAAATCTCCTTATATTTCTTCTGTTTATATTTCCCCTACTTAAATGGCTTCTACCTTATTTTAGTCAAGTTCCATTTCCATTTTTAAAAGAAGAATTTTAAAGAACTTCCAAATTTATGAAATAGGAAAAATAATCAAGTCAATTTATACTCGATTTTACATTTTTTTAAAAGAAAAACTCTTTTATCGAAAATCTTTAAACCGAAAACTTTTTGACCTAACCAAATTTTTAGACTAAGAGTTTCACAAATGAAAAACCATTTTTACCAAAAAACTCTTAATCAGAACTATTGATTCGACAACTTCTTTTTAAGTTATGATTTTTCGAATTTTTCTTACCTTTTCAAAGTAACAACTTCTTAATAAATCTTTTGAAAAATTTATTCAAAACACTTCAGGGAAGTTCCCAAAAATCATTTTATCAAATTCTTTCACATGGGGTTGGATTTTAGAAATTGTCTTTAATTGTCCTCTCTATTAAGTTTTCTTCTTCTATCAACTCTTACTTTTGGATGTTAACAACTATAGTGTATTTAATTGCTACCTAACATGCTTATTTATTATTTCTGTAAATGTTGATTGTCCGAAATAAATGATTATTCTTCTAACCGGATAATTTTTAAAGACATTTATTTATTAATCCAACTTTTCCTATTAAAGCTTCTTTACTTCTCCATAATTACCCTAATAATCTCTTTAATTATTCCTTATCAAATTATTGTAACTCCCTATTTATTGCACACTTATTGCCCTATAAATTTTAGAGTTACTATCTTTTCTACTCACATTCCTTACTTTATTTTTTTCTTTTCCAACCCATAGTCGTCTCGTCCATCCTTTCGAATTATGGTCACAACCGTCCCGAAATCAGAGTTTATAGAGTTTGGTGTAGATTAAGATAGAAAGATTATAAATACACTCTCTTGATATATCCTAATCCTTATGATCGACTAACCTAGGCTCTGATACCAAATGTAACAACTAGCACCTTAATGGGCCCGAATTTCAACAAAATTAAAATCCAAGTCCATTAGGGTACGGAATGTTGGTTTTGTTAACCTGTAATAAACATGAGTATATCAGAGATCGACCAAATAATACTCACAATAGAAAGAAAGGATAATAAGATCAAATGACAATCGAAGCTACAACTTCAGAATCAACCGCATCCCATGGACATCCATAAGCCTCACCAATATCGAGCATGAAAACGAAATACTCTCCATCAGCCATTCCGTCCGTGCCAATGATCTCTTCCTCTAATCTATCATGTGGGTTGTAATGAGGAGGGGGTCAGAACAATGTTTTGGTGACTGAAAAAGTTACCTACATTACCCATAACATAAACTTATACCGATTTGGCTTCTTTTTATTGTTATGTCTATTATTCAATTAATTAACACATTTGTAGCGTATGATTTGTTTATCCTTACTTAAAGCACAACTACATATATACATATGCTTATATACGTATGTATATAATTCTAAGCATTTCATTACCCAAAGATTTCTGACCACTTAATTGTAACATCCCATATCTAGAGGCCCAAAGCTAAGCGCTACAGATGGTGCAGTCATCTATATTATTAACTTCCAACGACTAAATACGGCTATGTTAATGGTATCTATAATATCAGAAGCACTTGAATATGAAACAAATCACAGATTTCAAAACAATATTTTTTTCCATTACATTTCAAAACAGATGTTCCATATTCAGATGACACAATCCCAAACGTTTCCCAGGCATTGATAAAATATACTTATTTCAAATTATGCCAAGAGTGGCATATGAAGATGCCCCTTGGATGATCAGAGCTGTTGGTCCAGCCGATGGCCCGACCAAAGCACCGATCCAAATAGGGATGGTCAATTAACCCTTTTATACCCCGCCGGCTAAAGCACCCATCCAAGGGAGATAGTCAATAAAGCCTTTGTTCCCACCACTGGGCTCGGACAAAGCATCCATCCATGGAAGATGGTCATAGACCTTTGGTGGTCTAAATGAAGACTTTAAAGGCAGCCGTCCAAGGAGGAACGTGGATAATAAAAGAATCATCAAAATATCAGTCAAAGCTATCAATTAAGGGGCCATCAAGAATAAAAGAACTTTCCAGCAAAACCACATGAAATCTATAGCTCATAGTAAAATCAATTAGTTCTGATGTGAATTAATTTAAAAAGGCTTAAAAAGGAACTTTCATACTTTCAAAAGTCATTTCGTAGAATAACTCTTTAATAAATACATATTTAGCTTTCATCTGAAATAATAACTTTTGAAATAAAGGTATAGGATTATTCATATTTCAAAGGAATCTCTGTATAGGTTCATAAGAAATTTCCATAAGAGCATATCAGAGAGAATATTTTAAATAATAATGGTGATTATAGATACACACATATAAATATGTGTTAAAATGATGAATAATGGTAATGGTGATGAAACGATTCAAGGAAAAGAAAATAATAAGGTAAGAACAGAAGTTTACTTAAGCTAAATCATAAGAAAATTTCATATGATAAAGGAGGGCAAGTGTTACACCCCAAAAAATTTCTCAACGTAATGATAATGCCATTAAAGGCCAAAAGAAGCAAAGACCTATCGTAGGTTGATAACATAAAGTCATTTCATGTTGATAATAGATGAGGTGGTCACAAATTGATATAGTGAAGCCATCACAAATCGAAGTAACCAGGCCATCGCAAGTTAAAGTAATGAACCCATAATGTATAATTAAAATTAAGGAGCTATCGCATGTTGAAGATTAAAGAGCTATGCATGTTGACGATTACATAGCCATCACATGTCAAGATTCACATAACCATAACATGTTGAAGATTAAAGAGCTATCGCATGTTGAAGAATACATAGTCATCGCATGTTGACATTTGCATAGCTATCACATGTTGAAGACTAAATAGTTGTTGCATGTGGAGGATTACATTGCAATCGCATGTCGAGATTCATATATCTATCATATGTTGAAGATACATAACTACCACATGTCACTATTCAAATAGCCGATACATATCGAAGTTCGCATAGCTATTGCATGCTGATAAAACTACCTAAAAATAATGCTCTAGTTGACCACATGGCATTTTCAAGTTGGTCCAACTATGCCATGTCATCATGAAGGAACCAATGAAGAGCCATGTTACATGTCAAATTGGCAATGTGCCACGAATCATAGTTGTCCATCTCCCACAAGTGCCACCACTACAAGAAAAACTAACACTAATGGCATAAACGAACAGCGTTTTAGAGGCTGTTACTGTCATTGATTAATTTTGGATAAGAATAATGTACAACTGACACTATTTGTTTAACTTCATTTCAATGAAATTTAACGAGGCAGCTCTTTCCCTCTTTTATTTTTCATTATGTAAATGTTGTCTCCACCTTTCCCACCAAAAAGCAAACACCAAACCTATTTTCCCTCAAATCCCAGAAATTCCAAAATCATGTCTTCTAGAATCGAAGAGAGAGAAGGAGATTGCAAAGGTCAGGGAGCCTAAGCCCAAGAAACAAAAAGTCCAAATTCAAATCCTAATCGTCGCTGCCATAAGAGAGTGCATCATCGCTTCTCGCACTGCCACAAAATCATAATCGTCGTTACATGAAAAGCCATAGTCTCCACCACCATAAAATTGAGGGTAATCGGCTCCAGTCTTCAGAAGCATATTGAAATCTCAATCGTTAGATTGTCTACGTCATCGATTCCAAGTGGTAAGTCTTCTAACAACTTAGATTTGAAAAGTTAAATGGGGGAAAACTTCAAATTCGAAGAATAGTTTGCATGGTCAAGTAGTGTGTTTATATAATTTAGGAAATTTTAAATTTTTTTTAACATGATACATAAGAAGGCATTGCTTGCATCACTCTAGTTTCTATATGATTAATATGTTACCTCCATATACATGTGAGTCCTTTTATGGTTCATTTTTCCTTGGTGTTTCCACCATAGGTGGCTAAACATACTCCTTGGTTTTTGGCAAAATTCTTATACGATTGAGCATGAATCATGGTAAATTTGGTGGATTGGCATGGTCAATTGCTAATGTTGTACATTTTTTCTTTCTTGTTAGGTGAGCTTCTAGTATTCTGAAAATATTGCCTTTTCCTTAGATAAATTATGACATAATTCACGTGTATTTATTCAATACAATCTTTTACCGGTAGTATATTACTTTTTATCCACATGCCCTCCACAAATCTTTATTTTGGTAGGTGAAATCTAATTTTATTGCTATCCCTCCTTATCATACTACGTTGGTTCCAATTTGTGCTAGTTTCATGTAATTGTCATCTGTAAGTAAGTTGGTAGATGTTCAAAGTCATTCGATCGATATGATACTTTTGATTAGTACTAAATTACAGAGAAAATTACTAATTGAAATACATGTTTTTAGTCAGCCCTAAACCAAACCCTTAACCAACACCATAACGAGTGTTCTTGATTCTTTATTTTCATATACCATGTGTATACTTTACTTAGCAGCTCAGATTCTGCCCATGCTTATAAGTTGTTACGAAACAGGTCTTCCCTATTTTTCTTTGTCGAACAGCAATAAGTCGGTTAAATTTTTTAATGCGGTTGGTTGAGCTTGCATGCTCAAACTCTGCCATGCTCAGACTCTATCTATATCCATTATGTGCATTAAGGGATCTTATCCTTTTTTGTAGAACACACTAATCCTATTAGCAATGGCATTACTAATTGATTTTGTTTTTTGAAAATTTATCCATATAAAATTTTGTATTACTTTGTTATGAAGTCTAATTCTGGTAATGAATATATAGTTTAGTGAAAACATTGAATAAAATAACTTTAGAAGATGTCAAAAAAAAATAAACCAGTCACATTCATTAGTGGCTAGCATTACATTCTTCCGTTATATAATTTGTTCAAGTTTAATGCAGCCGCCAAGGTTTCATTTTACAGAACGCATCACAATGTTTTGACAAATTCAGTTAACTACATATTAGATTGTTATATATCTTAAATTTTACATATGTTTTATGTTGGCTTTTTATCGTGAACTATAAAACCTGAGATTGATAGCTTTTATGTTGATTCATTAAAATAGCCATTTACTCTAATTCTCTTGTTGAACATTTTCTAAATGATTTTGTTTACAGCTATGGCCGATAGTTGTGAAATTGTTCATGATATCCTCAAAGTATATTCCATGATTAAACTAACACATAGTCAAAAGGTAAAAAAGGTAAGATAAAATTTACCAAAAAGCTCGATTATATATAGATGTTGATGCAAATATAAAATCATACGTAAAAATATATGTTTGGTTACAGTTTTTACAGATCCTACTAATCATTGATTGGAACAAAGGCAAAGCTTTAGAATTTCTGCTTGAATCTCTTCAACCAAACAATAGTGATGATGTGTTTCATATATATTTTGGAGATGACAAAAATAATGAGGATTCTTTCAAGGTAATCAACTGAATTAGATATACCTAACAAAATTTTCTTATGAAATAAAATGTGCTACATTATGAGTTAAATAATTAGATTATTCTCTATTGTACATTGGTTTTAAAAAAGGTAATCGAGGCTATGACATCTTAGTATCTTACACTCCAAAATACGCCAATTCTCCACTTTCTTTTAAAGATCCGTTTGAGGTTTACATTTCAAGCTTAGATTACAGTAGCAAAATTACTATACAGTTCCTAATGTTTACAATAGCAACAATATTGTTTATAAATAGTGAATATACCAATAATTATATATCATTATAACTAAACAGTTCCTAATGTGTACTGAACAGATTTATGATATCCGCTGTACTGCATTTCGACCTGTTATAAAAAAAATTAGTTACTATAGTAAGTATTGCCTATTGCAGCTCTGCGCTCTACGGATTGAGTAGCCGCAGCTATGTAAGCTGAGCTAATTTGCTTACCATAAATATTTCGGTTCTTTAAAAGAATAATGGTATACTTAGTGGTGGGTGATCCAATCACAATACCAAGTTTAATAAAATTAAATAAGTTAAGTTAACTAAGCTTTATAAAAATTATCTAAGTTAAGTTAACTAAGTTTTGTAAAATTTAACTTAATTTATAAAAACTAACCAAATTTTATAGAACTTAACAAATTTTGTAAAAATTAAACTAGGTTAACTAAGTTTAATATAAAATTAACTAACTTTTATAAAGGTTAACCGAGTGTTATAAAAATGTACAGATGTAACTAAATTCACAAGAATTAACTAAGCTAATTAAGTTTTATACGGCATAGTTAAGTTTTATTAAAAAGTAAACATGTTTTATAGAAATTAACTAAGTTCAAGAAAATTAACAAAGTTTTACAACAATTTAACTATGTTAAATAAGTTTTGTCAATTTATTCATATTATTATCCTTTTTTTAAGTACCATAATAATTTTCATTATCAGTCAGCTTATATGTATTGTTTTATCTTTAATGTTATTTGGTATTTATATTAGGCATGTTTGGTGGTTAGGAACTATTACTAAAGGCACAGGACTGCTGCCCCAGGAAGGAGTTAGAGAAGTATATACTTTGCTGCACACATGTTGTTTTCAGGTATATGTCAATTCTCTTATGGCCTAGTCGATTCTACTTCTTGTGGATCAAAACAATTCATTTTATTGAATTAATACAATATGTAAATAATCTAGAGACTTACCATTGTCCCTATATAGACATCCTTGTATATTTGAGTAATTAGATTAAAACCAGTATTTTCAACTGGTTTATATAGTACTGTCATGAGTTTAGTAGGCAGTATGGATTTATATTTACATCCGAGCATGACTATTACTATTTGTAATTTTGTATTGAAGAAAAACATTCAAAACCAGCATAGTGTAATTCAACCTATACCATTGTTTCTCCATGGACACCTCTAAGGTCACAGTCTAAATTTTCCACCCATCCTACCCATGTTCTCTAAGTTCTGGGCTAAAGGATGCTGACATATTTTAAATGCTTAATAACCAATTCTCTTTGTGTCTTATGGTGTTAAATTTCATGTTACAAACTGTATTATGTGAGACAACATCCTTAAAAGAGTGATGTGAAGTTAAAAAAGATTCATGAAGCCACTAAAAGCGACATAGGCTTGTTGCTGTTTAAGTTTAGTGTATTACTCTTTGATCTTTTAGTTAATAGGGTTGAGGAAAGTATCCAATGACATAAAGAGGGAAAATAGAACAAACAGAACTGGTAGTATTGTCTATGGCTAAAAGAAAAACAGTTGGCAGCAAAACATGCTCTCAAGTATGTATCATCAATTACAACTTCAAAATTTTTAATGTGCCATATGATTTTCAAAAGCTTATTATTACAATTGATGTTCAATAAAACATAGTTATGTTAGTAAACATTTAACAATTAATTTATGACATCCTCAAATAATTTTGTTCCTACTGAATCATCTTCTTAAAGATGTTTTATAGACTATACTTATATCAATAAACATTTAACAATAAACTACGACATCTTCCTCGAACAATTTAGTTCCTATCTATTCTTATTTTCAAGCTGTTGTCTATAGATAGAAACTAGAACAAGGGCTACGGAGTGTATGGCATTGTATGTGGAATAACTCTCTGTTTGTATTAAAGAAATATACATTACCTTGCTTTTGTTGTGAAGGTGATCGGGTTATAGAGTTATGAAATTATAAATTATATACTATTATAAATTATAAATTATAAATTAAAGAAATAAGTATATGCAAAATAATTAAATTTATGTGTGAAAATATGTACTATTATAAATTATATTACATAGAGTTATCTTTGTAAATTATACACGTATATATTATATAAATTATATATTTGAATAAATACAAATTACATATTTATATGTAAATCACATAAATTATACATTTAAATCACACACACACATATTGTAAATAGCGTGCGTGCATGTGTGTGTATTGTAAATAGTAATAATAGTAGGAGGAGGAGTAATAATAATATCTTGATGAACTTAACCAAAGCTTGAAAACGTATTATAGAATTATATGTATTAATTAATATAAATTACATATGAATTGATATATAACAAATAACATAATAAATGTATATAATAAGTATATGAATTAATACAAATAATATATATAATAAATAAATAATATATAAATGATACATATATCATATCATATATCTCTACATATATGTATATATCATATCATATATCTCTACATATACACTCAAATCATATAAATCATATATGTTATTTGCATATACATACATACATATATATATATATATAATGTTTTGTATACAAATAGTAACAATAATGAGTAATTAGAAATATTGTTATAATAGTAATGTCTTGATAAATTTATTAAACCAGAGAATATAAACGTACCATAGAAATATATGTACGAAAATAATACGTAATTATATATGAATTATTATATATACATATGCACACACATACATACATATACACACACATACACACACACACATACATATAGACACACAGATATACATACATACATACATACATACATACATATATATATCATATTAACAATAATATCACTTATTATTTGTTCCAGACGGCATTTCATGTTGCTGCTACTCGCATCAACTATGTTCCAGACTATATTTATTGTATTTTTGATTTATTTTGCTAATTTGTGAACTTTTACTTAACAGGTAGATAGGTAAGTGCTGCAACAAGTTATGGTTTTGAAGTTATTTTTTATGCAAGAACTACATTTTGGTTTGTATGTATCACTACTTTTGGTTACTAACTGCCACTTGTTTTACATTGTTTATTTAATATTATAGACGTATTATATATGTTATGATGTAAGAATATTGCATATTTTGATTATGTAATATTACATGTTGATTATGATATGTGCGATTAATATAGTATGTTGATTATGAAATGTGCGTGTTGATTTAACCGTGTTGGTATATAAATTGTGATCGATGTGTGTAGAAAAGTAACAAATAAAAGGGGAAATGCAGAAATAGTAAACGCTAGCATTTGTAAATGCTAAGTAAACTTTCAACAGCATTTTAAAAACGATGTGGTTCACTTTCAACAGCGTTTCAAAAATGCTGTGGTACACTTTCTTAGCGTTTTAGGACCGTCGTAGAAGGTTCTTAACAATGGAAAAATACAGTAAAAGAAACACTCATAGCAACATAAATATCATGGCAAGAGATAACTGATGTGAAATACATTTGATAGCAGAATTTGTACACTAATAAAAGTTTTAAGCTCATCAAAATAAATGCTATAAAATGTATTAATAACATCCACCAAACGCCATTAAAAATAAACTTTTATAGCATTTACTCTATTGCTGTGGTCTTTTCCTGACCTATAATGGCATGTTAATAGACAACGTAGTTAAAAACGCTGTTAAAGCCTTTTATAGCGTTTTCTGAACGCTGTTAAATGTCCAGTTTGTTGTTGTGCATGTGTCAGAGATCTAAGGATCCAATTTCTCTATAAATAGGCATGTAGCTCATATAAGAAAGGGGCAAATTTTGATAGAACCTCCATTCTTTGGTTTCAATGACAACAACTATACAATCACATATATTATATATCTTATAAAGATTACACGTATATATTACAAGAGATCATCATGCTCGAAGATATTAGGACTCGAAGATAAACAAAGACTTATGGACCATGCTCTGATTAGTAAGGTTAAACTAGTGTATTAAGAGTTTTAGAAAAACATTGTAAGATCTCCTGGATTATATATATGCACACACAAATTCATATACTTAAAATTGGCATTAAAAAACTTTTAAAATCTAAAAATGCTCCACAGACGTCTATGAATAGTTTCAAAAAATTCTTCCCTGAAGCCACATACGTCTATGGAAAATCCACAGACGTCTGTCATATAGCTACTGTCAAATCTACAAGGATGTTTCATTTCATGTTGAATAATAGCATCTCTTCTTCAACGGTTGCAACATTAAAACAAATAGAGTTTGTTTAACAGTAACAACTCTTCATCTGCATCTCTTTAAACCTATAAATACTTCAAAAATTGAGAATTTTAATTAATCTATTCTCTTGATTTCTTATTAACTTTCTATTTACAAATTTGTGCATCTCTTTCTTACATAGTCTCAATTCTACCATAATCAAAATACCATTTTGATTAAACCACTTCCTACAACTCAAAGTATTCACATTCACATACTCAAAGGAGATCACAGGAAGAATTGTAACATCAGTCAAAATCCGTGTTATTTGGAACACACGATTGTTATAGAGTTACTTTTGTATTAGTCTATTCCTTCGGGCGAAGCGAGGGTTATTTGGTCAAAGGAAATACCGAAGGGGGGCTTCAGCATTGGACGTAGTACAGGAGGTCCGAACCAGTATAAAATATCTGGTATGCTCACTTTTATTATTTATCTTATTCATACTCTATTAATTTACTCTACTTAGTATAATTATTAGTACATACTCTCACACTAATATATAAGTTGCATTATATAAGATCCTATATATTTTCATTTGGTATCAGAGCACGGACATTTCAATCTACAGTAACACATAGTTAAAAGATCATTAACATGACAAACACTTTTCATGAAGGACAATCAACTACTCGTCCTCCACTATTTACTAGTTCTAACTATGCTTACTGGTCAACTCGTATGAGAACTTTTATGGAAGAAAATGGGTTATAAATATAGCTCGCAACTCAAAACAAATATGAAGCACCTAACACTGACATTAGCACTTGGACTGATGCACAAAAAGCAGCGGCATCTAACAATGCCAAAGCTATGAATGTATTATTTTGCTCACTTGACAAAAATGAGTTTTCACGTGTCATGCTTTGCACCACTGCATATGATATATGGTGCATTTTACAATCACACATGAAGGCACAACTAAAGTCAAGCAAACTAAAATCTTGATTTTACAAAACCAATTTTCATCTTTCAAAATGAAATCAAATGAATCAATTATTGATATGTATGCTAGATTTCAAACCATTCAATACGAACTCATGGCACTTGGAGTCAAATACACAGATTTTGATTTAGTCACACTAATTTTAAAATCTTTGAAAAATGAAGGGGAAAGAAAAGTTTTAGCCATCGAAGAAGCTAATGATCTTTCTCAACTCAAAGTCGAAGAGCTAATAAGAAATATGATGTCGTATGAAGCTAACTTGCAGGCTAGAAAGGATCAAAATCATAAAAAGAAAAACATAGCATTCCAAGCAAGTAACGAAGATTCGGACTTAGCCAAAGGTGAGATTGTTTTTATCGCCAAAAACTACAACAAATTCAAGAAGTTCAAAAATATGATCAGATTTCAAAATGGTCACAGACCAAACTCCTAACTAGACATTAATCAAATGATATGAATGTGACAAATTTGGTCACATAAAGAAGGATTTTTCACAGCTCAATAATGATAAAAAGAAAAGCAAGTTTGAAAAATTCAAGAAAAAGAAAAGAGCTTTTCAAGTAACATGGGATGATTCAGATTCATCTTCTTCATCTAACAGTGATAGTGAAAGCAACTCGGAACAAGCGAATGTGTGTTTTATGGTTAACACTGATGAGGTACAGCCTGAACTTACTTATGATGAAATAATGGAAATTAGCATCAAATTAGAAGATAAATATAGAGAATCAAAAAAATTAAACAAGGAATGGAATTTAACTAGAGCATAATTAGAAATTCGATTATTAAAAGATGAAAAAATAATCTTAGAAGAAGAATTAGAAATAACTCAAAAATTATGCAACGTTATTACCTCAAAATGACATCTTATTAAATGATTTAGAAAATTATAAGTTAGAAAAAATTAATCTTGAAAAACAAAAACTAGAATTACAAGCAAAATTAGATTCAAGCAATATTGAAATTTGCGACCTTAAAAGTAAGTTAGATAAAATAACAAATAATGCGACAAAATTCAACAAAGGAAAAAAAAAATTAGAAAATTTAATTAAAATATTTAACCCATTTGGAAACCGAAATGGATTAGGTTTTAAAAGAAAACAAAAATCATAGAATTGTAGCACATTATACACCAAATTCAAAAGGCAAAAGTTAGAATCTAAGATTAAGAATTCATACACAAGTATGGTCAAAATATGGATTCCTAAAATAAATAATAAACTAATTAAACAAAAGTATATTGATGAATACTTAAAGAAAGTTGTACACAACAATAATTACATTTCTAAAGGAACCAAATCCTCATGGATATGGCTACCTTCTTCCATTAACACGTAAGACCCTAAACGAAGAATGTGGGTACCAATTAATTTTCTTTTATTTTGTAGGTACCCACTAAAATAAAAAGTAAAGAGAAATGGATACTTGATAGTGGTTGCTCCAAGCACATGACTGGAAATGCTCATATGTTATCCAATATAACATATATCGATGGTGGCCCTGTGACATTCGAAGATAATTCAAAAGGTTTTATCATCGGCATTGGAGAAGTCATCAATATCGGTATTTCTAATTAAGGAAATTATTGTCAAGGACAAAATTTCTCAGCATTTTAGCCTCAAGGACAGACCTCCAGTATTTTAGCCTAAAGGACAACTTTCTTTAGGTATCAGTTTCTAGTTATTGATAGCAGTTTTTGGGTATCAGTTTGTAGTTATCGGTAGCAGTTTTTAGTTCGGTAGCAGTTTTGGATGAATGTTTGTCCTTATGAATAATTTGTTTTTGATAGAAACGGGTGTGTAGTGCATAGATACACAGCCGATTAGGTAATATATATTATAGAGAATAGGAGGCAACCAACAAGCCTGGTCGATGGCCAAAAGTAGTAATCGTAGTTTAAGCAAATCCCAAAATGAGCAGACATAGACAACAGTATATACAACGATAGTAGTAAAATCAAAATAGTATTCTACACAGCTAAAGTGAGAGCACTGTCAGACATCATCTGAATTGATGATCCTTGTATGCGGCAAAATGGATCTGTTAGTTAGAGTAGATCATGTGCTGTCAATCTGTAGAAGCATTGTTGTTGTTGTTGTGAGGAAGACACCAAGTGAAGGGTCGCATATGCGCTGAACCTGTCCATATAGAAAATAAATAGGAGATTTTGTTACAAATTCTATCAATACTGCTTTTAGGTTTATTAAAAACATAGGCGTTCCTTTCTTTCCAGATGTACCAACTATATATAGCAAGAAAGGCATCGAGATTTTTATCTGGCTTGTTATATTGCCAGTAGTCAAAGGACGAGTGTATGACCGGGATGTATCCAATGAGATTGGCACTGGACGAGGCTAAAATGCGATAGGAGAAGTCACAGTCGAAAAAAAAGATGAGCAATGGATTCTTCATGTAAAGAGCATAAGACACAAAGAGGGTCAGGCTGGGAGTTCCAGCGTCTGAGTCTGTCTTTAGTGTTAATACGAGCATGGATGAGGCACCATTGGAAAAAAAGGATGCGAGGGGGGAGTCTGCATTTCCAAAGTCTTGCGAAGGAGAACGATCTACCAGGATGGTTGAGGAATGAATAGCATGAGGCAACCGAAAAGCCTTTCTCTGGAGCTAGCGCCCAGAAATAGCGGTCTGGTGTGTCAGTGAGCTGGGTGGAAAGGAGCAATTTAGAGGCTGAGATATGGTCAAGCAACGTGTTAAGGTCAAAGAGTGTTGGGGGGTATATGCTGCTTGGGCCAAGGGAGGTCAGGTCAGAAACAGTGTTGTAGTGATGGGAGATATGGGGAAGTAAATTAGCGAGAGAGCAGGCGAGAGGGGATTGATCTTGCCAGATGTCAAGCCAGAAAAGGCAATTGCAACCATTGCCTATGGTGACATGGAATAGGGATTTGACATGGGGACTGGATTTCAAAACACCAGCCCAGAAGGGAGAGGGTGAAAAGCGAGGAGATGAGTGGAGGACGAGATGAAAGTTGGATTGGTAGTGAAGCTGAAGGATCCAATCTTTCCAGATGAAGTGGCCCGGAGTGATGATACGCCAAAGCCATTTGGATAGTAGAGCAATGTTGAAAGAGCGGAGGTTAAATAATCCTAAACCACCATGTTCCTTTTGTAGGCATACTGATTTTTAGTTGATTAAACATTTCCCTTTATTGCCATTCTAGATAAAAGAACGCCTACTAGTATCAATTTTTTTTATAACCCATTCCGCAGTACATGAAACGACATCCAGAACGAGGGGATGGCTGATAGGACCGATTTGACAAGGACTAGGCGGCCTGCAGCAGATAGGGAATTAGCTTTCCATGATGATAACCGTGATTCGATCTTGGAGATTAGTGGGAGCCAGTCTTGTCAAGCAAGTTTGGTGGGGTGAAGGGGGACACCAAGGTAGGAGATGGGGAATTGGTCAAGTTTGTAGTTGAGCAGAGAGGCAGAAAAGGGGCTGAGGTGTTGGGCGTCACCAAGCATAAGGATGGAACTTTTGTGAAAGTTGATGGATAGGCTAGAGATGAGTTTGAAGATGTATAAAAGAACTTTGAGACAGTGTAGGTGATCTAGTTTTGGGGAGGTCAACATAATGGTGTCGTCAGCAAATTGGAGGTTGGAGATTGACAGATCTGAGTTAGGGAGTTTGATGCCAGCAAGGAGATTATTGGAGATTGCGAGTTTGACCATACGGTTGAAGACATCAGAGATGAGAACAAAAAGAAGTGGCGACAGAGGGTCGCCTTGTCTAAGGCCTCTGGCTGATTTTATATGGCCTCCTAAAGAGCCATTGATAGAGATAGATGAAAAGCTAGTATCTAGGATACATTTGATCCAGTTACACCAAGTATCTGAGAAACCTCTATGCTTCATAAGATCGAGCAGAAAGTGCCAGTTAACAGAGTCGAAAGCTCTGGAGAAGTCTAGTTTGAGGAGGGCATCTGGGGTGGAAGAGTGATGACAGAAAGAGATCACTTCCTGGGTGGCTGCAACACAGTCTAAGATGTTTTGACCCTGGATGAACGCCGATTGTTCCACCCCAATCAGAGAATCAATAGTCTTTTGGAGTCGATTAGCAAGGAGTTTAGTGATGATTTTGAAGGTTGTGTTCAGGAGACTGATTGGGCGAAAGGAAGGAAGGGTGGAGGAACCGAGTGATTTGGGGATGAGGATGATGTTGGCATAGTTTAATTTTGCAATCACTGAGGGGTTAGATTGAAATTCTGCACACATATCAATAATGTCTGATTTGATAGTTACCCAAAAATGTTTAAAGAAAAGGGGGCCAAAGCCATCCGGGCTAATGGTTTTATCATCGGCCATGGCATTTAATGCCGACCAAATTTCTTCTTCAGTGAAGGGGTGAACAACGGGGATCGGGGAAAGGTTGGGGTAAAGGAGGTTCCAGTCAATGGGGGGAGCTGAGGAGCGGTTCGACCAAGGAGGTTTCGGTAATAATCGGTGAAAAGACGAAGGATGTCAGTTTGGTCAAAAAAGACGGTACCATCATGCAGGATTTCCGAAATGAAATTGGATCTGCGATGACCATTGGCAATGCGGTGAAAATAAGCAGTGTTCTTTTCCCCCTCATCAATCCATTTGGCTTTGGAACGTTGCTTCCAACCAATATCTTCCTGTTTGATAAGTCTGTCTAATTCTAACTCCAACTCTTTCAGGCGGCTGGATTCATGACCAGACAAGGGGCGGGATTCTTCTAGAATGTTGAGATGTAAAATGCCATCTTGAGTCTTCGCGATACGAGAGCGGATCGAACCCCAAATGGATTTTGCCCAGGGTCTGATGAGCTTTCTAAGTGAACGGAGTTTGGAAACAACATGAGCAGTGGCTGATTGTAGACGGGAGGGTTGGGTCCATGCTAACTTGACAAAGGCATCGAAAGATGGCTCAAGGAGCCAGAGGTGCTCGAATCTGAATTGACGATGAGGGTTCGGTGTAGATCCTGAGTCGAGGAGGAGAGGACAGTGATCAGATAGGGTTGAGGCAAGGCCATTAATTAGCGTGAGTGGGTGGAGGTAATCCCAAGCGGAATTGAATAGGAAGCGATCTAATTTTGCTAGAGATGGTATGGATCTACGGTTGGACCAAGTGAAGAGGCGGTTGCTGATGGGTGGGTCGATGAGAGCGCATGAATTAATAAAATCGTTAAAAGCGACAGAATCTTGCAAATTGTTACCCGAATTTCTATCGGAGGGAGATCTGGTTGTATTGAAGTCGCCTCCAATAACCCAAGGACCATTAAAGAGAGAGGCAGTTTCCAAGCAATTCGACCATAGAGTCGCTCTCTCATGAGGATTCTGGGGACCATAAAAATTATAGAAGAGATACAATATGCCCGAGTGAAGGTGTCGAAGGATAATGTGTAGAACAGTAGAGTGAGGAATGGTTTGATAGATGGACCAGTCGGATTCGTTCCAAGCAGTGATTATACCACCACTTGAGCCAATAGCATCTATGTGGGCCCAACCAGACAAATGGGGGCCACCTAACAGTCTAAGGAGAGATGGGGACGGATCAGAAAGTTTAGATTCTTGAATATATGAAGGATGTCTATTTTTTGTGGGGCCAGAATAAGGTTGATTGCATGACATTTGGATGGGTCCCCCAAACCCCGCACATTCCATGAAACTATTTTCATTGGGAGAGGGATATACGCTCGGTTTCTAATAGTTGCATGGCCATGTATTGATCATCCGATAGGTTTATGCCCATACAACGACCCATTTTCTTATTCATTTTGGAGTTAGCTGAAGAGAAACAACTGGTTTAAGAAAACTACCAGAGCTTCCTGGCAAGGCCTCTTCCTGGTTTAATCTATTGCTCCAACGAACCAGGGCTGGGGAGAGCGAAGCTAATTGCTGTGGATCTAGAGTGGAAATCTAGGCTGGAAGATAGGATACAGGCAGGGGAGGCGTCTCGACTTGCGGCTGGGGGATCTGAAGATGAATCGGGACAGAGAGGTCTAGATCGGTCAGTGGGTCCCAACGAGGCTCGATATTAGGCCAATCGCTACCATTGAATGGGCCCATCACCTCCAATGAGTCATCTGGAGCTGGGGGTCAGGAGGTAGGTTGGGTGGGGACATGTCAGCCTCAACGTTCATAGCGTCAAAGAGCGCCTCTAGGCCAGATTGGTCAGATGGGATGCTGAAAGGTTCGTTGAAACATCTCCAGTCACGCTCAAAGTCAGTGCCAAGAATAAGAGTCTTCGGTCTTCTACTGCGATGCTCGTGGATCCAATGCTCAACTGTGAGCAGATGATCAGGGTTATTAAGTCGCGTTACAAAGGTGCATGGAGTAACTATGCCTTCAAAGAATTGTATTTGTAGGTAGAGGTATCGGTGGTCAAAGTGGGCCCAGTCACATTCATCCAAGGTTACCGCCCTACCAATGGAATTCAAGGCAACACTCACCGCTTCTAGGTTGTTTTACAGTAGTTCGGGGAAGCCTTGCACTCTATCCCAAGCCGGTGGCTCTAGGTTTGGTGCGGACGGCGGCACAAAGTTTGACCAGGGTTCAATGAGGACCGTTGCAGAGCTATTTGGTTTGGTAATCGATTTGAGTCTCAGAGCTTGATCACGGGAAATCACAGAGGGGCAGTTGACCAGGAAACATTTATCAGATAGAATCCATATTGGCCATTCTTGGATATGAATATGGGCTGTTAGTGTGATGGAAAGGGTTTTGATGGTCCAGAAACCATCGATTATGGTGGCAGTGAAATATTTGGAAGTATCATCCATTGGGAAACGAAGAGAAGAGGAAGATTTTGGTGGAAGAGTTATGGGAGGGAGGTTGAGTGTGGGTATGGGTTTGAGATATATTATTTTGTTTGCCAATAGGATCAGAAAATGGGACCCTCTTAGTCTGCGCGAAGTGATCATTATGGGGAGCTGGCATATCTCGCACAGATAACGAAGAGTTGTAATGGTTTTTTAGGACATAACGACTATGCATGCCCATAGAATCCACAAAAGAAGCAAATCTTTGCATCCCTACACATTTTTGCCACGTGGCCACTTCCTGCACAATGGAGACAGCGATGTTTGGACTTCAGAAATTAAAGGGTTGTGTGAGTCGATCTGAATATGGGAAGGAATCTATGACGCTTGATGACTGGTGGATTACGGAGTAGAGGAGGATGAGGGATGGAAGCCGCCACCTGGGCGTACGATCAGGCATATGCGGCGAGGGTAGGAGGATGACCATTGGTTATAGGAGTGGGGACCAATTGTGGTGGGTTCAGAGGCTTAGAGAAAAGCGATGGGTTTGTCGAAGCAAAGGAGCTAGGCGGTAGGGAAGGTTGAACGGAGGAGCTGGGTGGCTGAGGATGGCTGGGCGGAGGGGCTAGGTGGCTGGGAAGGTTGGGGAGATGGTTAGGAGGAGAAAATTGGGGGATGGAAGCCATTTTTAAATTTAAATTGGGGGATGGAAGCCTAATAATTTTGGAAGAATGTTTGTCCTTATGAATAATTTTTAGGAGAATGTTTGTTCTTGTGGTTAAAATATTGAGGTCGTGTCCTAGAGGCTAAATATATACAATTTTTTGTCCTTCAGATTAATTCCCTCTTTCTAATTCTCCTATTATTACCTATATTTTATTGGTAGAAAATTTGAAACATAACTTATTAAGTATAAGTCAATTATGTGATAAAGGATTTGATTTAGAGAAAATCAAATGCAATATCTCTGACCAAAATAAAAATCTAATTTTTGAAGGATTTAGAAATTGAAACATATATGTTTTAGTCATGAATGTCAAAAACAACACTAATTTATGCTTAGCCGCAAATCATGATGATCCATGGTTATGGCATAAACATTTTTGTCACATAAGAATATCAACAAACTAGCTAAAAATGAATTAGTTAGCTGATTACCAAAAATAAACTACAAGGTTAAAAATCTATTTGACGCTTGTCAATTTGGTAAATTAAAGAAAAGTTCTTTTAAATCTAAAAGGGAAATCTCTACAAAGCAATCTCTCTAACTATTTCATCTAGATTCATTCTGACCGACTCAAGTATGTTCAATAAATCATAACAAATATGTTTTTGTAATTTTTGATGATATTTCAAGATATACTTGAAATTATTTTTAAAACATAAAGTGACACTTTTGAAATGTTCAAAATTTTTGCTAAACGAATTAGAAATTTGATGAAATTAAAAATTAAAAGTATATGAAGCGAACATAGATGTGAATTTGAAATGAACTATTTACAAATTTTTGCAACAAAAAGGGAATTAGTCATAATTTTTCATTTCCACGTACACCACAACAAAATGGTGTTGTAGAAAGGAAAAATAAAACTTTACAGGAATGTGCACGAACCTTACTAAATAGTAACAACTTACCAAAAAGTTTTTAGGCTAAACCTGTTGCAACCGTATGTTATATATTGAATCATGTAACACTTATACCAATGACTAAAAACACTACTATGAAATACTTTTCAAAAAGAAACCTAAAGTGTCATATTTTTGAGTATTTGGATCAAATTTTTTATTTTAAACACAAAAGACTATCTAGGAAACTTCGATTCTAAAGCTGATGAAGGAATTTTTATTGGCTATTCAGATCGAAGTAAAGCATATAGATTTTTTAATAAACGAACAAACATTATAGAAGAAAGTCTTCATGTTTTGTTTGATGAAAACTTTAAAAATAAATAAAATGATGATGATGAAGAAGTTTTAAATAAAACTAATATACCTATACATGAAAATAATAATAATAATATCAATCACAATAATGATAATGTAATAACTTCACCACCTAGGATATTAAAAGACCATCCAATTAATAATATTATCGGTGATTTAAATACAAAAGTATCAACTAGAAAACAGTTAAATCAAATGATTCAAGTTGCATTTATATCAAATTTTGAACCTAAAAATTATAAAGAAGCATCAAAAGATGATTTTTGGATTATTGCAATGCAAGAAGGACTTAATCAATTTGAAAGAAATGACGTATGTGAACTTGTACCGAGACTAAACGATTAATCTATAATTGGAACAAAATGGGTTTTTAAAAACAAAGTGGATGAAAATGGAAACATTGTTTGAAATAAAGCAAGATTAGTAGCTTAGGGATATAATCAAGAAGAAGGAATTCATTTATGAAGAGACATTTGCTCTAGTAGCACGTCTCGAAGCAATACGAACATTACTTACTTTCACATGTCATCATAATTTTAAACTTTTTCAAATGGATGTAAAAAGTTCCTTTATAAATGGCTTTGTAAAAGAAAAGGTTTATGTTGAACAACCGCTACTATTTGTTCATGAGAAATATCCCGATCATGTATTTAAACTTAAAAAGGCTCTATATGGATTAAAACAAGCACCTCGTGCTTGGTATGAAAGATTATAAACTCATTTACAAAATTTTGATTTTCAAATTGGTATAATAGACTCTACTTTACTTATAAAAAAAGAAAACAATGACATATTAGTTGTACAAATATATATTGACGACATTATCTTGGATCAACTAATGAAAAATTATGTAATAAATTTTTTGACATTATGAAAAATGAATTTGAAATGTCACATACGGGTGAATAGAACTATTTTTTGGGTTTGCAAATAAGACAATTAGAAAATGGAATTTTTATAAATCAAGAAAAATACCGTCGAGATATATTAAAACGCTTTGGAGTGGAAAATATCTCAGGTAAACCGACTCCGATGAGTACTACTCTACATTTAGATAAAGATGAAAATGGAAAAGATTTCAATCAAAATTATATCGAAGTATGATAGGACCTCTCTTATACTTAACGGCTAGTAGACCAGATATTATGATGGGCGTATGTTTATGTGCAAGATTTCCAACACAACCTAAGGAGTTACATCATCCAGCGGTTAAAATAATTCTACGATACTTAACCCACACCAAAGAATACAGGCTTTTCTATCCTAAAGGCAGCTCTTTCGAACTTGTATCATATGGTGATGCAGATTTTGGTGGTTGCAAGACAGATAGAAAAAGTACGAGTGGCACATGTCATTTCATTGGTGAATCTCTAGTTTCGTGGTTTAGTAAAAGCAAAAATTTGTCTCTCTCTCAACATGAGAAGCCGAGTATATATAAGCAGCCTTAGCCTGTGCACAAGCAATATATATATAACAAACTCTTTAAGATTTCAGTAAAATCATAACAAATTCTCTTATATATTATGATAATACCAGTGCTATAAATTTATCAAAATATTCCTACTAATTATTCTCGAACAAAACACATTGATATTCGTCACCGTTTCTTAAGAGATAATGTTGAAAAAATAATTATACCACTTGAATTTGTAAATACCGAAAATCAAATTGCAGATATTTTTACCAAACCACTAAGCGAACTAACCTTTATAAAACTAAGACGAGACCTAGGAATTTGTTCTTACAATGAATTAGTAAACTAATATATATAATTTATTTAACTCAAATAAGATGCACAAAATAATTTTATAAAATTGCTTACAAATAATTTATCCCTATAAAAGTTAGCTAACTTCTGTTAAATTTCTAAGGTTAAAATTTCACTACCCTAACAAATCAACTTCCAGAAATAGTAAACAATTTTCATATAAAGAAATTCTTCTTCAAACTAACTACAAATATTTTTACCAACCTCCGTTTGCAAACCACTTCTATTCAAAATGTCTTTCGATCACGACTCCACTTATTCGACTATCGACTTTAGCTCACCTTCATCAAATAATACCTATGTGTCACCAACAAAATTCACAACTCCATCAATTCAATCTGCCTCTCTAAACATTACTGTATCACCTACGTATCACATTGGCTTTTCTCCTAAAGAAAAGAAAGCCAAACGGTCAATTGATCTAGAATCAACATCTTCCAACAACAAAGTTGATGTATATCACTATCAATAAGAAATGTATTATGAGCAATGATGTCAAGGATCTCATCTAAACTTTCTCGAAAAATGCATTCTAGCAATTTGTGGACATTCACCAACAAAAAATTGCATACAAAAATCTCCTCATTTAAAAGAAACTCCTGTAAAAGCTTATAACATTACTCGAAGAAATTTACGTAAGCCAGGTTCATCAAACCAAGACTGGATTGATAGCTCGTTCAAGTGGGTCTCCACTAAGGCTGTTGGTTGAAGAAACAAAGGTTTAGCCAAATTCGTGGGATTTGCAATAAATTAGAAAGTCGGACCCCTCTAACAAAAACTAAGATCATGACAGCATTTCGTCTAAAATAATTACTTGATATTGTAATTTTATAAATATATTATTGTATGAAAATCCTTTAAATAAAAGTTAAACATTTTTTATTTAAAAGCAACTATATTCTACAAACACAGGCCACATACATTTGTGGACAAAATCACATAAGTCTGTCACTGGTTTCAGGAAAAAATTTCCTGAAACCACAGACGTCTGTGATAACCCCACGGATGTCTGTTACTGGTTTTGGGAAAAAATTTCCTAAAACCATAGACGTCTGTCATTAGCCTCGGGTTCTACCTGCGACAACTCTATATATTCATATTTTACCACGTTTCAACTATTTACCAAACTATCTTCAATTCTAAACTAAAATCTTAAGTTCTAAAACTCTAATTGCCCAAAAATGGATCCTAAGGCAAAAATTCCCGTTAGCAAATGATCGAAGAAAGGTCAATCTTCATCCTCTCAAACCCCCACGGTGTAACATCCCCCTACTTGGAGGCCCAAAACTAACGGCTGCGGATGCTGCAGTCATCAAGGCAATACTTCTTCAAACTTACACACTTAAAAGCCTTACAAAACATCTTTATATAAGCCGTGGGTTTTCCTTAAAAAATTAGAGTATGGGTTTTCAAATCTTTTAAAGCCAAACCTTTCGACCTTGTCGAAAGGTCTTCAAAACAACCTTTTGAATCAAATCTTTCGAAACCATTAAAACCATTCAGCAATTCAAACCTTTCGAAAGCATTCAACTCTTAAAATATAAACCTTTCGAAAACTTACTGAGTTCAAGTTAAAATATGCGAAAGGTCCTCTTTTAAAACCTTTCGACTACAATGGAAGCAACCTTTCGACCTTGTCGGAAGGTCTGCTTCGAAAGCTTTAAAACATTTCATTTAAAACAATAGACCTCCGCCTTTTTAAAGCAAATCCTTCAAAAGCTTGGGTTACATTTCAAATATAAAACAAAGGAAAATCATCTAAGTCAAAGGCTTTGATACCTTTCGGAAGCAATGGGAGAAGCGGCTGGTTTTTAAAACAAGTAAACCTTTCATCTCTGTTGAAAGCAACGACTTCGAAAGGTTTGGAAAAAGCGGCTATAACATTTCGACTATGTTGGAAGGTTCAAAAGAAAACAATGCTAAGTGGCAGTAACCTTTCGACTGTGTCGGAAGGTTTCAAAACAAAATAGAAGTAAAGCAGCAATAACCTTTCGACTTTGTCGAAATGTTTAAAACCTTTCTTTTAAAGATTTGACCAGGTTGAAAGCAACCAAGTCGAAAGCTTTAATTCGAAAGCAAAGCAGGTGAAAACTTTAATTTATAAAACAAACATACTCCAACCTCTTTGGCCATCAACCATTCGACCTTATCCAATTCATTACGTGCCAAAGTGCTTGATACCATATGCATTGGTTTGACCTTGTCGAAAGGTATAACCTTTCGACTTAGTCGGGAGGTCTGGGACGGAAGGTTTAATACTGTAAAAGGCTGAAACATGCTAAAAGTATGATTTCTTTGTTTTTAACTTAAAAAGGTTAACTTTTCAACTAACCGGCCTTGTTTTATAATATTCTCATTAGTTAATAATTTCTTTTCAGAAAATGCTGCCATTACTTTCAGATTTAAATAATAATTTTATTTATAAAATGCCCCTTCTCCTTAATTAAATATATAAAACATTTAAGTCTCATACCTTAAATAATTTTTTATATTCAACAAAACACTTAGGAAAAATCCCATAAAATCTATTTTAATATGTTATCCAACATATAAAAATTTTAAACCCAAATAATCATTATTTTTGCCGTAAATAATTTATAACCCAATAAATCATTTTCTTCATTAGAAAATTCGTATAAAATCCATATAAACTCGGAAAATTATGAGTATTGAAACCCATCTCCAAAATCATGTTTTCTATAACATAAAATTTTCCTATTCCATTTAAAAATCATTTCATCTCAGTTTTACCGTAAAACCGGGTATATCTCTTATTAAACAACCTTGTTTAAACACATATAAATTAAAATCAAGCATATCATCGTTCAACATATCATAAAACAGATTTATCCTAAAATCTAAAACCATATGATGTTTAAAATCAAAATAAAGATGTAGAAATTATTATTCACTTTAGATTGGATAAGGAAATTGAAGTATGATTGAGATTAATTCCCTCTGACTTGAATCCTAGCTTTTAGTTGATTTTCTCTTCTCTTCTAATAGCTGGCCTTGCTTCTCAAGGTTATGAATATTTTTTGTTTTGGTGAAATGATCGTGTAGAACTAAGAAAGATAATATAAAGGTGGGAAGTGTGGGCGGCTATTTACCATAATGCCCTTGTGTTTAATTTCTTAATTATTTATATAAGTTCATTTGATTTTAAATAAGCACGGTCACCTAGTTTATTAATCAACCTCAATCTCCTTATCTACATTATTCTATTTAATTTATTCTAATTAAATCTCCTGAATAATGTCAATAAAAATAGGGGTGTTATAGGCTCCCCTCCTTAAAGAATTTCATCTTCGAAATTCAGTAAGGACTAACTAGCAAACATAGCAATCATCTGTAACATCTTTTAGCAACCAATCTATGTAAATCTACTATAGACATACCATCAAAACAGATCAAGATAAGCCTCTCGAATCCTATCCTCCATCTCCCAAGTACAGTCTTTCTCGTTGTTGCTCCACTGAACCTTTACTAACTTGATTGTCTTGGTCCTCAATCTCTTCTCATCTCTCGCTATAACCCGAACTAGTTGTCTAACAAATGTCAAATCAGGCTCCACTACAAAGTCCTCCAACTCTATCTGGGGAATAGTAGCCTCTGGATTATGCATATACTTACGAAGATGAGGCACATGGAATACATTATGGACACATGCCAAACTGCTCGTTAACTCTACTCTGTAAGCGAGCTTTTCAATCCTTTCTGTAATCTGAAATGGACCAAATTACCTCGGGGCCAAATTTCCCGACTTTCCAGATCGTACCACACCCTTCATCAGTGATACTTTAATGAAAACCTTGTCTCCTACTGAGAACTCTAAGTCCTTACAACTTTTACTTGCGTAATTCTTCTGCCTGGATTGAGATTCCTTCATTCGTCCTCGGATTAACTCAATCCTTTCTGACGCCTCTCTTACCAAATTTGGACCTAAAACCAATCTGTCTCCGGTCTCTAACCAACATGCTGGCGATCGGCATGGTCTTCCATACAAAGCTTCAAAAGGCGCCATTCCTATACTACTCTGATAACTATTATTATATGAAAACTCAATCAGATGTAGGTGATCTTACCAAGATCCACCAAAGTCCAATACATAAGCCCTCAACAAATCTTCAAGTACCTTGTTAACTCTCTCTGTCTTCCCATCCATCTGTGGGTGATAAGCTGTACTCATCTTGAGCTTGGTACCTAATACCTCTTGTAGACTCCTCCAAAATTTGCTAGTGAATAATGCATCTCTGTAGCTGAATACGCTACTAGGAATCCTATGAAGTCTAACTATGTTCTTCATGAACAACTTTGCTAAAACAGGTGCCGTCTTGGTTGACTTTACCGGAATGAAATGGGCACTCTTGGTCAACCTATCCACTATAACCCATATGCTTTCGTTTCCTCTATTTTTCCTTGGCAACCTGTCTATAAAATCCATCGATATCGAATCCCACTTCCAAACTGGAATATCTAAAGGCTGAAGTAACCCACTTGGCAACTGATGTTCGGCTTTCACTTGTTGACAGTTAATACACTGCCTAACCCACAAGCCAACATCCCTCTTCATGCCTTCCCAATTGTTATCCCGCCTTTTGGCAAGGCCGTGATGCCAAGGAATCAACTGGAAACCAAGGACAGTCCATCCCGAAGATCGTTTATACGTAGGTTTGCTATGGATATCGATAAATTTTGTTCGAGTCCGGATCAAGATAAAATTGACAAGGCATGACAAGCAAAGCTATGAAAGCCAACGTTCCAAATTTCAAGTCCATCGGAGTTCGTATGCTCAAGATATGATCGATGCAAACTAAGGAAATCAACACAATCGCTTCATTTCATATCCATGATCATTCGTCCATCTATTCGTATCCATCCATAGAACAGCCTTGTTCAAACCCATCAAGCTTCGGTAGTTCATATCCAGGAAGCCACTGTTCGTATCCAACGCCAAGCAAGGTCGCTATCTGTTCGTATCCACCACATCCTCAGTCGTTTGTATCCATCAAGTTGGAACGACTTCGATTGATACGAACAAAACCACACAATCGATGCGAACATTTCAACATAGATCGATACGAACGAAGCCACGACACTCGATACGAATGAGGCAACACATCTGATTGATACGAACAAAGAAGTGCGACCGATCGATACGAACAAAGCAGTGCGACCGATCGATACGAACAAAGCAGTGCGACCGATCGATACGAACAAAGCAGTGCGACCGATTGATACGAACAAAGCAACAATGATCGAGTCGAACAGATCCACTCCGATCGATATGAACCAATTAATTGTGAATCGAGTCGAACAAGAATAGATACAAGGAAAACAGCATACGAGAAGCCCAAACTTGCATCGATTCGAACTAGTCGACACGAAGTGCATCAATTCGAACTGAACAGCCTACCGAAGACTTGAATTCGTATCGATCATAACTCACGATCCATAAGTCCAAATGCGACCAAATTTTCACAGGAGCTTGCGTACATCATCAAAAATGTTCATGCTCAATTTCGACTCGATTGGGCCAAATCTTGATCGATACGAAATTGGTTCGTATCGATCACGGACCGAGTGCAAATCACGTGGGATTGATCGCGTGGGCCCGCCTACGTGTCAGAAGAGGTCTCCCAATATCTGAGCAAGATATTTGCATCCTACGCCTATAAATAACACCCCAGAGCTTACAGAAAAGGGATCTTTTGGCTCTTTGACGTCCAGACTCTGCCGAAAACATTTTTGCACTACAAGGCTGCTGTTGTACTCGAATTTCATCACCGTAATCCGCTGTAATCAGTTGTAATCAGCAAGAAAGCATCAATAAAATCATCAATTTCATAGTGGACGTAGGCAACACGCCGAACCACTCTAAATTTCTGTGTTTCTGCTTACTTTCTTATTTGTTTTTGAAATGTTTGTTAGATAATCCTCTTTTTCCATTTAATTTCTTCATTTTTATCTCTTCAAACCCTTCCGAAGAGTGTTGTGATCAATTCTGGTACAAACACTTTGGTGCTTTCACTGAGAAAAATCCCAGTTTTTTCCTTCTGCTCATTGGATCTACTACTGATACCGGATTGCAAACATCCAAGGGGAAGATCCAAATCTCAATTTCAGAAGTTCTTCCATCCTATTCAGATTTGCTACAAGTCTAGGAGAAAGCTTCATCATCCACCATAGTTAACACAAGGACTACCTCCACAGCCGCAGATCCTGAAGGACGGGACAAACAGAATCCCATGCAACTGCCTCCAACTGATCAGAATGCTACCGGACCATCAGATCCGCAAGGCCCTGTCACCAGGGAAGAATTTCATATGTTGATGCAAGAATTCACTCAGAGCCACCAACAGCTCACTCAACAGCTCCGTGCTAATGTGGAATTAACCAACCAACTGAACCGTCAACGACGAAGGAGATCCAGGAGGGATCAGGCTTCATATTCTTCCACCGAGAGTTCAGCCTCTTCTGATTATCATCATAGATCTACACACCCACGGCTAGACGGAAGTTACACATTGGCCACTGGGCATTAGCATACATTGAATGTTGAGCAACTGATAGTTGGCCCGTCAACCAGCCATCAGACTGGACCCTCCTCCGGAGGAGGCGCTACCCCACACCATATTACTGATAACTGTACCACGACAGCTATTGATTTGGGTGCTGAGACCCGAAATCGGACAGATCCGAACCATCATCATCGTGAATACCATCCTGAGCCTTACGTCCCCAAGGACATAGAACCAAGGAGGCGAGACATGGACCGTCGACAGTGACTGGCCCCTCCTCGCATTGTGGAACCCGACCACACCTTAGCCCAACCTGCTCAAAATGCCTAGATGCCCGATCTGTCAGCAATGATCCGTCAAATGATCCATGAAAGTCAAGGACTAAGCAATGACAACTGGGGAATCTCCCGGAGTCATACTCCTTTTACTGATGAGATACTTTATGCTGAACCACCTCGGCGATTCAGGATGCCGACTTTACCCGTTTATGAAGGAAACTCTGACCCTAATCAACATATTCTGAAGTACGAATGGTTGATGAACGCTGCACGAGCTGATGATGCAGTTAAGTGCCGAAGCTTCTCGATTTCACTAGGGGGCATAGCGACTATGTGGTTTACCCGACTACCACCTCGATCTAGCTCATGCTTTGATCAGTTGGCAATAAAATTTATTGAGCAATTTCATATGCAAGTCGCAAGACCGAAGGATGTTAATACTTTATCTAGTGTCACTCAGGCTCCTGGAGAGACACTCAGGCGTTATTTAGAGAGATTTCATGATGCATGTGCTGAGATCATCAACCCAAATGATAACTCTATTCTTATGGCACTGACTAAGGGGATTGAGCCCGATTCTGAGTTCGGCAACTGGTTGGCCGGAAAAGCCCCCACATCATTGGACCGTTTCTATTCCAAAGCAGCCCAATTCTTGAGAAGGGGAGATGCGAAACAGTCTAGGAAGAAGGATGATGCGGGGCTTAGTGTGGAAGGAGTTCAGAGTAATATTGCTATGAAACAATCTGGGGAGAGTTCCGGAAAAGTGCAATTGAACATTCAGAATAAGCAAGATCAGCAAAAAGGCAATGGTAACCAAAATAGAAAACGGGATCAGAACCGTGGTCCACGACGTAGAGCTCCTATGTTTGATAATTATACTCCTATGAATACGTCGTTGGAGAACGTATATATACAAACTTGCAATACCATTCAGTACTAGAAGCCTGCTCTGAAACAATCATCGGAGAAGCAAATTCAAACGGGGAAGTTTTGTAGATTCCACGAAAGCTGCATCCATAACACAAATGAATGCCGTCACTTGCAGGATCTCATCGAAAAGTTGATAAGAGAGAGGAAATTAGAACAGTTTGTGTGGGCGCCGCAGACTGAAGGTGCGGGCCCATCTAATCAAAATCAGGTACCGAATCCATCTAGACAGGAGGAACCCGCTCGTACTGGCGGGAGGTTGGTGATAAACACTGTTTGTGGTGGTCCTCATCTAGCAGACCGAAGCTGGAAGGAAATGGAGTCGTATGCTAGCTCTATCAGGCATGCGGAGTTTGAATGTTGTAGTAATTCTGAAGATGGGGCTCCGGCCAAACAGCAAAGAATGATGGAAGATGACATCGTATTTCGAGGTCGGGATGCCGATAGGGTCAAAGCCCCTACTATTGATCCGCTTGTCATATCAGCTCAAGTAGGTCCTGCTTGGATGAAGAGGATCTTGGTAGATAGCGGAAGCTCTGTGAATATTTTGTTTAAACGAGCTTACAACCAGATGAGAATGGAGACTAAAGACTTGAAGCCATGTCAGTCTCGCATTCATGGTTTCAATGGGAGTGCAACTATACCCACTAGAGTGGTTGAATTGCCAGTGGAGTTAGGAATTGGTGAACGCAGGAGAGTCCGGATACCGCAATTTGTTGTTTTGGATATAAACTCTCCATATAATGCTTTCTTGGGCCAACCGGCCCTAGCTGAATTCAGGGCTGCCATCGCCCCATGGTGTTTGACTTTGAAATTCCCTACCGACAATCGTGTCGGAGTTGTACAAGGGGATTAGGCCGTAGGGCGAGCCTGTTACGTTGCTGAGCTGCGCAAGGCGCAACGGAAAGAAAAAGGAAAGGGCGTAGAGGAATCTCTCTGCATCTGCTTTGCTGATAATTGACAATTAGCGCCCGAGCCCGGGCCCGGGCACCCCAACCAATTCCAAAGAGATCTTGACCCGAGAGATACCGAAAGTGAAGATGAAGGTAAAGACTGTCAAGCTTCTCCGGCCGAACTGACGATCGATGTTCCAATCGACGATAGTGACGACTCGAAAATGATAAAGATTGGATCTCAGCTAAGCCAGCAAATGCAAGAGGAATTGGTTGAATTTCTCTGGGTAAACCTTGATGCGTTTGCCTGGAGGCACTCTGATATGTGTGGGATCTCGCCGGACATCGTGAGCCACACACTGAATATTGACCCGCGGTACGTCCCGGTCAAGCAAAAAAGGCGTGGTATGGATCCAGAGGGATCTGCCGCCCTTAAAGAAGAGGTAGATAAGCTTTAGACGAATGGTTTTCATTCGAGATGCATTATACCCGGAATGGGTGTCCAATCCTGTACTTGTATGAAATCCGAATGGAAAATGGAGAACATGTGTTGACTACTCAGACTTGAATAAAGCTTGCCCCAAAGACAGTTTTCCACTTCCACGAATTGATCAACTTGTAGATTCAACGGCTGGACATGAACTTTTATCCTTCATGGATGCGTACTCTGGCTATAATCAAATACCTATGCAGTTGCCCGACCAGGAGCATACCGGCTTTGTGACCAATATGGGACTCTATTGCTATAAAGTTATGCCTTTTGGACTCAAGAATGCCGGGGCATTCGCTAACCAGATTGGAAAAACCATGGAGGTTTATGTGGACGACATGCTAGTCAAGTTGCGATTTTCCACCGATCACATCCGGGACCTGGAGTCAATGTTTAATATCCTCTGAGAATACAGAATGAAGCTCAACCCATTGAAATGTCACTTTGGACTAGCATTCGGAAAATTCCTTGGGTTTATCGTCAACGCTCGAGGAATCGAAGCCAATCCCGAAAAGATCTGGGCGATCAGAAATCTTGAAACTCCGAAAATTATAAAGCAAGTCCAGAGTCTTAATGGAAAAGTAGCAGCATTGAGCAGGTTCATTTCAAAGTCCACTGACAAATGCATTCCCTTCTTCGATCTGGTCCGAAAAGGAAAACAAAATTTTGAATGGACTATAGAATGTGAGGGCACATTCCGAGCACTAATTCAACATCTCTCCACAACGCCAATTTTGTCAAGCCTGTCGATTACGAGAAATTGTACATTTACTTGGCGGTATCAAAAAACGCAATCAGTGCTGCCCTAGTTCGGGAGGAGGACTGAATACAAAAGCCGGTCTACTACATAAGCAAGCGGCTTACTGGAACTGAGAGAAATTATCTGAAGCTAGAGAAATTGGCTTATTGTCTTGTTATTGCCTCAAGGAAGCTCCATCCATATTTCCAGGCTCACCCAATCACCGTTTACACCGACCAGCCGTTACGACAGGTCCTTATGCGTCATGAGACGTCTGGTAGGTTACTCAAATGGAATATCGAATTAAGTCAGTTTGACCTTACTTACACTCCAAGGCGAGCCATTCAAGGACAAGTCCTAGTAGATTTCATTGCCGAATTTACCATCCCAGAGGACTTGCCCGAAACCAGTGAATCTCCCATGTATATCTGGAAGCTGCATACAGATGCTGAATCAAATGACCATTGCTCAGGTGCTGGGGTTGTACTTGAAACTCCTGAAGATCGATCTATATATTATGCTTTAAAGTTCAACTTCCATGCAACTAATAACGAAGCTGAATATGAAGCCCTACTGGCTGGATTGAAACTTTCCAGAGATTTAAGAATCATTGCGGTGGAAATTTACTGTGATTCGCAATTGGTCGGGTGCCAAGTTCAAGGGGAGTACCAAGCTAGAGATCGAATAATGGCCGCTTACCTTTCTCAAGTTCAAGAGACATTGAATCAATTTGACTATTATGTTATTTATTACATACCATGAAAATACAACCAGAAAGCTGATTTGTTGGCAAAGTTAGCCAGTACAGGTGAAGCACGGCAAATGGGACTTGTTCCTGTAGAGATATTATCTTTGCCAAGCATTGATCAGATGGAAACCGGTTGGATATTTGATGTCATTTCTGAAAGGGAGTCGTGGATGACTCCATTCAGAAATTATCTCGAGCACAGAACCCTACCAGAGCATAGGAGTGAAGAGAGACAGATTCTTAGAAAAGCTTCGCGGTTCACTATTCAGAATGGAGTCATGTATAGAAGAGGTTATTCTATTCCTTTACACCGATGTATCGCTCACGACGAAATCAAACGGGTATTGCATGATGTGCACGAAGGAGAATGTGGCGATCACACCGGGGGACAAGTTCTTACCAAGAAAGTACTTCGATACGGATATTATTGGCCGACTGTAAATCGTGATGCATCGGATTATGCCAAGAAATGTGATAAGTGTCAGAAGCATGCTCGAATTCCTAGAGCCCCACCTACTGAGATAACACAAATGGTTAGCCCATGGCCATTCGCGGTATGGGGCATCGATATTATTGGCCCTTTACCTCTAGCCAAAGGTGGTGCGAAGTATGCCATCGTAGCAGTTGATTACTTTACCAAGTGGGTGGAAGCTGAGCCCCTTGCTACGATCACAACGAAGAAGGTTATCAACTTTGTAGTGCGCAACATTATCTACCGATTTGGTCTCCCACGTACTATCATCAGTGACAACGGGACCCAATTCGACAACGCCGAATTTAAGGATTTCTATCAACGATTCCACATTCAGAAGAAATTCTCCGCAGTCGCACACCCTCAAGCAAATGGACAGGTTGAGGCTGTTAATAAAGTTATAATATCCATTCTGAAGAAACGACTAGAAAAAGCCAGGGGTCGATCAACATCCTATGGTCTTATAGGCCTACCATACAACCCACAAGTCCGCGACCGGTCACACTCCATTCTCTCTCTCTTATGGTTCAGAAGCTGTTATTCCAGTCGAATTAGAAGTACCTTCTCATCGTGTGACATACTACGATCCAAAGACAAATGCTATATTGCTTGCTGAATCTCTCGATTTATTGGATGAGAAGCGTGAAGAGGCTGATTTGAGGGCAGCCGCATATCGAAGTCGAGTCGCCCGATTATACAATGCCAAGGTCCGACCCCAACCTTTGAACTTGGTGATCTCGTACTTAAAAGAATTTATCCGGTCCCTTCGCATATGAAGCCAACTTGGGAAGGACCATATGTTATTGAATGAAAGCTCGGAGATGGCACATTCAAATTATCGACCGTTGACAGTCTCACTCTTCCGAGAGCCTGGAACAGCGAGAGTCTTCGTCGCTACTACACATAATAGGCTCTGTTTATTTATTCAGTCTATTTTTCATTTGCAATTTGTTTCTGCATTTCGAAATTTGAATTTGTAATAAGGAAACTAACTTTGCCGTATTTTCTTATTTCAGCAATAAAATGCAATCTCTTCGAGCCAGAGTTGTGATTTACTTGAAATACTTCATATAATCATTACTATGCATGAAGAGCTAAGTTCCATCATACGGTGGAATTTATTCAAATAGGGAGTGAATGTGATACGACCGGTCACTCACTAAATGAAACCCGAGCTCGGGGATAAGCCATCACGCTAAAGTCAAAAAAGGATTGATACACGACAATCCTTTACCTAACTCCAGATTCCCAGAGTGCGAACTGGAGTATAAACTTACAAATACGGTTTCGAAGAGGGTGGATCCGTCCACCGAACGACTTCGCCCGTATACGAACCAAGTTTGAGGAGGATGGACCCAACCATCTAACGACCTCACTTGTTAACTCAGGGTGGATGTGCTCCGACCATCCACGATCCATGTACATCTTTTGTTCCCGTAGTGCGAACAAAATTCAAAAAACTCACAACAGATGTGATTGACCGTCTGTTTACCAACTCCGGATTCCCAGAATGCGACCCGAAGTATAAACATCAACTAACTCTAAGTTCCCAGAGTGCGAACTGGAGTATAAACGTCACCTAACTTCGGATTCCCAGAGTGCAAACTGAAGTATGGACATCGAAACGATCCGGATTCCCAGAGTGCGAACCGGAGCGTAAACGTCAACCAACTCCATGTCCTCAGAGTGTGGACTGGATTATAAAATGCCAATTGACTTTAAGTCCCTAGAGCGTGGACCGAAGTATAAACTCAGGTCGGGTGTGACTTAGCGCCCGCGAATTTATTCAAGTCCCAGAGTACAGACGAAATGCTAAGTGTCAAACGAGCGTGGCCGATCGCCCGCGAAAATGACATAAATCCCCGGAGTATGGATACAACCACCGGTAAAAGAGCGAGTGTGATTCGACCACTCAAATTCTCGAAGGCGAAATACGACCGCTAGCCGATCTTTAAACTTTATCCCTGAAACTAGGGGCAGAACTTAAGTGTCAATCACTGACTAAAGCAGTACAACATCGGAGTTCAACTTAATATTTAGTTATAACTTGTGACCGTGATTTCAGGGCTTGACGGCTATACTCAAACGAGATTCAAAAGTTGAAACTTCACAAGCAGACCGAACAAGGAATTCAAATGCTGGAACACTTAAGCAAATAAACACACATCAAGTTCAAAAAAATAATTCATTTCAACTATTTGTGAAAAGAAATTATGTACAAGTTGATTCCAAAATTTCTACTAGCGGGGGCCGAACCCGCATCTATACACGGCCCACAAAAGAAAAACGAAGATAGATTCCTATCTGTCTACCAAAATAAACCGAAGAAGCACGTCTACTCTCTCTTCTTTTTCGGCTTTCCCTTCGGTGTGGACCCACTGGAGCTGCGACTTATTTTTCTTTTTGAGCCCATGCCTTTCGGCGGCTGATCTCCAGTAGGGGGCATGATATCAACTTCCTCATCCGAGCTCAAGTGTACGAGAATGCTCCCTGAAGGTGGAGTCGGAGTAACTGGATCGACTATAGGAGGCGGGATAGGCGCACTGGTGTCAATAATTGTACCACCAGGTGATATCATCCTTAACGGAGCCGGACCAGGTGCCGCCATCCCACCTCCAAAACTACCACCATGAGCCGCTGCCTCCATTTCAGCGTCGATTTCGGCCAATATTTCTTCTTCACGAATTTCTTGGGCCTCGTTGGGAGCATTAGTGGTTGGCATTGAAGAGCCGGTGGTAGGTTCGCTTCCACCCATAACAAATGGAAGGTCCACAAAAGGATCACTATGATGACCGAGGAGTTCCTCCATCAGTTGCTCATCGAAAACAAGAGTGCACCACTGCGTTCCGTCAGTCGATGCCGCAGTCGTTGTGGTGGTTGCTTCAGTTATTGTGGCCTCCTGCATATGCTATGATTCTTGAGTGGTAGGAGGCACGACCGGTGCAGCATCAATCACTGGAAAAAAACAAAAGAAGAACTGTTAATAACTAATTCGGATGACGACTCCGACTTCAGATAAGCATAGAGAATGTTCAGAATACCTTCCTCAATTTGGCTTATGGACGGCTGAACAGGCTCAGAAACTTGCTCTCTGGCTAGAGATAACTGCGGCTGATCCGGATTGTTAGCAGGAATGGGCTGGGGATCAACCGTAGGTGCAGATTCAGGCTGGGTTGGCGCAGGAACTTCAGCACTCACATCGTGATGCTCAACACCTGAACCTTCTCCGGCCTCCAAGTGTTGGGTGCCGAGCCTTTCTTTTTCATGCAAAATCATCGACTCGTGGAGAATCTTTCGTTCATCTTCATTTAGCATACGATTCTCAAGCTCAAACTCGTCGATTGATTCACCCAGATGCACCGCCTTCTCCTCCTCAACCAATCGGCCCCAAGCGTTATATAAATGAGTCGGGTAGTTGTCGAACCAGGCTAGATTTCTGTGCCTCAAAACATTAGCATTATAAACAATGAGGAGATCTTCAACATCAGCTTCTGGCCTAGACTCAGCCATTCGGACTTTCTCCTCAACCTCAGTCTCCACCACTTGGACCTTAGCCGTGGCCGCATCCCGTTCACCCCGAAGCACAACAGCCTGTTCACACGCTTCCTGGGCGGTTTTGTTTGCATCATCCTTTTCCTTGATGATTTCGGAAAATTTAGCTTTAAGTTCAACAAGTTCTTTCAGAGCGGCTTCCCGTTCAGTTGTGACAATGGTGTTGCGATGGCCCATCTGCTCCACCAAGGCATAGTGTGTCTGCCTCATCCTCTCCATGGCCAAGTTCACCTCATCGGCTTTATTAGTGGCCTCTATCTCTGATTTCCGAGAGGACTTAGCTTCATCAGTAAGCACTTGGATGATGCGGTCCTTCTAGGAGAGATCATATTCTAGCTTTTTGATTATTTTAGCCCGCTCGAAGGCCACCTTCGATACTTTCTCTACAGCCTTCGCCCACTCCTTGTACTGGGAATAGAAGTCGTGAATGTAATCATGCATTGTGTTCGCCGCTTCCAAGTGAATTCTCTTTAAATGAGGGGGGAAATGTAGCCGTCGAAGCATATATTTGGGAACTCTTTCCTCAGCTGAGCAATTTTAATAGCCCTTTCCCCAGTGGGCTCAGTGATAGCTTGCTCAACAGCGACGGGAGGCTCAACCTCGGTTTTATTATGTTGCGACTCGGACCGAGGAACATGCGAATATGGTTTGTGATGAGGGGGTTCTACCGGCTGTCTTCCTTGGCCCGAAGGTTGCGTAGGGATTCTAAGAGGAGGAGAGCGGGATCGGGATCGATGTCTGTAGTCCCTATCTCTATCTCTCTCGTGACGTTCCTGGCTAGACTACCCACGATCGTGGTCTCTATCTTCCTCTCTCCTACGTGACTTATAATATGAAGAAGATCGGTGAACTGAGCGCAGACTCCCTACCATTGACCCTCATCCGGACATTGTACCTGTAAAAAAAGAAGAGAAGTGGATTTAGTGGTTTCTTGAATTGAGCAACTTGTGATTGGAAATCATGTAGTACCGTGAAGTGTGTATGTATGTGCAACCCCCCGACCAACCGAAAATGTCAGTCGCACTTATAGGAAGAGACTCGCTCAAATCTAGAGCACTATCAAGATCCTCCTACCCAGTGTCATGTTGAAGTGACACATAATCCGGAATTGGAATATCGGCAAGCCCTTCACAACTGATTTCCACCTCGAAGTCTTAGGACGTTTGTAAGCAGCGGCCTTGCCTTTTCTTCTCCCTTCTATCGCTTGAAATCCGGCCGAAGACCCAGCAACAAGTTCATCATCCGTGGGCGTTCTCTCTTTGTCACCCCCTTTAGTTATTACGACCCCGGGCATTTTACGTTTCAACCGCTTCTTCGGGGTTGCCCTCGGTGTTCCTTCAAGCCTTATGCTTTGATTCCGCTCAATCAGTCCAACAATTCTCAAGTTTCTGTCGGTTAGAACCGAATCGATGTCCCTTATTTCACTCGGAACTTCTTGAAGGACCCTTACTATTTCTTTGAAGTACCCGCCTTTAGGTCGTGAAATTGTGGCTGTAAAGAAAAGAATATATTAGTTTTACATCAACTACTACTATCTTGATAGCTCTTGGAGAAGATTATAACACTTACGTCTGACTAACCATCGGCTAGCAAATCCTGGAGGGCATCGGACGTAGAACCATTCTGTTTTAAAGTAACTCAGCCTTGTCTAGGATTCGGTTACTACTTGACAATTCTTGACCGCCTCCAGGAATGTAAAAGATGGACTATCTCCCCCACTCTTGAAGTTAAAAAGATATCTAATCTCTGTTGGAGCCGGTGGCCGAAAGAGGTGCTCCATGAATACAATAAATAAACTATTCAGTGTAGCATATCCGTTGGGATGTAGTTGTGATGGAGCGATTCCGAGGAAAGACAGCACTTCCCTAATGTATTGGTTGAACGGGGGAAGTATTCCTGCTGTGCACGTATGGCAATTGAAGGCAATAAACCCCTCTGGGGGAGCATGTGGTCTATTGTTTGGTCCCAATAGTAATACATCGTCCAATGACAAACCATGCCTTAAGCATATCCATCCCAACATGTCTTCGGAGACGTTGGACGGTACAGAATCCTGAGGATTTCCTATAAACCTGGCCCCAAGCAGCTGGTCCAGAGCTGGATCTATAACTTCGACCGTGATGGCTGGTATCTCTAGGACAAAAGGGGATGAACTCTGGAGCTCCTGCTGTTGAGAACTTGTGGACTCCATAACTAATCAACTTATTAAAACCCATTATTAGACGATAATAAGCCCGTGATCCCCAGTGTGAAGTGTATGAGTGTGTTATGTAGTGTAGTGCAGTGCTATAGATTACTTGAGAAATTCGACAGAGTGTGAGAAAATATGCAAATAACAAGACTTCAAGATTTAACCAGAGTGATCGTTATCGCTGACCGTCACAGCCATGCCATTCAGACTTTGAAGACCGATACGAGTTAAAGTTTGTTAAAATTCTGTTAAGTTACGGTTCCATCGACGAGCTTTGAAAGGCAGTTAAGTATGTAGTTTAACAATTATGTCCAGATATGCAAGACAGAAGCTCGCCGGAGTCAAGTGTTAGAGCGCACATAAAATTTTGTATCCGTTGAGGTTAATCATTTCATATCGATCAAACCAGTCGCTTCGTATCGATCGAAGCTTATCATTTTGTATCGATCAAACCAGTCGCTTCGTATCGATCGAAGCTTATCATTTCGTATCGATCAAACCAGTCGCTTCGTATCGATCGAAGCTTATCATTTCGTATCGATCAAACAAGTCGCTTCGTATCAATCAAACCGGTCCTTTTGCATCGATCACGCAATTAGACTTTCGTATCGATTATCCAGGATCGATACAACCTTCAACCACTTTCAATTGATGCGAAGGCACTCCCTCTCTCGACACAAAACCATGTATGTGACCATTGTCACGAACTTTAAATACTTTCAGATCGATGCGAACCACGACTCTTTGATCGATACGGATGACCTCTTCGTATCCCCCCACAATTTGTCTTCTCCAAAGCTTTGCAAAAAATTCCTCCTTCCTCGACCTCATTTTGATCATCTCCTTCCACCACTTCATCAGAAACCGGTCACAGAAACAAGGGGAACGACAAATAATTTCGAGTCTTGTCATTTTCGATGCAAATTAATGTTTCGATTACCTGGCCTAAGTGATTGGTTGGAGGAATTGGCGGGTCAATTGATTCGGAGACAAAGGCAGTTTCTTTTTCTCAGTTTCTCGATCGATACGAAGCAGTGCGGAAGGAATAAAATGCATGCGAAAATTTTTCTAAGTACGAAAGCAGTATTTATATGGGTCCAAGGGAAGAAGAGAAACGATTCGTCTCCCAGCCATCGCGACTGATTCCAACCGGTTCCACCCCTGATCGATACGAATTGGCTATTCGTATCCAACAGCTCGAGCTTCATCGATACGAAATGTGCAACGAAGACTTTTTTGAAACATCAGATTCCATCGGTACGAAGCACTTATTCGTATCCACTATTTTCGACTCCATTCAAGACACATCGATACAAATTGCATTGTTCGTTTCCATCAACATACAACCCATAAAGGCGTGTATCCATCGATACGAATAGTGCAAAGGGGACCAGTCGATCTGTTTGCATCCTTCATTAGTCTATCGATATGAACTACAACTTCGTATCCATCATCCAGAAAATTGCAGGAAAGTTCACAGCCATCGATGCGAAGATCATCACAGAATAATGTTTGGATAATTCGACTCTATCGATACGAGAACAATCTTTCAACCTTTTACATCGATCCAGGAGAGGATCGATACGAAAGGACAGTCCAAAACAACCATCAAGCGTGGTTATAACTCGAATTTCACATCGATTCAGGAGAGGATCGATACGGAATTTGATACGAAAAAACTGACAACAACTTGTGAACGTGCGAACGTTAACAAGAGTCAGACTAACGTATATGCTTGTACGTCGGACTAATTTTCAATTTTAAAATTTCACAGGTCGAATGCCCGCCTGATAAAAAATTACATCTACAAGCAACTAATCTATATCATACAGCAATCAGCTACAACAGCACACAGTACAACAGTTGGCGGTCTACAGTTCATAATTTATGTCTCTATGGATTAATCAAAGATTACAACTTCCAATGAGGAGACTATAACTGTTTAACAAGTTAGATGGAACTATTTAGAGTGAAAATTGCAGCTTTTCAAAGCATGTTGTGTTCTCACAAGAAATACTTTGGGGGGCAAATGTTATCCCGCCTTTTGGCAAGGTCGTGATGCTAGGGACTCAACTGGAAACCAAGCATAGTCCAACCCGAAGATCGGTTATACGTAGGTTTGCTATGGATATCGATAAATTTTGTCTAAGTCCGGATCAAGCTACAATTGACAAGGCATGACAAGCAAAGCTATGAAAGCCAACATTCCAAATTTCAAGTCAATCGGAGTTTGTATGCTCAAGATATGATTGATGCAAACTAAGGAAATCAACATAATCGCATCATTTCGTATCCATCATCATGCGTCCATCTGTTCGTATCCATCCACAGAAGAGCCTTGTTCGAACCCATCAAGCTTCGGTAGTTCGTATCCAGGAAGCCACTGTTCGTATCTAAGGCCAAGCAAGGCCGCTATATGTTCGTATCCACCACATCCTCAGTCGTTCGTATCCATCAAGTTGGAACGACTTCGATCGATACGAACAAAACCACACAATCGATACGAATGGTTCAACTTAGATCGATACGAAGGGAACCGCGGCACTCGATACGAACGAGGCAACACATCTGATCGATACGAACAAAGCAGTGCGACCGATCGATACGAACAAAGCAATGCGATCGATCGATACGAACAAAGCAGTGCGACCGATTGATACGAACAAAGCAACAATGATCGAGTCGAACAGATCCACTCCAATCGATACGAACCAAGTAATTGTGAATCGAGTCGAACAAGAATAGATACGAGGAAAACAACATACGAGAAGCCCAAACTTGCATCGATTCGAACTAGTCGACACGAAGTGCATCGATTCGAACTGAACAGCCTACCGAAGACTTGAATTCGTATCAATCATAACTCACGATCCATAAGTCAAATGCCACCAAATTTTCACAGGGGCTTGCGTACATCATCAACAATGTTCATGCTCAATTTCGACTCGATTGGGTCAAATCTTGATCGATACGAAATTGGTTCGTATCGATCATAGACCGAGTGCAAATCACGTGGGATCGATCGTGTGGGCCCGCCTACATGTCAGAAGAGGTCTCCCGAGATCTGAGCGAGATATTTGCATCATACACCTATAAATAGCACCCCAGAGCTTACACAAAAGGGATCTTTTGGCTCTTTGACGTCCAGACCCTGCCGAAAACATTTTTGCACTACAAGGCTGCTGTTGTACTCGAATTTCATCACTGTAATCCACTGTAATCCGCTGTAATCAGTTGTAATCGATAAGAAAACATCAATAAAATCATCAATTTCATAGTGGACGTAGGCAGCACGCCGAACCACTCTAAATTTCTGTGTTTCTGCGTTCTTTCTTATTTGTTTTTGAAGTGTTTGTTAGATAATCCTCTTTTTCCATTTAATTTCTTCATTTTTATCTCTTCAAACCCTTCCGAAGAGTGTTGTGCCCAATTCTGGTACAAACACCAATAAAATTTCATCTTCATATCTTTATACATCTTGGTTCCTCCAGGATGAATCGTAAACTTCGATCGATGACACTCTTCTAGAACTTCTCTCCTTAAGTTCTCTACACTTGGAACACATAACTGTCCCTTCTTTCTCAACCATCCTCTTTGGTCAAGGTTAAAATCCTTTAGGTCATCAATCTCTAATCCGACCTCAAGCTTTCTAGTCCTCTCAGCTAAAACTGGGTCTTCTCTCTGCTTAAAAGTTATCTTCTCGATTAGCACTGGTCGAACTTCTAAACAAGATAGCATGGCAGTACCCTGACTAGAACAAGCAGTAGATTTCAACTGCACACCACAACTGGTCAAGGCTTCTAGATCCTTTCATTTTGCCAACATTGCTAACACCACATGCTGATGTTTTCTACTGAGAGCATCTTCTACCTTGTTTCCTTTCCCAGGAGTATACTCGATACTGAAATCATAAGCTGCCAAAAATTCCATCCACCTCTACTGTCTCATATTCAACTCCTTCTGAGAGAATAAATACTTTAATAATTTATGATCAGCATACAACTCAAATCTCTCTCCCAAAAGATAATGTCTCCAAATCTTCAAGGCAAAAATCACCGCAACCAACTCCAAGTCATGAGTAGGATATCTAACTTCGTGCAGTCTAAGCTGCCTAGATGCGTAAGCGATAAATTTTCCCTTTTGCATCAATATTGCTCCCAATCCAGTCCCACATACATCACTGTGTACTAATAACCCTTGGTTACCATCCGAAACTACTAACATTGGCGCATTGGTTAACAAATGCTTTAACTTAAGGAATGCTTCCTCACATTTGTCGGACCAAACAAACCTCACGTCCTTCCTAGTCAACTTAGTCAAAGGCGCTGCTATCCGCGACAAATCCTTGATGAATCTCTGGTAATAACCGGTAAGTCCAAGAAAACTTCTTATCTCGGTTACCGTCTCTAGTCTCTTCCAATTATTGACCGCCTGGATCAACTGATAGTCCTTCCTCTGAAACCACATGACCAAGAAACTTAACTTCTCTCTTCTAGAAATTACACTTGGAAAACTTCGCCTTCCGCTGATTCTGCCTCAGCTTTTCCAACACCACTCTAAGATGAATCTCATGATCTCTTTAATCTTTAGAGTACACCAAAATGTCATCTATGAACACCAACACAAACCTATCCAAGTGCTCTCTGAAAACCCGGTTCATCAAATCAACAAAGAAAGCTGGCGCATTCGTCAATCCGAATGGCATCACTAACCACTCATACGAACCATATCTAGTTTGAAATGCAGTCGAAGGAATGCTATCCACCGCCACTCTCAAATGATGAAACCCCGTCGCCAAATCCAGTTGGGAAAATACTATGGCTCCACTCAACTGATCAAATAGATCATCAATTCTTGGCAGAGGGTACCTATTTTTGATCGTCCTCTCGTTTAACTTACGATAGTCGATGCACATCCTTAATGACCCATCTAGTTTCATCACAAACACCGCAGCTGCTCCCCAAGGCGAACTTCTTGATCTAATAAAATTTCTTTCCTCAAGATCCACTAACTTCACCTTCAATTCCTTCATCTCTGTAGGTGTCATCCTGCTAGGTGGTTTACTGACAAGTTCAGCTCCCGGTATAAGGTCTATTCGAAACTCAACAGCTTGTTTCGGTGGTAATCCAGTAACTGGCTCAAAGACATCTGCAAACTCTCTAGCCACACGAACCTGACTAAGTTCTTCTCCAACCTCCATGGTACTCAACAAAGCACAAACACTCTTACTGGAATTCTCCACTGAGAAAATGATTCGGTTATGACTATCTGGGTGTCGCAATGATATTTCCCTATCTTGGCAAAATATCCTAGCCTCATACTTACCCAACCAATCCATACCTAAGATGATCCCAAAGTCTACGAAATAAAAAACATACAAGTTGCATGCAAACTTATGACCTAACAACTCAAGCTCTAACTGGTCACATCTCATCCCAAGAGTTGCATACTCTCCTATTGGATTCGCAACCCTTAAGGAAGTAACAAGGTATGTGGGTTCTATACCTAACCTATCAATCAAATACTGAGATATAAATGAATGTGATGCACCGGTATCAAAAAGTACCCTAACAGATATACACTGAATCAAAAACGTACCTTACATCACAGTTTTCTCTTTCTCTGCTGTAGTGGGTTTAGAAGAAGATGGTGGTCCAATAGCAAACACCTTCCCTCTGTCCGCCCTAACTGGCTCTGGACACTGGTTCTTATAATGCCTAACTTGGTTACAGTTGAAGCATTTCACATTCTTCTTCTCATCAGGCTTCTTTCCTTTACTAGTTCTGCACTCGTGGGCATAATGGCCCTTCTTATAACACACTAAATCAACCTTCGCCTTCTTAGCTGCCTCCCATTTCTGGGCTCCTTTCTTCTTAAAGAATTTCCTTTTTCTTCCATGAAAACCCTAGGACTCAACTGGCTTCTCCTTAGCTGAAACAGCAAGCATCTCCTCATGGCGAACGACCATCTCCACCATCACATGATAAGTCTCTCTAATATGAGACATAACCATTCTGCCTAGCTCTGGCCTCAGACATCTAATGAATCTCTCATTCCTTCTGACATCGGTGTCAACCAAAGCATAACCATATCGAGATAGCTCATCAAACTTAGCAGCATACTCGATCACAGACATCTGTCCTTGGACAATATCCATGAACTTCCTCATCAATGCCGATTTGGCAACCTCAGACAAGAACCTTTGCTCAAACCTCCTCCTGAAGTCAGCCCAAGTCAACTCTTCCTCCGACACTCTGGCCATCAAACTGTTCCACCAATAAAGCGCTAACCCTTGCAACTGTCTAGAGGCTAGCCTTCTCTTCTCTCCATCATTCAAGCCTAAGTCTGTAAAGATCCTTTCACAGTTCAACAACCAATTCTCTACTTCAACAACATCTTCCATTCCAGCAAATGCCTTTCCTCCTAGACTGATATAGTCTCTACTCAGCTTAGCATAGTTATATCCAACCAGAACTACATGATTAGCTCCACCAACATTCCCAGTAGCTCTCGTTTGCAAAAGATTAGCCAACAACTGATACACCATCCCGCATCTACTAGTGGATTTCCAACACCTACATTAGCCTCAGCATTTTGGTTAGCATTAGCATGTCGACCTTGGTTTCTCCGAGTATTAGATCGAGCATTTCCACTGGTTGTGGTGCTTCCTCCACCCAGATTTCCTCTTCTGTTTCTTGCCTCCATATCCTCTTTCTCATATATCTGCATATGAGCTTTAGTAAGATACAGAAGAACGGTCTAAGAGTGAGGGGAATACGTAATTAGACATATACCTATATATCAAATACAAGTATGTTACTATAGTGTTAACCCAAACCCTGATCTTATTTTTAAATTCATTGGATTATGTTTGAAAAAGCTTTTAGGTTTAACTTTTCTTTTAAAGTTTCATAAACCTATGCTCTGACACCAACTTGTAACACCCACCCTATTTGGAGGCCCAAAACTAACGGCTATGAATGCTGCAGCCATCCATAGTTATTCATCTTCGGCGACCAAATACGGCGGTGCTAGATACATTGATGCACAGATCACAGAAATATGAAAAAAATTTAACAATTCAAAAACCCATTTCCACCTTCAAATTAAAACATTTCATTTTCATTACATAATCCCAAATTACATTGACCACGTTCAGCAAAATATAATTATTACAAATATGCCAAGAGCGACATATGAAGATGCCCCCTTTGTTGATCAGAGCATATAAAAGGCTAATAAATCTGCCTTTACAAACAAAATGCACAGCGGAAAGAAAAACTCTAAATAACTATCTGCCTCCTACATGCCTCCGGAAGCTTTATTCGTTAGAGAAGAAAACCTGAGAACCTTAAATCTCAAACTACTCAAAATCAATTGGGTACCCGAGAGTTTAAGGGGAAAACAAAAATTTCGAGTCAAACATAAAGCCTGGTATGAATAATAATCTAACATCTCGATCCCTTTAGATATCTAGTGAGACCATGCCGCTTAGCGAAACGGGTTTTCCCCTCACTAGTATCCTAAAACCTTTATAAAACAAAATTATGTGCTCCTGCATCCACAATGGTTAAAACATACATTTCAAAACATTATGATGATATGCATGCTTGAAAATAAATAAGATTTTCCCATTCCCAGTTTAATCTGACACGCTGTCATTATTATAGTTTCTAGAGTCACTATTAACCTTTTTAGTTTTCATGGGTTTACTAATAACCTTGTTATAACTAATAGACACCCTGTCCTATTCATAGTTTTCATGGGTTTACTAATAACCTTGTTATAACTAATAGACACCCTGTCCTATTCATAGTTTTCATGGGATCACTAAGAACCTATAGACTCCTACTAGTTAACTTAATTAATTCATAGGTCCTCCTAAACCTATTAGTCATTCCAATAACTAATCACCTTATCCTAGTATTCATGAGTTGACTAGGAACCTATGGACTTATCCAGTAACTCACTGCACATTCTAGTTTTCATGGGTTGACTAGGAACCTACTGATACTTCCATTAACCACATTCTTATCCTAGTTTTCATGGGTTTACTAGGAACCTATTGACTGATGTCAATTCTTAATCCGGATATAGTTTTCATGGGTTCACTACAAACCAATTAGCCCTTACCAACTGTCCTTATGCATAGTTTTCTTGGGTTAACTACGAACCTTTTGGTATGCACCAATAACTACCTTATCATAGTTTTCATGGGTTTACTATGAACCTCTTGGTATGCACCAATAATCACAAAGTTTAAGCATCCTATATTTTTGGTCACCCTGACTCCATGGATGCAATTCTACTCATTCAAGAGTTTAAGTAATTTATATTCACTATTTGATTTAACCCACCGGTTATTCTACCCCTTTTTTCCCCAAAAATACAATTATGGGTTATCATGTGAATATACTCATATTTGAAGAAGTAAAACATTAATTAACAATACCACTCTTGTGGGTTTAAGGTCCTTGAAATATATCTCATAAAACATTGTTTACACCTTTAACTTATATTTTTATCAAGGCAGTACTTCTTTAAAATTACACACTTAAAACCCTTACAGAACTCCTTTATATAAGCCGTGAGTTTTCCTTTAAAAATTAGAGTATTGATTTTCAAATCTTTTAAAGCCAAACCTTTCGACCTTGTTGAAAGGTCTTCAAAACAACCTTTCGAATCAAACCTTTCAAAACCATTAAAACCATTCAGCAATTCAAACCTTTTGAAAGCATTCAACTCTTAAAATATAAGCCTTTCGAAAACTTACTAAGTTCAAGTTAAAATACGAGGAAGGTCCTCTTTTAAAACCTTTTGACTACGATGGAAGCAACCTTTCAACCTTGTCGGAAGGTCTGCTTCGAAAGCTTTAAAACATTTCATTTAAAACAATAGACCTCTGCCTTTTTAAAGCAACTCCTTCGAAAGCTTAGGTTACATTTAAATTATAAAACAAAGGAAACTCATCTAAGTCGAAGGCTTTGATACCTTTCAAAAGCAATGGGAGAAGCTGCTAGTTTTTAAAACAAGTAAACCTTTCGTCTTTGTCGAAAGCAACGACTTCGAAAGGTTTGGAAAAAGCGGCCATAACCTTTCGACTATGTCGGAAGGTTCAAAACAAAACAATGCTAAGTGGCGGTAACCTTTCGATTGTGTCGAAAGGTTTCAAAACAAAATAGAGGTAAAGCAGCAATAACCTTTCGACTTTGTCGAAATGTTTAAAACCTTTCTTTTAAACATTTGACCAGGTGAAAGCAACTAAGTCGAAAGCTCTAATTCGAAAGCAATGTAGGTGAAAGCTTTAATTTATATACCCCAATCTCTTTGGCCATCAACCTTTCGACTATGAACCCTTCGACCTTGTCCAATTCATTACGTACCAAAGTACTTGATACCATATGCATTGGTTTGACCTTGTCAAAAGGTATAACCTTTCAACTTAGTCGAGAGGTCTGGGTTGGAAGGTTTAATACTGTAAAAGGCTGAAACATGCTAAAAGTATGATTTCTTTGTTTTTAACTTAAAAAGGTTAACTTTTCAACTAACCTACCTTGGTTTATCAAATTCTCATTGGTTAATAATTTCTTTTCAGAAATGCTGCCACTACTTTTAGATTTAAATAAAAAAATTATTTTCTAAAATGCCCCTTCTCCTTAATTAAATATATATGACATTTAAGTCCCATGCCTTAAATAATTTTATATATTCAACAAAACACTCAGGAAATATTTGGAAAAATCCCAGAAAATCTATTTTAATATGTAATCCAACATATAAAAATTTCAAACCCAAATAATCATTATTTCCGCCGTAAATAATTTATAACCCAATAAATCATTTTCTTCACTAGAAAATTCGTATAAAATCCATAAAAACTCATAAATTTATGAGAATTGAAACCCATCTCTAAAATCATGTTTTCTATAACATAAAATTTCCCATGGCATTTAAAAATAATTTCATTTTGGTTTTACCCTAAAACCATGTATATCTCTTATTAAACAACCTTGTTTAAACACATATAAATTAAAATAAAGCATATCATCGTTGAACATATCATAAAACAGATTTATCCTAAAATCTGAAACCATATGATGTTTAAAATCAAAATAAAGATGTATAAATTATTATTCACTTCAGATTGGATAAGGAAATTGAAGTATGATTGAAATTGAGTCCCTCTGACTTGAATCCTAGCTTTTAGCTGATTTTCTCTTCTCTTCTAATGGACGGCCTTGCTTCTCATGGTTATGAATATTTTTGTTTTGGTGAAATGAACGTGTAGAACTAAGAAAGATAGTATAAGGGTGGCACTGTGGGTGGCTATTTACCCTAATGCCCTTGTGTTTAATTTCTGAACTATTTATATAAGTTCATTTGATTTTAAATAAGCACGACCACCTAGTTTATTAATCAACCTTAATCTCCTTATCTACATTATTCTATTTAATTTATTATAATTAAATCTCCTGAATAATGTCAATAAAAATAAGGGTGTTACACCTAGTCACCGATGCCCACATTCAAGAGTGGCTTCGAAATAACACGATTGCAAACAGAAGATTTGAAGAGCTAAAACAAAAAAGCATCATTCCAGTCCATTCTACAGATTGAGCAAGTTTGGAGAATATGGAATTCAAGAACTCACCATCGCCTCCGACTGTCGAGATTTAATCAATTTTGAATAAAACGAGGTACAAATTGATCAATTGGCCATCTTTCTTTTTTATGCCAACTTATGTAGTAATGATATTTGGATGCCTGAGAATGACGATGGTTGGTTATGACAAGTGTTTACAGTCGCATTTTGAAAATTAGCGTATACAGAATTGGTTGTATACTAGATTATTACTCTACTGGATTTGATTTAGAAGAAATTCCCGACCATAGAAATTTGCCACGTCATGAAATAACACATCAAATTTGGGAGGATAAAATGCCGTAGTGGAACTCTGTTCATTTACGCCTGAAAGCTAGGTTATTAAATCATATGATAATCTATACAATAATTCCCCATTTAGGAGTCATGAACAAATATGCAAAAATGATCACAAAGCCCTCTATGCTATATTTGGTGGGATACAAGTAAATTGGGTTAAGTTTATTCATGACGAAATTAAAAACTTTTTGCTCTCACCACTGACACACAATTATGTATGCACCATATATTATGCGTCTCTTACATGGTCTAGGTGTACCTTCTTATATTTCTCATTTTGAAGAAATCCCTGTCAAAGAGAGTAGTATAAGATTTTTATCTTTAATGCACATTCCCGAAAGACCACCACCGATCGTATCGCTGGCACAGTGGACCATGCAATAGCAACAGCAAATGTATCCGGGTCTTCAACCTCCTCCTGCTCCTCAACAAACTCATTCAGCTCATCCTTCACAGCAACTTGGCTCCTCTAGTCATACTACCGAATACTATTCTGATTCATAAATTCAAGAAGCTTGCATTGAACCAATGCAAAATGAATCCATCCATTATTTAACATTTAGAAATCAAAAATTAATCAAGGTAAACCAGTGGGCTTTGGACAATAAAATGACTAGTTTGGAACGATCTTTTTCAACAAAATGACTAAGATGGAAAAAACTTTAGAAAAGGTCATCTCCACTTTAGGAAAAGTGATGAGAAAAGTACATGGCCGGTCATCTTCTCGATCATCATCTTCTCCTTCACCTACACCACCTCAAACATAAACATTAATCTATCATGCCCATACCTCTCATAAAGGAACTTCTCAAAAAAAGGCAAGAATATTGAGCAAGAACAATCTGAAGAGGAGGAAGAAGATAGTGATGATCTGTCCTTGTCCGACCCTCACCAATCTCACCATCAACACTACATGGCCTTTCAAGGACTTTCAATTCAAGAAAATGTAGAACATAATGATCAAACTCAATAGCCAACCGAATACGAATAAGATCCATCCGCATACTGGGAGTACTATGAAAATTATGGCAGATTGTCCTATTCTTCAAACCAGTATCACTAGCTTCTTTTATTTTCTCTTTACCTTCTTTTTGAACTATGTTATTTAACCTTTATTTTGTTTTGTATTACTTATATCTCTTGTTAACACTCGTGTTTGTTCTCCTTGACTTATCTTATCTTCTATTTTTATTTGACATTTCTATGTTTATATATCTATTTTATGTGTAAATAATTTATTTTTTTTGTTTTGATAATGATAAAGGGGAGAAATATTTGCATATATATAGGGGGAGACAAAATTAAGGGGATTTATTTTTATCAAAACAAACGATTGTATAGTTGTCATCATCAAAATGGGGGAGAATGTTAGAACCTTCATTCTTTGGTTTCAATGACAACAACTATACAATCACGTATATTATATATCTCATTAAGATTACAGTTATATATTACAAGAGATTATCATACTCAAAGATATTGGGACTCGAAGACAAACAAAGACTTATGGACCTTGCTATGATTTGTATTAAGAGTCTTAGAAAACATTGTAAGTTCTCCTTGTGTATATATATAAACACACAAATTCATATACTTAAAATTGGCATTAAGAAACTTTTATAATCTGAAAATGCCATCCGCGGACGTGTGTGGAAAATCCGCAGACATCTGTGAATAGTTTCGGGAAATTCTTCCCTAAATCCATAGGCGTCTATCATATAGCAACTGCTCTAATATGAAAGGATGTTTCATTTCATACTGAATAATAACATCTCTTCTTCAACGGTTGCAGCCATTAAAACAAATAGAGTTTGTTTAACAGTAACAACTCTTCATTTGCATCTCTTTAAACCTACAAATACTTCAAAGATTGAGAATTGAAATTAATCTATTCTTTTGATTTCTTATTAACTTTCTATTTACAAATTCATGCATCTCTTGCTTACATAATCTCAATCTATCATAATCAAAATACCATTTTGATTAAACCACTTCCTACAACTCAAAGTATTCACATTCACATACTCAAAGGAGATCGTACGAAGAGTTGTAATATCAGCCAAAATCCGTGTTATTTAGAACACATGATTGTTAGAGAATTACTTTTGTATTAGCCTATTCCTTTGGGCAAAGTGACGGTTATTTGGTCAAAGGAAGTACCGAATGGGAGCTTCGGGACTGGACGTAGGACGGGTCGTCCAAACTAGTATAAAATATCTAGTGTGCTCACTTTTATTATCTATCTTATTCATACTTTGTTAATTTACTCTACTTAGTATAATTATTAGTACATACTCTCACATTAGTATATAAGTTGCATTATATAAGATCCTATATATTTTCAAATTTTGGATAGTACTTCTCCCTCAGTTTTCATTTCTCTTGAGTATAATAAATGAAAACCTGGAATTGGGACTTTAATGGCTATTAGGTAAATAGTAACTTTGTGACAAAGGACACGAACAAATTCCTATTTGCATAAATGACATCATATGGACTTAAGGAAAACATACTTTCCTAAGATATTTACCATTTACTCAAGTAATATTGACTCTCTCTTTGTTGACTAGCATATAGGTTTGGACCAAATTTTGGCCTTACAATATAATATTAATTAAGCCAAAAATCATGGGAATAATTCTCGTAATAGGGGCTGACTGTGCATAGAGGATAAAGGGACAATTTTGATTGCTACATGATCTAATTGATCTTCACTTAGAAAAATAGGCCATCTTCCTAAGGAAGAGAGCCCTCATATAATTTTATTTTACATTTAAGAAAAAGAGCTATCAATAGCCTAGCAGGTAGCAATAACCTCCCCGTACAACTAAGAAAAAGGAAAATCCCCTCTTACATCTAAAGAATAGAGTCTTGAAAAGATTAGTAAGATCAAAAAGCCAGCATGAAAGTAGGGCATGCTATAACATCCAATGAGCTACAAGAATAGGAAAAGTCCAAAATACATGTAAAATTAATAAGCTACACCCTCCAAGCATATGAAAAGAATAGTTATAGCAGGACAGGCAAAGTAAAACACAATGTAAGCACTTCGATTCTAGTGTCTGAGGTGAGCTATCGATAAAACTTTAATCAGAACAATCTACTATCAAATATCATATATGTAAACTCCCTATCATAAGCATTCTAATCCACAAATAGCTACCAGAACAGAAAAATTCAATGGAAATGTGAGAATAGCCCATATATGTGTACATTCAAATGGTTATACACATATATATTGGAGCAAAATAAAGCAAGAATGAAAAAATTGCATTATTAATTTTCCATCAATCGAATAATGTTTTCCGGGTTATCATTATTAAAGGTATTTCATAGGTCATTGCTTAAGGTCATAATGTATCACTCATTGCTAAAAACAATATTTACCTTTAAGATATCAATGTAACCTTTTATCCTTTTAAGAAAGTCCTTGAAGTAGGAAATTTTGGCCGGTTTAAAATTAGGATTTGCAACCGAATTATAAATAAAGATGGAAACAGTGTAGATTAAATTATTAGAAGGAATATTTACATTGTTGAATATTCTTTGGTTCCTTTAAATCATAACTACAGCGAGTAATAGTGAAGGCAGTGTCGAGTAAAATTCTGTAATCCTTGGCATATTGAAATCTAAGGTCATTCTAATAGAAGTCACAGTTGAAGTCAAAATTGGTTATGTTATAATCTAAAATTTTAAGTGTGTTTATGAAAATAGAGCTAGTTAACGGACATTTGAAGTATAAGTGCGATACTATTTTAATTCTATTTTACTTATGAAGGATTAGCCACATGTGTAGTTTTGTTTTTGGATGGGAATTAACTTTCCATATATTTTTTAAAGAAATTGATTTAGCCTTAAGAAATTCAAAAACTTGTACATTGAGTTTGGAGAGTAAAATTTTTTATTCTCTCAATACCAAGTTTTAATATCACTCTCGTTATCAAGAGTATAACATTTTAATTTAGTACAAAATGATAAAAATTGGTTCTATGTAGTGCCTTCAAGAGCCTGCTTGAAATAATAGTTCCATCAGAATGAGCTATAAGAGCTAAAAACCTTTAAAATTAAGGCATTCCTGAAATTACATATACAAAAAAGATCTTTGTAGTCAACTTTAAGGGGTATGAATGAAATCTGGATGTCATGCCAAAATGATGAGGTGTTTCCTGAATGTTGATTCTAATGTAAAAATGTTAAAGACTTTCAAAATGGATTTCCAAAAGTGAGACATATTGCTAAAGTTAGAAACGATATGGTGTAGAATATAATTTTTTCCATGGAACTAATCAAAATCATTTCTTTCCAAATTTGGTTTTCATTATTAAATTTCCAAAACCATTTTGCAATCCCAAGCCTCTATCCTTTTCAGATTTGAAAACTGTTTCCTAATTGCATAGAAGTTTATACTACTGTAAGAACTATCTCGCTCCAAAGGAAGTTTCTTTTAATTTTTTTTAACTTGTCAACTGCCCATTTTGGAAAAAGGTAAAAGGCATCCAATAAATTAGCAGAGTCAAGAAAATTATCAACTTCTATTTTCCAGTCTTTCGATCTAACTAAGAGACCTAAGTAATGTATACGAAACTTCATGATGTTACAATTAAGTATATTAGCGACATGATTTCAACATTACCTATGTCATTCAAGACTAAAACATAGCTCCTGTCAAAATTAATTTTAAGGCTAGAAAGCATTTCGAAATTATATAAAATAAATTTAAGAGATATAACGTGGCGAGGTAAGTGTGAGATAAAAAGAATTGTATCATCCACAAATTGAACCACCGGGAGACCATCACTGGTGATATCATTACCCACACTATGGGAACCTCGTTTGAGATAGATAACTTAGCAATCCTAGTGAAAACGTCTATTGCTAAGCTGAATAGTAAGGGTGATAAAGAATCTCCTTGTCCAAGTCCACATTTTGATTGAATTTAATTCCTAGAACCCGTAAATTAGTACACTTGAGTATCTAGATTTGAGCAAAGCCATAATCCCACCTATCTATCTTGGTCTAAAACCCATAGCTAATAATAAATATCTAAGGAGAAAAACTAGTTAGTATTGCCAAAAGCCTTTGCAAAATAAAAATTTAAAGGAACACACGTGATGTTATTTTTAAAACAGTAACTTATAAATTCTTGAACTGCTAAGATCTAATATGTGATGTTTCTATCCTTTATAAAAACTGAACTGTTTATAATTGAAATAGGCATATAATCCTTAAGCAATATTGTATATACTTTCTCATGTACAAGAATTACATTTGCAAAGTTGAATCGTCAAAGTTGTAAGCTACGATTATAAAACTTATTAAGCATTTCAGTTTAGTCAAACTTTAGCACATGCTAAAATCTCTTATAAAATAGCATAGGAAATCCGTCTGGCCGGGGTGACTTATTGCTAGTATATCGTCGATAGCCTTGAAGATATCGTCTTTTAGAATGGATTATCCAAGTCATCTAAATCAATCCTAGAAATTTCTGAATATAAATCATTCCACCTAGCTTTGATTCTCCGACCTTTATTGGTTCCAAAAATATCTTTGTAGTAGTTAGTGAAGGCGGAACTGAGCTCATTTTGTTCGGATATTTCCATGTTATTAATAAGTAAGGTGTTTATTGTATTGCTACACTTAGAACCATTAGCCACTCTATGAAAAAACTTAGTGTTCTTATCACCCTCATTAATCAATAGACTCTAGATCCTTATTTCCACACCATCACCTCTTGCGTAATGACTTCGTCTAGTTCTTTTTTGAGATTTAATAGATATTTAGTAAATTATTTATCAGATATTGATTGAACGGAGAGAAAGATAGAAAAAATATTTATTACCTAAACCTAGAGAGGCTATAAATACATCTCATTATCCAGTTCGCAAAGAGTCGACAACAATAAAACCCCTAGCCTTCATTGTTACAAATTAGTTAAGCCTATAAGACCAATTTACATTCAGTGGTTAAGAACAAAGGACTAAGAGTTTGAAGAGGGTCATATCAAGGTACACTATTCCTTTTATTATATATATATAATTGTTATCCCGCCTTTTGGCAAGGCCGTAACACCAAGGAATTGACTAATAACCAATGACGACCCATCCTAGAGATCAGTTATACACGGGCTCACTACGGATATCGATGAATTTTGTCCGAGTCTGGATCGAGCCAAAATTGGTAGAACATGACAAGCTAAGCCATGGGAGCCAACGTTCAAAATATCAAGACAATCCGAGTTCGTATGCTCAAATTATGAAGGATACAAAATTGGACGAAAATCAGTCACCATTCGACTCGCTCCTTCGACTCGCTTCGCAGCACCCAGGAGAAGCCAACTTCGACTCGCTCCACACCCCTCAGAGCTGCTCTCTACGACTCACTCCACGTCCCTCAGAGCTACTCAACTTCGACTCGCTCCAGTTAGAAACCATCGAAAGTGCATACTTCGACTCCACTGCTCAAACCTCCCAGGACGCCCCACTTTGACTCGCTCCATTTCGACTCGCTCGACCAGCGCTTGCTTCGACTCGCTCGACCAACGTTTATTTGGACTCGCTCGACCAAGTGCTTACTTCGACTCGCTCGAAGCAACATCCAGGATAGAGTAAGAATCGAGTGCCACGTCATCGAGTCGAACGGAAGCGAGTCGAAACAGGAAGCGAGTCGAAGGAAACAGCCTGCCGAAAACTCCATTTTGTATCGACCATATCTCCCAATCTACAAGTCCAAATGCTATGAAATTTTCACATAAGACTACGTGAATGCTAAAGAATGTCCACGCCAAATTTCGACTCCATTGGATGAAATCTCGAGCGAGTCAAAATCTGCTCGTGTCGATCACGGATCGGACCGAAACTTCATGGGCTTTGGCGTGCGGGCCTGGTCACGTGCCAGAGAGGGTCTCCCGAGATCTGGGAGAAATACCAGCCTCCTACACCTATAAATAGACCCCCAAAGCCAACAAAAAAGGGGTTCTTCTTCCTCTTTGAGATCTCTAAGGTCCGGACTCCGCCAAATCCAGATCTGAACTCAATTGCTGCTGCCACAAACGAAATTCACTGCTGCAAATCACAATTGACTGTTGTAAATCATTGAATTCACTTGTAAACGCAAAGGAAAGATCAATAAAACAAACTATTTCATAGTGGACGTAGGCTATACGCCGAACCACTCTAAATTCTTGTGTCTCCTTGCACTTTAATTATTCTCATTTCTGAAATTTGGAGTTTTTGTTAGATAATTCCTCTTTTTTCATTTAATTTCTTCACTTTATCTCTTCAAAGACTTCCAAAGAGTGTTGTGCCCAATTTTGGTACATACACTTTGGTGCTTTCACTGAGAAAACCAATTTTTCTCCTGCTCTTTGGATCTCCTATCTATATTGGATTGCATAAATCTAAGAAGAAGATCCAGATCTAGAACTTTGAAGCCCTTCCATTCTATTCAGATTTGCAATCAGATCTAGGAAAGGACTTCACCAATTCATTATGGTGAGCACACGAACCACCTCTACAGCTGTTGATCAAGGAGCACGGGACCGACAAAATCCCATACAATCACCTCCATCCAACCAAAATGCTGCAGGACCTTCAGATCCATCAGGTCCAATCACTAGACAAGAGTTCCAGACATTGCTTCAAGAGTTGACCCAAAGTCGACAGCGGCTAGCGGAACAACTACGCGCCAACATGGAGTTGACTAACCAGCTAAATCGCCAAAGGCAAAGGAGATCTAGAAGAGACCAAGGTTCTCACTCCTCCACAGAAAGTTCAGCCTTCTCCGATGGCCAAACTAGATCCACACGTCCACGGTTAGGTGGAAGCTACACCTAGGCCACGGGACACCAACCTGCTTCGAACCTTGGGCAACCTAGAGCTGAACCCTCCGTTAGCCTCCGCACATAACCATCAACTCGGGGAGGAGCTGCTCCTTATCATGTTACCGGCAACATTGCTACTACCACCACTGCCGGACGGGGAGGTGATGCTAGAAACCAAGCTGATCCTCAACATAGCCAACGAGAGCAGACTCTTGAACCTTATGTCCCTGAGGATGTTGAACCAAGGAGGCGAGGCACAGACCGTCGACTGCGTCCGGTCCAGACTCGCGCTGTGGAACCCGACCACACCTTGGCACAACATGCTCCAAGTGTCCGAACACTAGATATACCAGCGATGATTCGCCAAATGATCCGTGAGAGTCAGGGTCTCTCTAATGACGACTGGAGAATCTCCCAAAGTCATACCCCTTTCACTGATGATGTTCTATATGCTGAACCACCTCGGCACTTCATGATGCTAGCTTTGCCAGTTTATGAAGGAAGCTCTGATCCCAATCAACACGTCCTGAAATATGAATGGCTGATGAACGCTGCTAGAGCCGATGATGCAGTAAAGTGCCGTAGTTTCCCCATTTCCCTAGGGGGCATCGCTACCATGTGGTTCACTCGTTTGCCACCGCGATCCATCTCTAACTTTGATCAAATGGCCACCAAGTTTGTCGAACAATTCCATATGCACGTGGCGAGGCCAAAGGACGTTAACACTCTGTCTAGTGTTACGCAAGCCCCCGGAGAAACACTTAGGCGTTACTTGGAGCGATCCCATGCTGCGTGCGTAGAAATAAGCAATCCCAACGATAACTCTATCCTGATGGCTCTGACTAAGGGGATTGATGCTGATTCCGAGTTCGGAAGTTGGTTAGCTGGGAAACCACTTGCGTTATTGGACCGTTTCTATTCCAAGGCAGCCCAATTCCTGAGAAGGGAGGATGCGAAACAGTCTAGGAAGCAGGATGATGCACGGCCCAACATCGAAGGTATCCAGAGTAACGTCGCTGTTAAACAATCCGGGGATAGTTCTGGGAAAATTTAGTTGAACGTCCAAAATAAACAAAATCAGCAGAGGGACAATAGAAACCAGAAAAAAAAACGGGATCAGGATCGTGGACCACGGCGTAGAGCTTCCATGTACGACAATTACACTCCATTAAACACGTCATTGGAAAATGTGTATTTGCAAACGTGCAATACCATGCAGTATAAGAAGCCTGCCCCGAAACCACCAACTGAAAGACAGATCCAAACAGGAAAGTTCTATAGGTTCCATGAGAGTTATGGCCACAACACCAATGAGTGTCGTCACTTACAAGACCTCATTGAAAAACTAATACGTGAGCGGAAGTTGGATCAGTATGTACGGGCACTGCAATCCGATGGTGCGGGCCCATCAAATCAGAATCGCGCATCGAACCAGGAAAGACAGGAAGAACCCGCTCATGCGGACGGGAGGTTGGTCATCAATACAATAAGTGGTGATCCTCACCCAACAGATCGAAGCTGGAAGGAAATGGAGTCATATGCCAGTTCTATCAGGCATGCGGACTTCGAGTGTTGCAGTAGTTTTGATGAGGGGGCTCCGACCAAGCAGCAGAAAACGATGACGGATGACATCGTGTTCAAGAGCAGAGACGCAGATAAAATCAAAGCTCCCACTATCGACCCGCTGGTCATCTCAGCACAAGTAGGTCCCGCTTGGATAAAAAGGATCTTAGTTGACAGTGGAAGCTCTGTGAATATTTTGTTCAAGCGAGCTTATGATCAAATGAAGATGGAAGCCGCAGACTTGAAGCCTTGTCAATCTCGAGTTCATGGTTTCAACGGAAGTGCCACAATCCCCACTGGGATAGTGGAACTACCAGTAGAGTTGGGAGTTGGAGAACGTTGGAGAGTACGGATGTTGCAGTTCATCGTTTTGGACATAGACTCCCCTTACAATGCTTTCTTGGGCCGACTGGCCCTCGCTGAATTCAGAATAGCAATTGCCCCACGGTGTTTGACCTTAAAATTTCCCACTGATCATGGAATAGGAATCATTCAGGGAGATCAGGCCACCGCCAGAGCCTGTTATGTTGCTGAGCTGCGGAAGGCGCAGCGAAAGGAGAAGGGAAAGGGCATAGAGGAATCTCTCTGCATCCGTTTCGCCGATAATTGACAATTAACGCCCGGGCCCAGGCCCGGGCACCCCAGCCAATTCCTCAAGGATCTTGACCCGAGAGAAGCTGAAGACGAAGGAGAATCTAAAGAAAGTCAAGCATCCCCGGCCGAACTAACGATTGATGTCCCAATTGACGATAACGATGAGTCAAAAATAATAAAGGTTGGGTCTCACCTAAGCCAGCAAATTCAAAAGGAATTGGTTGAATTTCTGCGGACAAATCTTGACGTATTTTCCTGGGCACATTCTGATATGTGTGGAATCTCGCCGGACATCGCAAGCCACACTCTGAACATTGACCCACGGCATGTCCCGTTCAAACAAAAGAGGCGCGGTATGGATCCAGAGAGATCTGCCGCCCTTAAAGAGGAAATAGAGAAGCTTGAAGCAAACAGATTCATTCGAGATGCGCTGTATCCTGAATGGGTGTCGAATCCCATGCTCATCTGAAAGCCAAACGGGAAGTGGAGAACATGTGTCGACTATTCCGATCTGAATAAAGCATGCCCCAAAGACAGTTTCCCGCTTCCTAGAATTGATCAGCTAGTGGATTCGACGGCTGGACATGAACTCTTATCCTTCATGGATGCATATTCAGGCTACAATCAGATACCGATGCATTTACCCGATCAAGAACATACCAGCTTCGTAACCAATCTTGGACTTTATTGTTACAAGGTTATGCCGTTCAGACTCAAGAACGCCGGAGCTACTTACCAACGGTTGGTCAATCGGATGTTCGATAATCAAATCGGGAAGACAATGGAAGTATATGTAGACGACATGCTTGTGAAGTCGCGACTCTCCACCGACCATGTAAAAGACATGGAAACTATGTTCAACATACTTCGGGAGTACAAGATGAAGCTCAACCCACTGAAATGTCACTTTGGAGTTGCATCCGGAAAGTTCCTTGGGTTCATTGTCAACGCCCGAGGAATCGAAGCTAATCCTGAATAGATTTGGGCAATCAGAAATCTTGAAACTCCCAAGACTATAAAGCAAGTCCAGAGTCTCAATGGAAAGGTAGCGGCGTTGAGCAGGTTAATTTCAAAGTCCACTGACAAATGCATTCCCTTCTTTGACCTGATCCGAAAAGGGAAACGAAACTTTGAATGGACCGCGGAGTGCGAGGGCGCTTTCCAAGCACTAGTTCAACATTTATCCACACCACCAATACTGTCAAAGCCTATCGATCATGAAAAGTTGTTCGTATATTTGGCGATATCAGAGAATGCTATCAGCGCTGCATTAATCCGAGAAGAAGACAAGATACAGAGGCCAGTATACTATGTCAGCAAACGATTGACTGGGGCGGAAAGAAATTATCCGAAGCTGGAAAAGTTGGCTTACTGCCTTGTCATTGCATTAAGAAAACTCCGACCATTCTTCCAGGCACATTCCATTATTGTTTACACCGACCAGCCGTTACGACAGGTCCTTTCGCGGCCTGAGATGTCTGGTAGGTTACTCAAGTGGAACATCGAACTGAGCCAGTTTGACCTTACTTACGCTCCGAGACGGGCCATACAAGGACAAGTCCTAGCCGATTTCATAACCGAATTTACCATCCCAGAGGACTTGCCCGAAGCCAATGGATCCCCCGAATACGTCTGGAAACTTTATACCGACGGAGCATCAAACGACCGGTGTTCAGGCACTGGTATTGTGCTTGAAACTCCCGAGGGTCGATACATATGTTATGCCTTAAAGTTCGATTTCCATGCAACTAATAATGAAGATGAATACGAAGCCCTCCTAGCTGGCTTGAAACTTGCTAGAGATTTGAGAATTATCGCAGTGGAAATTTATTGTGATTCACAATTAGTTGTGTGTTAGGTACGAGGAGAGTATCAAGCAAGAGATCGAAGGTTGGCTGCTTACTTAGCTCGAGTTAAGGAAGTACTAGACCATTTCGATTACTACACCATCTACAGTATACCTCGAGAACGCAACCAAAAGGCCGATTCGTTGGCGAAATATCCAGCACAGGCGAAGCTCAACAAATGGGACTCATTCCCGTAGAAACGCTATCTTCCCCAAGTATCGACCGGGCGGAAATAAACCAGGTATGCGAAACCATCCCCGAAATGGACTCATGGATGACTCCACTTAGGAATTACATTGAGCACGGAACCCTACCGGACCGCAGGAGTGAAAAAAGACAGGTCCTTCATAAGGCCCCAAGGTTTACCATCCAGAATGGACTCATGTACAGAAGGGGGTACTCAGTTCCCCTACTCTGATGTATCGCTCACGTTGAAATTAAACAGGTGTTACGCGATGTGCATGAGAGAGAATGTGGCGATCACACCGGGGGGCAAGCACTTGCCAAGAAAATACTACGCTACGGATATTACTGGCCAACCGTGAATCGCGACGCGTTGGACTATGCAAAGAAATGTGATAGATGCCAGAAATATGCCTGAATCCCTAGGGCTCCTCCTACTGAGATAACGCAAATGGTCAGCCAATGGCCGTTCGCAATGTGGGGAATCGACATCATCGATGCTCTACCTCTGACAAAAGGTGGTGCGAAGTACGCCATTATCGCGTTTGATTACTTTACGAAGTGGGCTGAAGCCGAAGCTCTCGCTACCATTACAACGAAGAAAGTAATCAATTTTGTGGTTCGTAACATCATCTGTCGATTCGGTCTCCCACACAGCATTATTACGGACAACGGAACCCAATTCGACAGTGCTGAATTCAAAGATTTCTGCAAACGATTTCACATCCAAAAGAAATTCTCCGCAGTTGCACACCCTCAAGCAAACGGACAGGTCGAAGCAGTTAATAAAGTCATAAAGTCCATCCTGAAGAAACGACTAGAAAAGGTCGGGGCAAGTGGGTCGATGAACTTCCTATGGCTCTATGGGCTTACCGAACGACCCACAAGACCGCGACTGGCCACACTCCGTTCTCTCTTTCTTACGGTTCGGAGGCCATTATTCCGGTCGAGCTAGAAGTACCTTCTCATCGTGTGACATACTATGATCCAAAGACAAATGCTATATTACTTGCTGAATCTCTTGATCTACTGGATGAGAAGCATGAAGAAGCTGATTTGAGGGCAGTTGCGCATCGAAGTCAAGTCGCCCGATTGTACAACGCCAAGGTCCGTCCACGAACCTTCGAACTAGGCGATCTTGTCTTAAAAAGAATTTATCCGGTTCCTTCACATATGAAGCCGACATCGGAAGGACTGTATGTTATTGAACGAAGGCTCGAAGATGGCACATTCAAGTTATCGACCGTCGACGGTCTTACCCTGCCAAGAGCTTGGAATAGCGAGAGCCTTTGCCGCTATTACACCTGACAGGCTATCTTTATCCATTTAGTTTACTTTCCTTTTCTGCAATTTGTTTATGCATTTCGAAATTAGAACTTGTAATAAGGCAACTGACTTTGCCCTACTTTCTTATTTCAGCAATAAAATGCAACCTCTTCGAGCTAGAGCTGTGATTTACTTGAAATAATTCATATGACCATCACTATGCACAAAGAGCTAAGTCTCATCATACGGTGGGATTTATTCAAATAGAGAGTGACTGCGATGTAACTAATCACTCCCTAAGTGAAACCCGAGCTCGGGGGCAAGCCATCACATCAAAGTCAAAAAAGGGATTGATACACGACAATCCCTCATCAACTCCGAACTCCCAGAGCGCGAGTCGGAGTATAAACATCCAACTCCGTATACCTAGTGTGCGAAGCGGAGTATAAACATTCAACTCCGTATACCCAGAGTGCGAAGAGGAGTATAAACATCAACTCCGAACTCCCAGAGCGCGAGTCGGAGTATAAACATCCAACTCCGTATACCCTGTGTGCGAAGCGGAGTATAAACATTCAACTCCGAACTCCCAGAGCGCGAGTCGGAGTATAAACATCCAACTCCGTATACCTAGTGTGCGAAGCGGGGTATAAACATTCAACTCCGAACTCCCAGAGCGCGAGTCAGAGTATAAACATCCAACTCCGTATACCCAGTGTGCGAAGCGGAGTATAAACATTCAACTGCGAACTCCCAGGGCGCGAGTCGGAGTATAAACATCCAACTCCGTATACCCAGTGTGCGAAGCGGAGTATAACATTCAACTCCGAACTCCCAGAGCGCGAGTTGGAGTATAAACATCCAACTCCGTATACCCAGTGTGCGAAGCGGAGTATAAACATTCAACTCCGAACTCCCAGAGCGCGAATCGGAGTATAAACATCCAACTCCGTACTCCAAGAGTGCGAAGCGGAGTATAAACATTCAACTGCGTATACCCAGAGTGCGAAGCAGAGTATAAACATCAACTCCGAACTCCCGGAGCGTGAGCCGTAGTATAAACATCGGTTCCGAATTTCCCGAGTGTAAGTCGGAGCATAGACGTCGACTCCGGATTCCCAGAATGCAGAACGGAGCCTAAACACCAACTTCAAGTTCCCAAAGCATGGATCGAAATATAATTACCAACTCCAAACTCCCGGAGCGCGAGTCGGAGTACAAAAGCCAATTCCAAGTCCCCAGACAGTGGGCATATGACTGAAACTCAAGCCAGCGTGACCAACCGCCAGTAAACAAATGAGGATCCCCAGAGTGCGGATAAGATCATCAACGATCGGACAAGCGCGAATAAACCGCTCAACCCCCATTTTCCTTAAACGCCCATCCAACGGCACTAGACTTGGCATGCTAGGAGAAAAGGGTAATCGCTGACTGATATTTTACAACATGCCACCAAGACTGGGGGGCAAGACTTAAGCATCAACCATAGACTGAAGCAATACGACGTCAAAATTCGACTCGTTTCCCGATCGCAAACCGTGTCCACAATACCCGAACTTGGAAAACGGGAACAAACTTCATTCGAAAACTGAAACTTCACAAGTGCAGTCCAGACACTGAAACACTTAGACAAATACACGATGACAAAAAAGAAGTCAAAAAAGAAAAGTTTCATTTCTATCGATTATAGGAGAAGTTCGTATACAAGTTTCCAAGAAATTCCTACTAGCAGGGGCCAAACCCGCATCTACTCACGGCTAACAAAATGCAAATCAAAATACACCGGGAGAGCATGCCTAATCTTTCTTTTTCCTTAGCTTCCTCCTCGATGTGGATCCGCTGGAGCCATCGCCAGTCTTCCTCTTCGAGCCTTTGCTTTGCGACGGTTGGTCTTCAGACGAGGGCATTATGTCGACGTCCTCCTCCGAACTCGTGTGAATAAGAATGCTCCCTACGGGCGGAGTCGGAGGAACGAGATCAATTACAGAAGATGGAATGGGTAGGCTGGTGAGGAAGACAGTACCACCAGGAGACATCATTCCAAGCGGGGCAGGTCCTGATGCTGACATCCCACCTCCAAAGCTGCCACCATAACTCGTTGTTGCCAGTTCAGCGTCAATCTGAGCAAACATCTCCTCTTTGATTACTGCTTGAGCCCCACTGGGGGCATCAGCAGTCAGCATTGAAGAGCTTGTAGCAGGATCAGTTCCGCTCATGACGGATGGCAAGTCAGCACGAGGATCGCCGTGGTGGCGAAAGAGTTCATCCATCAGCTGCTCATCAAACATAATCGTGCCTCCTTGCGGATCATCAAGCAGGACAGCTGTACTCACGGTGGTTGCTTCGGTCACGATAGCCTCCTGCATTTGATATGGTTCTTGAGTGGCAGGAGGCATGGCCGGTGCAGCATCAATCACTGGACAAAGAATAAAAGAACTGTTAGGACTTAACTCGATCGAAGGCTTCGACTTGAGAAAGAAAAGTGGTTTGTTCAGAATACCTTCCTCAATTCGACTTGTAGGCGGCAGGGCGGCATCAGTAACTTGCGCAGCAGCCGGTGACATCTGCGGCTGATCAGGATTATAAGCAGGAACAGCCTGGGGATCAACCACAGATAAGGATTCGGGTTGGGTTGACGTTGGAACTTCAAGACTTGCTTCGTGATGGTCAACTCCAGAACCCTCTCCCACTTCTATGTGCTAGGCGCCGAGTTTCTCCTTCTCGCGCAGGAACATCGACTCGTGGAGAACCTTCGTTTCATCCTCGGTCAGAATACGATTCTCGAGTTCGAATTCATCCATGGACTCGCCCTGATGCGCCTCTTTCTCCTCCTCAACCAGTCGACTCCAAGCATTGTGGAGATGCATCGAAAAGTCATCAAGCCAGGCCAGGCCCCTGTGCCTCAGCACATTAGCATTGTAGACAACAAGGAGGTCCTCGATGTCAGCCTCTAACCTGGACTCGGCCAGCTTTACCCTCTCCTCGACCTCAGTCTCCACCTTCTGGACTTTAGCCACCGCCGCATCCCGTTCATCCCTAAGGATGACAGCTTGTTCGCACGCCTCCTAGGCTGCGTTATTCGCGCCATCTTTCTCCTTGGCCATACCATCGAACTTGGCCTTAAGTTCATTAAGCTCCTTGACCGTCGCGTCCCGCTCGGCGATGACTTTGGTGTTCCGGTGGCCCATCTCCTCTACCAATGCAACATGCGCCTGATTCAGCCTCTCCATTTCCACCTTCGCTTCGTCGGCTTTTTTGGTGGCCTCAATCTCCAATTTCCGAGAAGACTCGGCCTCAGCAGTCAGCACTTAGATGATCCGGTCCCTTTGAGTGAGATCAGTCTCCAGCTTCTCAAGTGCTTTGGCCCGCTCAAAGGCCACCTTAGAAGCTTTCTCCACGGCCTTTACCCACTCTTTGTACTGGGTGTATATATCATGAAAATACTCATGCATTATGTTCTCCACTCCAGACGGAATTCTTTTTAGGTGAGGAGGGAAGATGTAGCCGTCGAAGCAGATATTTGGAAAATCCTTCCTTATTTGGGCCAACTTAAGAGCCCCTTCTCCTGTAGGTTCAGCAGAAACCTGCTCAGTAATCATCGAAGTTGTAGTCTCAACTCTTTGAAGATGAGTCTCGGGTCTAGAAGAGTGAGAAGACGGCCTGTGACGAGGAGGCTCGAGTGGATATGAAGTTTGAACAGGAGGAGGGGACGGAAGTCTAGGAGGAGGAGAGCGTGATCTGGATCGGTGTCTATACTCTCTGTCACGCCCGTACCGGTCCTGATTATAGTAATCGCGATCTTTGTCCGAATCCCTCCTGTGGGAGTCATAGTAACCAGAAGCTTTTCGGGCAGAGCGAAGATTGCTAAGCATCGATCCCCTTCCAGACATAGTACCTGAATGATGAGAAACGAAGAAAGAGTTAGTAACTTCCTAAGTCGAACGAAGTATAGTTGTGAATCATGTAGTGTAGTGAAGTGTATGCATGTGCAATCCCCCGACCAACCGGAAATGTCGGCCGCACTCGTAGCAAGCGACCTACTCGGTTCATGAACACTATCGAGCTCCTCCATCCCGGCGTCGTGTGAAGACGACACAAAATCCGGAATCGAAACATCATCAAGCCCTGCGAAAGGACTCTCCACTTGCGGGGGAGGAGCCACTGAAATTCTGATCCCCTGGAAAGGTAAAGATACGACCACGGATTTAAATCTCTTAGGTTTAGAGCGTTTGTGAGTAGCGGGCTTGCCTTTTCTTCTTCCACCCGAGTCCAGGACATCGGTAGAAGGCCCAGCGAGGAGCTCGGTATCGGTGGGCGTTCTTTCTGGATCAAATTCTTCGTTGATCACGACTGTAGGTGCTTTGCGCTTCATGCGTTTCTTTGGGGCCACTCTATGTGTCACTTCCAGATGAATACTCTGTCTTCGTTCTATCAGCCCGACAGCCCTCAAATTCCTGTCGGTCAGGACTAAGTCTATGTGCCTCTCTTCGCTCGGAAACGCTTGAAGAATCCGGACAAGCTCTCTGAAGTACGCACCATCGGGACGAGAGATTGCAGCTGTAGGAGAGGAGAAGTATGTCAGTTTTTGAAGTCAGTTACTAGTATCTCAATGATTCAAGGGAAAAGTGACGACACTTACGTCTATCCAACGACCGCCCAACAAATCCAGGGGGGCACCGAACGTAAAACCATTCGGTTTTATAATAACTTAGCCTTCCCCAAGAGCCCTGTACAATGTGGAAGCTCCTGACCGCTTCCAGGAAGGTAAAAGAGGGACTGTCTCCACGGCTCTTGACATTGAATAAATATCGGATCTCGATCGGCTTTGGCGGTCGGAAGAGGATCTCCATAAAGAGAACAAAGATGCTGTTCAATAAGGCATACCCGTTAGGATGTAGCTGAGATGGAGCTATGACAAGAAATGATAACATCTCCCTTATATAGTCATTAAAGGGAGGAAGTGTCCCTGCTGTGCAAGCATGGTGGTTGAAAGCAGTAAACCCCTCCGGGGGATTGTGTGGCCTGTCAGTTGGCCCAGGAAGTAGCACGTCGTCAAGCGACAAACTGTGCCTTAAACAGATCCGGCCTAACATGTCTTTAGAGATACCCGACGGCACCGAATCGGGTGGACTACAAATAAACTGAGCCCCTAGACGCTCGTCCGGAGCTTGCTTAATAACTTCGGCTTCTATAACCGGTATCTCAATAGTTGGAGGAACAGAACTTGGGAATTCCAACTGCTGAGAACTTGAAGGATCCATAGCTAGCTAGCTTATAAAAAATCATTGTTAAACTGACAAATAACATTCGTGCATCCCCCAGTGTAAAGTATGTGGGCGTGTTGTGCAGTGCAGTACTGTATATTATTTGGGAAGATCAACCGGATTAAGGAAAATGTGTAAACGACGAGACTTCGGAATTCAGTCGGAGGGACCGTCATCGCTGACCGTCACAACCATGCCATCCAGTTGTTGGCTATCAGATCAAGTTAAAATGTGTTATTGTTCTAAGTTCTAGTTTCATCGACGAACTTCAATAGGCAATCAAGTGGGCAGTGAAACAATTAAGTCCAGTTAAGAAAATCTGAAGCTCGTCGGAGTTAAGTGGTCAAAGTCACTAGAATTTTCAGTATCGTCGAAATTAAACCAATGGTCAAACGTCAAAAGTTCGAGTTCAAGGCAATTATTCAAGTCCAAATTCGAATCGTTCACTAAGGCTCAAGTTCGAATCGATCGTTTGGGAGTATGCAGTTCGACTCGATCCGATACCACATACTTCGACTCGATCCAGGACCATGTCCTTCGACTTGGTCCGAAGCAACGTGTTCGACTCGCTCCGAAGGCCCTACTTCGACTCGATCCCAAACTGCGCGCTTCGACTCGATCCAAAGCCTCTGCTTCGACTCGATCAAGAACTACGCAGTTCGACTCGATCTCCAGGCACTCCACTTCGAACCGTCCCAAGGCCTCTATTTCGACTCGATCAAAAGATATACTTTTCGACTCAATTCAAGGCCACTATTTCGAGTCCATCAGGCGCAACCCCTTCGTATCGATCCATGAGTTCAGAGCGCTCGATTCAAAGCGAAGCTCCACCCTCGATCGTTACGAAGACCTTCGCCCCACAATCTCGAACTCATGCTCCATCGACACGAAGCAGAGGCCAGAGAGCGTTCGATCGACTGCGACTTTGAATGATTCGATGATTCGATGGGAAAACCCGAGCTTCATCGTTTACGTGTAGATTCGCTCATTGGATTACCTAAATTTGTTAATTAGTTCGAGTAATTGAAGATGCAAATCAATTCTAAGGCGAGAGTATTCTTTCTTCTTTGTTTTCTCTAAGTCCCAGAGCGATACGAAAGCAAGGTAGATAAAGGTGAAAGGTAAAATGTGAAAAAATGGCTAAGTACGAAGTATTTATATGGATACGAAAGCAAGGGGAATAAACGATTCGAATCCCAGTGGAGTCGAACACGAGCTTCGACTCCCTCTTTAGTGCGTGGATACGGAGCTCCCCTACGAGTCGCTTCCCTTCGACTCCATCTCCGATGCAGCATTACAAGCCATCACTTCGACTCGCTCCTTCATCTCGCTCCCTTCGACTCGCTCCCCTTCGACTCCGTCTCATGTGCGTTTCGACTCCGGCTCCTATGCAGTTCGAATCCAAGACCAAGTCGAATGAAGCAGTTCGAACCAAAACCGAGTCGAACAACCGTTTCGAATCCATAGAACCATGACTTCCAGGGGTCGACTCCATCAACTCGACATACTTACTTCGCATCCATAAATCCAATGGAAAGTATCTTCGACGTTTCAATCCTTCAGTTCGATTCAGGAGATGATTGTTACGAAGGAACATTCAAAAACAACCGTCAAGCGTTGTTGCAAAGAATTTCACATCGGTTTAGGAGAGGATCGATACGGAATTCGAAAAATAATAAACTGACGACGACTTGAGAACGTGCAAACGTCAACGGGAGTCAGATTAACATATATGCATGAATGTTGAACTAATATTCAATATTCTAGATTTTCAAGAATAAAAAATTCATCTAATAACGATTACAACAGCAAATGGGTAACCACTAGCATACAACAATCGGTTGCAACAATACATGGTACAGCAGTCAACGGTTTACATTATCAAGAAGAACGGTCAAAGATTACAGCTTTCATCGACGAGACAATAACTATTCAGAGTAGAGATGACGGTATTTAAAAGCACGTCATGTTCCCACAAGACATACTTTGGGGGGCAAATGTTATCCCGCCTTTTGGCAAGGCCGTAACACCAAGGAATTGACTAATAACCAATGACGGCCCATCTTAGAGATCAGTTATACACGGGCTCACTACGGATATCGATGAATTTTGTCCGAGTCCGGATCGAGCCAAAATTGGTAGGACATGACAAGCTAAGCCATGGAAGCCAATGTTCAAAATCTCAAGACAATCCGAGTTCGTATGCTCAAGTTATGAAGAATACAAAATTGGACGAAAATCAATCACCATTCGACTCGCTCCTTCGACTCGCTTCGCAGCACTCAGGAGAAGCCAACTTCGACTCGCTCCACACCCCTCAGAGCTGCTCTCTTTGACTCGCTCCACATCCCTCAGAGCTACTCAACTTTGACTCGCTCCAGTTTGAAACCATCGAAAGTGCATACTTCGACTCCATGGACAATTGTTTCCTCCCAAGAGCATTATTTCCTCCCTTGTGAAGCCATGCAATTGTTGGTTCCTCGGTGTAACATCATTCATGGACAACCTCCTTTTATCAAATGCATTTTTAAATAGAATGCTTACTGAACTCTCACTGTCTATTAGAATCTGATGTACTTCTGCCGGGCTGAGCGTTGCCGAAATCACTAAGGAATCCATATGAGGGTATTGCTTACCCCGTAAGTCATTATCGTTGAAGATTATCTCATCCTGCTCTCGACGTGGGCTTTGGTTTTTCGCTCCTTGCCTGTAGCATACACAAAAGATTCTCCATTCTTTAGCTACTTTGCATATTTTTCCATCTCAGCTCAACTTCTGTCAGCCACATGAGGCAACCCGTTATGGTATTGATTATTGACCTCCAATCCTTCTCATGATTAGCACTGGATCCTTCACCCCTATTTCCAAGTGGGATTTTCTTTGAGGCCTTCTTTACAAGAGCAAAGAGAATGCATGGATTTTTGCTATATATCTCCAACTTCCTCTTCCTGATGTGTTCGTCTATAATATCCCCCAAATGATGACATTCATTAATGTTATGTCTATGAGATTCATGAATCTACAATACTTTCCCGTATTCATACCAGCTTCAGTTTCTTTCTTCAATTGGGGCCAGTTGTATTTGAGTTCTACCTGCATGGATAAGTAGATGTTTTCTATAGTGTCATTTAAAACTATGTAAGTATAAAACCTCGTTTCAGGCCCGAACCTTTTTCACTCCATTTTCTTTCCGTTAGAATTGCTTTGGTTATTTTTTTTATTTTTCTCAACACAACCACCTTCATTATCTTTGACCATAGTGTTCACATTATTAGATGCTTTTAATGGTTTGAAAGTCGTTCCAACCAGTCGTCCGGTTGGAACTTCTTCCGATCGCATATATTTTGCTGCCTCGTAAAAGAAGTCCTGCAAGGTAGTTAGTTTCTCCTTAGTTAAACTTCGAGCCAACTTCATATCAGGATGAATTCCCATGCACAATGCCATAAGAGTTAGTCGTTGGTTGGCATTCTGGACGTTGGTGATTGTAGCATTAAAGCAAGTCAGATATTGTCGTAGTGTTTCATCTTCTCGTTGTTTTACATATGTCACTGAGTATGGATCCTTAAGTCGCTCTATATGAATTTGAAATTGACTGATAAATTTTTCCTTTAACGTTTCCCACGAATGGATTGAGCTAGGGGAAGGCGGCTAAACCACATAATCACCAAGTCTAATAGAAATAGAGGGAAGCGCTTGCATAAAACTTCCTTCATTGCTCCACTTGTCAACATGTGTTGCGTTTATCATTGTAGATGCACTATTGGATCAGTCAGCCCTTGGAAAAGGTCCACGGTGGACATTCAAAAACTCCTAGGGTTTCATGCAGTTTGTATCTCGATGGAAAATGGGTTACCATTCTTGCTTCGAATCCATGCTCTATTTGCTCAAGACGGACACACTCCCTTAAAATTTGTGCCATTCGGTCTTCCGGATTGGGGGATGAGTGGAGCTTGGTCGACCTCTCCTGTTAGGGTGAAAGACTTCTTTCACATCTTCTATGATGACTTGTCCTGCGATCTCAGCTTTGTTCTCAAATTCATGATCATTCGCGATGACAAGTTTGCCTTTGGTCAGTTGCCACTTTTGCTAAGACAGATTAGTGTTTCCTATATCGAGAAGGATCAGCCATGGCCAGCCGTGGTCCACCACCTCTCTTGATTGGTTCGATGTCAAACCGACCCTCAGGTGCGATGTCAGGTGGAGTCCTTGCTCGATTTATTTCCTCGGTATTCGCTTGTCTTGCTCCTTGGTTTTCTTTAACTGATCTGCTGTCAGAATATAACCTCCTTCATCTCCTAGATCCTTGGGACTGGGTTCTCCCTCTTACTTTGGTGTTGTGTGTGGTTGGTCACATCTGCCCCCAGCATGCCACGATTTGGTCCATAATAGCTTATTGTCGGGCGAAACTCTGTCCAAGTCTCCTTTGGTGACAATGTCCGGTCTTGGTGTAATACCCTAAAACTTCATACTAAATTTAAATAATAATAATAATAATAATAAATTTGAAAATGAATTGAAGGTTGTTTTGGTAAATTTTAATAGAAGGATAAAATAGTTATTTTTACAAATGGTTGAATTAGTTGACAGGAGTTGTACCATTATGTAGCTCTCATTTTTCCGATCAAGATAGAGTATTCATTTGTTCGAATCGAATAATGTATGGATGAGATATTGATGTTTTAATTAAGTGGGCAAGGTTTGGGCTGATTTGGACTAAGCCCATATTTTTGAATTTGAATCAGAAGAATCATTTCAGATTTTTCTCCTAAAATCGGTTAAAAGAGTACGTATCTTTCTATTTGTCATTTTTTATTTTTCATTTTCTGAAACTATAGATTCCATCAGCTTCTTCCTTATATCAATCAAATCTAAAAAGCATAAATCTCAATAAAATATATCAAGATTAATTGCATTAAACTCATGGTAGAAGTCTCTATCATCTAGAGTGAAAAACAGAGGCTAATTCGGAGATTGGAATTTATGGAGTTTTCGAACAGCATAGGAAATCAGGTCTCTTTGGCTAAATTTGTGAGTGTGACTTCTTTGGTCATGTTATAATACTATGATATTGATATGGGATGCTTTAGGGCTATCTAGAATTAAATTATATTGTAAAATTTTGTCTAATTTATAGTATTTAGACTTAATAAATATATATTAGAGAAATCAAACATTTATAGATAATAATTCTCGTATTTAATTGAGTTTTGGGATGGACTTAAATGAAATCAGTGAGTAGAAAGTAAATTAAATAAAAAACTGAAACCCTAACGATTTCATCACCAAAATTAGGAACTAAATAGTAGAATTGGGTGTAGGAGACTAAAAATAAGTTATATACACCATCTCTGAAGATCTTAAGCGAGGCGGTAGCGATCAGAGGTGGAAACAACGACCAAAATGAAGAAAATTTGAAATCAAGAAACGTGTACACTAGTGGCACCACCGGTCCACCGGTGTACATAATTTCTGCTAGGTTGAACCTTGGCCATAAGGCCCATATAAATATGAAATAACAGATTCGACCCGTTCTCTTGCATTATGGAGGGTGATCTAACACGTAACAATACGAATGAAGTAAAAAGGAATAAATAAATATATGATATGGATTTTGGTTGCTATTTGAAGTGATATGTGATATATAAATGCTCACAATATGGTATATACGACCTTAGATGTCATAGTTGATATAGTACATGTATATGGTTTGGATAAATGAACAAATATGTGAATCTTGGCGATGATAATATGATAAGAGTATAACGAGTATGGTTTGGAAATTGGGTGATAATGTAAGACCCATATGGAAATTATAAAATATGAATATGGTTTATATGAATTAGATATTGGAGTTTTAAATAAGTGCAAATGTATGGTTCATGACAAATACTAGGATCTTGTAGCAGATGCGGTGGGTCCTTAATCTTAGAGTATTGGCATGACGTTCTCCTGTAGGGCATTGAGGCCGGTCCAGGAAGGTTTCAATGTGGACAACAGGCAACCTGTAGCGCAAGAGGCGAGACCAGGCATGAGTCCAAGGCGTGATTATCCTTTACCACACGTGGCAAGACCGGATAGTCATTGACGTGTAATCCTTTACCACAAGGGGAGAGACCGTATTACGATTAAGATTATTTAAATAGTATAATATCATTCTGTAGCGCGGCGCAGGTAGGTCCAGATGGTATTATACCTAGGCTTAAATCATGTTATATCCCTGTCACAGTAGTATACCTGTATTAGATTTTCTCCACTCACACAGATGTATGTCTGACCCACTCCTATGTTTTTCTATCTATATTCTTCAGGTTGATGGAGTCTGGAGGCAAGATGGATCTAGAGACGAAAGTTGTATATACTATATATATATTGTAAATAAAGTATGTATTAAAGATTTGATGTGACAGTGTAGGGTTATTTGGGTTTAGAGTGTACAGATTTATGTTATGGTATCAGAATGTTAGTAAACATTGTATTTATGTAATACGATATTTTATGCGACCATTTCGCTATGAGACTCTGAAAGTTTTAAGTTAGTATAGTTTTATCTTATGCTCTTTCTTTGTATATCATATATATCATCACCTAATGACTCACCGTTTTGGGACATCATTGAGTAGTTATGGGATTCTGAAATGATGGGTTGTTACACTTGAAGTACTAGATGAATGGTTATCTTGATTAGTAGCAACTTGGTTAGCATTCCTACTGGTACCACCATCCTTGCTTTTAGATTTTGATGGCATGCCGAGAAATGTTCTCAGTGAAAGCACCAAAAATTATTGCACGAAAAGTGGACAAACACCTTTAATCAAATTTAAAACAGTGAGCTAAATAGAAGTAAAATGCAAGAGAAGTAAAATACATGCAGATTTATAGTGTTTAGGCCATAATGGGCCAACATCCACTGTTCATTTTTATTTCCTTACTTATATTTCAGCTCTTATAAGTATTTGGATGTGAAGTACAATGATTGATTGTTAAATATTGGGATCTAGAAGCTCTATTCGGCTATTTCTATTCGGTAGAGTTTGGAGGCTTCAATAGTTGTCCCCATGGCTGCTAGATGCTTGGGTATTTATGGAAGTGAAGAGATATAGAGTTCTCCCCTGTAAATTGGGTAATCTATACTATATTATTATTAGTGAGTTAAATTTCAAGCTCACACAGCCCCTCTTGGAATTTGGCAACTGAACAGTCACCGAGTTAACCCTATATCATTCTTTCTCCATTTCTCACCCTACATTTCTCATTCAGATTGAACGATATTCTGACAAGTGTATTCTAAAATGAATCGTTCCAGTCATGTATTCCTTTGCACGTTCTCTCCGTCTCTATCTTTTGTTTCTCTAACCCTAAATTTAATTACGTCTACGGAGTTGGCTTTTCTTTCTCTAACCCTAAATTAAATTGCGGCTATGGAGTCCGATAACTCTTCGACCAGGCGATCGGATCTCCGCTAATCTTCAGAGGTCGGTTTCCAACGTACGCTGTTCCCGGTCATTTCCCCACATCGTTTTACATGCTTTGAGGTAAAAACCCTTTGTTTAGTTCGCTATTGTAAAACGCGGCTTATGTCTTTGTTGGTCGAAACAATGAGATTTTGTGCTTTTGTATTTCTGTGTTGCTAATTTGATCGCATTGAAATGCAAGTTTGAGCTTATTGATGTCTGAGGATTCATGTTTTCCTACGTTCATTTCCATAAAAAAAAGCCATTCTGCCTTTGATTTTCGTTTTTACTTTCTTATTGCTATTTCGTTAACTTTGGAATCCCTAAGAAATGTTCATTTTCCATTTATAAATTACAGTTCTAAGATATGAATCCAAAGGAAATCAAGTTAAGGTTTGTTAATCTTTTTAATGTTAAAAGAAGGGCATGAAAATACAAGTAGAAATTAAAACAAATACATGTTTAATTTTATTTTTCTTCTTTGTTTGTTTGAGTTTCATCATTCAAATTCCTTCGATGTATTTTTCTGTTGAAGGGATTAAAAAGATGCATTTGAGTGGATTTCGACTCAATGATTGCATTAAAACATTTAACTTCAAATAATATGGTTTACGTATTATCCAAGTACTATGGTCTACTGGATCATGCTTGGATTTTGATAAGGAATCATGGTTTTTTCCATCTTCTTAGATATATTAACACATTGGTCATTGGGAATGAAACTATTGAAAGATTTCTTCCTTACCATTTTTGAGTGCACTGTTCGTTGTATATTCATTTAGTTTTCACAACTAATGGGTAGATAATTATTTATAGAGTTCAATTCAAGGATGACTATGAAGATCAATGAAATTTAGTTCACATTATCACCGATTCACCAAGTAAAAGCTAAGTTTATGATGCAAATAGGTTAGGCTCCAGTATTCTATCTAAAAAGGTTAAGTTATACAAATATCAATGTTTACCTTCTTCATTACACTAAATTAAAAACCAAAATATTCTTTAGTGAAAAATGAATGCTAATATATGCATCAAATCAGTCTCAATCAATATCATCACTCCGTTGTTCGAAAACATCAATTTGGAAGAAAAGATAGTATGATATTCACGATTAGTAAATATTTTGAATATGATCAAGAAAAAGCACACATTGGTTGTTTTGTTGAATTATCTATTTGTATCTTAAATAGTATGGTAGCATAGTGATCAAGCTTTTGTTAGTTTTATGAATCACCTAATTTTTTTTCTATTACGCTTCATGATTCTCTAACCTGTCAGCTTTACATTTTACTTCAATTTGTTATGCATGTGCATTTAGTAACTTAGTTCTTTGATCTTTGATATGCATTCTCCTATTTTTCATTTGATGGGACCAACTTTTCCTTTTTATTTAGCTGCTTATCCAATTGTTTAATTTACCACCAATAACCACCATATTTGTAGTGCTTCTCATGAGATTTATTGTGTAACTAGATCCTTTAAAACATATACCTTTTTGTCACTAAACCTAATTGATTATAAGTAGAACGTTAGTATATGCTTCAAACAAATCATTTATCTTCCTTGACTCTATTTGAATAACTTAAGCTTTTGTTTATTGAACATTCAATATTAAGCGATAACTAATATACCACTAAAAATGTGGAGTGAAGACTCAATAGGACTGTAGATATTTTACTCGGCTTGGCTTATTTATAGATAGAGTTTCATGTCTTAGTTTCTTTGCCTTACATAATCCAAGCCTCAATTATAGCATCAGTGGCTTTTTTCCATATGGGTTTCTTTATAGTTACCACCTCCAAGATAATAACATTTTTGTCACAAACCACTAAAAAAATGAATTATAGGAATTTCTCACTGCTTAGTGACCTTATATTAGGATAATTAATTGTTTACACTTCTCATAATCTTATTTTAGAAAGATAGTAGATTATTTTGCACGAATGTGAAAGCTCAACTTAATTTCAATATCCATGTAAATCACTTATATTACACCTGTAATGATTAGTAAATATTACTGCATCATGTAACAGATCTGGGTTTAGAATGCAAGGCGGCAAGAATTGAAGTGGCATATAAAAGAATGTGAGAACTATGTACTACAACGCAATGATTATCCATGGAATTGTAAAAATAAGGTAATTCCTGCATCATTTTTTACACCTACCATTATAAATAAGAGCATGGAATTCTACTGCAATGGACTAACGCATTGTCAATCTTTGTACTACCTTTTAATATTGTGTGTCTATATATATATATATATAGTATCTGACTGACGAGTTTTCCTTCAACGGACATGTCACTATTATTTTTAACAACTCCAACGCATGCATATACATTGACGGCAAAATCTTCTATAATGTGATGTCCACCAATGAATTTATAAAAGAACAAAACTAGCGGCAACCCAAACTACCATGTTATTTGACCTTATGCGTGCATTTTACTATTATATAATTGTTATAGTATATTTTTTTCCTTTTTTATCCATATTCTTTACACTCTATTGCATACTTACTGACTTCCACTTACCTTTTTCATTAATACAGTCTGAGTAAATTGGTTTGCACGCTGCTTGGCTATGTTGAGACAAAATACATGACTAACTAGAGCAACAAGCATTGTCTACTGTTTTCCATCATTTGACTTCCACTATGAACGCTAAACTACTCCGAATATGTATTTCCCATGTACTAAACTAACCCTGACCTCTATTTTATTTTGTGAAAAATTTGAAAAACACTTTTTCCTTTATTCCTACTACTGGTCAAACTAACTAGGTTAATCATGCATTATGTTTGGTAGGAGATAAATACATCCATTTAAATTTTTTACCTTAGCTAGGTTTTTTGTCCGAGTCGTTAAATATGTATTCCCACCACCTGTACATTCCAATAAATGCCTGAATACATAAAGTTTATACGGTCTTTGAATGATAATACAATTAAAATCGTTTAACGGTCCTCCTACATAGACTGAAATCAATTGACTGCTTCGTGGATGATGGTACAGTGGCCAACCGTTGAGTACTCTTTCCTTCATGTTTTCCCCTGTTAATTTGATGAAACTAATTCCAAAAAAATGTTGTGGCACAGAACGCTGAAATTGTCAGCATATAGTTCATTAGAACTAAAAAATAAAAAATATACTAATTTTTTAGACAATCGGATATCCCTGTATATGGGAAGGGATTTTACGGTTTTTCCTCTAATAATCAGTGCTGGATCCAATATTTTATGATGGACAAAGAGTCTTTCCTCTACTAAATATAATTGGTGGAGGAACTAATATTTTATGATCGATCATTTATCTTTGCTACATTAGTTTTTTTTAGTTTTATTAGCCTTACTGTAAAAGAAATGAAATGGTTATTGTTTTTGGTTTTCTTTGTCTTTTTTTCAAACTGTAATGGCACGCTATAGGACAACATAGTTTAATTCCATGACAACATAAAAGCATCAATGAAAAGCAAAGTAGAAATCGATTGTTGTCAAAAACCATTGGTTCTTGGAATCATATAGAATAATAATTCTAAAGGATGAGTAATGAATGGAAATTTAAAGTTATAAATGTCAATCGAGAAGGTCGTCTTGAAAACAAACATTAAAATCAGAGTTCCTAAGCATTGAAGCTCTTCATTTCAGATCATAAAATCCATTGTGTTAGAAGGATGAGAGCTATCAATAGCACACCTCTATAATCCTATAAGAAAATAATAGTTAATTGGAGTTCTTTCAATGCTTATTATATAATAGATATTCATCCTTACATCTAAATTATGTTTTGTTGCCTTTAGGCATAACATTATTAACGTAGCCATTATTAATATCTGCTAATGTGTGCTAAACCAATCACATTCGTCTGTTTTATTAATAAGCATGCATTCAAATTTGAGTTAAGGTAGTTTCAAATGAAAGATATTGCATAAATAATAGTGATTGAAATATCACACCAAATTTAGATATCAAACTAAAGTTTTAAGGCTGATTGTCCTACTAATAATGTCAAATAGTCAACTGCAAAATATAAAGAGTTAATGCTTACCTAACAAGAGTTAATTGTGAAATAATCATTTTTCCCTGAGACTTGAGCAATAGTAAAGAGAGATGCTATTTCCTGGCCTGTTGACACCGTGGCAAGAATAAAATCCACAGTGCCAATGGCAGTCTAATTAAAAATATAAAATTAAACCATATTAAAAAATAAATACCTGCCGGTTAGTTATATTTGGAAACCAAAATTTACACAAGTATATTCGACCTTACTTAGAATAGCATTTTGGTTCGGCTGTTTGATTTGACAGTATTTTGTAGTCATGAGAATGCAACTTCAGAAAGTTATATGAGACATTAGCATGCAGGGATTAAAAGCACACACATGACCCTATAAGGATACATTCATGGTTTTATTTGTATAGTTTGGTTATTATTTCAACTAAAAGGTTTTTAACATGCTACTTCAGGTTTGATATTCATAACGCTATTTTTTCCCAACTCTTTTTTCCTTCTTTTCTAATAATTTTATATTAATTGTTCAACCTTTCATCATATTATCCATTTACATCTTTTATTTTTATTATCCTCTATCTGATGCTATGACTTAAATCTTATAAATTACTGTTTCTTTGTAATAATGGATGGGGAAATACAGCATCAAAAAAATATAGCAATAGCATTTGATGATGGTGTAAACGACATAGGATAACTCAAGATGATTACAGTAGTAATGATATGCTTCATACAATAGTGGTTTTGGTTTGAATGTTGTTCTTACATGTACCTTAATTGAATTCTTCGAATTGGAATTATCATGAGCTATTACTGATCCGTGTTTCCAAAATCTCTGCCATGTACCTTACTCTTTCCCCATCTGTCCTGTGATATTTATGAAAACCGACCATGAATATTTGGCATAGAGAGCTCTGCTTTGAAATTCATCTCTTTTTTGTGGTACATTTGAAGAGTTGCTACCTCGGTATATTAATGAGTTTATAAACATGTATTTTGGTTCATTTGCTTTGATGTCATACTGTAGCAGTTGTACATTATATGATTCAACTCTCAAAAGGTATTACTATTTTTCTGCCAGTGAGGTATTTCCAAGACATATCCATTGCATATCGCACATGATATGGGATTCCCTAATCCAATTTCCATGCATTATCAAGCTACAACCTATTTGCAGTGGTATTTTCATTTTTTCTCTTGCACGAAATTTTTGGAAAATGCAATCATGTATGATTAATTTTCAACTTTATGGTAAAGATCAATATAATTCATCCATTCAAATTACAAGTGGGGTAAAACCCTTGTGCGTACAACTCAAAAAGGTTAAATTGTTTTGGGTTAGGCTTACTTCTGAGTTGAAACATATTAGATAAAAATCTATCAGTTTAGGCACCAAGCAGTATATCAACTGCGATTCAGTTTTTCTATTTTTAAAAGTAATAGAACGATTTATACTACATTTAATATTAAACCAGGCCTCGGTTACATGATACTAACACGTGATTAGGGCCACAAATCGTGATTGGGGCCACAAACTAATTGTTACAAACCGGAGTCTACACCATACAACTTCTAACCATCTATTCACGACGGACGTCGCACAGTCCAAAAGAAAGTCTAAGGTACTTTTTAACTATGTACACATTAATAAATATCTGTATGTATATTTATACAAATATATGTATACGATGAACTATTTCTGTGCTCCAACAACTGTATATCTCATAAATAATTTTCCTCCTTCTTGCCTCTAATTCCCACCCAGTGCAATTTAAAGACCATACCATATCAAGTTGACATCCATGGACAGGTATCTACTTGCCATAAGTTCATATTAACAGTTGATCCCACTGTCATTCACTCATGTTGACACGGCCTTGAAATTTTCCTACCAAAAACCTGAAATTTGAAGATGGTAAAGAATATCGCATTGGTCTGTTCTATTTTTTAGTTTCAAGGAATACACGTCCATGTCTCCACACTACCAGTTATGCGCTAATTCAGTACTTTTAAAAAATATTTTTTTTAAAACCACATTGCTCGAGAACACAAAAACAAATACCGAGTCACTAATTTCTTCCAATTTTTATACAACTACTTAATTGCAGGCACCACGGGAACTAAACGATGCACTGCAGCAATCTCGGATTTAAAAAAGATATCTTCAACGATTAATCAAGAGAACAAGCTCCAAAAATGTACGCAACAAACAACATTTAGTTTCACTACTACATGCCTTATATGAGATCATCTATTACACCAACCTATAAAAATTATCTCTTAGGATTTGAAATACTCATACACAACATCAGAACTGCAACATTGAATAAAACAATTGGAAAACTACATTCCATACTGCGACGAACAACTGTGTAGCCACGTCGACAAGGTACAAAAATTCATCATCTACAACAAATATATTAACTTACGAAACCTAATGAGACATATACCTAAACAATACTGAAGAAAAATAAAACTAAACAATACTGAAGAAAAATATTATATAATGGAACTTATGTTGCATAAAGTTATAAGACCTTCATGTTATATAATGACCATTAGGCAAAGGTTATTGCTTACTTTACAGCCAAAGAAATATTTTTCTTTTCTTAAAATACAAACTATATATCACTTTACCCTTCGTTGTTTTCAGTAGGATCCAATCAGGGCAGGGATCAACTCTTCCTGTTGCAAATACTATGATTTCTCAAGAGGCATCTATTTTGCTTCGAGGGTGAGTGATGTTGTGCTAATTATATTTTATCTTAATTTTCTTGCTGTTTGTTTTTCATGGTCTGATTTTTAATTGGACTATATGATAGCCGCTAAGATATTTTCTATTTTTCGCCAAGCACAAGGTCTTTCTCTCAAAAAGTTATGTTTATGGTGCCCTGCTATTTGTTTGACTTTTATTCCAACCAGTTTCCATAATAAGTGTCAAAATTTAAGGACCATTAGTTTATTTTCGTAGCTCTTATGATATATTATTATCAAAAGTATGCGATCTTTCATATCTCAAACTATGCATGATTAATGGTTTTGTAACTGATTTGTATTTCTTTTAGGTGTCTCAGATAAATACTATGTATGAATTTTTCATTTCTCTATTTTTTAAAATTCTATAGTTCTGAACAAAATAATTAATCGGATGTTGGTTTTTATTGTCAGATTGTCCTGTGTAATTAATAGTGAATTTTGATATTTTGGGCATGGTTGAGGTATTTGTTTCTTGAAGTAATTACTATTTTTGCTATGGTTATCTAATATATCTTTAATGTTGGATTTCAACATAACACAGACGAAGCCATAAATATGCAATAACATTCATCGTGTTATATAATTTATGTCATAGTAGAATAATTTAATAGTTGGAAAAATAATATATCATAAAAGTTGCCTTTCAATTTGTATTACTTCATGTTAATTGCATTGTAACCTCAATTCTTGATATCCTGACTTATACTGGTTGGAATAATAGCTTGGCAACATGGAATCTAATTGTCATTGTCAAATGTGGAAAAACTAAAGATTTTCCGATTCATGCCATTTATTTCTACGGTAAACTCTTTTACATTTGTGAAGTACAATATGTTGTTTTGTTGTTGTCGTTTCCTGCCTTTGGAAAAGTACCCTCTTTTAGTGATATGAATTATTGCTATTATTTTTTGTTCCTTAGCAGTATTTGAACAAATCATGGTAAGTTACACAAATAAAATATTACCAAATTCGTTGTTCTACTTGCCAGATTTGTTAGAGCATGCCTATTTTGTTAAGTTATTTTTTTTTGTCTTGGAAATCGTCCACTGTGTGTTATTTTTATGAGTCAATCAATTTGTTTGGGATAAATTTGGAATCTCTCAACGTTTGCCATCAGTATGTGCGCTACTACCTTCATTCATATTGTTCACAATTGTTTGGGATTACTTTGGAGTAAATAATAGATATAAGTTGTATCTATATATTAGCCAATGCCCTTTTTTAGTTATATATAACTAACATATATTTATATGTGCTATGTACACAGGCTATATATATATATATAGTAAGTTTTTCTTATACTTTTTTCCTGATGTCTATTTTGGTTCATGGTAGTTTGAAGATTCAAAATAAACTTTTATGTAACTAACTTATATGTTTAGCCACCATCTTCACTATGTATACATATTTCTCGGGATATGATGAATCTTTTGTCAACCTCTTTACTTTGAATGGTTTTTTTTATTTAAAACCAATTAATATCGATGTTAATTAATATGATACATGCATGAAATGAACAGACAAGGGAATACCTATATGTAAATCATATAGTTGGTCTATGGCTCTTGCTAAATTTTATATTTTTTTATAAGGTTTGTCATGGTTGAAGGCTAAGAATGAACGCAAGTGAAGTAGGTTTCAATAAATTGTTTTCAGACAATTTGCATTTTACGTTCATGAAAGCTTGATGATAATAAATTATAATGTAACATCATTAAGTTTCTTGGTCACACTTCATGGTTATGTCAGAATTTTCATTATTCCGTCTGTACGTGTATGTAATAGAATCCTTGAAATATCTTTTTAAATATATAGCATGAGTTCCAACTAAGAATAATGTGAGTGTACAATTGATGAGTGTATAAATGCTTATGTTACTTCAAGACACACTGTTCATAGTTCATGTATGCTACAGAACCATAAGGAAAACAGTGTGATACATTTGTCTTATGTTGTTCGTGTAAAGTACAAGCTTGGTTGAAACAAAACAAAAAACTATAAATCAAATTTATTTATCGGACGTTAATTTTCATAAAGCAAACCTTCACCATTGCGAATGACATTTATGAGGCATTCATTTTATAATAAAAATGAAACCTTTAGCAACAGAACATATTTCTTTTGCCGATGTGTTGATAATCGCATTAATTTGACATGCACAAGATGCTCCTTTTTTTCTTTCCATGTAAATCTTAGATGCATGAACAAACTTCATATAAACTAATGCATATTATATAATTCATGGAACTGTAAAGCAGAAATGACCAAGGATAATAGACAAAAACTTATGAATTGAAATTAAATGTGGTGTTTATTTATCTTGATCATGTATTTCTATTATTTGAAGTCCTTATGGTCCAGTATAAATTATATCATAGCTCAATCGTGAGGCTTGATCTTAGATTATCAGTGTTTTCGTCAAGGTGTGTAAAAGCGGTTTCTTTCAGCTGAGCACGTATTAATCAAGAAATTTTGAATAGATAAGCCAAAATCTTAAAAGGGAGAGAGTTTCTCGGATGCAAACGAGAAGCAAATAATTAGTAACAAAACTATAAAAGGACAAAATAATAAAAGGGATATGTTATCGCAATTGATGAAGATGAGAAGCACACAGCTCTTAGTAAAACATTAAAGGTGCATAAGTTCAAAATAAGTAAAATGGTAGTTTACTTAATTTGGTTTAATATGAATTAATTTGTTAAAACTATACTTATTTTATTTACACGTTTTATATAGCAAGATTAGGGGTTGAAATGAGTTTTATTGTTCTTAACTTTCATTATTTTACATGATACATATTATCTATACTCAGGGTTTTGTTGATCATAATGACATAATTGATGCTTTAAATTTTTTTCCGTTTTATTTTAGTATTTTTATTAACTCACTGAAACCTTTTTAATATTAAAGTGCATGTAGTGCACATGCGCACACATGTAAAGTAGCATGAGAATTTTTAAGATAGTTTTATAACTGAAGAATTAGATATTTTTTTCATTTTCTTTGTTTTGTTGAAAATGGCAAGGCTATAGTAAATCATAGATTCTGCTAGGAATGGTGAACAATGGAAATTGGATCGTGACAAAAAGCATTCATAGTATTTATTTGTAATCTTTTAGGTATTTTCCATACCCTACTCAATATCTGTTCGTTAATCTTCTATGGATTGTCTACTGTATCATGTACTACTCATCACTGACAGGCACTCACTCAATTTGACGAAGGGACTGGTATAGGGGAGTTGACACCTATTTATCTTTTATAAAATCAGCTCTACAATCACTTGCGTGTGATGGTTGGTCTTCTGAAATTTCTAATAGATCGTTTTATCTTTTTGTGTTTTTTGTAGGGCGGGATTGCTAATGTTGAACTTTTTTTTAATGTTCAACAAATTGAACGATGTTTTATGCAAGGAGGGGTTAACTATAATGATGCTAATATCTATGCATTATATTCTATGAAAATTTATTCTTCTAAAGTATTTCATTTTATGTATCTTTTACAAACAGGTGGAGTGCACACTGTACATAATATGTTAGTCAAACTTGACTCTTTAAACATTCTAATTTTGATGCTTCAATTAGGTACTTCCAATTTTGAACCATGCCATCTTATTTAGGTGGTTATCTGACCTATCAATTTTCTTATATATAACATGTACATTTTGAACAATTTCTATAACAGTTGATACTTATATATACACAATATTTCCGTTTCTGTTACAACCATTGGCAATATCCGTGTGCGAAGCACGGGTTTACACTAGTTTCCTTATATAACTCACCCGGTTCGACATATTTCCATATATAGTGTGACACCCCACCTCTGTAACTATACTATCCAGGAGTATTACAAAGTAATACTATCAGATAATACAAAGAATGAGGCAACATGGGGTACACATGTGAATATTCCATGGACTAACACTGGCACATATTAAAACATCAAATAAATATCTCACCTATACATACACAGTATCGGTACCAAGTAATAAACACACGTGTGCCTCCAAGATAGAACAATACACAATATACAGTATATATCAAAGATCACAAAGTCAGCCGCAGCGATAAGATATAATATATAAAATATACAAGGTATGACATACATCACAATGTCAAACACATACACGAGCCAATACTACACAAATATACTATAATGTTGAATATCTAGTCTCCTCCAAGCCTAGAAAATACATGCTAGTCTCATAGTCCATGTACCTAATATGTCTCGGACTGACCTAAGCATTATATAAATAACACACGAGTCAGACTATATCTAAACATATCAGTTAATACCTACATATATATAGAATATACCAACTATAATGGTGATGACATACTAACAATAGTGTAACATAATAGCAACACCCTCAAAATCCAGCAAAAAGATGTCATCAACCATAAAAAAAATATTAGTCAAATGGGTGAATGATCCATATTTAGAAATCATCATCAAAATTGATTAATAAATGTGAGATAGCTTATCAAATCATCCAAGCCATTTTTCCAACATCTTACAAATCAAAAATATAAACCATCCATAAACTAAAGCACCAACAATAAAGTAAGCCTATCTTTAAAATATCAAATCATCAAAGAGTATGGATATACGGGGATTGACTACACTTTAGACTCAACCAGTCTCTAGTCTAGCAACTCATTATAGGAAAGAGTCATATATGCCAATTCACTACACACTCATAACCCTAAACCGGACGGGAGATTGATGGTCGCCTATCGCAAGCTTGCTCCAATAACCCAGGTCTACTCGTCTATCGTAGAGTAATAGTCTATTCCAACAGTCTTCAGTAACCTTGATGGACATCATGACCTCATCCACCAATGGCTTGTCAATGCGTAATCTTGATCACGACCCTGCTTTGACCCTAATGGTAACAGACTATTGGCCTAAGCGACACAAGGGCTATGGGCAACAACTCATCTACTGCTACTACCAATACTATGATGCACATCAAAAGGGACATATAACTATGGTGTCGCGGATTTGGGGCACGACCCCACGATCAGGCCGCCAGGGTGGATACTGTCCAATCTGGTTCACTCTTGAAAAATAAAGGAAGTTGGACACAATGTGGATGGTCATATAGTACTCATATCCTATCGCTATTCATATTCCTATCTCTAATAATAAGTCGACACACAGCTCTCATATTAATATCCATCGATAAGATACTCCTCACCGAGTATCACATGGATCCATGAGTGTAATCCACATTTAAGCGACATTTACTTACAACGAATAATCAAACAAATAACACAACTACGTCCCAAACCACCGCATGTTATTCAGATAATTATTCATAGCTCATAAACTGCACTCGATCCACAATATATATTTCTATATGATAAGTCTAATGAATAACCGAAAAAGTATTACTGAATGCCCCATCCCATATGGTATCACTAATCCATTTATTTAGATTTTTTGTCACGCAGAAATAAAATCTCACAAATCAAATAGAAGAATGTCATCACCATATCATATTAAAATCATCAATCAAATTTATATCAACGGTGAATCACTCATATTATTTAAATCAATATTAAGAAGATGAGAAATCAAAAACTCAGAAATCATTAGTAAACATTTATATATTCTAAATCAATATAGAGGGAATGATTGATCTGGAGAATTATAAAATAGATTACTCAAATAAATATAATTATAAAACTACTAAATTGATATCTCATATAAGAAAATAAATACTCATAAACAAACAATAAAGAGATTTTCAAAATTAATTTAATTTAAAAATCATTTGCATATTCAAAAAGTAAATATACTTCGTTTTAAACTCCAAAATAGTTTTAGAAGTTAAACATTATATATAATTCTTATTTCATAGTTTTCAAAGACAATTATTATTTTCAAGCAACTCTAAACCAACCAAAATCAATTCTATAAGTTTGTACTAATATACATCACAACGCCAAACAAATAATTTAACCGTGCAATTGAATCATCAATCAGGATAATATATGTGTGCTCAATGCGATATAGGTATAGTTGTGAGTTTAAAGAAAAATTCACTGAATCGAGCGAAAACAAATATTGTTCTTATCGTCGTTGTACCACCATGACGTAGTTCATCGCATTGCTAACAATCCACCTCGCAGCCTCCAACACCAGCACATCAATTGCCATGCTTTCTTTGTCGCCAATAGCCACTAGGACTTCGCCAGTGCCTCCTTTTCCATGAAACACGCAAGCCTGGGTCGTTGACATCAAGTCTAATCGCGACGCCATGGGTCGCGTCAACCACGCTCGAATCCTCGATCATCATGCTCCAGTCGCGACGCCTCCTTAGGTTGCGATCGCAAAACACCATCGCACGCAGTTGCATCACGGCCACAATGCACGACCTTCTCCCTCCATCGGCAATGCTTGCCTATTACCAAGCACGGTCGCGGTTTCAGCTTCGATATATTTTTTTAATTAGGAAGTCACGATTTTTTAGGTATTTCAAAAATTAGGGATCTCAATCTTGGTTTTGAACAGAAGTGGATATTGGATAAAGAAGGTCGTAGAGAGAAATGGAAGGTGATTAAGTGGACTTGGACCTACTTTATTTAGGGATTTTATATTCCAATTTATTTTAGTTTCAATTTTTTTCTTCATATTTCAAATAATTTTTTTAATTCTTGTCGTTTATTGATAAATATATTCCAATCAAGTTTAAATTGATTTACTCTTTAAAAATAGTTTATATTCAATTAACGCAATTAATTCGATTTCAATAAATTATCCGAAAAGAATTTATTGATTTAATTCAATTTACTAAATCAAAATCTTCTATTAAATAGAATTTAATTAACAAAAATTTGTTTTCAAAATATTAGTTATTAAATATCGAATTCGAAATTTTTTTGTTTTAATTAAATTTGTGTATAATTACGGTGTAGAAAGTAGGGTTGTTACAGACTTCCCCCTTGAGAAAATTACGTCCTCGCAATTTGAAACGTCTTATACAACTCATACCCTAAACTTTCCTTGTATAACAATCTTCTATCAAACTAAAACTACGCAGTCCTCTATGTGGCTCTTATTCTGCATCTCTTATCGTATGCTACAATTTAAATAGATTCAATTCACGATTTCTATTTTTCACATACGATAAAATTTTCATGAAATTTTCTAAGCGTCGAACTTTACGAAATATTTCGACAGAGTTTTCTTTGTACGGAGAGTGTGTTGAAAAATCACAATATGATAAAATAGATATACCTCAATCAAAATACGGTCGAAAACAATATATGTATCAAAATCTTGCCACACGACATATATACGACAATATATATCACTCTTTTACGTAAAACGTACCTTATTTTACGCTATTAAATGTGTTCTCTTAATTTATATGCAATTATGCATCAAATTTATTCCAAAGTCTTCATGTACCTATGCTTAACTCAAATCAAAACATAAGTTTTGCATATATATGAAGTTTAATAACATGACGTACATTCAACTAATTGTACATATGTAAACTAAATTTGTAAGAATACTTTAAAGGTCAAAATGATTAAAGTAGGTAACGGTCTCTAAGAATAAGTTGTAGTATAGTGAATTAACTCTTCAAAACAGCTTTCGAATCGCATAAATATGAAATATAACTTAAATTAGGGGAAACTTACTAAAAGTATACAAATTTGGTCCAATATATGTACGCAGGCCCACTTAAAAAATGTGTGTTTTTGGCCTAAACTTAAAATTTTTTGGAAACTCTTAAAATAAAAGTTGTTGCCTAGATCCTAGGCTTTCCGGAATGGGAAAGGTCATCGAAATTGAATAATCCGTTTGAAAGTTATGATCGATTGAATTTCAGCAATATTACACGATATTCTCAATTTTCAGACAGCAATGAACTTATTTTATTTCATGTTCAAGATTGTGCACAGGGTATCAGGTTGATGAAGATTTATGTGCTTCATTCAATTTTTTATTTTCCCTTTCGTATTTAAATATATTGTATTAACCTCAATCATGCAGTATTTATAAAGTAAACATGATTATCAAATACATAGCAATCTCAAAGGTAAAATGCTCATTATAAGAAAGGTACTTCACAACAATATTATAATAAGTGCTAAGGCAATTTGCAATAAGATGAACGCGTAAACTAATATTGGCAAGAAAGTGCATACTAGTTTATTCATACTTATTTTAACTATGGATATTGCATTGCTTCCTACAAACATATAACCAAACATTTTATAGATTGCAAGCATAACCTAAATCTTAACACCTAATAGAATTTGAATTTGATGCTTAAACATAAAATAAAGGTGAACCGATAAAGACTATTGTCACAGTGGTTAAATGATTCAACTTTGATGCGAAAGTTCATAAGTTCGAAACTTGCGTAGCGTGATTTGAATATATATTGACATGTGATTTCTGTTATGTTATCTCGGTAACATTATTTAAGTACCTTTTCAAAAAATAAATAAATAAAGGTGAACCATATCCTATACCACCATCAGACATGAAAACAATAATGAGTTAGTTACACATATAGCCAGTCTGATGGTTAGTTTCTTGTAGCACATAGGATTTGAAGTTAAGATGGGCAACTAATTGCAATTCATGTTCATATTTGCGTAATAATTTTTTTTTAAGAAGCATGCACATGATACATGTAAGGAACTGGCTCAAGTAGGACTTACAATGTTAATATAACCTAATATATCATTGCAGGTTGTTTCAATCTTTTGCTCTGTTATTAATTCTGACGCTTTCATCTAAAAAGCACTCTTTTGCTGGTGCCGCTTGTAGCAGCCTATTGCTGTTGCCTTGCAGGCAGCATTTTTTTTAATGCTTGGATCCGCTACTATTTGCCTTACATGAATATCACTGTTAGAAGATTTCAGTATGGAAGAAAACCGAACGTCCGAAAATATAACCAAATGTATTTTAATCATACTTAGACTATACTTAAATTAACTAATGTTCAATTTTATAACATTCATGTTCCAACATCACTGTTCATTTCAGCCATGTCGTTAATTCGTATTAGAAACAGCGTCAGGCTATGTGCGTAATGATGTCAACTATGGTATTGTATAATCCAAATTATTGAATTTCTTGTATGGTAGTAGCTATGCACTATATTTTCATGTGATATAAACACAGTACTGTAAACTATCATTTGAGTATATGAGATTTGCTTGGCCTAGGATCAGAGTTCCATAATAATTTATGTTATTTTGCATAACAGAAACTTATGGCGTGTTAAATACCAAAAATGTCCTTCAACAATAACAATAACAATAACAATAATAATAAAATCTAAAAAAATTGTTAAGCTAAAAACCAAGGCATTAATTTTAAACAAATATATATACCATATTATTTCAAACTTGAAATAATTCAAACTTAAACTCCATATTTCAAAATTTTAAAATCCATTAATTTGTTATAAAAAGGCACCTCCCAATCCAATCAATTTCCAAATAACTGTATTTACCTTCAAAATACTTTCATTTCCCTCGTAAGAAAATTTTATTTTCAACTCAAATCAATAATATTATTACGGAAACCGTGTATGTCTATATATATATATATATATATATATATATATATATATATCAAAATGATATTTAATTTATCTTCAAAATGTTAGTCACTTTCTAAAATATTATTTATGACACTTTCAAAATGTCTATGTTTTTTTCTTCAAAGTATTAATTTTCCCATTTTCTAAAATATATAAAAATATTTTTTTCATACTATATTATTTTTAAAACATTGTTCTTTTTTTCAAAACATATTATTCTTTTAAACCATTGTGTTAAAATGTCTCGTCCTAGTATTTAGAAATTCCTATTGATAACGCTGGCCTAACCCGTCGACCGGAATTCTTAAAGCACTCAACGGACAAGTTAATATGAATTTAATTACACAAACTTTTCCAAGTGTTTAATCTATACAATTAATTTTCTTACTTTGTTAAAATTATTTAATTGTTTTTAATGTATTTACATTTTAAAAGTGATTACATTAATACTTAATTAATCTATCACTATCAACACACAATCAAACAAATAAACGCCTTTAACGTAAATTTATCTATCATCGTCCGCTGTGCACTCTGATTACTACTAGATCAGACAATCTATTCAAAGCCACACAGAGATTTATTCACCTTTATCAAGACCGACAATACTAGTCATGCTAACTACTCTTAAATTCCACACAAAACAAATACCAAAGAGATACAGATAGGAATAATAGTAATAATAATATATGTATGTATATAATAGGAAAAACAACAAATAAGTTCGTAGATGATTACTCTAGTAATCATCGTATACTTCAACTATCCCCTAAATATAAATAAAAAAATCTACCACATACCCACGGGGACGGGGACTCTAAGTCTCATCAAAGGCCAAGACTCATGTCTCTTATACTCTGTATTGTTCTAAACCTGCTATGAAACCATTTTGTGACACGCAACCTCTATACCTATACTATCCAAGAGTATTACAAAGTAACGCTATCAAATAATATGGGGAATAAGACTATATAGGGTACACACGTGAATATTCCTTGGACTAACACTAGTACGTACTAAAACATCAAATAAATATCTCATCTATACATACATAGTATCGGTACAAAACAATAAACATGTATGCCTCAAGGATAGCAAAATATACAATAAATATCAAAGATCACAGAGTCAGTCATAGCGATAAGATATAATATATAAAATATACAAGGTATGATACACACCATAATGTCAAATACATACATGAATCAATACAATACAAAATAATATACTACAATTCTAATATCTGGTCTCCTCTAAGCCCAAAAAGTACATGCTAGTCTCGTAGTCCCTATACCAGAAATGTCTCGGACTGATTCGAGCATTATATAAATAACACACGGGTCAGACTATATCTATATATATGGGTCAATACCTACATAGATATAGAATATACAAAGTATAATAGTGATGACATACTAACAATAGTGTAATATAATAGCAACACCCTGAAAATCCAAAATAAATATGTCATCACCCATAAAAAAAATATCAGTCAAAAATCACGAAATCAACATCAAGTGGGTGAATCATCCATATTTAGAAATCATCATCAAAATAGATTTATATAAAATGTGAGATAGCCTATCAAATCATCCAAGCCATTTTCAACATCTTACAAACCATAAATATAAACCATCCATAAACCAAAGCACCAGAAATAAAGTAAGGCTATCTAGAAAATATCAAATCATCATAGAGTATGGATATACGAGGACTGACTACGCTTTAAACTCAACCAGTCTCTAGTCTAGTTAACTCATTATAGGAAAAAGATATATGAGCCAATCCACTACACACACATAACCCTGAACCAGACGGGAGACTGATGGCCGCCTATCGCAAGCCTGCTCCAAGAACCCAAGTCTACTCGCCCACCGTAGAGTAACCGTCTATTCCTATAGTCTTCAATTACCTCGACAAATATTGTGACCCCATCCACCAATGGCTCGTCAACGCTTAGCCTTGGTCATGACGATGCTTTGCCCCTAATGGTAACAGACTGCTGGCCTAAGCGACACAAAGGCTATGGGCAATGAACCGTCTACTGCTACTACCAATACTGTGATGTGCATCAAAAGGGACATATAACTACGTTGTCATGGGTCTGGGACACTACACCAAAACAGTCATTTGGCAACACTTTTTTTTCCATTTGGCGACACTTATATGGGTTGCATTTTAGTCTCGCTAATAAGTGTCGCTATCCAATATAAGTGTTACTGAAAATAAAAATTTACACTTTTAAATACGGCGACACTTATTTTCGTTGTAAGCCTTGGTTTAATTGGAGTTAATTGAAATATACTAGGGCAAAATTGTAATTGAATAACATATCACGTTTAACCCTAGCCACGCTTATCCCTGGCCGCATTTTCCCCAAATCGTTTCCCCAAATCGTTTCCCTCTTTGGCCGCATTAGAAAACTACTTCATCTAATGGCCAATTATATTCCTTTCCATCTACCAGTTTTGTTTTTAATCTTTTAGGGGTAAACGAAGAATTGATGTAATTCAGTTTCATAATCAATCGTTGTCTACAACATGTAATTTTGATAAGCTTGATTTCACTGTTGCAGCGTTGGAAATAGCTTTTGGAACCACTCCTTTTTCTTTTCCAATTCTTAAGAGTAGGTGTTCAGGAGTAAGCTACTGAGAGAGTGTGGATTTTAGGAAGGTTGCATATATCCCAAATTCTCGTAGAAGCAAATCCTTGGGAATTAAGCGTTTGTCTGTGACTAACGGTTATAATTCGAGTTCGGATGCTGTTGAACTGCTGCCTGTTTCAGATTGGAGTCTTCCCTTAGGTAATTTTTTCCCTTCTCTTAAAACAATTTTTAGAGTCATGGAAACCGTATGATATAATATATGTAGTCCAAAACTATATTAGTTTTAATGTCTGTTTCATTTTAACTCATCAGATGATAGGAGAAATTCAAAATGTTTGTAAGATTAAGAGCCTATATTGTTAAAAGAAACATAACAAAAGATCGACCAATAGAAAAGTACAAGTCCCTTTTACCATAATCTTGAGGTAGGATCTGATCGACATTTTACATGAAATGAATTGGGTACATTGAGTTTAGACTTATCCCTAAGATACAGTTCCAATTATCCATGATAAGATCATAGAGAAACAAAACAAGTAGCTATTGCCAGAAAACACAAATTTGGAAATAATCTCCCTACCTTAATATTTATTCACTGCCACTGTACAATATTGGAGTGATTTGGGTACAAAGAGAGGAAAACAGGCAAATGCAGTCCATATACTTCTTTTTATTGCCGTTTAAAAATGCTTGTTTTCAGATTCTACCGTAAGCCCACTGAAACAAAGCACAGAAACTCTTCCTCTTCCTCTTTTCTGTTTTCGCAGCTGTAGGCAACTTTCTGTTTCCAGTTCCGTCAGCATTTGTGTTATTTTGCAACATATCCCACAACACTTGAATGTCCTCGTATTCACTTGCCTTCACTTCGCTTTTCAATCTCTTCAAACCTGCTTCCATTTCATAATTTTTCGTTAGAATTTGCTGAATAATGCCCTAAATCATTTAAATTGCAAAATGAATACATAGAAACTCACCATTCTTCTTTAAGCGGAATCGAAACTTCTTATTAGAAGACAAATTCTTGCAAACTTGGTTTTTCTGATCCATATATGTATCCGTACAGAAGCCATTAGATTTTAATTAATCAAAATTATTAACATTAATTTAAGTAATATTGTTATGCATTTGTTTTTCTACCCGCAGATGTTCACGAGGGAGGCGCTGATTCTCCTAAACCGGCTAGCATCAAATCCAATTTACGCCAAGGTCACATTGGGTGTGTTGACCAATGAAGCAACTGCAGGCTTGACAATTGATGTTGCAAGTAGAATGTCGAGAAAAAGCCAAACCTATTGGAATCTTGATACTGGTACAAAACTACCCGTCGAAGATGAGATCATTGACTTAGCTGGTAATTTTTAATTACAGTAACTGATCATAGTTTGTCCTTTATAAACAGTAAATTGAGCGTAGTTTGTCTTTCAACTCCACTTTCAACACCTTTAATCAAAATTAGCGCCAACTCATCTCCAGTTTCTTAACCACCTCGTAAACTATTCTTTAAATTTTGCATCATCATGCAATCAATGTTAGTGATTTTAGCCTGGTTTATTTTTGTACCAATTTTTTTTTCTTCCATTTTTAGCATTTTGCAAATATGAACGAGATTCTTTTTTTGGTTGCTTTGTACCTACAGGTGATCCAGTTTGGTCCAATCCTCGATGCAGTTAATTTTTTAATTATTTTTTCAACTATTTTATGAGGAAATAACAAAGAAAGGGAGAACATGCTTACTGATCCTCGGGTTAGCTTAAATTAAGTTGCCTTTTCCTTTTTAAAACCAAAAATCAGAAAGTCAATTTGAAGGAGAAAAAATTATAGACTCTTAGAAGTCATGTTTTGACTTGATCTGACAACAGTTTTCGCTTCATGATGCACTTTAAGCTAAGGTTAGTTTAAATCTACATGCAACTTCTGGTGCATGTTGCCTTTAAATATGTGCATGTCTATGAATAGTACGCTTATCACAGTAGGTGCCAGCAGTAATTAAGTTTGACTCATTTTAAAATTTACTCTTCCATCTCATTCCCAAATCCCAGCCGGTAATTAATTAAGCGTATATAGCAATTTCCATATCTTAACTTAACATGTTAAAGAATCATATTCCTTGAATCTTATATTGACGCAGCGGATAATTCAAAACGATCTTCGATCGAAGAAAGTAGCAGTCGATGGAATGATGAATACTGGAATGCCCGAATTCGTTGATCCGAAGATACCGAACTCTAGCTATCTCTGACTCGTTGATCCGAAGATATCGGAAAGAGATCTACGATTCTTCGACGTTGATCTTGCGCACAAGATACCGTGAATCGGCTTCAACAAACGATGATCCGAGCGCACTCGAATGACGTTAGTGGAGATAGGAGATACACTCGACTACCAATTGAAATTGAAAGCAACAAGCTAACAAAAGAGAATTTTATTCAATATTCAACAACCTTTACAAATGACTTCACTTACCTATTTATAGGCTACAACACACCAACACAGAAAAATACAAGTCATAAGTCGGCAACCGACTTATCACATCTCCGACTTAACATAAGTCGCCTGCTATTTACAACACAGTTCAGAAAAAGTTTAAAATATTACAAGTCTTTAGGTCGGTTCCGACTTAAAAAATATTCACGCGACTTAAGCTAAGGTCGTTGACCTTCCTCCTTGTTTCTTCATTCGCGACTTAGATGAAATCGACGAAAGTCGTTCGCGAGCTATTGGAAGTCGGCAGCGACATAGGGTTAGATTGGAAGAGAATCTACATCGTCTCAGGCTTGGGTCGGGGATGGGTAACAAGGTGATTAGGCCGGAGCGTCGATAACTCGTTCGCGAGTTAGGGCAAGGTTAGGGAGAAGTAGCTAGGTCGGCAGTTGATGAGTCGGAGTCTGTTAGGTCGTCACTTGGAGTTAGGTCGGCACTGGGAGTGGAGCTTAGCTCGGCAATGGGAGTGGAGCTTAGCTCGGCAATGGGAGTGGAGCTTAGCTCGGCAATGGGAGTGGGAGTTAGGTCGGCAATGGGAGTGGGATTTAGGTCGGCAATTGGATTGGAGCTTAGGTATGCTGCTTCATTATCCTCCCCTTGTTGACGAAAATTCGACCTCGAATTTGTACTTCTCTCGTTTTCAACAAGCTCATATCCATGGTACGGAATCAAATGTTTAACGTTGAAAACGTCAGTAGTGTGAATGTGGTCTGGCAACTTTAACTGATAAGCATTGTCATTGATTTTCTTCAAGATTTCTACTGGTCCAATCTTTCGAGCTTTCAACTTGTTGTAAGTCCCAACTGGAAAACGATCTTTCGTCAATACCACGTAAACAAAATCACCCTCTTTGAAGACTACACTCCTTCGTTTCTTATCCGCCATTTGTTTGTACTTCTCATTTGTCTTTTCCAATCGTTCTTGAACGATTCTATGGCACTCCGTCAACCCTTCAACAAAATCAGCAGCTTTCTTAACTGTCTTCTTTGATTGTGGTATTATCGTTAAATCCAACGGACCCTTCGGTAAGCTCGAATAAACAATCTGGAATGGACTGAACCCAGTACTTCGATTCACAGCATGATTATGGGCAAATTCTGCCTGACATAACTTCACATCCCAACTCTTTAGATTATCTTGAACAAGACACCTCAACAAGTTTCCCAATGATCTGTTAACCACTTCAGTCTGTCCATCCGTTTGCGGGTGATAAGCACTACTAAACTTCAGCTTTGTTCCCACCATTTTCCACAAACTCAACCAAAAATGACTCAGAAATCGAGTATCTCTATCCGACACAATAGATTCTGGCAATCCATGAAGTCGATAGATCTCTCTGAAAAACAACTGAGCAACATGAACAGCATCCGCCGTCTTCTTACAAGAAATAAAATGTGCCATCTTCGAGAATCTGTCAACCACCACATATATGGAATCGTTACCACGCTGTGTCCTCGGTAATCCCAACACAAAGTGCATACTCACATCAACCCATGGTTTAGTTGGTATCGGCAACGGCATATATAAACCCGCATTAGTAGCAGTTCCTTTCGAAACTTGACATATATGACATCTCTCAACAAACCTCTCCACTTCTTTCCTCATTGACGGCCAAAAATAAGATTGAGAAATTAACTGCAAAGTACGATCTCTACCCACATGGCCTTCTTCATGTAGTTCTTTAACAATCTTCATTCTCAAGCTACAGTCTGGGATGCACAATCGACTTCCTTTAAAAAGGAAACCATCTACCATCAAAAACTCATCCGTCTTTCCCTCCTTAACTTTATCAACAAACTTCATGAAGTAAGGATCTTCAACAAATAATTCCGGCAACATTTCAAACCCCGTCACTTCAACCTTTAGCGTAGTCAACAAATGACTCCTCCTACTCAAAGCATCAACCACACGATTTGTCACCCCTGACTTGTGTTTCACAACAAAAGTAAACTGTTGCAGATATGCAATCCACGATGCATGTCTCGCTGAAATCTTGTCTTGCCCTTGCAAATGCTTCAATGCTTCATGATCAGTGTAAAGAACAAACTCCTTCTGAAATAGATAGTGTCTCCAGTGTTTGATAGATTGTACAACAGCATAAAACTCCACATCATATGTACTGTATCGCATCTTCGCTCCTGACAACTTCTCACTGAAATAGGCAATTGGACGCCCCTTCTGGCTCAACACCCCTCCAATCCCAACCTTGGGTGCATCAGTATGTAGTTCAAACACCAACTGAAAATCAGGTAGCACTAGAATTGGTGCAGATGTCAGCAATTCCTTGATTTTTCCAAAAGCAATCCCTGCTTCCTCTGACCATGAAAACTGCTTGCCTTTCATACAATCTGTAACAGGCGCCATCACACCACTGAAGTGTGGGATAAACCTTCGATAAAATGAAGCCAACCCATGAAAACTACGAACTTCCGTTATCGTCTTGGGCTGCGGCCAATTTCTGATCGCCTCAACTTTACTTTGGTCAACCTGTATTCCTTTCTCTGAAACAACATACCCCAGAAATAAAACACTATGCGTCATGAACACGCATTTCTTTGTTGCAGCATAGAATTGTTCTTGTCGCAATACCATCAGCACTTCTCTAAGATGATTCAAATGTTCCTCTGGACTTCCACTGTAAATAAGAATATCATCGAAATACACCACCACGAATTTCCCAATGAACGGTCGAAAAATCTGATTCATCACCCTCATGAACGTACTTGGTGCATTGGATAAACCAAATGGCATAACCAACCATTCGTATAGACCCTCCCTAGTTTTAAAAGCAGTCTTCCACTCATCTCCTGGTCTGATACGAATTTGATGATATCCACTCTTCAAATCAATCTTCGAAAAGATAGTAGCTCCACTTATTTGATCCAACAAGTCATCTAACCTCGGCATTGGAAATCTATATCTTACAGTAATCTTATTCAATGCTCGACTGTCAGTGCACATCCTCCACGTCCCATCCTTCTTGGGTACCAATAAAGCTGGTACAGCACAAGGACTCAGACTCTCCTGCACGCGCCCCTGTTCAAGCAATTCCTCCACCTGCCTCCGCAATTCTTCATGTTCCTTCGGACTCATTCGATAATGTGGTCTGTGTGGCAATACAGCACCGGGAACAAGATCTATCTGATGTTGTATATCCCTCAACGGTGGCAACTCCGTTGGTAACTCATTTGGAAATACATCGTCAAATTCTTTCAGAACTGGTTTAACTTCTTCTGGAATTTCAATCTCTTCACTGCTTTCTCGTCCAATCAACAAGAATACTTCCGGCTCTTCTTCAACTTCTTTAACAAACTCCTTCAAAGTCAATAAAGTTTTCAGCTCTTCGATTTCCTCCACTTTGTTTTCTTCCTGTTGGCGTTTCTTCGGAACCAGAGTAATCTTTGTACCTTCGAACATGAAACTGTAACTGTTGGTCCGTCCATCATGTTGTACTGCTCTATCGAACTGCCACGGTCTCCCCAGCAACAAATGACAAACGTCCATATCTACGACGTCACACCAGATTTCATCTTTGTATTTCTGCCCAATTGAAAACTTCACACAAGCTCTACGTCCAACTTTCACTTCACCACCCTTCCTCAACCAAGCTAACTTGTACGGTTTAGGATGTTTCTCAGTTTTCAACTCCAACTTCTTCACTGCTTCTGTAGAGATAATATTATCACAACTCCCAGCATCAATAACAAATTTACAAACTCTTCCCAGAATAGTGCATGTAGATTGAAAGATATTGTTTCTCAACCAACTACTTTCCTCCTCTTGCTTCGGTGTTAAACAACTTCTCCTCATCATCAATGCGTACCCGTCATCTCCCGATAGTAAGTCTTCCTCCTCAACTGGTAAAGAATTAGCGCATTCAGCTTCTTCATCCTCATCCTCAACCTCAGCAATCATTGCTCTCTTCTTTGGCTTTGGACACTCATTGCTTTTATGACCCATCTCCTGACAGTTGTAACATTTGAAACCGTTGTTAACCTTTGCCTTCTCAACCTCCTTCACCACTGGTTTACTGATAGGTTTAGACACATTAGAACTTCCACCAACACCCTTCACTTGATTATTGGAATTCGTAAACACACCACCTCCTCGTCGTCCCTGCTTCTCCCAAGCCAACGCTTTCTGATGTGCTTCCGCCACAGATCTTGGATCGAACATATTAACCATATCCTGAATCTGCATTCTCAATCCCCCAATGAATCTAGATGTCAGCTGCTCTTCCGTTTCCATAATATCATTCCTTGCAATAAGCTGATAAAACTCATCTGCGTAATCATTAACAGTCTTTGTGCCCTACCTCAAGTTCTGCAAACGTTGATACATCAAAGATTGATAATTGTAAGGTAAGAACGTTGCTTTCATCAATTTCTTCATTTTCTCCCAAGATTCAACTTTTGACTTCCCCATTCGTTCTCGTGTAAGTTTAGTTTGCTGCCACCATGCCAAAGCTCTACCCCTCAACCTTGTAGCAACCAACTTCACTCTACGACGTTCTGGAACTTCTTTGAAATCAAAAATTTCTTCAACATTAGCCATCCAATCCAAAAACTCCTCAGCCTGCATACCACCTTTGAATTCTGGAATTTCTGTCTTCATCCCAGATTCCCACTTGTGATCGTATTCCGACTGATTCCTTCCTCGTCCACGTCCTCGTCCATGAACACTACCACCATCATACTCTTCTTCACCATCCGATGTATATCGATGTCGATCCTGACCACCAACATCTCTACCACTACCATTCCTTCCACCATCATTCCTACGATCTACATTCCTCCGATCTCGATCAGTCACATTTCTATCACGACCTCGATCATCAACATTTCGATCACAATCTCGATCCACGCTTCTATGATCACTATCAACACTTCTCTCTCGATTTGAATGTGGTGAAATTCTACTTCTTCCATGGCTCGACTCAGGTGAAACCCTTCTCTGATTTTGACTCATTTCCAACATCATCCTCTCTAATCGACCAATCCCTTCCGTAAGCTTCTCATTGAAATTCTCGTTGATTCGTTGCTCCATTTCATCGGCCTCTTCTCTTCCGTATAAAGCATTAATATTGCGATGACGTTGAACTCGTCTTGGCGGCATGATTGAATTCTTCACAAACACTTCAACAAATTCACACTTCACGATTCAAACACCTTTCGAACTTTGATCCAAAATGAAATGGATTGAAAACTCCAACTTTGTTGCAAAATATGACGAACACGATGAACACACCTTCAACACTTCAAATTCTCGGCTCCAAGACTCGATTTAGCTATGATTGGCTAAAACAGGCTCTGATACCAAACTGACGCAGCGGATAATTCAGAAACAATGTAGATCGTTGAATGTAGCAATCGGTGGATTGGAAGATGCTGAAATGCTCGAATTCGTTGATCCGAAGATACCGAACTCTAGCTATCTCTGACTCGTTGATCCGAAGATACCGGGAAAGAGATCTACGATTCTTCGACGTTGATCTTGCGCACAAGATACCGTGAATCGGCTTCAACAAACGATGATCCAAGCGCACTCGAATGACGTTAGTGGAGATAGGAGATACACTCGACTACCAATTGAAATTGAAAGCAACAAGCTAACAAAAGAGAATTTTATTCAATATTCAACAACCTTTAAAAATGACTTCACTTACCTATTTATAGGCTACAACACACCAACACAGAAAAATACAAGTCATAAGTCGGCAACTGACTTATCACATCTCCGACTTAACATAAGTCGCCTGCTATTTACAACACAGTTCAGAAAAAGTTTAAAATATTACAAGTCTTTAGGTCGGTTCCGACTTAAAAAATATTCACGCGACTTAAGCTAAGGTCGTTGACCTTCCTCCTTGTTTCTTCATTCGCGACTTAGATGAAATCGACGAAAGTCGTTCGCGAGCTATTGGAAGTCGGCAGCGACATAGGGTTAGATTGGAAGAGAATCTACATCGTCTCAGGCTTGGGTCGGGGATGGGTAACAAGGTGATTAGGCCGGAGCGTCGATAACTCGTTCGCGAGTTAGGGCAAGGTTGGGGAGAAGTAGCTAGGTTGGCAGTTGATGAGTCGGAGTCTGTTAGGTCGTCACTTGGAGTTAGGTCGGCACTGGGAGTGGAGCTTAGCTCGGCAATGGGAGTGGAGCTTAGCTCGGCAATGGGAGTGGAGCTTAGCTCGGCAATGGGAGTGGGAGTTAGGTCGGCAATGGGAGTGGGATTTAGGTCGGCAATTGGATTGGAGCTTAACATGTTAAAGAATCATATTCCTTGAATCTTATATACTGTTGCTGCTATCACATCACATGTTTTCTGTTCATCGTTTCATTCGGTGATCAAATTAATTAATTTGTCCCACATGTATACATGTTGTCACATCCATGCTTTACACATTTTGGCGACGTATCAATACGGAGATGGTTAGGTCCCGATCGAGCTGGTTGTTGTACTTTATAATGCCCCGTTCGAAGCGTTTGATTTTGTGCAGTTTGCTATCAGATCATGAAAGAGCACTGAAAACTAAACATTAATAAACGATCTCCACCACAACACTGTGATGAGTATTCTGTAATAAACACCATCTATCAGTGCATGTATGGACTTCAAGGGAGCGAAGAAGATATTATTATATTCTCCATAGTGAGATCAAATAACAATGGATCAGTTGGTTTTCTTTCAAATTGTCAGCGCCCAAATGTTGCATTGACCCGAGCCCGGGCGCAGTTTGAGCTCAGTTACATTATTAATTATCAACTTAATTTAATGTTCAATTTAATTTTTATAAAGGAAGTGCAAATTCAATTTAATGTGATATTAAATGCAGGCACTTTTAGAGGAAGCGGAAAAAAAGAGGAAATTGGATGATAGTTCTAAGGGTGGAGTCGAAGATCTTGAAGATGACCCAATTGTGGAAGTTTTTGGTTCCGACACGAAGAAAAATTATTATCGAGCAATTACTTCTACTTCTTCAATAAAACAAGTGAAGATGGCTCGAGCTGTAAAAGCTGTAACTGAAAAGAAGCAAGCCGTGGATTATGTATTGTTATGAAGTAGTTGATTATGTATTGAATTAACCAACTTAATTATGTATTGTACTTATTATGAAGTAGTTGACATTGTTATGAAGTAGTTGACTATGAAATTTATGTTGTTATTTGATCATGAATATTGTAAATTTTGGGTTCCTATTGAATGTAGTATAATAATGTTGTTAAAGCGTTATAAACGTTGGCAATTAAAATATACCAACGCATATAAGCGTCAGCATAGAAAATTAAACAATGTTGGATGGTTAATTTGCCAACGTTTATAAGCGTTGCTAAATAATATAAACCAACGTTTATAAGCGTTGGCGAATACAACCTTCCAACGCTTATAAGCGTTGGGAAACTAAACTCGTCAACGCTTATAAGCGTTGGCAATAAATTGCGACGCCTCTACAGCGACGCTAATAAGCGTTGCTGAAACTGTTTGCGACAGTTATACTCGTTGGGAATCACCTGTTTTGGTGTAGTGGGATGCAACCACACGATCGGACGACTAAGGTGGATACTAGCCAATCTGGTTCACTCCCGAAAAAGAAAGAAAGCCGGACACAATGCGGATGGTCATATAGTTCTCATATTTTATCACTATTCATATCTCTAATAATAAGTCGACACGTAACTCTCATACCTATATTATCAACAAGATACTCCTCACCGAGTATCACATGGACCCATGAGTGTAATCCCCATTTGAGTGACATTGACTTACAACAAATAATCAAACAAATAACATAACGACGTCACATACCACCGCATGTTATTCGGATAATTATTCAAAGATCATTAGATACACTTGATCCACACTATATATATTTCTATATGACAAGTCCAAAGAATAACCGATTGGCAATACCCCTTCCCAAAATGGTATTACTAATCCATTTATTCAAATTTCTCATCACATAGAAATAAAATCTTATAAATCAAATAAAAGGATGTCATCACCATATCATATTAAAATAACCAATTAAATCTATATCAACTATAATCGCTCATATTATCTAAATAAATATTGAGAATATGAGAAAACAGAAACTCAGAAATCATTAGTAAACATTTATATATTCCAAATCAACAAATGGGGAATGATTGATCTAGAGAATTATAAAATAAATTATCTAAATAAATATAATTATAAAACTACTAAATTGTTATCTCATAAAATCATTTATATCATTTTATTTCATATAAGAATATAAATGCTTATAAACAAACAATAAATATATATTCAAATTTAATTTATTTAATAGACATTTGCATATTCAGAAAATAATATATATTTCTTTTTAGCTCCAAAATAGTTATAGAAGTTAAACAATTTATATAATTCTTATTTCATAGTTTTCGAAAACAATTATTATTTTTAAGCACCTTTAAACCAACCAAAATCAATTATATAAGTTCATTCTTAAATATACTTAACTACACTCATTTAAAATGTATAAATTTATAAAACAAAATGAATACTAAGGGATGGATAATAATTCATATTCCAAAATCAATTAAGTAATCATCTAAACTCCGATTTAATTTAATATTTATAATAAATAACTCATTTTCTAGTTTTATACAAACTTAGTTGATTATTAAATATTTACTAATAACATTAGAAACACAAACTTTAAATTCTCGAAATAATTTATAAAACTAAATATTACATATAAAAGTTATTTCATATTTTATATAATCCATTACCATTATTAAGTAATATAATACTATCCAAAACAATTTTATATATTCATAATCTTTTATATATCGCTTAGAAATAATATTATTGATTTCATATTTTATTTTATAAAAATATTAATATATTATATTTTCCTTTTAAAACAATTTTAAAACTTATAATATATTACTATATTGATTTGAAATAGAATTTTATAACCAATAGAAAACTATATTTCTATTTGTAATTAAAATATATTTGTAAATTAAAAATAGCTAAATAGAATAATATTTAGGAAATTGTTTATAGATTAATATACAAATAATTATCTAATTCAATTCACAAATGGACAGAACCCCATTTATAAATAGATACATCCAACTAAAACAAAATTCTAGATTAATCCATAATCATATCCAATTCCGCACAATCAATTCAATCCAACAATCAATAATCCATAACACAAAAATTAATTTCAACCAAAAAATTCAATTTTATCCAATATTGCAACAAGCAATCAATATCAACTAAGTTCATCACACTACAACAAAAATAACATATTACAACGCCCTTTTTACAACGGGCATTGATTGACCGTTGTAATAGAATGCTATTACAACGGTCTTTCAGGTCCGTTGTAATAGATGCCCTATACAACACCTTTTTACAACGGGCAATGTTTGCCCATTGTAATAGAATGCCAATAATTTTTACAACGGTCCCTCCAACATTTCCTTTATCCCTACTAATAGTTTTTTCCCAAATCATTTTTTGCATTCCTCAACTAAAGAAACCCTAGCTCCTAAGTCAGAACACGGTAGACCGCATCTCCAAGCACTCCACGAGCTTCGCTGCTGCTAGCTTCTCCGCTACAAGCTACTCCACGAGCGCCACCATTCCCGTATAAGACATGGAGCTGCTTTCTTCGCCCTAATTATCGACAATATGGTAACTCTGTTTAATTTTTCTCTTCCCTTTGCCTCAATATGGTAACTCCCATTTCAGCGTTCACTTTCTTTACAAATTTGTTAATTATTTCTCCTCAGTTCTTGATTGGTTTAATATTACCGACTCTATCAACTATTTTGGCATGTTACATATAATTATACGTTGCATTTAAATCTTAATTATTATGTATTTTATGAGATCTAGGATAGGCAAATCTTGAATTTTAAAGGAAAGTATGAATTGTCGTATGGTACTTTGCACCTTTCCGTAAGAATTAGCATGCTATTTTTTAATCTTATCTCAAAATGAATCTTATGTGTAGGCTTAGAATTTGAGGACGGAATTTTAGGATTTTGTTATGGTGGTGGTCGGCCTTTAGTTTTATTAAGATTATGCGATTTATGAATATGAAAATTAATGGTCTTCAGTTTACAGTAGTAATATTTGTCAGGCATTGATTACAATTTTCTTCCTATAAGTCTATTATTCTCTAAAGAACCGAGTTCATCTGATTTCTACTAATGTCAAAATTAAATTGTTAAACGCAACTGAGAGCTACCAGGAGAAGTTTGGAGATTATTTGTATAATGTTCGATTATGAAGATTGAGACTTTTTTTCATTTTTTAGTTATTTTGGGTTTTCATGCGGACATAATTTCACATTTCCCTCCTCCCTCTTAAGCGTAATCAAGGATGATTTTTTAACTGAAATAATTTATCAATAAAATTAATTTAAGTTTGATGAGTAATTATTTAGAGCATTCTGTTATTTTAATAAATTATAAAGTATTATTCTTTAGCTAATGTTGATTAGAGTATTGTTTTAGTATTTGGCAAGATTTATTGTTTGCTCCAATTTAATTATCATCTAGAGCCTGTCTTGATTGTATCTATATGTGTGTCCTGAGCCTCCATTTTTCAAAACTGTGGAGTAAAAGATGAAAGTTGAGTGTGAGATGAAAGTGAAAATGAAAGGTAAACATTGTATAGTAAGAAAAAACGATAAGTAAAAAAAAAATAAGTTTGGAGTGTTTGGTTTTCGTACAACAGTTGATTATAATAAGAACATGACGAGTTATAAAATGAGATTCAGATGAACAGTATGATATGAATTGATTTATTTGATAGATAGGGAGTTAGGTGCATGCTGAAGTGAGTAGCGATTGACAGTATAGCAAGGATGGTAGGGAGTTAAAAAGAGTTTTAGTTCACGTGGGAGTGGTGACATTAGTTTGCATCCAGTAGAATTTAGAAAAATGAAAAGAAAACTTCCCTGCTTTCATTTTTGCTGATCCGATCAATTGCAGTTTGGAAAAAGAACCCGACTTTTTTTAACTTTTAACTTTCTTTCAATTCTGAAGACAGACAGGAGTCAGATCCAATGCTGCAAATAAACAGATGGATGAGCTTGATTTATTGCATGATTGCTCTGCACCGGCAGCAGTAAGCTAAATTTATTGCATTATTCATTTCGGTTCTCTTCAGCTCTCCTCATGCAAACCATATATTGTTTTTTTATAGGTGCAGAGCACATGCATGCATTTATCATTGATGTCATATGCATCAAAAGAAAGTAACTCACTCATTAAACACTATGGTTACGAGCAGCTGCTAACTGCACACATAACCTGCTTGAGAATTGCTACGCCGATGGATCAGCTGCCGAGGATCGATGCCCAGCTAGCACAGAATCAATGTGTCATTACCAAGTATTTTATCATTAGATATGGTAGTAAGCGGGGTCAGATTGTTGGTGCTGATAATAAGGAGCTTGATTAATTCATGGTGCGTCTATTTTTTCTTTTTATTATGTTGGCATAAATTTGCTTTAATTAATGGTGCATCTGTTATTCATGTTTTTTTTTTGGGAAACAAACTCTGATGTGTTATGTTCTTTGTTTCACAAAACAAGTTGTATGTGGAACTCTCTTGAAAGCACTTCAAACAAGTTGTTTCACAAAACAAATCTTTGCTAAGTGAAGGTAAAAGTCCCTGAACAATCAACTTAGAACCGGTAGTTGCTGGTCCATTCAGCTCTTAGTACATATATTCAAAGTCACAGTTTTTTATAGTTATATTAAAATTGTAGACACCCACAATTTAGTGCTTTTCCTATGTTTTGGAGTTGCGTTCTCAACATACATGCCATATTAAAATTGTAATAGCAATATTAGTTAGGTGATTTAGGGGTAATGCCATATTAAAATTGTAATAGCAATATTAAACATGATGTTTTAGTAGCGATGAGAGAGTTGCTGAATATTATTTTATCTGTTTAAGGAACAATGCTGCAACATATCCTTTTCTTTACATTTTTTCAAATATTCCCATCTAAATCATAAGAGCGGAAACAGCTTTGAAGAAACCACTGCTTGAGCAGAGAAACAAAACTAAAGAAAATTCACGTGTTCAACACGTCACGTTAGATCTTATTTGAATGAATAATGGTTTGCATTCCCCATCAGAAAAGATAAAGTGCCATGATAACTTACAATCAGTTTTTGCATTGTTATAAAGTTTCCTACACACTACCTCACAAATTTTTGAAATAAGCAGAATGGAGTCTACATTTCCCAGGGGCTTTGGGGTTATTTCTGTACATGGTTCAGTTTGGAAAAGCAATAATATGCTCGGACGCGAGGCTGTTGGCTTGGGGGTCGCGGGTTTTGGGGGCGACAGTTTCAATTTGCAGTTGAATTTGGGGCAATGGGTAGATGATGTAGTAGTGGTGTGATATGCAGAAGGGGACGGTCAGAAGCTTGATGTTTTGGCACTGTGTGGTCAGAAATGAAGTGCTGGCGGACAGAGAAGAGGGTGGCTGATGGTTGAATATTTGGACTGTGTTGTATCAGTTTGGGATGAAGGGGATGCAAATGAATCTTTGATTATGGAACTGGTGATTATGCAAATGAATGCAAATGAAGGGTAGTTGAGGACTGGTGATTGTGAAACTGGTGGTGATGTGTATGTTAACAGTGGTGTGCTTGTGGTAAATGTTTGAGGAAGTTGTGGAAAATGTATGTTTGATGAAGTGGTTGGTGTGCTTATGGTAGTTGTCCGAAGAGGTTTGTGCAGTGTTTCGGTGGTGATGTGATGACAGCAAGTTGAAGAGGATGCATGAGAGGAGGAATTGGTAGCAGTATGAAGTTCAGGCAGGGAGTATTGCACATTGCAACAGTTTTTGAATGTTAAAAAAGAAGAATTATGTTTAACTCATGTTACACATGATATTGTTTTATGATAATATTTATTACTCGTTAAATTATTCATTATTGATATGGAGGTATGCTGGTGTAATTTTTTTTTAAAATATGCATTTATTTTGCAACGGTCAGAAACCGTTGCAATATTATATATTACAACGGGCATTGCCCGTTGTAAAAAGGTGTATTACAACGGGCATTGCCCGTTGTAAAATATGATCGACATATTCCATATTACAACGGGCATTGCCCGTTGTAAAATATGGGTGACCTATTACAACATCGCCTATTACAACGGTCCGTTGCCCGTAGTGGAACACATATTACAACGGGCATTGCCCGTTGTAAAAAACTTGTTTTGTTGTAGTGTCACAACACCAAACAAATAATTCAACTCTGCAATACAGAAATAATTCAACTCTGCAATACAGTGGTCAATCGGGATAATATATATGTGTCTCAATGCAATATAGATATAGATGTGCGTTTAAAGAAAAACTCACCGAATCGAGCGAAAACCAATACTGTCTTTATCGTCTTTGTACTACCATAACGTAGTTCATCGCACCGCTAGCAATCTGCCTCGCTGCCTCCAATACCAGAACATCAACTATCATGCTTTCTTTGTCGCCAATAGCCACTAGGACTTCGCCAGCGCCTCCTTCTCCTCGAAACTTGCAAGCCTGGGTCGTTGACATCAAGTCCAATTGCGATGCCATGGATCGCTTTAACCACGCTTGAATCCTCGATCATCTTGCTCCAGTCGTGACACCTCCTTAGGTTGTGATCACAAATCACCGTCACACACGGTAGCAATGCGGCCACAACGCATGACCTTCTCCCTCCATCGGCAATGCTCGCCTATTGCCAAGCACGGTCGCGGTTTCAGCTTCGATTGATTTCTTTTAATTAGGTAGTCACAATTTGTTTTTAAGTATTTCTGAAATTTGGGGTCTCGGTCTTGGTTTCGAAGAGAAGTGGATATTGGGTAAAGAAGGTCCTAGAGAGAAATGGAAGGTGATTAAGTGGGCTTGGACCTACTTTATTTAGGGATTTTAAATTCCAATTTAATTTAGTTTCTATTTATTTTTCTTCATATTTCAATTTAAAATTTTAATTCTTTTCATTTATTGATAAATATATTCCAATCTAGTGTAAACTGATTTACTCTTTAAAAATAGTTTATATTCAATTTAAGCAATTTATTCGATTTCAACAAATTATCCGAAAAGAATTTATTGATCTAATTCAATTTGCTAAATCAAAATCTTTTATTAAATGGAATTAAATTAACAATTTTTTTTTCAAAGTATTAATGATCAAATATCGAATTCAAATTTTTTTTTGTTTTAATTAAATTTACATATAATTACGGTGTAGAAAGCAGGGTTGTTGCATGTAGCAGGTAAGATCCTGAATTTCCTTCTATACCCAGGTTTCATTCCCTAAATAACGTGCATGGTTTGACTGAAGAGGTTCTGTCCGATAGCAGTTGGTTAAGTAGATGGATGTGGTCACTTTCTCGTCTGGGTTCCATCATATGTCGTTTTGGTTTGGTCCCTTCCATTTCCCTCCTTATACGGTCTTGGATCCATACCGGACAAATGGTAGTTCTTTACACCGGACAAGAATTATTGTCCGGTGCATTGCCTACCAAACAAGAATTCTAGTTCGGTGGTATAATTACTAGACAAGAATTCCTGTCTGGTATGTTTTCATTGTCAAACAATGAGATGTTTGGCCACCGAACCGATCGCATGTTTGTGCCTACCCCGAGCAGTGTGAACTATTTGACCACTAGAGCGACCATAGGTATAACAAGCATGCCTTATTCTTCCTATCCATTCCATCAAACTTTTGATATCGTCCTACACCTTCATCTTGGATCTACCCCCGATGTTTAAAACTCCATGGACGCAAATGCCTACAACAATCACTACTAGAAATACAGTATATAGCCACGAAGGCTTTCTAACGGCCGCCAACGGCATTTTCCAACGGCTACCAACGGCACGTTTTTCTTTAACTTGTCGTTGGTAGCCGTGGATAACCGTTGGAAATAACGCCGTTTGCGGCCGTTGGTAACCGTTGGAAATTTGCGTATACCTGCAACCAGACAGAGACCAAAACATTATTCTCATCTTCCCCAATTCAACCAAAACCCTTCTCCTCCCCTCCTCTTTTCCACCTCCAACCTTCCCCACGCAACCAACAGCTGCTCCAACGCCATCACTCAACGCCAACATCCTCTCTCCATTCCTAGAAGTCTCCAAAATCAGGTTTTTCTAAAACCCTACAATTTTTATCTTTTCTAATTTTGTGTTAATTTGCTGTTATATTTGTATCCAATGACATATTGCTTGTTTATTACACCAAACTAAATGCTAATTACAATTATTGTCATCCAAATGTCCAAATTGTTTGTGTATGTATATATTATGCACATATGTAAAATATGTTTATAATTTAGTATAAATGCGCATGTGAATTAGCATTAGATTAGTTATGATTGATTTAAATTATTTTGTGTATGTTTTGTAAAATGTTAGAAAAACATGAATTAGTGAAATATTTTACGAACATGAATTATATATTTTGTGAAATATTAAAAATCATATAATTTACTATATATGTATTTATTAAAATAATAGAATATAATGCATAATATGCCTTATTTTATATATTTAATAAAACGGTAACATAAAAACCAAATTTAAATCCCTTAGTGAATTTTTGGCCCCGTCTGACAGGTATTGTATATGATCGTTGTATGAATATTCGTTTTTATTGCAAAACGGATATTCATATTCATCTGATACAATATCTGTTGGATTTGTCTCTGTATTGGACAAGTTACAAACACTATAAAGTAATTACGTTTCGTAAATCATATCGTTATAAACGGTTCACAAAATTTCGACGGCATTTCCTTTTTGTTCCTTGTGTACATGCATTGTGTACGATACAAGGAACACGGGGGAAGTGCTGCCGAAATTTTGGGAAATCGTTTATAAAGATATGATTTAAGAAATGTAATTACTATTGTGTTTGTAATGGGAAGTAGGATAACCGACCATCACAAAAGGTACAAAAATGTAAACAAAATAGCAAGAAATATAACTTTGTATATAAACGAAAATGGATTATAAAAAACAGTAAAATCTAAAATGTGTTTATCGAATTTGATTAATAGTTTTTTTACTATTGATCATAGGTTTAACAGTAGGAAAAATGGTCAATTATTTTATTGATCGGAGCTGGATGTATCAAAGAAGAGAATTGGGAGGCTCGATAAGTACACATTTTCTCAACGGGGTTAATGTGTTTGTCGAATTTGCTTTAAGTAATATTGGAAACGACGTAGAAATTCGTTGTCCATGTAGTAGGTGCAAATTGTTGAAGCATTTAGTACCGAATATGGTTAGGATTCATTTGCGCCAATATGGTTTCATAACCAATTATTTGGTGTGGGATCGTCATGGAGAAAGTATAACACATAACGAAGAACAGTCAATAGAGGTCATTAGTGATGAAGTTAGTACGACGAATCTCATAGAACATATGGTTGAAGATGCAGCACGATCAATGTTCCCTACTGTTGAATTTAATAACGAAGATGTTAACGTCGAAGAGGAACCAAATGTTGGAGCGAAAAAAATATATGATTTATTGGATGCTGCTAAGAAACCTCTTTGGAATGGATGTACTAGCGGCACTCAATTATTGGCAACTGCAGAGTACATTGCGATGAAATCAAAGTACAACTTCACAGAAGCCGGATTTACGGCTGTTGTACAAACTGCTAAACGCCATATGCCATCAGATAATTTAATGTGCGAAAATTATTATGAAGTGAAAAAACTAATGTCATCTTTTGGTTTACCGTATCAAAAAATTGATACATGTCTAAATGGTTGCATGTTGTTTTGGAAAGATGATGTCAGTCTTCGGAATTGTAAAATATGTAATCAAGAAAGATACAAGCCAAGGAAAAAAAAGGGAAAAGAAGTTCCATACAAGCGTATGCATTATTTACCTATCACTCCTAGACTTCAAAGGTTATATGCATCATCTGTAACAGCGCATCATATGAGATGGCACAGTGTGAGAACACCTGAAGAAGGTACGTTAACACACCCATCTGATGGAGAAGCATGGAAGTATTTTGATAAGAAATATCCCGATTTCGCAGCGGAGAGCCGTAACGTTAGACTAGGTTTGTGTACTGATGGATTTTCACCGTTTTCTCAGTTTGGTTCTAAATATTCATCTTGGCCTATAATAATCACACCTTACAATCTACCCCCGTGGATGTGTATGAAAACTCCATATATGTTTCTCACAATTGTCGTCCCTGGCCCCGATGATCCGACACAGGGTATCGATGTTTACTTACAACCGTTAATCGAAGAGTTGAAAACATTGTGGTACGAAGGAGTTGAAACATACGACATATCAAAAAAGAAAAATTTTCGGATGTTCGCTTCTCTGTTATGGACTATTAGCGATTTTCCTGCATATGCAATGCTTTCGGGTTGGAGTACAGCCGGTCGTTTTGCTTGTCCTTACTGTATGGAAGAAACACGAGCATTTTCTTTACGGCATGGGAAGAAAATTTCATGGTTTGATTGTCATCGACGTTTTCTCCATATTAATCATACTTTTAGAAGAGACAAAAAAAACTTCATAGCTAATAGACATGAGACTTTACAACCACCAACGATTTGGTCAAGTGAAGATATATATGAACTTGTCAAAGATTATCCAAAGATACATGAAGCCGGGCAGCAAACTGAAATCCAAGGTAAATCGACGTTTCATAATTGGTGCAAACAGAGTATATTCTGGGAGTTGCCTTATTGGAAAAATATCTTAATCCGTCATAACATTGACGTGATGCATAACGAGAAAAATGTATTCAATAATGTGTTTAATACACTTTTGAATGTTAAGGGAAAGACTAAGGACGATCTGAAATCAAGACGTGATATAGAAGAAATATGTAATCGTCCTGAGCTTCATATGAAGCCAAATGACACTAAAAAACCCAAAGCATGTTATGAATTAGATAACAACCAAGTTAAAGTACTGTTAAAATGGGTGGAAGGATTACGATTTCCTGATGGAATTTCATCTAATCTTCGTAGATGTGTCGACTATAAGAACGGAAGACTGAGTGGGATGAAAAGCCATGATTGTCATGTAATGATGCAAAATTTGTTACCCGTCGCTTTCAAAGAATTGTTGCCCGTAAAAGTTTGGAAGGTTATAACAGAACTTAGTTTATTTTATAAGGAGCTTTGTTCAACTACGTTAAAAGTTGACCGTCTTCGTAAACTTGAGGTAGAAATCCCTATACTGCTCTGCAAACTGGAGAAAATATTTCCTCCAGGTTTGTTCAACGTAATGGAGCATTTACCTGTTCATCTTCCATTTGAAGCACGTCTTCGAGGTCCTGTGCAATATGGATGGATGTATCCATTCGAGAGGTATGTTGTTAATACTGAGTATGTAATTTAAGTATAATTAAAAATCAATATTGATATGAAATAATTTTTATCAGGTACTTAAATCATTTAAAGAAAAAAGTGAGACAAAAAGCTCGAGTTGAAGGTTCGATTTGCAAATCATATATCGAAGAAGAAGCATCGTTCTTTTTCTCTCATTATTTCAATGATCATGTGAATTTATCATTTCAAAGTGTTGTGCGTAATGATGAGGCCGTCGAACAAGATTTTTCTTCTGAAGCAATGTTATCTATTTTTAAACAACATGGTCGACATGCTGGAAAATGTGTAGAAGTATGGTTAGATGATAGAGATTACCATGCAGCACACACGTATATTCTTCTTAATTGTCCAGAAGTTGCACCATTTATTAGGTAATTATCAGATTACAAGTTTTGATAAATTTAATTTAATACTGCATGTGTTAATTAATAATAAAGCAATATATTGTTTTTGTTTGCAGTGTTTATGAATCACAAAATCCAAACGGCGATTTAAGCAAAAATTTCGCTACTTGGTTTTCGAACTACGTTTGTGATCCTACAAATAATGTGGTCGATGAAGGATTAAAACATTTGGCGTTGGGACCGAAAAGGAAAGTTAAAACGTATCCAATATTTTTCGTTAATGGTTATAAATTCAACACCAAAGAATACGGTGCTGAAAAATTAACAAACAATACCGGTGTATTTGTTAAAGGCAGTGATGATCCTAATAATCATATACATGATTTTTATGGCGTGTTAACCCAGATTTTGCAATTGACATATTTTATAAGACCCGCAGAGGAAGTTTTTTTGTTTAGATGCAACTGGTTCAGCAATGTTCTAGGTTCTGGTATTAACGTGCATCCAAATTATAATCTTATAGAAATAAAACATACCTCCCGTTATCAGCCATACGATCCGTTTGTACTAGCCAAACAAGCCCTACAAGTTTATTACGCCCCTTATCCGTCTCTAAAAAGAGATAAAGCGGATTGGTCTGCGGTTTTTAAAACCAAGACGAGATTTGCATTCGATGGAAAAAATATTCCAGAAGAACAAGCCTATCAAGCAGATATCGAAGAAAATGTTGAAACCACAATTACAGACGATCAAACTGATTTTGGACAATTAAATGATGAGACAAATGTATTAGTCGAAGCATTTGAGAGTGTAGAGGAAAACGATATAGAACACGAGATCGAGTCTGAATCAGAAAACGACGAGGACTGAGTTAAATCCGGTAATTTTTACAATTATGTATTCACGCACACGCATCACATATATATCATCTCATCATCATTACATGCACCACATATCATCATCATTTTATCTATGTCTATAATTAAAAATGAAACTTTTCAACAGGTATTATGTCAGGCTCCAGACGTCGTAGCTCTTCTCGCTCGGCCGGCGAGAGTAGTGGTGAGCCTCCAGCTCGACCACTTGTATATTTGCAGCCGAAGGCTGATGGAGCGTAAGTATCAAAATTAAAATGATAACAATATAAATTTGTTCATACATATATATACTTGTCTAAAGCTTTGTTTTATTTAACACAGGGGATTTGATTTGGAGCCCTCAGGAGTTGTGCTTGGCATTTCCAAGCAATCATATATGAGCAGGATGACAGATTGCTGGCCTAAGTGGAGTAAGATCCCTGACCATGTCAGGGAGGCCATATGGCAGGATTTTCTGGTGAGTTTATATATACTACTTTACTATATGCAGATGGAGTCGGAGAGGAACTCTGCCAATAGAAGTAGGAATCCTGTAACGCATCGTGGCGGATCCAAGTCTTTTCAGCATCCCCGTGAGGACTTGGTAAATTTATCTAAACCGTTATTACATTTTGTATATTAATTAGTTCGGTAATTAGCTATGAAAAAATAAAATATATAAATTATTTATTGCAGGAAAGATCGGTTGGACGTCGCGTGTCTATGATGGAGGTATTTACCCGCACCCACGCATCAAGACAAACAGACAATGCTGGCAATATTACATATCAGTGGGATGGTGATGATAAGGCGACGGCTGCATATGTATGCATATTTTAAAACTTATTTTATTAATATCGATATGTTTAAATCATATTCTACTAATTTTAACCTGTAATTGTTTTTTATTTTAGGCAAAGTTTCAGGAGGCACGGGCAGAGCTGCTTTCAGAATCGGATCGCGATGAGTTGACGGTAGAGGAGGAAGATAATATTTTCGACGTTATTATGGATCCGACGCAGCGGAATAGGCGCTATGGCTATGGAAACCAAACAGTAATCTTATAAACATTGCAATATTATATTTAATAAATTAACATATAGATACAATATACATATGATGATTTCTAGTTGAGTTAACCTATATATTTAATAAGTTAACCTATATATTGTAATAAAAATATGCATTTATTTGTGGTATATGCATTGCTTAAGATCACGTCATTTACGTTTTTATATTTTAAAATATACATTGCTTACGAAAATGATTATAATACAAATGTGAACATCTCATATTCTATTTGCAGGTTCGGGCAGCTCAAAAGGCGTGTGACAAAGCTGAAATAAAAGAGCTTAGAACCATGGTTGAGCAGTTGCAAGAGCAGGACCGTCTTCGCGCTATACAAATGGAGCAGCTGAATCAACGTTTAGCGGAGTACGCGCAGAGGCATGGTTCCTTCCCTTCGTCGTCTGGTGCTTCCGGAGGTGATGATGATGCTTGAGAGGTATGATGATTATTGTTTTGTGGTTGGTTATTGTATATATTGACTTTGAGGTGGTGAGGATTGTGTTTGATGGTTATTGTGTATGTATTGACTTTGAGGTGGTGAGGTTTAAGTGTTTGCATTGTACATATTGACTTAAATATGGAGTTGGAGTTGGTGAGGGTTTGGTTGTAATGTTTGAATATGGAGTTGGACTTGAATATGTAATGTTTGATGTTGATTTTTGGTTGTTTATATTGTTTGTGGTATAATGTGTTGAATATGTGATATATATGTGAAATGGAGTGGAAATTGAATGGAAATTGATATATATTGATTGTGTGTGGTTGGAAGGTGAATCGCGTGCTGCTGTAAAAAAAAATTCACCCATATTAGCAATGGCTACCAACGGCTAACAACGGCTTATTGGTCAGTTTTTTGCCGTTGGTAGCCGTTGGTAGCCGTTACTAATTCCCCGTTGCTTCCGTTGGAAGCTGTTGGAAGGCGTGGTACTCTATTCCCACGCTATTTCCAACGGCTACCAACGGCCGCCAACGGCTAGGAGCCGTTGGAATAGGCTATTTCCCTTGTAGTGAATATGTATATACACATATTAGTTTTAATATATATATATATATATATATATTTCACACGAGCAAAAACATCTTCCCATGGCTTAAAATTATTTAACACATACATACACACTGTGTAGTTAAAGCGCTTAGCAGTTCTATAACGGTAGAGCTGTAAAAAGTTATAGCGAGGATAAAGCAAGGATATGACAAAAAATAGTGGAGATGCAAAAAGCTTCAATAGATATAAAATGAATTATTTAAAATTAATTTATTCTCATTCTCACCTCATTTGTATAGAAAAATATGTATTGTTAATATCATATAGGAAATTCAAGAATATCATGATTTATGCAGATTTGATTTAGTGACTACAATAGATCTCTAACTTCAATTGAGCGCTTATGCCTTAAAATTAGGTCTTTATCCTAATTTTGTCGATTTATTTTAAAAGCAAACTAGTCAAATCAACCTTTTTATATCATTTTGCTAATCGAGTGCTAAAAAGTCTTGATTTAGCGGTTGTAGCGGAAAATAACGGGGCTTAAAGAAGATCTACCGTATAACAACACTAGATTCGTGTCGGTTTAAGAGTGCTACGCGCTATAGCGGAGATTTTACGGTGCTTTAGTAGGTCTTTAACTGCATAGTATACACATACATACATACACACACATATATACACACACACATACATACATACATATACATGTGTGTGTGTGTATGCTCGACCATGAGTCATAATATTCGTATATAAATACAAGAAGTTATTTTAAAGTTATATACATATGTATGTGTGTATATAATCACGGTTTAAATATATAAACAAAGGAAAGTCAAGGACCTCTAACTCAAGTGGTTAGAGTTTTGCTACTTTAGACAAATGTTCTAAAGATCATAGGTTCGAGCCCTTGAGATATCATAATGAGTGCTCTGCTTGAAATAACTATTATTCTTTTTTTTTTAAATGTAAACAAAGGAAAAGATTGTGTTAATATAAATAGAATTATATTAACAAAAAGAGGTACGTTTTATAAATGTTTTAAACTAACAAACAAAAGGAGAGGATTTTTGATTAAATTTAAACTCAAATAAGTAGGAATGATTTTTTGTTTGATTAGCTTTATATTTAAATTATAAAACATATATGTTAATGTGAATAAAGTTAGTATATTGTTAAATTTTATACATACACACACACATACATACATACATAGATATACATACACATGTTTTAACAAGTCAAATATTTCATACCATATTTTTTTTGTAAGAGATCCCAATAAGAGGACTACGCTTATATTTAACAAGCAATACAAGCTGAGTATAAAAGTTGTCTTATAAAATGCAACATGAAGAGAAAATGTGAAGATCGACATGGAGCTAAAGATGCATAGGTTGAAATCCAGGATGTAGAGAAAAGAACTAAAACAGTAGATGTGTAGCTTGTATTGTTGTTTATTGGCCATTGATGTTGTTGAAAATACATGCAGGAATAAGATACTATGGCTATATCTGGTTAGTGATTGGAAGACTATTGATGTGGTTGGGGTGTTGAAGCTTGTATTACTGAGGTAGAATGTGTGGTTGAGTTTGGAGTGCGGCGATGGATGTTGAAGTGGAGGAGAGCGCATGCTGAGTTAAACCAACCAAAATGAGTAGTGGCTGCTGAATGGTCGGGACATGTACGAAAGATGCACGTTGTGGTAGTGCAAACCAATTGTAAGGCAAGTATGGAATGCAGGCAAAAAAGGTAAATTTAGAAGGTTGGAGCATGCATGTTTTTGACCTGAAGCAAACAAAATGTGTTGAAGCTTAAGACGCACTTCAACAAAATAGCCATATAAAAGTTTTTCATTTACACCGTTCACTTTGTGAAAGTTGTAATGCAAGTTTTTAACGACTGTTTTGATGGAAAGTCGTTATAAAGATGTTATAAAAATTGTTTGCATTTTCCAGTTGTAATAAAGATCTTTTTTAAGAAGAATGGATATGTAGTGTGTTACTACATAGCCAAGAACTTTACTTTATAAAGTAACTGTTGATCAACATGCCTGATCGGTGGTAGCAAACTAAATAATCTACATAGTTATATTAGCAGTATCCATACAACCTACAAGATCATACATAAACCAAAATAAACCTGGCATAAACACAAGAAATCGGTAAGTGATCTATAAGGCACCATTATTGAAATCCATTTCATCAACATTGGTTGCCTAGATAGCATCACATATGTTAAGCATCATATCGATCGTCTGGGATTATCGGTGAGAGGGGCTGGAATCTAGCTCCTGTCCAGGTATAAAAAAGGTGTAAATGTTATGACATAGAATGAAGGAATTAAGAAATTTATTGTTGAAGCATCTCGAGTTTACTTTTGCCCCGAATAACCAGACTGAAGGCTGAAAGGAGGGTATCAGTGTACATTTTGTGTCCATGCTAAACTGCCAGTAATCCAAAAAGGAGGTAATAGTTGGTATTGATCTGGTGACTTGAGCAGCACAAGTATTCCAGGTGTATTAGACGAGGTTGAATTCAAAGAAGGGGAGGTCTATGATTTCAGGTTCCAGGTGGCACATCAAGCAGTTGAGGGAGTTGACCATTCCTTTGCGAATCAACCTTTCCTTGGCATTGATCTGACCATGAGAAAGAATCCACATAAGCATTTTGACTCTGGGCAGCAACTTGCATTTCCACAATCTTGTAAAACCAAAGTATCATCCGGAATCATTCAGGAAATTACAAAGGGATCTAATCAAGAACTTACCATTGCGCTCAAGGCACCATTGGAAGCTGTCTGGGATAGAGGATTATGGTAGGGAGTGAAGCCACGAGAGAAGATAATGCAGCTGGGTGAGCGCATGACCAATGATTTCCATGTTAGCCTAGAAGTAGTTGGTCCCTAATCTAAGAGCATCTCCAATAGTGATGGACGAGTTACTAATATTGTTGAAAGCTCATGAAGGAGGAGGTGCAACGGGAAGTCAGTAACCTAAGAATTCCACCAGAGGCTATAGTTGTTGCCATTGCCAACTTTCAACAAGACATAAGAGTTAACCCATTTCGTGGTCGGAAGAATGTTGGACAAAAAGGGAGAATGTTTTCATATGGTTTTACCTATTAACAATATTAGAATGGGGAGCGTTGTAATAAATATCTTTAACAACTTTCAATTTTTGATTGCTGTAAATATCAATTTATACCAACCTGTGTTTATAGTTTTCTTACTCATAGGTTGTAAGTAATCTCAAAACCACTTTCAAGCAAACATTGCTAACAATGTAATAACCCTCAATGGGCCAAAATTTCCTCTAAATCGAAAACCCAAGCCCATCAAAGCACAGATCGGTTGTTTGGTATCCTGCAAATAAAGTAATGAATGTATATCAAAGCACTAACTATATAAGTCACAGTGGAATAAAATAAAATATAATAAGTCATATAATTACTGACCAAGGTTTGACACTTTCAAAGTCAAATGTCCTTATTAGTGTCGACCATGGATAAGGGACCTATCCTTCAACTATTCCTGCTTTGTACCGGTATCCGTCCTTCTAAATATCCTATGGGATGTAATGAGGAAGGGGTCAAAATAACGTTCTGGTGACTGAAAAATTATACACTTTATACATAACACTAGTTTATGCCGATTATTCTCTATCTCATGTTATATCTGCTTAAATTTTAATTAGTCGTCTCGACTCTATGTCCGTGTACGATCCGTTCCTATCTACCCTTTGAAAAATTATAACCACACACACATAAGTACTGCGGTCCCCTATTAGACCTAGATATTATCCCCGCTAACATCCCTCAATTAGCACCATATCTAGGTCCATCGCCCTTGTCGTGTCACGATCTCATCACCCTATAAATCGAGGGACTCCCATAGTGCCTAATGACGGATTTTCAAAATACTATGTTGTATTCTATCTCGCTTTGGAGATTTACCACTTTTTATGCTTCCTATTATGGACCTGGTTTTACAGACCACCCAACCATTTTGAAAGAACTCTCTTTAGGTTAATTAATCTTGCCCTAACAAACAAACAAACTAGTAAATAACTGTGGTAGTGCATAACCCAACTGGACCTACCTTGGTAGGGGCGAAGATCAATTAAGTGTAACACTGTCTTTCTTGTTGACCACTAAGGACTGATGACTTTCTCACCCTATAACTACCCTACCCCTGATTTGGTACCAACACAAAGTTGCATAGTGCCTGATCCTGCTCACCATCCCATTTAGATTGCCTAATGCAATCTAGGCAATACCACCTTCCATACCATATTTGAAGCAGACTACTCTATCCATTGGGGGTGTTTCTTTATCTATATGCAAACGTATACCCTTCACAGTCCTATAGTTGGACATGTCTCACATCAGTGTAGCATTACACAACTGCCGGTAACCCCTTGTGGTGGGCAGACTTCTATTGTGTAACACTACTGACCTCGCATTCCTACCAACTCTAACGACCAAATGTCATATTATTCATTTAACTATACTTTACTATGATAGCTCACACCCGTTACAAATGCATATGTAACAGCCTGCATTTTTATATAATTAAATAAAATCAATTGAATTAACATAATTGCAAAAAAGAATATAAATGTCAAATATATGCATTTAAGAATTAAGAGGTTACATAGATTTATGCAAGCAATGAGTGTGTGATTAATTGACGCATCAATCAATTAAAAGCGGAATTAATTAAGGGACATAGAGGCATCAATTAGTCAGAGAATATGACACTTTTATAACATTAATTAATTAAGGGATCTTCTAATAAAGGGAAATGTATGTGGGGAATAAATTAAATGATAACATACATATATTAATTTATAATTGACGCAATCAATTACTTAATAAATTAATTAAAGGCATTAAGTAAGCGTCAATTAATAAAAGAAGGAAACTTATATGTCAATTAATTGGGTAATGAATTGGTGGTTTAAATATATACAACTAATAAATGTGTGATTGAGTGACGCATAGGAATTAATTTGGATATCTATTAAAATGGGAAAACGTGTCAATTAATTAATTGGCAATCAGTTGAGCGTTTTAAAAAGGTTGTCAATTAATCAAAGAATATGCCCTTGTTACAATAGCTAATAATGTAAATTAATTAGCTAGAAGAAAATGCCAGTTATAGAATTATTTGTTTCCAAGTTAAAAAGAAAAAAAGAAGAATTGGAATGCGTACAAAAATCAAATGGAGTAATTAAGTTTATGATGAAGGTAAGTTAATTAGAATAAATTAAAAAGTATAACTTTTATATACAATCAATTAATAGAGGTATTAATTGATGTGTTCAAATAGGTAAGAAATTATAACATATAAGAATCAATTAATATTGGATATACATATATATATATATGTATGTATGTATGTATATATGTATGTATGTATGTATGATCTAATTAATTGGATAATTAATAGGAGAATCTTATTTAGAAGGAAACGTGAATTAATAGGGTCGTATAACAAAGGAATAAATGAATAACATTGGAGAATTATACGTTATAAGCTAACGTAAACAAATCAATAAATGATGGCGATGATTGTTTTTAGGGTTAATCGGATGGTTCATAGTTGCTCACTACACCTATAAATTGAACGTAACTTAACCCTAACCCACACTATTTTCTATGAATCAGCTGCTGTCATTTACAGCAAACTCCTCTTCTCTTCTCCCACTACCTTTCTCCTCTATCAATCAAATCTTTCCTCAAACGAAAAATAAAATTAAGCAAGGATATACATACAAGAAAATCAGAGAATTTCGCAAACAAATCAGAGAATTTACAGCGAATTAAAAAGGGGGAAAAGCGGAGAAAAGCGTAGCAAATTAAAAGGGATAGAGATTGAAGCTAAGGACGACATGTGAGTGGATTTATATATAATATATATATATATATATATTAAGTTTAAAATATATTATCATTAGATTCTTGTTTAGAAAATTTTATTCAGTAATTAATCATATTAAATTATGCTGAACTATAAGAAAAGTTGCAGTTTATTTATAGTATTAGTATTTATGCACTGTTTTCTATGACTTATTTACATCTTTTTCCTACGTTTTGGATTTTTATGCAAGCGACAATTTTCTTCTATCCTCTCCTTTTTTCTTCGCGTATGGATTAGAATAGATTAAACGTGAATATGGATTAAATAATTAAGAATACTATGAAGGAAATTAGATGTAAAATAATAAAAGTTAAGGAATAGAATTACTATAATAAATTGCATTAAAACGGGAAAAGTTAATTTGAGAGAAATTATTAGATTAATTGGTGTTTAGAAATAGGATACATTTTCATAACTTAATATCTAAAAGATAATGATAAACGTAACTGCCAGAATAAAAGAAATAAAAAAAGGGAATTAGTGTAAAATAGAGAAACCACTGTATTTTACACTACTCCAAAATAGTAAAAGAGATATCTTGCAATTACAGATTATTGTTTATAGTATTATCCAATATTAAGATATGAAAATGGATTATATAGTTTTCATAACCAACCAAATAAAAATAGAATTGCTTCCTAAAATAGCGGACAATAAAGTAAAGTACGATTTGAACAAGAAAATTATTAATTTAAGAATTTGAGGCTATAAAAAAATTAAGAAGCCTAAGTCTGCATTTACTGCACGGGCTATTTTTGACTAGGCAACTATTATGATAAGTGAATTATGTAATATTAGAGAATTAAAGAAAATTCTATACCATAATAAAAGAAGGCAGACTAGAGCAGACAAGAAATGCTTGTAATTATATAACGGACTATAAAGAAGAAAAAGTAACAATTACAAGTAGAATTATAACATAGGTTATAATTATGAAATAAGAACGGAAAAGCTTATTGTAAGACTTATAATAAATTGGTAAGCAATGATAGTAGAGAATAATGATAGAAGCTTATTTAAACAACTTATACTAAGTTGGTAAGCAAATAACATAGAAATAATAAAAGAGGTTTATCTTATTGAACTTAAGGATTTATATATTAAGTTAAATAAGCAAGATAGTGAATGTGGCTCATACTAACAGCATTCCCTATTAGACATATGGTTATCTCACAATAGTTAGAAGTGATACGAGGGCAAGAATATGCTAATTAAATTAAAATAAGTAGCTAATAGAATAAGAAAGCAAACTAAATGCAAATTAAAAGATTAGACTTAGGGTCTAATAAAAGAATCGAAATGCGTTTAGAGCAGCCCAAAGAATGAAGCGCCTAACGAAGCAGTTCATCACGGATTTCAGCAATGGAGAAGCACGTCCAACTTAGTATTTTTGGGCTTTAAAGAAGTACGAAGCTTCAACGGGACGTGAGGATAATCTAGGATGGCCCTCTGGGTAGGCCTAACGAAGTTGCATCCCCGGAGGTAGGTCTGTAGGTGTTCCATCAAAAGAGTATGCCTTAACTGCATTTGCATTATAGGCCTAACGAAGCAGACCTTTGTAGGCAGTCAGAAAGGCTTGGTGTTAGGAGTAGGGTATTCGTATGTCCAGTACTTGCAAGTAAGGTTAAGGATAAGTCACATGTGGATATCGGCCAGCATCAAGACCAAGAGCGATTTCGGGAAAGACTAGAGTTAAACCACCAGGACAATGATTCTTTCACTATCGAGACATTGGATGGAGGGGCATCTCCAATTGGATGTTAGATTGTTTGCAGTAGGGCACAACCACTTAACTCTTTAGAAGTCTTTCGATTAGTTGAGGGGTGGCTACGTGAGTCCATAACCACGATGAGAAAGGGATAGACCAACTAGAATATCTGTATTGTAGGCCTAACGAAGTGGTCATTTACAGATATAGAAAATCCCCGACCGAGTTCCGTACAAGGTAGACCTTGTTGGCGGGATTCAGATAGTAGAAAGAACGATTACGTAGTCCTCAATGTACGCACTGGGTGGTGCATTGTGGATGTCCGAGCACTGGTATTGACTAGTGCAGACGCGATTTACTTTTTATAGTAAGTAGTGGAGCATCTGTATTGTAGGCCTTACAAAGCGGTTCTTTACGTTGTATTGTATCTACTATTAACTTTTGAATTTCAAATTTTAAAATAAATTATTCATTTAAATTTGAACCCAAAAACTTCAAATGTCCATAACTTTTCTGTTTGAGCTCCGTTTCAATATATTATGTATTGAAATTGATCAGAATTTCACCATGAATGCAATGGCATAACTTTCGTGGTTAAATTCCAGCTTCCGCAAAATTTCCATTTTTACTCCTACTTTATTTAATTTAATTTATCCAATTTATTTATGGTTGATTTTACGGGGTGTTACATTCTTCCCCCTTAAAAAAGATTTCGTCCTCGAAATCTTTTCCAAGGGCCGAACAACATAACGCGCACTAAACATCCATATTATACAACTAAGTTATCTACACATCCACCTACTTATCCAAAGGTATAATGTGATTATGTATTGTAGACATACTATAAATGAGCTCAATCCTAGCGCGAGTGTGTGACTGTGACATATAAGTATGTTTGCAAAACACCCTAAACTTGCATGAGAATTTCTACATGAGTGCAAAGTGACGGTGAAAAGTGTAGGAACTATCTCCTGCCATCCAATCTGGCAACCACAATGCAATCAAAATCTAACTTTGGGGAGAAAAGCGTACCAGTGAAAAGCTTGGGATGAGAGATCCTCATCTTTTCTTCGGTCTCCCTATTTGCTTTCCACCAGGTTATCTCTCTATTGTACTCAGACCAACCTAATTTCTTTGTTGCGGAGCTTCCTAGTTCTGTGCTATATAATGCATGTGGTGGCACAGGAGACCATTGGCTCCATCTCAACATACCCCAATAAATTAAGCTCTGTCACAATAGCTCTGTCATGAAGGCATTTCCTCAAGTGCAAAATGTGAAAAAGGTCATGGACTCCTGCAAATTTTTCTGGTAGCTCCAGGCAGTAAGCTAGTTTTCCTATTCTTTTCATAACTCGATAAGGCCAAACAAATCTTCGTGCCAACTTTCGTGATTTCCCGAATCTCAGGACCTTCCTAAGAGGGGAGACTTTGACAAACACCATGTCTCCAGCCACAAACTCTAATTATTTCCTTCTCTTATCCGCATAGGATTTTTGGTGATCTTGCATTGCCTTCATTCGCTGCCTAATCAACTCTACATTCATCGATGTTTCCTGAATCAAATCTATCCAAGTAAAATTTTGTCGATGGTTTTCCACCAATAATTTGGTGATTTGCATGGCTTCCCATAAAGCACTTCAAAGGGTACTATAAATCTTTCCGTTTGTCCATCTATCTACGAGTGGTAAGCAGTACTAAGATTCAACATTGTTCCTAAAGCTGTCTACAAACTCCTCCAAAACTCGCTAGTAAACAAGGGGTCTCTATTACTAACGATGCTGACTGGAATTCCATGAAGTTGAACCACTTCCTTAATATAAATCTGTGATAAAGATGATGTAGTCCTATTACTCCTAGCAGGAATAAAAAGAGAGCTCTTAGTGAGTCTATCAACTATGATACAAATTGCTTCATTACCTCTTTGACTCCTAGGTAACCCATCTGTGAAGTCCATTGATATGTGTTTCCAACTCCAATTCGGGACTTCTAATGGCAATAACAATCCTCTGGGGTTCCCTTGTTCATCTTTAATCATTTTACACGTTAAATACCTAGAAATAAATTCAGCCTCTTTCTTCTTCATCCCTCGCCAATAGAAAATCCGTTTCATATCCCTATACATCTTATCTCCTTCAGGGTGGATAGTCATTCGTGAATGGTGACATTCTGTAAGAACTTTCTCCAACATACTATCAATCCTTGGGATGAAAAGGCATTTATCACTTCTCAAACATCCCTTCTTGTCTAATGCATATCTACTGACGTAGGAAAAAATTTCTCCTCTTCTTAGCTTATCCAAGATATCAACTATATCCTCATCCTTATTCTACTCAAGTATAATACGGTCCATCAGCACTAGTCTAACCTACATTGCTACCAAATAATTTTGAGTGGAATCCGTTGGCTGTTGGATGTTGAAATTCGAGAGGAACCCTAACTGCCTCCACTCATATATAGCACCCAAGGTAGCATGCCTCTAGCTAAGGGCGTCGGCAACGACGTTTCCTTTTCCAAGGGTATACTGTATCCCAAAGTCATAGGATACTATAAACTTCATCCATCTCTCTTGCCTACGATTTAAGTCTTCTTGGGAAAATAGATACTTGAGTGATTTAAGGTCATTAAACAACTCCAATTTTCTCCCAAAAGATAGTGCCTCCACATCTTCAAGGCAAAATCAATGGCTGCCAGCTCCAAGTAATGCATTGGGTATCTCTTCTCATGTCCTTCAGTTGCCTTCTACCATAAGCTATTACTCTTCCTTCTTGCATAAGAACCACACCCAATCCAGTACCACATGTGTCTGTATAAACCGTAAAAGGCTTTGCACCATCGGGGATAACAAGTACTAGTGCACTTGTCAAGCTATTCAAATGCTTCCATGCATTTCTCATCTTAAGTGAATACTAAATTCTTTTTGGTTAGATGGGTTAGAGGAACTACCAACTTTGCAAAATCCTTTATGAATTTCCTATAATAACCTGCTAACCCTAGAAAACTTCTAATCTCCGTGGCATTCCTTGGAGCCTTCCAATTTTGAATAGCTTTGAATTTTGCGAGGTCCACCGCTAATCCATGCTCCGAAACAATATGCCCAAGATATCTTACTTCCTACTTCCAAACGTGTCATTTGAGAATCTAGCTTTAAGTTGGTGCCTTCTCAAGGTTTCTAATATCTCCCTTAAGTGACTTTCATGCTCCCTTTCACTTTTGCAAAATACCAAGATGTCATCTACAAAAACTACGACAAATTTATTTAACTGTCCCCTAAATACTCTACTCATCAAATCTACAAAGTATGTGAGGCCTTTTGTCAATCCAAAAGGCATCACTTCCTATTTATGGAGTCCATCTGATATGAGAAATGTAGTCTTTGATTTGCTATCCTCTACGATCTTTAATTGAAGAAATCCAGTTGCCAATTCTAATTGGGAGAAGACTTTAGCTCCCACAAGTTGATCAAACAAATCATCTATCCTAGGTAAGAGATATCTATTCTTCTTCGTCAACTTGTTGAGTTCCTTATAATCAACGCAAAGCTTTAGTAAGATGTCTGCCTTAATGGAAAAGAGAACATGGGCTTCTCATTACGAGGTACTTTGTTGAATGAATCCTTTCTACAGTAACTCCAAGATATGCTTATCTAATTCTCGCCTTTCCTTAAGAGGCATGTGCCTTAATGGCAAGTGACTAGTCTAGCATCCTTCACCAGATCAATTCTAAAATAAATTTCTCTTCGAGGCAGAAGCCCTAAAACTTCTTCAAAGACATCAGAGAATTCTTGAACTATGGGTGCAGATGAAAATTCATTTTTGCAATAGATTCATTGAGTATAGATACCTTAGCTCGACTGAATCCTAGGGTGTACAATGAACGTCTAGGTCTCGCCCTCTACAATTCATAAGCCATACTACCCTCTTATCGCAGTCTAGGACCGCCCTATAGTTCGATAACCAATGCATACCCAAAATAAGTCCATACCCCTTGAAATTTAGAACGTATGCATTACATAAGAAATCAACGTCATATATGTCTAACACTAGGTCTTTGCAGATTGAGAAAAGATGTGTTGTCCCCCCAACAGGATTTGAAACTACTATTGGGTGGGTGATAGTTGGGATTCAAGGTTTAAGGATTTAACTACATTCTAAGCTATGAATGAATGCGATGCTCCAGAGTCAAATAGAGTATTAATTTTATTTCCTAAAATGAAAGTTATACCTTCTATAACTGTCTTTCCTTGGTCTCTTGGAGGTGTTTACTCGAAATAAGGTAACCTCAATGGCGTAGGCTTGTCCGCTTTGTCCTTCCTTCATCATCGTTGGACACTAATTTTTGAAATGCCTCTCCTCGTGGCAATGGTAATGCTTCCTCTTAAAAGCTTCCTTCAACAGATTAACTCTACAATCGTTCGTGAGGTATCATTTCTTTTGGCATCTATTACACACTTTTCCATCCTTCTTGTATTTCCTTTTGACTTCTTACTTGCCCAAAAATTTCTTTCTTGGCCCTTTCTTGATTCGGTGTGGGTCCTACCTTCTCTTTTTCCTTCTCCATTTCTTTCTCCTTGGCATTCATTGCTCTCAACAAGCAACTCGTAGGTAGCTCCAGTAGGTATCTGAGCCAACAACCATTCCTTAAGTGGGGAGTTCAGACCTTTGACAAACTTCATGGCCTTTTCATGGGTGTATCAATCATACTCATTCTGAATTAAGCTAATTCGGTAAACTTGCAAATGTACTCCTTTAGAGTGGAGTCTCCCTGCCTAAGCTATATGAATTTCTCTATTTGTAAGCTCACTTATGCTCTTGACATAAACCTTGTCTCAAATAGGTTCTTGAACTCATCCCAAGTGAGAACCTTACCAATATCCTCCCTAGCCATAATGTTCCATCAATCCAAGGCCTCTCCGTTAAGGTGCCAAGCCACCATTCTCTACTTCACTAGATCCCCAACCAGTCTCCCAAAATATCCTCTCCTGATCATTTATCCATGCCTTAGTCTCTAAGAAGCTTTCCTTTCCAGAATATACACTTCCTCCCATATTTATAAAATCCTTACATTTTTTGGGAAAATCGGCAGGATGAGATGTTACCTCGGTAAGCGAAACAACGGGTGCCACCGGTGTAGTTTGCAAAGAACAGGGACTTGTCCTACGTGCTTGAGGTATTGTTCAAAGCATTCGGGCATCCCTCGAATGGTTGGCATTCCTCTAGCGGGGTTCCTAGTCTCAAAAGCGAAGGATTCTTAGCCATAGTCTACTATCTGTAGGTTAAACTTTAGTCATAATTTCCTAAGATAGTATTATACACTGAAAGAATGATTTTCCTAGTGTATATGCGTATGTTCATAATAAAGTGTGTGTGTATATAATAGGGTCTTTTTTGGAATTTTTTATAAAATTAACAAGTACGTCTCTTATATATATACTTTTCCCCGTTGATCGGGTAACCTAAGCTCCGACACCCAATGCAATAACCTGCCTCGAAATGGGCCTAAGTTCCTACCCATAAAAGACCCATCGAAACTTAAACCAATTCCAAAGTTGGCTATTAGTTGGTAAAAACAACAATACAGAGCTATATATCTATTCTTTCAGAACTCATAGCTGAAAGAGCAAAATATAATAGCAATAATAGTACCCATTTATTTCAAATCGATTCAAATGTCAAAAAACATAATATAATGTCAACAACAACCGTACATATTCGTAGTATTCCAAAATTACAACATTGTTTTTTTTTCACGGGTACATTAAAAACAACATAAAATAACAATGAAATAAATAATCTACCACCACAAGCGTCACCAGTGTCTCCACCTTCAACATCGCCCTTCCTAACCTGTGTTGTAATGAGGTGGGAGTCAGAACAACCTATGTCTGGTGAAGAAAAATCTCGAGCCTTATTACATTAGTACTTGGGAAGTATAATTTAAATAGGAATATGTCTTACATTTCTACCTACAACATAAGTCTTTTCAAATGTAAGCCCAAAGACTTTACAAAAACTTAAATAAAAGGCTTTCCAAATATAAGCCATAGTTATCCCAATAATCCATATTTATCATCCATAGTCCTATCAATGTAAGCGATAGTACTCAAGTCGCTTAAAACCTTTTAATGGGAATTAGGTAGACTCTGACATTTAATACCTTATTTAAGGCAGGTCCACATCATTTACTACCTATAATTCTAAGGCGGATACCTCAATAGTAACTATCTAGCTGACATTGTATGGAATCTTTTCAGCCACTTAATACTTCCTATTGAAGTGGGCCCTATCCCGAGATATCCTCTACTGTGCCTAACCCATAATCCTGACCATTTACTACTTCCTACATAGAGAAGAGGCAGACCCTCTCTCTACCACTTCAAACCTTTAATCTCTGAAGTAGGTCTTTCGTATTAAGATCTGTACCTCACAGTGACGTCTCATATTAGTCCGATTATTCGTATGTACTAGAAGCTAGATTAGCTGAGCAAATTTAACCTATAGAATTTCGGACTAACCTCACATCATCGTAGTTACTTACTATAAGCGATGTCTCACATTAGTCCCTATGTCACATTGTTAGTAGTCAGATTAGCTGGGCAGACTTCAGTGTGCTTTTGGCTGACCTCGCATCCCTATAACTTAGTCATAATATATATCACACTCTACATATATTATCACATATCTCACTGTTTCCATAATCAAGGCCTTATAAGGAATCTTTCTTATTTTGCCTTTAACACTAATTACCTTCCTAAGGGTGATTTAATAAGCTTTAATAACCTATTTAACTATGTAATCATACGTTATCAATAAACGTCAATTACGCTAATATATATATATATATATGTATGTACGTATGTATGTATGTATATGTATGTATATGTATGTATGTATATTTCTAAGCATATGGAATATACGTCCTAATCTAGCGTTTGAATGTCAATTCTTTAACGATTATACAAATCCCAGTTCATATTATCAATAATACCAAAGTTCAAATATTCATATCCAAAAATTCCAGTCAATGGACCAATATACAATTAAAAATTTAAACTCAACTTATCACATCAAAATATTGGAACATATTGATGATAGAAACATACAATTCCAATTTTACGCTCTATTCAACTCCTTTTTTCACATAAAAATAAACAAAGGAATTTCCATTTAGTTTATGGGAATTAGCAGTGCAAACTATGAATAAAATTTGTGCCTTACACACTATTCCATAATCAAAATCCTTTAATGAAATTCAAAGAAAAAGAATAAGGAGTGGAATTGAAGGTAAAATTATAAAAGATGCAAATCTATACAATTTCCATTATTTTGACATAAACAAATTGAGATTTCAACCTAGAATTGATATTTCTCATTGAAGGAGTTTTAGGGGTTCATAATATGATGTTTTCGCAAACCAAAACTCCCCAAGGAATATTCAAACCCAAACAATACTAATCAATTACTAAAATAGAAAAGCTAAGATTTCCACTCATAGTATAGCATTAGCTTTGCCTCCTTTGGATTTGACATGCCTTTGACAATCTCTTCTTGGATCTCTCTTTTTTGATACATATATACAGTGAGGGATTTTTATGTACGTTACATTTAGAAAATTAAAGGTTTGTAGGAGAAGAAGTTGAGAAAATAAATAATAAACAAAGATAGATCTAAAGGATTTCTTACTTGAAACCCTAGTGGAGTTTTTTTAATCTTAAATAGATGAACTGATAGAGCTTCACTAATATTCCCAAAATATTATGTTAATAAAAATGAAGGGTCTAGGGTATTACTAATAGTGGTGAGAAAGCCCCAGAATCATCGGATTTAAATAACTAAATCCGAAACATACAAAATTTAAAACCCTAGCCGCCATCTGATAAGGAGCGGCCGACCGCCCCTATGCCACCGGTTGACTACTAGGGGTCGATCGGTAGAGGTCGGTAGGTCAACCTCTTCATCTATTTTGGGAACATTAATTTTCAACCGTTGTTATTTTTATTTAATTCCTTAATTAAAATTTAACGTTAATTTTAACATTTCCTTAATCCTCAAGTCTGTCTACCATTCACTTTTGAATTTAAAATTTTAAAATTAATTGTTTATTTGAATTTAATTCCTTTTAAATTATTTTGAGATTGAAAACTTCAAATATCCATAACTTTTCCATTTTTTCTCCATTTTCAACATATTATATATGGAAATTGGTCAGGATTTCACTACGAACGCAACGGCATAACTTTCATGGTCAAATTCTAAATTTGAAAAATTTTCATTTTTACCCCTATCTTATTTAATTTAATTTATCCAATTTATTTATAGTTGATTTTAAGAGGTGTTACATATAGTCCCCAAAGAAAGATGAGAGTTGGGTAAGTAAATTTCGGAGCTATTGTAGAAGGGATTTATTCGTCAAAGTACTTCTAAATGGTAGGCACCCGTTTTCTTCGCCATTAAGGCAAACGGTTCTTTAAGGCTATGAGTTGACTATAGAGAACTCAACAAGTTGATTAAGAAGAATAGGTATCCTTTAACTAGAATAGATGACTTATTCGACCATCTTGTTAAAGCCAAAATCTTTTCCCAATTGGACTTAGCCATGGGATTCCATCAGTTGGGGATAATTGAGGATAACAAGCATAATACCGCTTTACACACTCCAGACAGACTAAACAAATGGGAATTGATGCCTTTCGGGTTGACGAATGCCCTCACATACTTTGTAGATTTAATAATTAGAGTCTTTAGGGGCGGCTAAACAAGTTCGTTGCATTATTTATGGACGACATTCTAGTGTTTTTCAAAAGTGAGGGTGAGCATGAAAAACACTTAAGGAAGGTATTGGAGACCTTGAGGAGGCACCAACAAAAAGCCAAATTCTCAAAGTGTCATTTTTGGAAGAAGGAGATGAGAGTTCTCGGTCATATTGTTTTTGAGAAAGGATTGTCCGTGGATCCAACAAAGGCGAAAGCCATTCAAGGCTGGAAGATTCCAAAGAACGCCATAGAGTTAGGAGTTTTCTTGGGTTGGCGGGTTATTATAGGAAGCTCATCAAGGACTTTGCAAAGATAGCAGTCCCATTAACTAACTTAATCAAGAATAAAATAGTTTTTGCATGAGATGAAAAATGCATGGAAGCATTCAAGAAGTTAAAGGAGCCATTGACTAGTGTGCCAGTCCTTATGATTTCAGATGGTACGAAGCCCTTTGATATTTACATCGATGCATGCGGTACAAGGTTAGAAGCTATTCTTATGCAAGAGTACACGGTAATAGCTTATGCAAGCAAGAGTTGAAGGATCATGACAAGAGGTACTCAACTCAGATTTGGAGTAAGCGACTATCATTTTTGCTTTGAAGATGTGAAGGTACTATTTTTTGGGAGAAAGGTTTGAGTTATTTGCCAACCACAAATCCTTTAAATACCTGTTTTTCCAAAAAGATTTAAATCTTAAGCAGTAGAGGTGGATGGAGTTTATAGCATCATATGACTTTGATATATAGTATACCCCTAGAAAAAGGAATGTTGTCGCTGACACCCTAGCCGAAGGCGTGCTACTCTAGGTGCTATATATGAGCGGAGGTGGTTGGAGAGGCAGTTGGAGTTCCTCTCGATTTTCAACTTCCAACCGCCAATAGAACCAACTATATGCTATTTGGCAACCATGGTGGTTAGGCCAGATTGATAGACCTCACCGGGCAAGAGTAGAAGAAAGATGCGATGATAGTAGGTACTTTGAACAAGCTAAGTAGAGGAGAGCATTTCCCTCATGGTGGTAGGTATGAGATTGACGAAAGAGGAAGTTTGAGAAGAGATGAACGCTTTTGTGTTCCTTTGGTGGAGGACGTTGTAGATGAAGTTTTGGCTAAGTGTAACCATTCTTGGATGACCACTCACCCCAGTAGAGATAAAATGTATAAGAATATGAAGTGAGTTTTCTATTGGTTGGGGATAAAGAAGAGGGTAGCAGAGTTTGTTTTTAGATGTTTGACATGCCAAAAGATAAAGGCAGAACAAGGAAAGTCCGGAGGGTTGTTATTGTCGTTAGAAGTGCCGACTTTGAAGTGAGAGCATATATTGATGGACTTTATAGATGGATTGCCTAGGATTCAAAGAGGCAATGAAGCTATTTGGTTTATAGTGGATAGAATCACTAAAAGTTCCCACTTTATTTCAGGTAGGAACAATAGGATTGTAGCATCCCTGGCGCAAATTTATATCAAGGAAGTAGTATGACTGCATGGAGTACCAGTTGGCATAGTTAGTGATTGGAACCCCTTATTCACTAACGAATTTTGGAGGAGTTTGTAATCAGCTTTAGGAATGACATTGAATCTTAGCTTCGCATATCACCTGCAGACCGACAGCCAGACGTAAAAGGTGAATAGCATTTTTGAGGATTTGTTGAGAGCTTGCATCATGGATTTTAAAGGACATTGAGAGCAGCATTTACACTTAGTAGAGTTCACATACAATAATAGTTACCAAGCGACGATTGGCATGACACCCTTCGAAGCGTTATACGGAAGACAACGCAAATTGCCTAATTGCTGGTGGAAACCACCGACGAAATTCTACTTGGACCACATTTAATTTGCGAGTTCTAAAAAAAGATAGAGATTATTAGGCAGCGAATGAAGGTCGCACATGACCGTCAGAAGTTCTATGCTGACAGGCAAAGGAAGGAATAGGAGTTCGAGGTAGGAGACATGGTGTTCGTTAAAGTATCCCCTCTTAGGAAGGTCATGAGGTTTGGTACATCAGGAAAGTTGGCGTCGAGGTTTGTTTGGCCTTTCCTGATTTTAGAAAGGGTGGGGAAACTTTCATATCGAGTAAAGCTTCCGGATAAGTCGGCGGGAGTCCATGATGTCTTTCATGTTTTGCACTTGAGGAAATGCCTTCAGGACACCGCCAGCATAGTAAAGCCTGGTCAGTTAGTAGATATGGAGATGGAGCCAATAACACCCATGCCACAGCATGTATAGTGAAGCACAAAACTCGAAAACTCCATAACAAAGAAATTAGGTTGGTTTGAGTATAATGGGGAGATAATCCGATGGAAAGCACATGAGAAACTAAAGAGAAGATGAAGGCTTCTCATCTTGAGCTTTTCTCTGGTAAACTTTCTATCTTAAAATTTTAAATTTTTGGTTGCATTGTGGTTGCTAGATTGGATGGTAGGGGATGGTTGCGATACCTTTTACTGTTATTTTTTCACTTATGTTGAATTTTATGCCTATTTAGGATGCTTGCATACATGCTTATATGTCATGATCTTGCATTCACACTACGACTGAGTTCGTCTACAGTATGTATGCATACATAATCACATTGCATTCTTGGTTAAGTAGAAGGTTATATAGATAACTTTTTTATATAACATGGATGTTGAGTGTGCATTACACTATTCATCCCTTGGGAATTTTAGGGACGAAATTCTTTTGGAGTGAGGAAGAATGTAATGCCCTGTAAAAATTTATAAGAATTAACTAACTAATAATAAGACTAAAATGGAAATTTTTTTAAATGTCAAAATTTGACCATGAAAGTTAGACCATCGCGTTCGTGACAGTTTTCTAATCAACTTTTATATATAAAGTTTTATAATCGGAGTTCCAACAGAAAAGTTATTGATGTTTGTAGTTTTCGAATTTAAAATAATTGAAATAAATTCAAAATTTGAATTTAAATAATGTTCACGTAAAAAGAATTAAATAGGGTAACAAATATTTTTAATTTTAAAGGGTACTTAACGCTTAAGAAAACGATAACGTTAGTTTAAAAAGTAATTAAATAAAAATAAACGGTAATAAAATTTGTTCACAAATTACTTAGGAAAGCAGCGAAGCTCTGTTAGTCTTCTTTCTCGACTGGGTTTAGGAATCCTAATTCGAGGGAAAAAGGTAATTTTATATATATATATATTCATCTTTCAACTTTTATTCTTCTGTAAACGCTGAATTCTGAATCTAATTTATATACAATTCAATTGTTGTATATTTCAAAAAGAAAACGTCTACGGGAGAAATTAGGAGCGGGCGTGAATCAAATCCAAATGAAGGCTGCAAATTATCTATGAGTGAAAATATAGTTTTTCACATTTTATTATTTGTATAGTAGAAGTTCGGATTTGTTTTATGGTTTGGGGAATTTTTTTTCATGAAAAACCATAAAACTAAAGTCTCAAAATTTCCTAAACGAAATTTCAATTATTATATTTATTGGAACCTTGTTTTATATATTAAAATGGTAGAATTTTTTTTGTTATTGCAATTTGAATATTTTGTATTCTATTGCACTTTCAACTTTTCTCTTTTGTTGTGATAAAGAAATCTAAAAAGAAAATAAGCCTCGACAAAATAACTTTCCTACCTTTCATCCTTCCCTCTTTAATCCCGAGCCAATTAATGTCCTCTATATGTGTTTGTCATCTACTATCTTCTTTTAATCCAACACTTCTGATAGTATTATCAAATTTTGGTATTTTCATTCTTTATCTTGATCTTTCATGCGAGTATACTCTAGACCTCGCAGAAGTGTACTTTGATATCATTCATCATTTCTTTGTGGGTTTTTCTTATAGCTTGCACACATGTCTAATAAAAAATTCATAGGTTCTCAATAATATTCCTTACTCTCTATACGGATTCCTTATTGCTACTCTATGAGTAGTCATCGCTATTTCATTCATAGCCTTATCTTTTACCAGTCTTACCTAGCTATCTACTTCATATTAAAAATTTGGTTTAGTTTTTGCCACATTTTCTAAGATTAAAACTTCATAATTATAAAGTACTTAATTCCAAAAAAATTATCTTTAAAAGTGCGAACTTGGAATTTTTTTATTAAATTCAAAAATAACTTGGTGTCTTAACCTTTAAAACTACAATTTAATCTTTTAATAGGAAGTTCCTTTACTTATTCTTCAAATTAACTTTTTTTAAAGCCTTTTTTCAACAATAGGGATTTTAACTTCTTAAAATTGGATTTTGTAACTCAAATCATTTATTCAATTTTGCTTTTTTAAAACTCAATTCTTATACCAAACCATTTCTTTAAAAATACAATTTACAATGTTTCCCAAAACATCTTTTACAATTTTAAACAATAAAAACTAGAGTAGACACAGACATTTCCATCCTATTATTTTCATATTACCCAATCTATCTCCACGTCCATCCCTTAGAGGAGTCTCTAATATCATGCGAGGGAGACTTTTTTAAAAGGTACGTGAAATAAATGCGCACAATGGAGAATATCCATTTTCCTTTGTTTGCCTTCAATTTCCTATATCGCATCTACTTAGATTACCAGCATTATTTTTAATATAATCTCCTAACATTATTTCTAATTACTAATATTATTTTATACAAATTTCTAATATTTTTTTCTATTTATATTTCATAACGTTACTATTATTCAACTTTTCTCTACTCAAAAGGCTCTTATGTAAATTTCTTCTATATATACATACATACATACATACATACATATATATATATATATATACATATATATATATAACCTTCCTCTCAATTGTAGCGCGTTCACCTATTGCTTTATTTTTGGGTTTTAAATCTACTTCCCCATACCATTTATCTCATTTTCAAACCTTTACCACCTCCTATTGTCCACCTTGAAAAAGAATTTTACAACAAATGTTTTTTCTTTCGTCTTAGAAAAATCAACGAACTATATATGCTATACTATACTTTTTTCAAAAGTATAACTTTCTACAAAATTCCATTTACTGAAATCTTCGATTTGACTCATTTTAATTTCTACTAAAACTTTTTATTTAAATAAAATATAAATATTTTATTTTTCTGAAAATTTAAAATATAATATTTACTTACTTTTCAAAAATAAGGTTTTTCTACCTTCAAATTTCTTCGAAAATCACTTCAAACATATTATTTATAAATTTTTCTCAAATATTAAAATCATTTTAACTTTTATATTAAATTCTTTCATATGGGGTCGAACTCAGAGTGGATTTTTATTTGTCCCTCCTTTTGGACTTTTCTTCTTTTTTTACTTACTTACTAACTCATCTTCTCCTAGCATATTAAAACTTTGGTTATCATCTTGGAGTGATCACTACACACATTTCGGGAACTTATTTAGTTCTTACTTCTGGATATCTACAACATATAGATTCTTTCTTGTCCATTTATCTGGACCTACTATATATCATCAATCGGCAATCCTACGAGGATCTACAACCATAGAGCAATCTATGCTCTATAAGGGAGTCAAATACTATCCAACTTGAGGGACCTTTCCATATGTCGCACTGATGCTCTTTTTAAGTCAATGCCTTCTAATACGACCTACTTCCCGTTGAGTAATCGGGATAGATGTATACCTTTAACTTCATCCATTGTTCCAACTCATTATCGACTTGTCCATCTTTTCAGAATAAGGTTGCAACTACTCTATAATCAGAATTCATAGGATCTGGCGTATAATATATTTATAATTATAGGTAAACTACAAATACGTTCACTCAATGTTTCCTAATTTTTAGGATCGACTAACCAAGCTCTGAAACCAAAAGTGACAACCCGCACCCCAATGGCCTTGAATTTTCGCCAAATCGAAAACCCACGTCCACCAAAGTACAAATCATTAGGTTTTGGTATCTTGTAGATAAACAAATGCATATCAGAGCACTATCGACAATAACTCACAACGGAATAGTAAAGTGTAATAAAACATATAGTTACTAACCAAGGTTGACACTTCTGAGATTAAGTATTTTTGTCAGTGTCGAACATGCATAAGAAAATCTGTCCTTCAACTGTTTCTGCCTTGCAACAGTGCCTATCACTCTAAAGCAATCTTGTGTTGTAATTAAGAGGGGGCTAGAAGAATGTTCTGGTGATTGGTGAATTATACACTTTATATATAACACTAGTTTATGCCGATTGCCTTCCTTCACATGTTATGTCTTTTATTTTACTTAGTTGTCTCGACTCCACATATGCGTACGATACGCCTCATCTATCTTATGCAGACAACAATTATGTGTGTGAGTGTGTGTCTATATATAAGTACCACAGCCCCCATTGGACGAAGATACTATCCCCACTGGTATTCGAAGCCCAGCACCTCGTTAGGATATATCATTAATGCAATATAATTTCCTCGTTGTTGAACAAACCAAGGAACTATCATAGTGCCTAATAACGACGTCACAATAGTTTAGCTGTATTATTTAAATGACCTCCATATGGGGTTATCTAGCCTTGCCCATAAAAAACAATCAAGCAAACAACTATGACGGTGCATAACCTAAACATGATCTACGCTAGTAGGAGGTGCAACCATTTAGGCCATAACCCTTGTCTTTTCGCTAACTACTCCGGAGTGATGACATTTTTGACCTATGTATAGCCCCTACTCCCTAATATGGTACTAAATACACATTGACATAGTATCGAGCCTTGCTCACCATCCTACCATGATTGCCTAAAGCAGTCATGGTAATACACATTTGTTAATACCCTCTAAAAGGTTGAAGCAGACTCTACTTGTCCATTGACACTTCGACCAAGGCGAACCTTCCTACTTGGCTATCCCTCACCTATACGCAAATGTATACAACTTGATGGGTCCTACAGTTGGATATGCCTTACATCAATATAATGTAAACACGATTGCTGGTAGCCCTTTATGGTGTGCAGAGTTCTGTTGTGTTACACTACTGACCTCGCATTCCAATCCATTTTAACGATTGTGTCATTCTCAAGTGATCTAAGTTGTTTACTAACTTCAATAATTCACACGCGTCATAAACACATACTCGAGGCTACGTATATTTGCAAATATGTATATATATTCATACTTATTTAATCATTACACCTCCTACCTTCAATTGTTAGTAATATCCCTTTGCTTTTCATGTGTTTACTTTTTATTCCATTAACATCAATTTAATATCATTTACCACTTTCATTAAAAGATCTAAATATCTTTTCCTATTTACTTTTTCATACCTTATTGAATTTTTATTTCTTTTCCTTTTTAACTTTTACTACCCACCCTTGTTTAGTGGACTTTCCATGCCTTTTTTATTTAAATTGTTACATGCTTACCTTTTTATTGTTTATTTTTATTTTATTTCTATCTTGCATCTATTGCATATATATTAATTCTTCTCTTAAACGGTTTTTATTATCATATTTATAATTTTTTAATTAATGTTTGCATCAAAATTTGGCGCAAACACCCAGTAGAAGTTTTGTAGAGAAATAAATGAAGAATATAAAATGAAAATGGGGAATATAGTAACGAAATAGCAGAAAATTAAAGTAATAACAAGAACACAACGATTTATGGTGGTTTAGCGTCGTTTGCCTACGTCCACTTTGAATAATTGCTTTATTAATCACTTTGTAAACTGAGTATAATAGGGATCGGATGAAAATCCTTAGTTACAATAGAGGGAAAACCAACTAGCAGCGTAAAAGTCCAAAAAATGAACAACCAAGCCTGTATTTATAGACAAAGATAGCGAAATATCTCCTTGAAAATTCGACAGAAGAATCTCCAAAACCATAAGGACCTTTCAGTGGGATCAGTGCGATCCCTATTTTAAAGGAATTTAGGGGTGTAATCACTATGGTAGCTTTGCCATGTCGTAATGTGCTTAGCCTCCAAGTTTCATGTCAATTGGATTAGTAGAACTTGAGTTATTGCTCGATCTTTGCTTCAATGTGAGTTGTCTTCTGATTTCAACCGATCCCTATTGAGGAAAGAGGGTCAATCCCTCTTATTTCATCTTTTTAAGGTGCGATCTCTAGGGTAGGTTCTCTATGGTCCCCATAGCTTGCTCACAAAATTTCATATACATTGGACTTATGGATATTAAGGTATTAATTGTTTTCTATTGAATTACACTTGCTTCCTGAAACTTGCTGATCCTTATGTTGGAGAATGGTTATAGCCAATCCCTCCTCTATGTTGAATTATATTCCATACTTTAAACATTCTGCATTGAATATCTCTCAATTTCGTTCGATCATGGCTTCATATTACCATCTGTACTTGACTTTTGGACCCCATAATCATTGCATTGGACTTATTGGCCTTGACGACAGTCGAATCCAATTTTTCCAATCAATTTGAATATAGTTGGGTCAAAATGCCGAATAACACTTGCCCCCTAAAGTACGTCTTGTGATGAACATGATGTGCTTTGAATCGAAGAAAGTTAGAGTTGTTAGAAAGAAATCCATCCAGTTCTTGGAATAGTCGCTATCCTTCCCTCGAATTATTTTCCTGAAGTGTTGGACATCTTCTTGATCATCATGATGCTTGTCGATTTCTAATAGTATAAATTCGGGATTATATCCCGTCAGTTGCTATCTATGTCTGTTTCTACGAGATTAGTAAGCTTTGGCTATCTGATCTAGTCTCAACCTTGAAAGCTTCAGGTTTGAATTCAATTTCTGTCGATTTCAAAAATTGAACCTTTAGACTATACACGTGCACGTTCAGATACACGTTCTTATTGATGGCTCCCGAACGTGTTTGTACGCTCACGGGTCGTCGGCAATTTTCGTTGAGTTAGATGCAATTTCATTGCATTTTGCATATATGTACTTTACATAATTTTCATGTCCATGTTTGCATGCACATATGCTCATGACCGCTCCCTTTATTTTTTTCTTTTTTTATGTATGTAGGGATCGACATTCTTTTAGCCGACCCCTTCTCTTTTTTTATATGTCCATAGGGATCGGCATTCCACTAGCCGATCCCTCCCTCCTTTCTCTTGACTTCGTAAAGAAACTAAGGCATGTCGAACCCTTATTTCCCATATATAAACTAACACTTCCCTTCCATCCCCTACTTATCTCATTTCGTTTTTATTCATCTTCATTTTCTTTACGACCGAACCCCCTTTTCCATTTATTTAGAGCTGAACCCTTCATCCTTTCATCAATCCGATCCCATTCCTTTGAATCAAACATCGCCTCTCTTTCTTGATTTTCCATATCCACTTGCTCGAAGCCATCACTCCATCTTAGACCTAAACCAAAGTCGAAAATCTGCCTTTGAGCAACATGCACTCTTTAAACTTAGGTTGGTTTTCTTGATTTTAGCCTTTAACTTGTGACAAGATGATGGGTTTTGTTGCATTGGAGGATGGATTAGAGTTCGACGCAATGGAGAGGTGATGGTCGAAGTTGTTTAGGGGAGACGAGACATATGTATTAGGTGAGGGATCAGTTGGAACGTATGCAAGTGGAGAGGGTACCGAGTGAATGTTGGAGGTAAGTGTGAAAGTGTTGAAGTAGAGGGATCGATATTTGAAGTTCGAAAAGGGGTCGATTACGTTTGGTTAGGCATAGGAGTTGGTTGCATTGCTGAGTAGAGGGATCAGTAGTGGTGTGCTGTGGATGGAAAGATCGGTTTTTATCAGGCAAAAGGATCGGCGGAAGATTTAAGTCCTCCCCCCGACGCTGTAGAATGCGCTGTATTTCTAGATAATCTGACGGATTCCCAAGCCTCCAGAATTAGCGAGGCCACTCTTCGCAGATTATGCTCTAAACATGGGGTTTCGTTTGGAGATGTTCTAGTCCCTTCAGTGAATGATAGGGCTCATTTGCCCCCAAAGGGATATACAGCATGTAATAAATTCATGTGCTGGGTCGGATACATGCCGCCTTTCAATTCTTTCATCCGTGAAATGCTAAATTATTTAAGAATAGCTTCTGCCCAACTGCATCCGAACAACTATGCTTTTCTCCACGGTACCTTCTTACTATTTATGGATGTTCTGTTCTGCCCACCAACTCCTGAGGACATCAAATTTATTTACAACTTCAAACGACAGACAAGAAGCTTCTCTTAGACTTTTCTCGGACCTTCACCCAACTGTCAATTCTAACTGGCGCTTGGAACAAGCTCGACATCTTTAAACACGAATGGTTTTTCATTTGTTGTCCGCCTGGATTTGCAAGGCGATGGTTGGAAGGGCGTAAGTGTTGTCTTCGCTTTATTCTCAAATTCTTTAATTCAAGTCATGTCACAAAATAACCCATACTCTGAAAATTCATAGGTGTCCATCCACATCCAGAAGGTGATAGCTTCTCAGGGGTAGTTTCTGCAATTCATTCCACCCTAGTTGAAGGCAGGGACATCAAATCCCTTGTAACCGATGAATGCTTATCCCTATTTCGGCTGCTAGAATAAGAACGCAACATTGGGCTTCCAAGAAGCACTACACCACCAAGAAATGTGGTGAAACAAGAAGGCGGTGCTAATAGCCCCGTCGTGCCCTCAGTTGAGGGGACTCAGGACGATGCCGAAGAGGGCGAAATTAGAGGTGTCGAAATCAACAAGCCTGACGATGTTTATGTAGGTTTAGGCAATGCACATTTTGGTCGAACCATCACAAGGTGCACAACCTCACATGCTAACAAGGAGAAGAAAAAATCTCGCTTATAAACTCCGTAGGAGAAAAACAACTAAAGAGTCATAGTCCATCATCACCTCAGTTGATGAAGAGTCTTCTTTTCAACACTTATAAAGTCCGATGGAAGGGTTCTTGTCGCGATCCCTAATGATATCATGACTTATGACTTTCCCAACATCAGCATTGGGGGGCTCATATCTCCCACCAGGAGTGGTGACGACATTCCTCTCGCCAGCAAAGGGGAGAAAACTCCTATGAGCAAGGCTGCAACAACCGGTCCATCGTGGGGACACCAGGACACTCACAATATCATGCACTTTACTGCATGATTTTCATCTATCTTTTTTTAATGGCCACTTATATGCTCTTGTCTGGTTTGCAGGTGCAATTTCTCAATCTCGCGTCTTTGATCGCTTGAGGAGCTCATCAACACAGTACAGATCCAGTCGCGGTCCAGAATCGGGTAGGCGTAGAGAGAGATGATGGTCGGGAAAGAAGTATTCATTTGAGGGAGTCCTCATTAACCAAACATAAGTCCCAATCTCAATCGTCTCATCAGGATGCTCAGCCCGATCTTCCTGTACATAGCAGTGATCAGACTACTTTCCATGCTTCTCAAATTTCTATGCCGCATGAGCAGTATTCTGGTTCATTTGGTTCTAGACAGTCCCATGATCTTCGAGGTGTCTATCGAGAGACAACATGAAATCGATCGTCTCAAGCTAGGGGCGATCCATAATAAAGATATAATTAAACATGAAGACAATAAGATCTTGGAGTTGACAGCGAAGCTAATGAGGCAAAAAGGAGTGCCAGAGAAGCATCTAAGGCGGTTAGTCGTCTAGAAGCGGCTCACAACAAGGAACTGGATGTTGCCATCAATCGCAGCGGTGTGCTTGCTTTGGAAAAAGATACACTGCAAAAGGAGAAAAATATTTTTTTCCCGCTGCATTGAGGAACTTGAAGAACTACTTAAAAAAGAGAAGGAAGAGAAGCTCAAAGCTCAGGAGGAGTCACAAAGATATTACGGAGAGGCCGTCGAAGCCCGAGGACTAAAAATTAAGCTTGATGAGCAACTCGCTCAAATTGAAGTCCTTAAAGAAGAGGCAAGAGAAGCAGGACACAATGAGATTGAGAGCAGATCGAGGCCCAGTTAGAAGATGCCAAAGAAGTCGGTCGAAATGAAATTAAGGACATGTTCGATCCTTTGATCATGGAATATAATGCTAAAGTCTTAAATCATCGCGATCTGAGTTTCCTTGGAGAGGGCTATCTTGAATCGCTAGCCGAGACTTGGGAATACATTGTTGAAATGAAGAAGAAAGCCCTCGGTGAAGCTGATTTAGATGAAGAGAAGCTGGCATGGGAGATTCTTCATGAGGATGAACCTTTAGACCTTGATGCTGTGAGACTCCGATATTTTGATATTCTAGCACCCTCCGGCAAAGGGAAAAACATCGTTGAGTCTTCGAAGTCCAATCCCAAAGGGCCTCCCTTGTTTCAAACAGCCGAAGTGTCGGCTTTTCTTGGCCCGGGACCGGATATAAGCTACGATCCAGATAGACCGAGCTATTAATCAAAGGTGCTGAATTCTATTCTAAAGGGGAGCACTCCGACGGCTATTGAAAGTCAGTCGGACGTAGTATTCCACTTTGTTCTCCATTATTCGAGAGATTTCGTTCCTCATGCCCAATAGCCACGGGCTTATCTTCTTGTTTTTGTGAATCTGCAGGTCTTCTGGGTCCCAGCCAAACTCCAGGAAGTGGTGCCGCCATGGAGCAGCAATCGACATTGTTAACGCTAAAATCGGTAAACGCTAACACCCGGTGTGAGTTGAAACAAAGTGAAAGCACCACCCGTTTGCACGGGAACTAAAGGTAAACAGAATATAGCAAAAACAGTAAAAAGACAACAGTTTTTATAGTGGTTTGGCTTAAAATCAAGCCTACATCCACTTTATCCCTTCTTTATTGCTGATTTGATTACAACTTTTACAACTTTTACAATGAATCTTCGAATACCCCACGATCGAGACAAGAAGCTAGAACTTTAACGGTGAATTGCTCTTCGGATACATGTTGGATTTTGTTGATCTCTTCTCTTGGATCTTTGAAATGTTGTTGGATGTGAAGTGTGGTGGAGGTTGAGAAAGTAGTAGAGCTTCGACGCTTCCAAGTTCGGAAAAAGATCCCCCTTGAATGCGGAGTAGGTGAAGTATTTATAGGAGTGGCTGGGCTTAGGTCAGCCAGGTTATAGGTCGTGGGCGACCCAAGTGGTAGGTCTTAGGTCGTTAGCAACCTAAGGGGCAGTAGGAGAGGGAGTAGCGACCTAAAGAGCATAGGCACAAGGAGTGGTAGGTCGTTAGCGACCTAAGGGGATGCGGTTTAAATGTGTTGAGGTATGAAGCAGAGCGACCTAAGAGTAGGTCATAGGTCATTGGCGACCTAAGGGATAGGTCGTAGGTCGTTGGCCACCTAATGGAGTTAATCTGGATAGGGTATAAGCTATGAGCGACCTAGTGTATGTAGTGGAGAAGTGGCGACCTAAGGAGTAGCGGCATATGGATTAGTAGGTCGTTAGCGACCTAAGGGGAAGTGACGATCTAAGGGAATGACGACCTAAGGAAGTAGCGACCTAAGTATGTTGAGGCATGGCTTCATAGGTCGCGAGCGATCTGAAGAGAGAAGAGGCAGTGTATGGATTAGGTCGTTAGGCTACTAGGTCGCTGAGAGTTTTAGGTCGCGGAGAGTCTTAGATCGTGGATGATTTTAGGTCGCTAAGGATTTTAGGTCGCTAAGGCTGTTAGGCTGTTAGGTCATGAGGTCTTTCAGGTCGCGAGGTAGTTAGGTCGCGAGGAAGTTAGGTCGCGAAGAAGTTAGGTCGCGAGGGCTACTAGGTCGTTGCTTTCTTAACTCGGTCGCGAGGGCTACTAGGTCATTGCTTTCTTAAATCGTTACAGGCTTAGGCCGCTAGGTTGCTTGTTCTTTATCTCGTCAACTCGCTGGAGGCTTTGAACTGTTAGGTCGCTGGAACCTTTAGGTCGTTGATCATTAGGTCGCTGAAGCTTCATAGGTCGTAGGTCGCTGAACGACCTAACGAAGACTTTGCTCTGTTGAGATGCTAAGTTGACCAGTCTCTGAGACGAACTATCTTTGGTTTCTCGAGCGATCTTTTGGTATCACGGCCTTGCGAAAAAGGCGGGATAACACTTGCCCCCCAAAACATGCCTTTCGGTAGGAAGGTGTGTTTTGTAATGCCATAAGCTGGATGTTCATATCCTGTTGATGACCTGCAAAGGAACTGACAGTTTTATGTGGCCCCAAATGACGGCCGTTCGGGATCGAGCTATTTGGGATGAAGTTCGGCCGTCCATGGTCAAGCGCCTGACTTCAAATGGCGACCATTCGTGATCGAGCCATTTAAGGTGAAATGCGACCGTGTGTGGCCAGGTGTCGTTCATGGTCAAGCGCTTTACTTCAAATGACGACCGTTAGGGATCGAGTCATTTGTGGTAAAGTGCGACCGTGCGCAGTCAAGTGGCGGAGCTCAGATGACGACCGTTTGCGGTCAAGCGCCTTACTTCAAATGACGACCATTTAGGGTCGAGCCATTTGCAGTAAAGTGCGACCGTGTGCGGTCAAGTGGCGGATCTCAAGTGACGATCATTTGCGATCAAGCCACTTGAGGTGAAGTGCGACCGTTCACGGTCAAGCGCCTAACTTCAAATGACGACCATTCGGGATCGAGTCATTTGAAGTGAAGTGCGACCGTGCGCGGTCAAGCACTTATCTTCATGTGATGATTGTTCGGGATTGAATCATGTGAGATGTAATGCGACCGTTCACGGTCAAGCGCCTTACTTCAAATGACGATCGTTCAAGATCAAGCCATTTGTGGGAAAGTGCTACTGTGCCCGGTCAGGAGCGGACTCTCAAATAATGATCGTTTGGGATCAAGTCATTCGAGGTGAAATGTAACCGCTCGCGGCCAAGCGCCTTGCTTCAAATGACGATCGTTCGGGATCGAGCCATTCGAGGTAAAGTGCGACCGTTGGACAGGGGGTGGACCCCAAATGACGATCGTTCGGGATCAAGCCATCTGAGGTGAAATGTGATCGCTCACGGTCAAGCGCCTTACTTCAAATGACAATCGCTTAGGATCGAGCCATTCGAGGTAAAGTGCGACCGTTGGCGGTCAGGGGGTGGACCCCAAATGACGACCATTCGGGATCGATCCATTTGAGGCGAGTTTTTTGCCGTTCGAGGCGAGTTTTTGCCGTTCGAGGCGAGTTTTTGCCGTTCGAGGCGAGTTTTTGCCGTTCGAGGTGAGTTTTTTGCCATTCGAGGCGAGTTTTCTTGACCTCAAATGGTGACCGTTCGGGATCGAGCCATTCGAGGTGAGGTGAGCTGATGTGTGCCCGGGGGGGCATTTGAGGTGAGGAGATGTGAGCCCGGGAGGGCTTAATGTTGGAGGGAACTAGCGTTACCGATGCCAGATTCACGTTCGGGTGAGTTCCTGGATTATTGTTTATGGCGGTTCAACACCATCCCAGAGCATGCTCGGGGACCGTTCGTGATCCCGTACATGTGTAAGCGGCTTAGCTGTTTTGGAATCACAAGTAGCATTCTTTTACTGAAAATGAGTTTTTAGTAGATATGACAAACAGAATCAAGTTCAAACATGAGAATAGAACAAACAAAAACAAAATAGGGACGTCCAAGTGCAAACACCTACACTGCTACGATTAAGAGTCATTTCAGAGCATGCTTGAGGATTGTTCGTGATCCTATACATGTGTAAAAAGACTTAATCATGTTGGTGTGGGGTTTGCTACTTATTCGCCATTATCTCAGTTATTCAATGACAAGTTGACATCTTGATCCCGATATATCGCCAGCTGGTGCAGGTGGTGGCGGTTCCCGTTCCACAGCCGTCACTCCCCTTTTCACATACTTCGATAGTAGGCCATTGCGGACATCCCCTCAATTTCATCCTTCAAGTGTCTACAATCATTTGTACTATGACCATTCATCTCATGGAATAAGCAGTACTTGTCTGATTTTCTTTCACTGCTGGCCGGATCCCTCCTTATTGGCTTGCGATAAGAAATCTGTCCTTTAGTATCTTGGTGAATTCGTTCTAAACTTTCGTTTAATTCTGCATAAGTGGTGAAACATGGTTCCCTCCGTGCTCGCTTTGACCTATCATCGTCATCTTCAGCCTTACGTTTTTCTTTATCTTTGCCAAGATCCTTTTCAAGAGGTTTTACGCCTTTGAGTGCATAAATTTCTATTCCTTCTCCTTCTTCTCTTTCAGCTTTTGCATCTTCTAATTGTAAGAACCCTTCGGCCTCATGGAAAAATTCTCCTAAATCCATAGGAGGATCTCTGGTCAATGAATTCTTGAAATCAGTGCCATCAGCTATGCCCGACACGGCTGCCATTAGAACCATGGATGGATCTGGTCGATCCACTGATGCCGCAGCTGCGTTGAATCGTGTCAAAAAACTTCTCGAAGATTCTCCAGTTCTTTGTTTTAACGTTGTCAAACTCATAACATTCTTGGGCCTCGAGATGTGGACCCTGAATTGCCTCATAAACCTTTCAGTCAAACCATTCCATGTCCCGATAAATCCACTTTCCAGTTGTTTGAACCATAACGCCGCAATATCTGTCAAATACAATGGAAAGCACCGGGCCATAACTTCCTCTGATGCCCCCCAGTACTTCCATATGCCTCATATATTTTGTTAGATGAACCGTAGGGTCTGTCCTTCCATTATACATATCCAACGATGGTAGCTTGAAGTTTGGTGGGTTCTTAGCTTGCCTGATTGTCATGGTAAAAGGACTCCTATTCACATCCTCCAAGTCCTTATTTACCAAACCGCCTCTCATAGCTTTTTTGACCATTTCCACCAATCTGTCGTTGTCTCCTAGTTATAGTCCTCGCCCATTGCTTTCGTCTTGCCCCCCGAGTTCACGAGGGGATGGTGGAATCTGTTCTTCTGGCTGGGTTCCTGTTCCTCTTTGATTCTGTGTTCCAAGTTGTCCAATCTGATGAAACAAACTCTGGATCAACTCCTCTTGCCTTTTCATCATTGTCTCCATCTCGTCCCTGGTAACAAAGGCTGACGTTTGGTTTGCTCTTGAGGAAGCCTCTTGACTTCCTTCATGCTGACTACTCTTTGGTCTTAGCCTTCTACTCGATCGCCTTGCTATAACTTTCCAGATCCAAACCAACCAATTCTCTGATCTAACCCTTAGTTGACAAAATTCCTGAGTTCAGCTCTCAATGAAAGCACCAAAATGTTAAAGCTAAAATCGGTAAACGCTAACACCCGGTGTGAGTTGAAACAAAGTGAAAGCACCACCCGTTTGCACGGGAACTAAAGGTAAACAGAATATAGCAAAAACAGTAAAAAGACAACAGTTTTTATAGTGGTTCGGCTTAAAATTAAGCCTACATCCACTTTATCCCTTCTTTATTGCTGATTTGATTACAACTTTTACAACTTTTACAATGAATCTTCGAATACCCCACGATCGAGACAAGAAGCTAGAACTTTAACGGTGAATTGCTCTTCGGATACATGTTGGATTTGGTTGATCTCTTCTCTTGGCTCTTTGAAATGTTGTTGGATGTGAAGTGTGGTGGAGGTTGAGAAAGTAGCAGAGCTTCGACACTTCCAAGTCCGGAAAAAGATCCCCCTTGAATGCGGAGTAGGTGAAGTATTTATAGGAGTGGCTGGGCTTAGGTCGGCCAGGTTATAGGTCGTGGGCGACCCAAGTGGTAGGTCTTAGGTCGTTAGCGACCTAAGGGGCAGCAGGAGAGGGAGTAGCGACCTAAAGAGCATAGGCACAGGGAGTGGTAGGTCGTTAGCGACCTAAGGGGATGCGGTTTAAATGTGTTGAGGTATGAAGCAGAGCGACCTAAGAGTAGGTCGTAGGTCGTTGGCGACCTAAGGGATAGCTCGTAGGTCGTTGGCAACCTAATGGAGTTAATCTGGATAGGGTATAAGCTATGAGCGACCTAGTGTATGTAGTGGAGGAGTGGCGACCTAAGGAGTAGCGGCATATGGATTAGTAGGTCGTTAGCGACCTAAGGGGAAGTGACGACCTAAGGGAATGACGACCTAAGGAAGTAGCGACCTAAGTATGTTGAGGCATGGCTTCATAGGTCGCGAGCGATCTAAAGAGAGAAGAGGCAGTGTATGGATTAGGTCGTTAGGCTACTAGGTCGCTGAGAGTTTTAGGTCGCAGAGAGTCTTAGATCGCGGATGATTTTAGGTCGCTAAGGATTTTAGGTCGCTAAGGCTGTTAGGTCATGAGGTCTTTTAGGTCGCGAGGAAGTTAGGTCGCGAAGAAGTTAGGTCGCGAGGGCTACTAGGTCGTTGCTTTCTTAACTCGTAACAGGCTTAGGTCGCTAGGTTGCTTGTTCTTTATCTCGTCAACTCGCTGGAGGCTTTGAACCGTTAGGTCGCTGGAACCTTTAACTCGTTGATCATTAGGTCGCTGAAGCTTCATAGGTCGTAGGTCGCTGAACGACCTAACGAAGACTTTGCTCTGTTGAGATGCTAAGTTGACCAGTCTCTGAGATGAACTATCTTTGGTTTCTCGAGCGATCTTTTGGTATCACGGCCTTGCGAAAAAGGCGGGATAACAGACATCTACTAAAATTCCGGCGACCACCGACATTCCAGGGCCCGATGCTCAAATTATCGAAGCACTTGATGATGATATGATGACCTGTCGTTGCCAGACGAATCAGATGATGTTGTGATTACTGGTGCCTCTGAACATACCGATGAGCTTAGCATTAAAGAGCACATCGAGAGAGAGTAGTTGTTGAAGAAAGAAGCCAAAGTTGAACCCGCTGATGTGAACATTAACGATCCAAATCTCATCCCGCTATAAGTCATTCCACCCGGTAGGTCGGTTTTCAAAGAACTCCCTCCAACCTCTAAAAGCTCTCCTGCCAAGGACGGCAAAGGATCGAGGAAAAGGACAGGCACAAGTTCAGGTGATGGCACTCCCAAGAAATCCAAAAGGGAGAAAGGGCAGAATAAATAGACGTTGCTTTAGCTTAGTTTGTATATAACTTGTATAGCCATTATCTCATTTGTCGGTCAAGATTGTATGGGTACGACCCTCACTTTTGAATAAACTTGTACCACAGTTTTGAAGTTTAGCATGTAAATAAAAGTTCTTTGCTTTCTGTTGAAATCTTGTATGAATTTTGCCTAAGTAGTCAAGCTATTAATTTTCCATTCAATGTACTTGTAATTCGTTGCTCGTTGGTTCGGATGGCAATCCATTAATTCTATCCTAAGGCCTCCATGTGGTCGTGACCCCGAGTCGTACGAAACACAGGGTTCAAGCCCTAGTGTTACACTATCGGATTTGGCGGTTTGAGTGATTATACTCCTACCCCCATTCTTGGTATAGCGGTGTTATATAATGGATGGTCGAACTCTATCCACAGTGAGTTTATAATCCTCCTGTCGGTTTTAGGTTAGAGTTTATGGAATAGCGAGTGGTCGGACCGCACTCATCTATTTGTTTATACTCATATCCATACTCTCGGGATTGAAAGTGTACGTGCAGTACTAAGGATCGTGTAATATGGTATATAAATGCGGAAACTGATAATAGCAGTAAAATAAAAACTAAAGTAAGCACACCAGGAATTTTTATACTGGTTCGAACTTCCCGTTCTACGTCCAGTCCTAGAATACCCTCTGGATTTAAACTAAACCCCTCACTTAACCCGGAGGAATAGGTATACGACATCTGAGCAGCCGAACAGGAATTTTTCCGCCTCAACAGCCGAAGAGGACTTCAACTTAATACAAAAAACTTGTTGACGAATGTGTTCTGAATAACACTGATTGTCTTTTGGTAGTACAACTTTCCTATAATCAAATCCTCAAGAGTATATATGAGTGTGAAGATTTAGAAGGAAGATAATCACGTAGAATCGAAGTATATGAATTAATTCAAGGATTCTAGTGAAATTGAATGAGAATGAAAGCTTTTTATTTGCAGAGAATAATAGAGAATAGATTTCAGAATTAAAACCAGAATTACTGATTGTAGAAGTGAATTGAACATGTTTATATAGTTGTAGAATAGTTACAATATTTCAGGAAGAGTTTCAATCAAAAGTTGTGTCTATATCTCTTGGATTGAAGGACATTCCTCTTCATGAACGATCGCAACTCTTCAGAAAACTAGCCGTTATGTTCAGGTCGGTTGACTGAGAAAACTGGCCGGTCAGCTGAGTTTCAAAACCGTACACAGAACAGTGTATATCTGTGCACTTGACACAGAGTCGGTCGACCGAGGTTCCTGGTCGGTCAGCCGACCTGTTGTCAATTGCACAGTGCACACTTATTTATGTATAAATCAATATAAATCAATTTGTGTGTGTGTGTGACTACTTGAGGAATGATTTTAACAATATTCTAAGACTCAATACATTAAAATATTCATACTAATCTCTGGATTGTAGTCTTGTCTCCTTTGTAGTGCACAATATACGTTTATTCTCTTTTTGTCGCTTTCGTATAGTATTCTCTTTGTAATTCGTCGTATGATCTCTTAAGCTTGTGTCATGAATCAAAACTCATGAATCAACATTCTCCCCCTTTTTGATTGATGACAATACTTATGTGACGAAGTAGTATATATATATATATTATAATTCTCCCCTTGAATATATGGCGACTTTTCGGTAAAAAATTTGTTAGCTTTCATATATTTCTCCCCCTTTGTCATCGACAAAAAGGAATACTTACTAGATGTAATATGTAAAAGTGTAACATAAGTAAGAAAACATCGAGTTTTAAATATTACATACTCAAACAAAATAGGAATATTAATGATGTTTACTTACTACACAACATCTAACAATAGACATATTGTTAAAAAAAATACTTGAATTTATGAAATAGCAAGTTGTAAAACAATATGATCACTCCTCACCATCATCAGAATCCCAAAATTCTGGACGAATATTTTCTTCCGAAGGAGCAGGTTCCTTACCACGTCTTTGAGTGTGAGAAACGTGAGTTCCCGATGTACCAGAACTTGTGTTTTCTGAAGTAGACCAAGAGAAATTTGGTGTCGGTCTTTTTCCGGGAGCAACATAAGAGGCACCAGATTCGGAAGTACATGATAAGGCATCCCATAAATTCACGAAGAAGCCCTTGATTTTCTTGAAACGACCATCAATTTTTCGTAGTCGGGCATCCAAGGCTAGTTGATTTTGAGCCAAAATATCAATGGCCGCCTCCGTACTAATTCCTGGAGTTGGTCGTTGAATTGAGGATTGGCGGGTTAGACGTTCCGTAGTATGAGTAGATGGTTGAGGTGTCGAATAGCTACGGCGTAGTTGTTCTCTCGGAGTAGCACTCCATTGCTCAAATCTTATAAATCTAGGTGGGGCATCAGGCAATTTCATTAGTTTTATGGTCCTTGAATCAAAAGAACGGACTTTGGAGGTTTCGGATTCCGGAGCATGGATGACGAAGCTATTGATCAATCTCATTATGTATTCTCCATAATAAATATGGAGCATCTTTCCTTGGTTAAAAGAGAGAAATTCGTCCATAAGAAGTTGTGCCCAATTAACTCGAATTTTCCTACATACAGCATACAATGCCTTAAAATTTTCAGGATATACTAGATGATATGAACCGCCTCTAGGAACAATAGATTTCATCATGAAACGATGAAAAAGTCGAGCTTTAGGTCTAAGTGATGATGTTTGTCTAAAATCCGTAGCATCATCTTCGAAAAATAAATGGCTTATCCGGTCACGACTTGATACATTACAATCTACATCATGTAATGAAATTCCACCCAGTCGAGCATTCAAAATGTGGTTAATTCGATCAATGGAAAGGAAAATTGAAGTGCCACAAACCGATGTCCAAATACAATTGTCAGTGTTTCTCCGCGGATTGACAAGGTTAAGGTTTGCTAGAAATAACTTGAGCATAATATGATTGATTTTCAAATTATTTTTCCTATGGTCAAGAAATGTATCAAGTCCACTCTCAATAGCGGCATTTTCAATACCGTAGGGAGCGAAATCAGGGTAACTTACAAATGATTCTTCAAAGATTTTGGCATCTTGAAGTTGTATCCATCTTTGAAGTGCTACGTCATTGACAAGCCATGAGGCGATTTGAGTATCTACTGGAGTTGATGAAGATGGGCCACCGGTAGTCTTTGTTCTCTTCTTAGGAGCCATTGTTTTTGAGGAAAAGATAAAAATTTGAGAAAATTTTAATGGGGGCTAGGGTAAAAACTGAAATTGGGAAAGTAAAAGTGAAGAGGTAGGTTGAAAAGGTGAATAGATGGGTTACTAATCTGAAGTAAAAAATAGCAGAATACACGGTCGGTCAACCGAAAAAACTGGGTCAGCTGACCGATTGGGTTATCTGATAATAGTTGAAACTTTCGGGATGGGTTCGGCTGACCGACTCTGGTCTTCGGTCGACCGACCCTGTTAGAAATGCACATTTTTGCTGTTTTTCAAAAAATTATAGAAATATAAATTTTATTATCATTGCACTATATTTATTCACCTTATTGAAAACAACAACATACATATATATATATATATATATATAATGTTTAGCCACCGTTCGTTAAAATCTTCGTTCCCATGAGTTTGGAGACGGAACATCTTCTATAGGTGACCATTTTGGAGCTATTGGGGATTGAGCAGGATATGAAGAGGATGAAGGTCTATAAGTAGGTTCAGCAACATCATCCTTCTTTGATGAACAAACTTTCATGGCAATCTTTTCTAGAAAACTTAAACGTCTTGCGGTGACTTTTTTTTCATAGTAGAGTTCCCGCTGCATATCCATTTGTTGTTGTTGGTAGTGATGTATTTCATCAATTTTTGTTTGGTTGATGGAGATATTACCATTGCATTCTTCCCTTTTTTCTTTTCCGGTGTATAGCCTGTATGGGAGTTTTCCCATGGTTTCCATCCATGTCGGGGGTCTTTATCCGGAGAAGAGAAGTCAAGGATACGTTTAGGCATGGGAAAGGTAGGATAGGGGCCGTTTTCAGGAATGCGGTCGGAACCATCATCGTCCGGAGATGTGTCTGATAGATGGGAATTTTCGGAATTATAGAAGTCATTGTTTGAAGACATTTTCTAGTTTTGATTTTAAAAACTTTCTTAGTATATGTTTTAAAAAAAAAATAAGCATAGTATATATAAGCATCTGTTTGCTGAAAAATTAGTGGATAGGAACTAGTTTTAACTATAATCATAGAAGTTTAACAATAAAGCTGTTCGTAAATGTATGATTTATAAGTTTTAGAACTAAAAATAGTTTTTCTGAAACCAAAATAAATAACACAAACTTTAAAGAGAACTGAGACAAGAAACACCCATAGCTCAAGTAGCTACAACACAACATCTAACAAGCAAGTCATAGGTCATGAGTTCGAGTTCCGCTTTGGTCAGAAATAAAACAATTTTTGTTTTTCAATATTTTTGCATATTTTTATTTATAAATCTTTTAAAGACATTATTCCTAAGTCACGTCTATGTTTTAAAAAAATATTTTCAATTAGTGGTTTAGTAAAAATGTCATCAATTTGATTTTCAGTATCAATAAATTCTAAATTTATTAATCCTTTTTCCAAACAATCATGAAGAAAGTGATGATGAATATCGATGTGTTTTGTTCGTGAGTGATTGACCGGATTTTTAGAAAGATTTATTGCACTAGTATTATCACAATAAATTATAGATTTTTCAAGATGACAATTAAAATCCTGTAGTGTTTGTTGCATGTATACGACTTGTGCACATGCCAAAGCAGCAGATATATATTCTGCTTCACATGTCGATAAAGAAACACAGTTTTGTTTCTTACTGAACCAAGAGACTAAGGAACGTCCAATGAAATGACACGTTCCGCTCGTACTTTTTCGATCCGTCCGACTTTTGCATCGCTATAGGAGACTAATTCGAAAGGACATTCTTTCGGATAAAATAGCCCGAAATCTTTAGTTTTAGTTAGATAACGAATAATATGTTTAACTGCTCTCGTATGTGATTCTTTGGGATTTGCTTGAAATCGAGCACATAAACAAACACTCATCATTATATCGGGTCGACTCGCTGTTAAATATAGTAAAGATCCAATCATACTACGATATAGTTTCTGATCAACACTTTTGCCCTCCTCGTCTCTATCAAGATGAGTAGTTGTGCTCATTGGAGTTGGTTTGGCAGAAGTATTTTCCAGACCAAATCGTTTAATTAAATTATAACAATATTTTTCTTGATTAATAAAAATTCCATTTTCAATTTGTTTAATTTGTAATCCAAGAAAATATGACAATTCTCCCATATGGGACATTTCAAATTCATTTGTCATTATAGTCGAAAATTCCTAACATAGTTTTTCATTTGTCGAGCCAAAAATAATATCATCAACATATATTCGAATTATTAAAATATCTTTCTTAGTTTTCTTAATAAAAAGTGTTGATCTACTTTACCAATTTCAAAACCAGATTCTAATAAATAGTTTTAAGACGATCGTACCAAGCACGTGGTGCTTGTTTTAAACCGTATAACGCTTTTTTGAGTTTATAAACATGATCCAGAAATTTTTCATGATTAAAAAGAGGTGGTTTTTCAACAAAAACATTTTCTTTTATGTATCCATTTAAAAATGCACTTTTAACATCCATTTGATAGAGTTTAAAATTATGAAAACATGCAAAAGCTAATAAGATTCGTATTGCTTCAAGTCGGGTGACTGGAGCAAACGTTTCTTCGTAGTCAATTCCCTCTTCTTGATTATATCCTTGTGCAACTAATCTAGCTTTATTCCTAGTTATATTTCCTAGTTCATCTGCTTTATTTTTGAAGACCCATTTAGTACCAATGATTGATTGATCACTTGGTCTAGCAACAAGTTCCCAAACTTCGTTTCGTTTGAATTGATTTAGTTCTTCTTGCATGGCAAGAATCCAGTAGTCATCAGTTGAGGCTTCTTTTATATTCTTAGGTTCTATGCTAGAGAGAAAAGCTACATGACCAACTTGATTTAATTGATGTCTGGTTTTAACGTTCGTATTTACTTCTCCAATTATGTTTTGTATAGGATGATCCCGTAAAATTCTAGGTGGAGATTTTATTATATTAGGAGTAATGTTTGTATTTTCATTAATTTCATGAATATCCAAATTTTCATTTGTATTACTATTTTCATTCTGAGTAGTTTCATCATCAGAATCGATAGTAATATTTGGATTTATATTTTTAAAATTTTGGTCAAATGAAACATGTAAACTTTCTTCAATAATTTGAGTTCTTTTATTATAAATTCGATAAGCCTTGCTTCATTCCGAATATCCAACGAATATTCCTTCATCGGATTTTGGATCGAATTTGCCTAGCTGATCTTTAGTATTCAAAATAAAGCATTTAGAACAAAAAACTTTAAGATATGAAATATTTGGTTTTCTTCCATTTAGAAGTTCATATGGAGTATTCTTAGCTAATGGTCGAATAGAAACGCGATTCAATACATAACAAGCAGTAGCTACAGCTTCTGCCCAAAAATGTTTTGATAAAGTGGTTCCATTTAATAAAGTTCTTGCACATTCTTGTAACGTTCTATTTTTCCTTTCTACAACTCCATTTTGTTGTAGTGTTCTAGGAAACGAAAAATTATGGTTAATACCATTCTTGTTACAAAATTGTTCAAAAGCTTCGTTTTCAAATTCTCCTCCATGATCACTTCTTATATTTTTAATTTTCAAACTTTTAATATTTTGGATTCTTTTAACAAAAACTTTAAAATTATCAAAAGTATCACTTTTATTTTTCAAAAAGAAAATCCAAGTATATCTAGAAAAATCATCTACAATAACAAATACATATCTATTATGATTAATAGATTGCACTTGAGTTGGACCAAAAAGATCCATGTGTAAAAGTTCAAGTGGTTGTTCTGTAGATATTTCTTTTTTTGATTTAAAAGAAGATTTTGTTAATTTTCCTAATTTACATGCATCACAAAATATATTAGTTTTGAATTTTATATTGGGTAATCCTTTAACTAATTTTTTTTAGCTAGTTTGTTGATAGTATTAAAATTGATGTGACAAAATCTTTTGTGCCAAAGACAAGAATCATTTTCTTTAGCTACTGAACACAAATTTGAATCATTATTAACATTCATATTTAAGATATAAATATTTTTATCTCTTTTTCCTTCGAAAATAATGTTATGATTTTTATCGAAAATATTACATTTATTTTCTGAAAAAGTTATATTAAAACCTTTATCGCATAGCTGACTAATACTTAATAAATTGTGTTTTAAAATTTTAACTAATAAAACATCAGTAATGAGGGGTAAATTAGAGGTACCGTTGCTACTGACATCGCCTTTGCCGATGATATATCCTTTTGAGTTATCTCCAAAGGTGACTGCTCCTCCATTTGAGTATATAATGTTTGACAACATTTCTTTGTTTCCAGTCATGTGTTTTGAGCAACCTCTATCTAAAATCCATTTTCCTCTCTTCTTTTGTGGTACCTGCAAAAAGTTTTATAAAAAGTTGGTACCCAATCTTTCTAGAGTCCTAAGAGTTAGATCTTAGGAAGCCAAACCCATACGGGTTCAGAATTCCCTTTATAAACATAATTCTTATTATTAAGAATAGTTTCCATAAACATTTTGATATGTTTATTCCTTATCAAAATATTATTTGTTTTTGGAATCCATAGCTTGATGGTTTTAATGTTTGGGTAAACTGTTTTCTTAATATCCTTCTTACTATTATTATTAATCCTACTTTTAGCAAAATTATTTTGTTTCTTAAATCCTAGTCCATATTTATTGTTAGAGAATTGAGAATTTTCAAGTATTCTAGAAAGATTCTCTCTTCCTTTATTGAAATTAGATACATTTTTATAAATATCATCAAATTTTATTTTAAGACTAGATTTTTCTAACTCTAAATCCTTAATCTTCGAGTTTAAACTATTATTTCCGAAAAGTAAAACATCATTTTTATTTTTCTGAATTTCTAGTTCTTCAGATATTGACGAAATTTGAGAAGATAAGTTAGAATTTGATTGTTGAGAAATTTCAAGTTCTTCTTCTAATATTTTCTTCTCATCTTTCAGCATATCTACTTCTAAGACTGTCCTATCTAACTTTCTTTGTAACTCCTTATTTTTCTTTTTAAGTTGCTTTGCTAAATCTACTAATTCAGAATTAATTTCAATTAAATCTTCAAAAGTAAGATCACTTACATCGTCTGACGAAGCCATGAAGCATACATTTGCTTGTTCATTATCACTTTCACTCTCTAATGAGGATGATGAGTCAGTGTTGTCCCAAGTGACTGAAAAAGCTTTTCGTTTGGTTTTGTCCTTCTTGAAATTATTCTTTTTACGCTCTGGACAATCCTTCTTCATGTGTCCTTTCTTATGACATTCATAACATTCCATTGCTGAAGATGATGGTTTGCTGTTATTGGAATTGTTGTTGAAATTATTTTTGTTTCCCTTGAATTTGTTTCTGTTGAATTTCAAAAACTTTTTGAAATTTTTAGCGATCATTGCCATATCTTTATTATCTGAGTCGGAATCACCTTTTTCTGCTTGGAATGCCACATTTTTCTTTTCTTGTGCTCCATTTCTTTTTGCCTGCAAATTTACTTCGTAGGACATTAAATTACCTATTAATTCTTCTGGTTTTAATGTTGACAAATCACTTGCTTCTTCAATGGCTAGGACTTTTCTTTCCCATTCGTCCGTTAAAGAATTTAAGATTTTTGTAACAACATCAAAATCCGTAAACTTTTGTTCTAGTGATAGTAAAGCATGATAAATATCCTGGAATCTAGAGTACAAGTCATTTATAGATTCATTTGGCCTCATTTTGAAATTTTCAAATTGATTTTTCAACATAGAGATTTTGCTTAATTTAACTTTGTTCGTTCCTTCATGTGTTATCTTAAGTGTTCTCCAAATTTCATAACCAGAAGTGCACATGCTAACTCTATTGAATTCATTTCTATCTAATGCACAAAATAAAATATTCATAGCCTTTTCATTTGATGTAGCATCTAGTTTTTGTGTGTTACTCCAAGTTGAGTATTCTCCAGTAGGAGTTGTGTACTCACTTTGTATAACATTCCAGATATCAAATCCACTAGATTGCATATAGATTCTCATTCTAGTCGACCAATAATTATAATTTATACCATTAAAAAGTGGAGGTCGTGAAGTTGATTGACCCTCTGTGAAACTAGTATTAGTGTTAGTGTCAAAATCGTTAGTATGTGTTGTTGCCATATTACTAGAAATAGATATCAAATAACTTTGTGACGGTTATAGAATTTCCTTGCTCGAATACCAAATGAAAGTGTACGTGCAGTACTAAGGATCGTGTAATATGGTATACTGGTTCGAACTTCCCGTTCTACGTCCAGTCCCAGAATACCCTCTGGATTTAAACTAAACCCCTCACTTAACCCAGAGGAATAGGTATACGACACCTGAGCAACCGAACATGAATTTTTCCGCCTCAACAGCCGAAGAGGACTTCAACTTAATACAAAAAAATTGTTAACGAATGTGTTATGAATAACACTGAATGTCTTTTGGTAGTACAACTTTCCTATAATCAAATCCTCAAGAGTATATATGAGTGTGAAGATTTAGAAGGAAGATAATCACGTAGAATCGAAGTATATGAATTAATTCAAGGATTCTAGTGATATTGAATGAGAATGAATGCTTTTTATTTGCAGAGAATAATAGAGAATAGATTTCATAATTAAAACCAGAATTAGTGATTGTAGAAGTGAATTGAACATGTTTATATAGTTGTAGAATAGTTACAATCTTTCATGAAGAGTTTCAATCAAAAGTTGTGTCTGTATCTCTTGGATTGAAGGACATTCCTCTTCATGAACGATCGCAACTCTTCAGAAAACTAGCCGTTATGTTCAGGTCGGTTGACCGAGAAAACTGGCCGGTCAGCTGAGTTTCAAAACCGTACACAGAACAGTGTATATCTGTGCACTTGACACAGAGTCGGTCGACCGAGATTCCTGGTCGATCAACCGACCTGTTGTCAATTGCACAGTGCACACTTATTTATGTATAAATCAATATAAATCAATTTGTGTGTGTGTGACTACTTGAGGAATGATTTTAACAATATTCTAAGACTCAACACATTAAAATATTCATACTAATCTCCGGATTGTAGTCTTGTCTCCTTTGTAGTGCACAATATACGTTTATTCTCTTTTTATCGCTTTCGTATAGTATTCTCTTTGTAATTCGTCGTATGATCTCTGAAGCTTGTGTCATGAATCAAAACTCATGAATCAACAGGGATAAGAGTTAGTTGGCGGGCAGTCGGATCACAACCAATTCGTGTTTATACTCCAGCCCACGTCCTGAGGACTTAGATTTATTTCGAAAAATAGATGTACCGTACTTTCTTTAATTGGTTGATTTCCCCCCAAATCCGAGGTTTAGCTTAGCGAGCGGTCGGTCGTGTCACGATCGCTTTTGATTCATGTCTATCTCATCACTCGATGGGATTAACTTGGTTATTGGATGGTTGAGTCAAATCCATTACTCGTTGGATATTCCATCCATCGGGTTGTGAATGAGAATTGTCAAATGAATGATCGGACCATTCTTATTTTGTTTAGTTCATTCGTGAACTTTTGTACTTGGCTAGCTCCAAACTATGAGAACCTGCTTGGACATATCAATATTAGTTAGTTGGGTATCGTAACTAATATGTAATGCAACAGCAATCATAGATATGAAGGGAATTTCAAACTTTTTTTGCCAAATGAAAAGAAATGACATAATTTGTCTTATTACATATCTAGAAATTCAAATGCTAAAGCAAATCTGAAAATTGAATACAACTGAATGAAAACGAATAAACAAAGTGAAATAGCATCGTAAATGCTCACTATTCTATATTCTTGGGAGTGTGATACCATCAATAGTTATGAGCTTGAAAGTTCCCTCTCTAAGCATTTGTTCAATGACATACGGTCCTTCCAAAGTAGGATTCATGTGACGGGGCAGGAAAGATCCGTTTCAAGATGAGATCGCTGATTTCAAAGGTTCTAGGTCGGACTATAGTGTTGTAGTATCGGGCGACCCGGTGTTGATGTGTAGCTGCCCTCAAATCAACTTCTTCGCGCTTCTCATCTACAAAGTCTAGAGATTCTAAAAGGAGATCTCTATTCGTTCTGGGATCGTAGTAGGTTACTCAATGAGAAGGAACTTCGAGTTCAATAAGAATAATGGCTTCAGAGTTGTAAGCAAGGGTGAATGGAGTATGGCCAGTCACGGACTTATGGGTGGTTTTGTAAGTCCATAATGCTGTTGGGAGTTCATCCACCCACTTGCCTCAAGCCTTTTCCAAAAACTTCTTCAGAATGGACTTTATGATTTTGTTCACAGCTTCAACTTGTCCATTTGCTTGAGGGTGAGCAACTACCATAAATCTCTTCTCAATATGATGCCATGGTAGAAGTCTTTGAATTTAGCGCGGTCGAATTGGGTTCAATTGTCGTTACAATGGTTCGCGAAAGGCCAAAACGACTGATGATGTTTCAAATGATGAAGTTGATTACTTTCTTTGTCGTGATCGTGGCTAAAGGTTCTACTTCAGCCCATTTGGTGAAAAAATCAACTGCAACGATGGTGTACTTCACACCACCTTTAGAGATAGGTAAGGAATTGATAATATCTATCCTCCATATGGCAAACGGCCATGGACTGACCATTTGTGTGATTTTCATCGGCGGAGCTCTCGAAACTTTCGCATACATCTGGCACTTGTCACATAACCTAGCTTAATCTGCAGCATCCCGGTTAACATCGGCTAATAATACCCATAATAAAGTATTTTCTTTGCTAGGATTTGCCCTTCAATGTGATCGCCACTTTCCCCTTCATAAACTTCCTTTAGGACTCATTTTATTCCATCATGAGCGATACACCGGAGTAGAGGAACGAAAAACCCCTTTCTATACATGACTCCTTCCTGAATGATATATCACGAAGCTTTTTGAAGGACTTTTCGCCTTTCATTCCTTCATTTGGTAAGGACTCCCTGCAGCAAATACTCTTTAATCGGAGTCATCCACTACTCCTTCTCAGGCTCTGTCTCTAGTACCTAGTTGATTTCCATCTGATTTATGCTTGGGGCATCTAGTACTTCAACTGGAACCAAGCCCATCTACTGTGCCTCCCCAGTGCTAGCAAACCTTGCCAATGAGTCGACCTCCTTGTTTTGATCTCGGGAATGTGCATGGTGTCATAATACTCAAAGCCATTCAATAGCACTTGGACTTGGATAAGGTACGGGGCGAGTCGTTGCCATTTAGCTTGGTAATCATCCTTAACTTGGTGTACTACCAACTGTGAGTCGTAAAAGGTTTCGAGAGATTTTATCCCAGTTCTATGGCAAGTTTGAGTCCAACGATCCGAGCTTCATACTCTACTTCGTTGTTCGTTGCAGGGAAGCCAAGCTTCAAAGCATATAAAATCGATTGATATTTCGGAGTTACTAACATGATTCCAGCCCACAACAACGATTAATGGATACTTCATCCGTATACATATTCCACCAAATGGTATGGGCTCCATCGCTCTCCGAGATATCATCTTGTGTAGTGAATTCTGCTATATAGTCCACCGATTCCTGTCCCTAGATACCTCTTCGAGGGAGATAAGTAATGTCGAATTGACTCAGTTCGATGTTCCACTTGAGTAACCTCCTAGACGTTTTAGGTCACTGTAGGACCTGCCGTAATAGCTGGTCGGTGTAAACATTGATAGGATGGGCCTGAAAATAGGAATAGAGCTTTCATGAAGAGATCAACAAGCAGTACACAAATTTCTCTATCTTCGAATAGTTCCTTTCAGCTCCTCTTAATCGTTTGCTAACATAATAGACCAGTCTCTGGATCCGATTCTCTTCGCGAAGCAATGCGACACTTATAACATGTACCGACACGGCCAAGTAGACATACAAGTCTTCATGATCCACCGGCTTTGAAAAGATGGGAGGCCTCTCTAAATGGTTCACCAAAGCTTGGAATGCGTCTTCACAATCCTACGTCCCTTCAAAGTTCCTTTTCCCTCTTCTAATCAAATCGAAGAATGGAATGCATTTATCGATGGTTTTGGAAATAAATCAACTTAGGGCGACAACCTTCCCATTTAGGCTCTATACTTGCTTGATGGTCTCCGACACTTGGATGTTATGAATTGCTTGAATCTTCTAGGGATTAGCTTCAATTCCACGAGCATTGACGATGAAACCCAAGAACTTTCCTGATGCAATGCCAAAAGAACAGCTCAAAGGATTGGTCTTCATTTTGTAATATCAAAGGATATCAAACATTTCCGCTAAATCTATAATGTGGTCGCTTGATCATCGTGACTTCACAAGCATATCATCCATGAATACCTCCATCGTCTTTCCAATCTAATCTTTAAACATTCTGTGGACTAGACGATGATAGGTCACTCCAACATTCTTCTGTCCAAATGGCATTACCATATAGCAACACAATCCAACATCAGTAAAAAAAACTAGTGTGCTCCTGATCAGGAACGTGCATCAGGATTTGTTTATATCCAGAGTACGCATCCATGAAAGATAGTAATTCATGTCTTGCGATTGAGTCTACTAGCAGGTCGATCCTTGGTAAAGGAAAACAGACTTTTGGGCACGACTTGTTCAAGTCCGAGTAATCGACGCATGTCCTCCATTTTCTATTCGTATTTTCACAAGTACAAGATTAGATACCCATTTAGGGTAGAAAGCATCGTGAATAAACCCATTGCTTTTAAGCCTATCCACCTCCTCTTTAAGGGCAACAGATCCCTCCGGATCCATGCCACGCCTTTTCTGTTTCATCAGGACATACCACGGGTCAATATTTAATGCATGGCTCGCAATGGTAGGTGAGATCCCACACATTTCAGAGCGAGTCCAAGCGAACACACAAGATTTGCTCAGAGAAAACTGCAAGTTCTTTCATCATCCGAGGGCTGAGTTCTGATCCAATCTTTAGGACCCATGATGGGTCGTTGCGGCTGACTGTTATGTCAATTGTCAGCTCAGCCAGTGCAGCCTTGTCTCTTTGAGCTCCTCCTCGTCATCCCTCGGATCTATGTCTTTATAGAATCGACTGTTGCACCGGAGCCAAGACCCGAGCGTTGGTTGTCAATCTTCGGCGGTTTGGATGCGGAGAGACTTCTCCACACCCTTACCTTTCTCCTTCCATTGAGTGTCTCTCCATTCAGCTACATACAGGCATGTTCGGTCGCCAGATCACCATGCACAACTCCAACACCGTTATCAGTTAGGAACTTCAAAGTCAAACACTATGGGGCAAGAGCTTCCAAGAATTCAGCTAGAGTTGGTCGGCCTAGAAAAGTATTGTATGGAGAGTCAACATCTAAGACAACAAATGGTAAAATCCACACTCTCCTGCAGTCACCTTCTCCCAACTCCACGGGTAATTCGACATATTTGACAGCTTCGGTCACATCACAATTAAAGCTATGAATGCGGGCTTTAGACGGTTTCAAGTCCTTTGCTTCCATCCTCATATGATCCTAAGCCTTATTGAAAATTATATTAACGTAACTTCCACTATCAACCAAAATCCTTCTCACTAAGGCGGGGTCGATCATGGCCGAATGACCATTGGATCAATCGTTGGTGCCTCCACCTTATCCGCATCTCTATTTCTGAACACTATGTCATCTACCATTATACGTTGCTATTTTACTGGAGCTCCATCTTCTGTATTCGAACAACACTCAAAATTAATATGCTTGATCACGCCAGCATAGCGCTCCATCTCACACCAACTCTTATCAGTTAGATGTGGTCCTCCGACTATCGTATTGATCACTAATCTTCCATCAGTCCTCGCAAGCTCCTCGGCCCTATACAGAGCTTGTCCGCGGTTGGGTTCAGATGTCCCCTGCCCGCCTTCCTGCGAGGCTTTAACAAACTGCTGTATTTTATTTCCCGAATCAGTTTCTCGATAATATCCGGGAGATGCATAAACTCATTCATTTTCTGTCCATAGCATTCATGGAACCGCCAATATTTCCCGATCTGCTTCTGCTTCCCCGTCGATTCTTTCGAAGGTGGCTTCCAGTACTACATAGTATCGCAAGTAGACAAATAGACATCTCTAGAGATGTATTTAGTGGTGTGTAGGTATCGCACATTGAAATCCTAGGCTTTCCTCTTCCAGAATCCCTCTTTCGTTCATGGTTTCTATCATCGCCTTTTTTTTGCTGATTCAGTTTACTTTGAACATTCACTTGAACTTTCTACATAACTATCACCAGGCTGCTTCACTGCAATGTTACTCTACACCCCCTCTCCACTTGGTCCCACAACATTCTTCTTCCTTGAGAATCCAGCTTCCTCTTTTCTCCAATACTGAGTTGCTTTTACATAGAAACGTTCCAATGTTGCGGATGGTTTTCTAGCTACCAATCGCCAAAGTCAGATTCTGGATCAATCCTTCTCGTTACCGCCATCAATATTAAATGGTCATTCAGATTACTATCTTCTGTGACAGCTGTATGAAATCTCTCCAAATAATCTTTCAACGATTCTCCTGGAGCCTGGATCACGCTGGATAGGGGCATCTCATCTTTGGGGTGAGTTGCGTGCATACAGAACTGCTCTACAAACTTCGTTGCTAAATCATCAAATCTAGAGATTGATTGTGAGGGTAATCTCATAAACCACATCATTGCTATGCTAAAGAGAGTGATAGGAAAATATCTGCACTTTGTTGCATCATCAGCTCATGCGGAGTCCATCAGCCATTCATATCTCATGATGTGCTGCCTGGGATCGGTTTTTTCCTCGTAGGTAGGCATAGATGGTATACTGAACCTCCTTGGATACTCAGCATGTAAGGCATTGTCAGTAAAAGGAGTATAGCTTCTTGAGATCCCCCAATCATCATTGGTCAAGCTTTGGCTCTCTCTCACTAGCAACTTAACCATAGCAGACAAGTTCTACGTTTAGATAGTTGGAGCCAAGCGATGGTCATGATCCACCTCAGGTGAATGGTCCGGTCGATGTCTACAGGTCGTTCCCTGCCTTCTTGGCTCAACATCCTCTCGATATATATCATGTATATTCACTTCATCGTCATTCTGGGGAGGTAACTGATCTGCATCCACCTAAACTCCAGCATCCAAATCAATCACAACAGCTCCAGCTTGGGCTACAGCATGGAAAGGTAGGCCCCCTCCTCTAGAGGAGGGAGGGATCGGTACTAATCCCTATGGAGGGATCAACACCGATTGGTCTCATCAAACCATGTTGATTTTCTTGTTGATGTCCTGAAGCTTCTACATGATATCCATCAGTTCTGCGATGTCTGCGTCTGTAATAATCATCGATGAACTGGAAATCTCTGATGTAGAATAAGGGGTAGGGTCCCTTCTAGCTTTCCCGCGCTGTTGCTGACTGAATTGGTTCATTAGATCGATATTGGTTTGAATTTGTTGATTTAACTACCGGAGGCCATCCACTGGCTCTCTCATCAAATTCTGGAATTTAGCTCTTTTGATGAAATCAGCCAGCTTTTGAATATCAGCTAGATTGGTAGCATCACATCTACTAGTAAATTTCTTGGGCCTCCTGGCTGGATAGTGGCATTCTCATTTCCTTCTATGTTAGATCTAGTATTTCTAACCATTATTGATAGATTTCCTTAGACTTTTGCAAATCTGAATAGAAAAACAAGATTCTTGAAGATAACTCCGGATCTCTTCGAGGGACTTATACAATCCGGTAGCAACAAAGGGATCCAAACAGCGTTGAGAATCTCTGTTCTCAGTGAAAACACCAAATATTTACACTGAAAATTGGCACAAACACCCAATAGAAGTTTTATAAAGAAATAAATAAAGAATATAAAATGAAAATGAAGGAATATAGTAATGAAATAGCATAAAATTAAAGTAATAACAAGAACACAACGATTTATAGTGGTTCAGTATTGTTTGCCTACGTCCACTTTGAATAGATTGCTTTATTAATTACTTTGTAAACTGAGTACAATAGAGATTGAATAAAAATCCTTAGTTACAATAGAGTACAAAGCATCTAACAGCATAAAGGTCTCGAAAATGAACAACCAAGCCTGTATTTATAGATGAAGATGGCGAAATATCTCCCTGAAAATTCAGCAGAAGGATCTCCAAAACCAGAAGGACCCATCAGAGGGATCGCATGACCCAAATCCCAAGGAATAGGGAACGATGTCGATCCCTATTTTTCAGGAATTTGAGGGCGCAATCCCTATGGTAGCATTGCCATGTCGTAATGTGCTTAGTCTCCAAGTTTCATGCTAATTGGATTAGTAGAACTTGAGTTATTGCTCGATCTTTGCTTCAATGTGAGTTGTCTTTTGATTTCAACCGATCCCTTATTAAGGGGAGAGGGCCGATCCCCCTTATTCCATTTTTTTTGAGGTGCGATACCAATGGTATGCTCCTTAGGGTCCCTACGTCTTGTTATAAAATTTCATATGCATTGACTTATGGATCTTGAGATATTGATTGTTTTCTATTGAATTGCACTTGCTTCCTGAAACATGCTGATCCCTATGCTGGAGAATGGTTATAGCCTATCCCTCCTCTATGTTGAACTATATTCCATACTTTGAACATTCTTCATTGCATATCTCTCAATTCCATTCGATCACGGCTTCATATCACCATCTGTATTTGACTTCTGGACCCCACAATTATCGCTCTGGACTTACTGGCCTTGACAACAGTCGAGTCTAACTTGGCCAATCAGTTCGAATATAGCTGGGTCAAAATGCTGGATAACAATTAATCCTTAGGTATTTCTGCATTTTAATGCATTGGAATTACATCTTTTACAAAAGGAAAGGTTACCACTGTAAATTTCTATGTCTTATCCAAAAGGAGAATTTGTATTATCTTTGGAATTACAAGGAACTATCTTTTTCATAGTTAATGGAATAGATAGTACAAAATATGGTAATATCCCTATTTTATACATCCTTTTCTTTTAGGAGTATTCCTTGTGATTTCAAACGATACACTTTTATTTATGAATCTAAACTTGACAATCTACAGAAATTTACATTGCAACATTCTACATTCCAATTAATTAAAATACTACTTAAATCCTCATAATTCATTATGATAACTCTAATTTACATTTTTCTTGCATAAGGCATTTAAATGTACAAATCTGGAATTATCATATAATTAATCAATTTCAAGGACTACTACTACCCAACACTTTTCAGATTCATATACATGCAATATTAAAATTCAGTTATCAACCACAACATATGTATGCAGGATTTATAAATTCTTTACACGTATACAGTTTTATCCTACAACTCCAAATTTACATTTAAGCATACAGGAATAGACTTATAATAATATAAATCTAGTATTATATAAAAATATATAATTTCCTACTCACCTGTTTAGCTTTTCAAATCTACAGATCTAATTACTATTATTCCAGTTTGACTCCATTTATTGTGACAGCCGTCCTACACCTCCAGTACCCAATATATCTATGTGATGCACTGTGCAGGTACCCGGTCGATGCAGGGCGGTAGGAAAGAATATAAAGTAGAGAAAATTATAAACATAGAACTTGTAGAACATCTCACAGTGCACAGATAAAATATAATATAACAATGTAGATGTAAAATAGGCCAGACAGTGATATAGTTAAATGAACCATAAATAAGAACATCAGAGTGCATCAGGTTCACAAACTATACAAAAACTGAAATAAAGAGTTAATACATCTCAAATCTCCACAGTAAACTCTATAGTTGTCTCAAATAATATAAGTACTGACATAGCTCCACAGTACTGCATATCAGAATATAAGCAATAGTAAGCTCCAACTAAAGATATACGAAAGCGCAGCTTCCTACACGTACTCTTTACAGCTCCATTCGCTATCCAGACCTGTTATCCCTAATCGACTCATTTAAGAGTACTGGAGATAATAAGAAGCAAAGCATAAAACCTCATGTCGGACAACAGTCTAGTGTGAGCAATATATCATCTCAAAATACTATAAAACTCATATATAGTAAATAGGGTATAGGGTATTAACAACCATACCCGACTTATCCCCGCATCCGAGTTAGCACATAAACACAGTATATGCTACACTAATATCACAAATGGAAGATATGGGGTATAGTGGTATCACATAGCATGCTAAGCACACAGTAAACATAACATCCATCACGCAGTCTTGCAACTCTCACTCAAGTGCTCCAGATGTACGATAACTCTCCCAGATGCTCAACTCTTTGCCCACACAGATAGTTAGGGAATAAACACACGCAGACGTCCAAAATATGGGTACATAAAGACTACCCTGGGTACACACAGAATACCATGTCCCATTAATGAGAACCACAACCATAGAGTTATCCATCAATCCCTTAACACACGTACCGATAGTAGAACTACTCCATAGATGCTCACTCTCGCCCATGCAAATGGCTAAGGACTGGACACAAGCATATGTCCAAACACATGAGTATATGCATACTACCTTGGGTATACGCAGACTACGCTATCCTACTCATGAGCATCGCAACCTTATGTTTAACAATTTGATTCGACCCTATTCTTCTTCTTAATTATTCTCTATGACTCCCCACTTGTATATACATATATAAACTATAATTTTATTTAGAATTAAGAATTTTTTAGAGAAGACAAAGTGGCAATCTTCAAACAGTTATATCTTCTAGGTAGAAAGTGCAAACACTATTACGACCGCTCTATGGAAAGGAAAACCATCATATGTTTCCAATGGAAGTGGTCTTGAAGGCTTATTGGGCTCCTATCATAAATTATGGATGATACAAGTTTCCATGGGTAAAATCATCCGGAAAAATTCTAAAGATAGGTCACTAACAGGCATTTTCCAAAGTTATAGAGCCATGTGACCTCATATGGATTAAAAATAATATTTTATGGTCCTCTTATACGTAAAAATATGAGTCGTTACACTCTCTCTCATTTAGAAATTTTGCCCTCGAAATCCCCAATACAAACAAAGTAAAGTCAAACATAGTAACCCCGCATGCCTATCATCCATGAGCAAACATGTCAAACATCAATCATGCCCTTAAAAGCAATAAATGATATCTATGCCTACCCTAACATGCTGGATACTAAACTACCTTATATGATATCGAAAATGAAAGTACATGTGATAAACAGAAGTCTAACCAAGTAAAGAGCTCTCGATAAGCGGTCCACATGCTCTCCTCGGTCTCCCAAGTACAATCGCCTTAACTCTCACTCCACTAAACCTTCACCATCACTACTGTTTTCGTCCTAAGCTACCTCGTACCATGTCCGACGATACATGTAGGCCTATAAGGTCTCGATGCTTTTGGTTCAATATCAATATCATCAAGATGATCCGGTTGAACTATCATGCCTGAGTCATGCACAAAATTCCACCAGTGAGATACGTGGAGCATATTGTGCACGCCCGCCATCATTTGAGGTACGTCGACTCTATATGCTAGATTCCCGATCCTCTCAAGTATCAGAAAAGGACCAACGGATCTTGACGCCAACTTCCCTTACTACCAAATCAAACTACATTCTCCAAAGGAGAGATCTTGAAAAACACCATATCGCCAATAAAGAACTCCAAGCCACGTCTTCTACTATCGGTGTAGCTCTTCTATCTATCGTAGGCAGCTTTCATTCGTTGTCGAATGATCTTAATCATCTCTGAAGTCTCTGTAATCATGTTTGGCCCGAGTATTAGTTTCTCATCCGCTTTCCACCAACATGAAGGAGCATTGCACGATCGGCCATATAACGCCTCAAATGGTGCATACCGATGCTAGACTGATAAATGTTGTATGCGAACTCTACTTAGTGTAGATTATCATCCCACGAGCCACTGAAATCAAGTATGCAAGTTCGCAAGAGATCCTTCATAATACGATTCACCATCTGTCTTTCCATTATTTTGTTGGTAATAAACCGTACGGAGATGCAGCTCTGTCCACAACACCTCTTGTAAGCTTTTCCAATACCCGCTAGTGAAGAAAGGGTCTCGGTCGCTCATAATGCTCCTCGGCCCACCATGGAATCGTACAACTCATTTCACATACAACTCGGTCAATTTGGATGTCGTTATACTCGACTTGACAGATATGAATCAGGCACTCTTCGTCAATCTATCGACTGTGACCCAAATGCTATCTACCATCTTCTTGTCCTCGGTAATCCATCAATGAAGTCCATCGAAACTTGTTTCCATTTCCACTCAGGAAGCTCGAGCGGTTGCAGCAAACCACTCGGCTTCTTCTGCTCTGTCTGTACCACCTCAAAGTTCATGCATTTCAAGATGAATGTACCAACATCCTTCTTCATGCCTTCCAATTAAAATGTCTGTCTTATATTGCTATACATTTTATTGCCACCATGATGTATAGTCAATCTCGAATGATGGCACTCGTGTAGCATCTTATCCCTCAACCCATTGACATCGGGAACAAATAATCATCCATCCTTACAGAGCCAACCATCACGGTCGATCCCATACTACTTCATCTCCTCAGACTCTATCCTCGCCATGATCTCCGCTAGTCTAGCATCTCGCCTCTGACTAGCACCGATCCATTCAATCAAGGTAGGTCTGACCGTCAAGCTAGACAACACTTCCAGCTCTAGCTCACATCGAGATCTAAAATCATAACCAGCGATAAACTCCAACTTCTTCCACTCTAGGAACATCACTCCCAAGCTAGCATATCTCCTACTCAAAGCATCAGTGTGACACCCCCACCTCTATGCCCATACTATCCAAGAGTACCGAGAAGTAATACTATCAGATAATACAGAGAAAGAGATGATATGGGGTACACACGTGAATATTCCATTGGGTTAACACTGATACATATTTAAACACCGAATATAACTCACCAATAAACGTACATAGTATCGGCACAAAGCAATAAACACATGTGCCCCGAGGATAGAACAATACACATTATATAATAAATAATAGAGATAACAGAGTCAAAATCGCAGCGATAACATATAATATATAATACAATAAGTTTATAATATTATAATACATCTCAAATGTCAAATATCTCAATATAATATGGTAACAACCAATATCCGACTTAGTGTCAAACATATACAATGAATCAATGACATCTAAATAACATACATCTAATTATAGATCTCCTCTAAGGTCAATAAAACAAATGCTGGTCTTGTCGTCCTTGTCTCTAACGTGTCTCGGACTGATAAATGCGTGGTTTATAATTTCAACTTAAAAGATCACCGAAGTATCTCATAACATAAATATCACAAAAATCATTTACAAAGATGTCATCACACATATAAAACAATTCAATCAAAAATAAGAATTTTAAATCATATGGGTGAACCATCCATATAATAAAGTATCATTGTAAAAAATAAAATCATTGAGTGAATTGGATTATTACATAGCAACATCCTAATACAATATCATAAAATCATATAATCAATGTATAATGTAAGATAACCCATAAGAACATCCGAATAATATCCAATATTATACAAATCACCAAGATAATCCAACACAATCCAAATCATAATAAAGGCTATCTCAAAATATCAAATCATCAAATGGTATGGATATAATAGGGACTGACTATACTTTAGACTCAACCAGTCTCTAGTCTAGTCAACTCATTATGGGAATGAGACGTATATGTCAATCCACCACATACACCTACCCTGAACCAGACGAGAGACTGATGGCCGTCTACTACAAGCCAGCTCCAGGAACCCAGGTCTACTCACCCACTGTAGAGTAACCGTTTATTCCTACAGTCTTTAGTTACCTCGATGGACATCGTGACCCCATCCACTATTGGCTTGTCAATGCATAGCCTCGGTCATGACCCTGCACTTGCCCCTATAAGTAACAGACTACTGGCCTATGCGACACATGGGGCTGTAGGGCACCTACCCTACCGACTACCAATCATGTGATGCATATCCAAAATCTCTAGCAACAGTGTCGTGGATCTGGGGCATGACCCCATGATCAGGCCGCCATGGTGGATACTGACCGATCTGGTTCACTCCCGAACCATAAAGGGAGCTGGACATAAGTGGATGACATATGGTACTCATATCCTATCAACACATAGCTCTAGTTGTAAGCCGACACACGGCTCTGTGTAGTTAACACATGATTATGGTATACTAGATCTCTTACCACTGGTCAACACACGGCTCAACCCATAAGTCAACACATGACTAAAATATACCCACCGTAGCGAGTATCATTGCATACACGTGAGCATATCCCCGTTTGAGTGACATTTACTTACAACGAATAATCAAAAAATAACATAATAGCGCCCATACCACTGCATGTTATTCGAATAATTATTCAAAGCTCGTAAACTACACTCGATCCACACTAGATATCTCTATATGACAAGTCCGATGAATAACCAAAAAGTGTTACCGAATGTTCCATACTAGATGGTATCGCTAAACCGTTTATTCAAATTCCTCTTCACATAGAAATAAATAACTAAATCAATATAAGAAGTTAAGGAATCAGAAATAAAAATAATATAAAAATAGATTATTCAAATAAATATAAATAAACAAATCTATACTTAATAATTAAATATTCAGAACATTTATATTATAACAAAATAAATACAAAGAGGTAAATAATAAATACATATTCCAGAATTAATTACATAATTACCAAACTCAAATATAAGATATTCTAAACAATAAATAACTAATTTCTCAATCTTTTATAAAACTAAATAATAATTTAGTATTCACAAATAGCATTAGAAAATCTCTTTTCTTTCATTTGATAACCCGAACTAAATTCTAAAACTAATATCCCGCTTAAGAATAATTTCACACTTTCCACAACACTATATTATTTATAAGCTATCGTAAAAACATCCAAATCAGTTTAATATATTCAAATCATATATATATATTTCATAAATATATACTTTAATAACTATAAAATATCTATTAAGTAGCTATTCATGTTTTATTCCAATAAAGCGCAAGTAAATTCACTTTGGTCATTTAATAAACTTAAATATCACATTTACATTACATTTAACATATAAGCATACATATATTTTAATTTAGGGGTCTTGGGCCAAAGGTCCCTATTCTCAAAACACATGCACAAAAAGTCTCTACTCATAAACTTATGTAAATCAAGTCTCTGTTTTGTTATTTTTTACCAAACCGCCCCTTCCCAAAAAATTGGCCCAACATTGAAATCAAGGGAAAATGTGGCATTAAATTAGCTAAAAACTAAAAATAGAGACCTAATTTTCATAACTTTTTTGGGAGGGACTTTTCTTCCATCATCTTTAAATTATGCGGAGTTGGCAGCCATTCCTTGTTTAATTTATCTATATTCAGACTCTAGGAATTTAGCATGTGTTTCCTTCCTTCATTCAGCATTATGGGTCTATCACTGGATTAAACATAAGTTTCTATCTTTTAGGTTTATATCTCTTATAAATAAGTAGAACATTGTCTATCATTACATGGAATAGTAGATAGAGATGCATGATTCACTCAAGCCGTTAAATAAAATGCATAACAATTCCTTTATTGTCAATCACGTATACATAAAACTTATAAAACTCAACTTGCCTCTTATTTTCTTCCTGACAATGTGAATAGTCAACCCTTGTTTGTAGATAACATAATAAGATATGATCTTGGGCACCCTCATGATATTATCTAAATAACTAAAACACTATTCTTTCATGTTATAGTAGATAGAGATGTATTATTCATTCATAATGTTCAATTCAGTACACAGTGATCTCTTCGCATTCACACATGCATAAAACTATAGAGTTCCACTTGCCTTACCTATATAACAATGTATGTCCCTTATACCATTATAGTTTGATATTATAATATTCTGACAATGTATTATTCATTCATAATGTCTTTCATAATGTTCAACGACAGTTTAATATGAGCCCGAGTATCCTTATACTATTAAAGTTTCGAATTGACGAATAAACACAATTACTATTGATGAATGAACACTATGTAAAATATTTATATTCATATATATTTCTAATATCCAGTGATTATATTAAAGTTCAAGATTAGATTTTATTTATTTAAATTTAGAGGTAAAAATATATTCTAATTTTTAATTACTAAAGCTTGCTTACATATAAAATAGCGTTCACCATAAAGTGGTACCAACTTCATATCAAATGGTTTAGCCTGTAAACATACTTCTTTATTGATTTAACAGTTAGACAAAATATATAAAATAGTAGCAGTTCTCTTCAACAAAACAATTAAATTAAAAACAATTAGAATATACAAACATAGAGCAAGGCAATGTCAAATACTTAACACTGGAACAACAGTAGATCAATGCACCATTTATAAAGTTGCACATATCTATACACGCATGTGATAGGAACAGCGTAAATCACCATTAAATACATTGTCACATCAATCTTGCTATAGTGAAAAAAAATAAAGTTAGTAAAGTTAAAAACAGGGAATGCATTGCAATATTGAATGTAGTAGTACTCTAATATATATATATATATATGTATGTATGTATGTATGTATGTATGTATGTATGTATGTATGTATATGTATGTATATTTGTTGCTACTTATTAGTTTTATGAATTCGTGTGTTATTATTTAGTACACACCTACTGTTGCTATTTAGTTTTCAGCCTCTACATTCTTTTACTGAAGTGAATTTTGTCTCCTTCTTCGTGTGCATTTTATTAGTTCACCGATCTTTGTTACATTTCATGTTGTCATTAGTATGCCTATGTGTTCAATCTAGGTATAAGTGTGAGTACTCAGCTTATATGTATTTATGTATGTTAAGATAATTTGAGATTAAGAAATATTTCACAAGTTTGTTTCAGAACAGAATTGGAATGATAATTCTTTTATTGCAAACAGAAAGATAATAGATACATTGATTACAATCTGTTGTATTTATATACAAGAGTATATAAAATGGGCTGAGATGATCTGGCCCATGTTAGCAACAGTATTATTACAAGGGGTATAGATGAACGGTTGTGATTTTATCTCTCTGGATTAATGGCTGAGATTGTGATCCTTTTATCATATATACGCGGATCACTACGAGGCTGCTGAGCCGAGTTATTTCATTATTTGTCTTCGTTAATTCCCCCCTTCGAACCCTAGCACTGATTTAGGGTTAGGGTTTGAGTCAAATCTCTGTTTTCAGTAGAAATTGAAGAGAGGCTCTATAGATTTCGGCTACTCTATTATGCCTCCTGTTGCGCTCTTCTAGGATTTGAGTTGTGACTGAGAGTCTGAGTCATCTAAGGTTGAATCGTGAGAAAGTCGATGACTTTGTGATGCCTGCTTCTTTCGACTTTCAGTTTGAGAAAGGCATCCCAGTTTTGGTTTTAAAGAGATTAGATCTGGGTTGTTCTTTTGAGACTTCGGTCTGTCTTGCTTTAGATTGAGTGGAAGTTGTGCTTTCTCTGTTTGTTTAGCTTGACAAAGATGCATCTGGCTTTGCTCGACTGAAGCTTGATTTTCTACAACTCTGAGATTATTTTTGAACCGTAGAAAGTTTCTTTTCGATAGAGACTTGGTTAGCGTGTCTGCCATCTGGTAAGTGGCAGGTAAGTGGTTTACTTGTAGATCTCCTTTAAGTACTTGATCTCGAACGAAATTCAAGTCTATTTCGATATGTTTGGTTCTTGAATGCAGTATAGGATTTGCTGTCATGTAAACCGCACTTTGATTGTCGCACCATAGTGTTGCTTTGATGCTTGCATTCGGTCTTAATTCCTTTATAATTGACTGTAGCCACAATACTTCTGCAGTTGCACTTGCTATGCTTCTATATTCTGCTTCAGTACTTGATCTAGAAATAGTCGATTGCTTTTTTGAACACCATGATATTATGTTGTCTCCAACAAATATGCAACATCCTGTAACTGATTTTCTGTCATCTAGGTCAGTGCCCCAGTCTGAGTCTGCATAACCTGTGATATTAAGATTTCTGCTTGCTTTGAATGTTAGTCCATGATTAATTGTTCCCTTTAGATATCTCAAAACCCTCTTCACAGCCTTCCAGTACTCATCTAGTGGATTCTGCATAAATTGGGAAAGTTTGTTAACACTGAAAGCAATATCTGGTCGTGTTATAGTGACATACTGTAATGCCCCTATAACATTTCTATATTGTTTAATATTATTTATGGCTTCTCCCCTGTTTTTTGATAAGTTTTGATTGCTGATCATGGGGGTAGCCATGGGTATAGCATCTTCCATCTTGGTTTTGCCAAGCAGTTCTGAAATGTATTTTCTTTGACATAAAATGATTTCTGAATTTGATATCCTGTGTACTTCAATTCCTAGAAAGTAATTGAGATGTCCCAGGTCTTTGATTGAGAACTGCTTGTTCAGATAGCATATGACTTGATTGATTTCATCCTGGTTGTTACCTGTAATAATTAAATCATCAACATAGATTACTATGTAAATGATTGAGGATGAGTTGCTTTTAATGAATAATGAGGTGTCTGATTTGAAAGATTGATATCCTATTGACATTAGAGTTGATTTCAGTCTATCAAACCATACTCTCGGAGCTTGTTTCAACCCATATATTGCCTTGTTTAGTTTACACACAAGACTTGGGTCTTGTTCATATCCAGGTGGTTGTATCATATAAATTTCTTCTTCTAATGTGCCATTTAAGAAGGCATTGTTAACATCCAATTGTCTTATATTCCATCCTTTGTGTAAGGCAATTGTGATGATGAGCCTTATAGTAGCGGGTTTGACTACTGGAGAAAAAGTCTCAGTAAAGTCAAACCCATATTGTTGAGTATACCCTTTGGAAACTAATCTTGCCTTGTATTTACTGATGGATCCATTAGGATTCCTTTTTATCTTGTATGTCCATCTGCAGCCCACAATGTTTTTGTGTGCAGGTGGACATACAAGATTCCATGTTTTTTTTCATGAGAGCATTATATTCTTCGTCCATTGCTGCTTTCCAGTTTTTGTCTTTTGCAGCCTGATCAAATGTATATGGTTCATTAGAGTTTATGTTGGTCATGTATGCTTTGGGTTTGAAGATCCCACTTTTGGCCCTGGTGATCATAGGGTGGCTGGGTCTGACTGGAGCTTCAGTTTGAGGTGAGTCAGTACTTCTATTATGATTAGTACTGTTTTCTGAATCATGATGTTGATCCTCTTCATTTGTTGATTGTATAGGTGAGTGGATGGCATGATTGTGGTCATCTTCCCACTCTACATTTTTTTGAGCAGATGTAGAAGGGTGTGTTTGATGATCAACATTAGCCCTCCTTATCTTAACTGAGCTCTTGACTTCAGATACTAATGGTAACTCAGGTATAGATGTACTTGGATTGTACACTGTTCCTGTTGTTTTTACTTCTGAGCTTCTAAAAGGAAAGATTTTCTCATTAAATACCACATGCCTTCTAATAAAAACCTTTCCCCTATCATCAACACATTTATACCCTTTTTGATTGGGAGCATATCCTAAAAAAGTACATTGTTTTGATCTGAAGTTTAATTTATTACTATTATAAGGTCTTAAACATGGAAAACATAGGCATCCAAAGACTTTCAAGCTATGATAATCAGGTTTTATCCCTTGCAACTTTTCAATGGGAGTTATACCATCTAAAGTTTTGGTTGGTAGTCTATTAATGAGATAGACAGCTGTACTAAAAGCCTTTGGCCAAAACTTTAGTGGTATATTTGCATGAGCCAGTAAACTAAGACCTGATTCAACTATGTGCCTACGTTTTCTCTCTACTAAACCATTTTGCTCTGAAGTATAAGGACAAGTAAAGCGGTGAATTATTCCCTTTGCCTTAAAGTAATCTTTAAGTGGCTTATATTCAGATCCTCCATCTGATTGTATAGTTTTGACATATGTACCAAGTTGTTTTTCAATCATTATAATGAAATTTATCACAACATTATATGTGTCTGATTTGTTTTTCAAAAAATATATTCAAGTGTATCTTCTGTGTGCATCGACAAATGATATACAGTATTTGAATCCATAATCTGAGTGTATTGGGGCAGGCCCCCAGCGATCAGTAGCAATAAGCTCAAGTGGTTTAGAGTATTCAGTTATGGAGTCACCAAATGGTAACTTGTGACTTTTGCCCATTTGACAATAGGTGCATACATAAGGAAGAGACACATTATTATAAAGTATGTTATTATCAGAGAGAACTTGCTTAACAATTATAGTACTAGGATGGCCAAGTCTGTAATGCCATAGATCAAAAACATTGTTACTGTTTTCTATTTCATAATGATTACAACAGTTTTCCTCATTGGTATGATGGCTATAGTTAGCAGATTTAAATCTGTATAGTCCTCCTTCAGCATCACCCTGCAATAAAATATCTTTAGTTAGTATATCTCTAACAAGGCAATATCTAGGGTAAAATTCAAAATAAACTTTGTTATCATTAGTAAACTGAGACACACTTATGAGATTCTTTTTAATTTTTGGAACTCTTAACAAGTTATGTAAAAATAATTGTCTCTTCCCTTTGATAACAGCATTCCCCACATGTGAAATATTGATACACTTACCATTGCCAATACAAATAGATCTTTTACCTTTATACTCTCTATTGCCAAGATTTAAATTGTCGAGATTATTGGTTATATGGTTGGTGGCTCCTGAGTCTGGGTACTAGCAATCATCACTTATAGATTGATTATTTTCATTAGAATTATGCTCTTTACTGTCAGATTGACTACTAGAACCAGCTTAAGCCATGTTGGCACTGTACTTTGCACTTTTTTTATTGTTGTTGTGATTAGAGTATCTGAGATAACATTTTATAGCAGTGTGTCCAATCTTTTCACAGATTCGACATTTTGGTTTGTTGTTATTGATGTATCTGCCTCTTCCTCTTGACCTGTTTGAGTATCCTCCTCTTTGAGTACCTCCTCTTTGTGTAGTCTGATCTGCATTGTAGTTGCTTTGAGTTTTATTTCTTGAGGTAGCTGTATAATTGATTGTAAACTCTGATTCTTGTGGTCTTTTATTGTCAATTCTGGCCTCATGAGAAAGTATTATAGAGTAAACATCATCAAGTGATGGCAAATCCTTTTGTGATTGTATAACAACAATACCAGATTCATAATCCTCACTTAGTCCATTAAGAATAGTCAGAATATGTTCAGAATATGAGACTTTGTGGTTTGCTGCCTCCAGTGAATCACATATTGCTTTAATTTTAAAGATGTATTCTCTTATAGTGTTGTTGTCTTTCTTTATGCTGTGTAGTTGTTTCTTATTGTACATCACCTTGGCAGCTGATTGTGTATTGAACACTTTCTCAATAGTTGTCCAGATATCATTTGCAGTTTTGCATCCAATAACATGGGATAGTAAGTTAGTGCTTATTGATGCTAGAAGCCAACAGCAGATTAACCTATCCTGTCTATGATATCTGACATAATCCTCATTTTTGACTATTTTGTTTTCTTGATCAGTTATGCATTTGGGAGGAATTGGTATGGTTCCAAGAATGTGGCCTTCAAGCCCATATCCTTGAACTGCAGTCTCAATTTGCAGTTTCCAGAGAAGAAAATTGTCTTCATTCAATTGAACCGTGACAAGATTGCTTTGTGAGCTAATTACTATTTTGATAAGATTTTCTACAGCAAAACTGGTTTGACTATTGTTGCTTTCATTAGCTGAACTAGCAATACTGGGTTGACCATTTGTTTCATCACCCATGATGATTTCAGAAACAAAAGAAGAATACAGAAAAGTAGAGCAGAAAAACCAGAGTAACAGAAAAAATTCAATCGGATACAGATATAAAAGGTACTAAGTCAAGAACTTCTCACAGTGAGTTTGATGCAACCGTATGGCACAAATGATGATCTACTTTTTGGATCTGATATGCTGTGCAGGAAGTCACCTTCTTTAATTTTGGGATGATTCTTGATTTCTTTTCTGAGTTTCTTGATGATGTGAATGAACTCTGATGCAGCCACGATAGGTTGGCACGGCACTGAGTTGTATCACTGAATCAACAAATCCTTCAGATGATGAAATGCTATTTTCTGACGAAGGTTGGTCACCCAAATTATGATAATTTTTTGATGGGGATTGATTAAATGAATGAATGGCTGTTAAGTCTTAATGAGCTCTGATACCATGTTAAGATAATTTAAGATTAAGTAATATTTCACAATCTGTTGTATTTATATACAAGAGTATATAAAATGGGCTGAGATGATCTGGCCCGTGTTAGCAGCAGTATTATTACAAGGGGTATAGATGAACGGTTTTGATTTTATCTCAATGGATTAATGGCTGAGATTGTGATCCTTTTATCATATATACGCGGATCACTACGAGGCTGCTGAGCTGAGTTATTTCATTATTTGTCTTCGTTAATTATGTATAAAAATATGTGTGCGAGATAGCTTCAATAGTTTAAACTAAACCATAGAATTGCATGCACTTTGAAATATAAAATAAATTAAAATATATATACCTTTATTTATCAAAAATTTCAAACTGTAATGTCTCTCTGTGTGTGTATTAAATATGATTTTCAGTTTATTCCGTATGCAAAGTGAATCAGTGTACATAGGTGTGCGGCTGTGTATTACATAGGAGTGTGTATATTTGTATAAATTAGTGCGTGCGTTTCCCTTTTTTTTCATGTGCGGCTGTGTATATATATAGGTGTGTGTATATTTTCATGGGTCTGAGTGTGTGTGAAAGAAAGTGCATGAATGTGTTATTTATCAGAGTGTTTTTGTGAGTATGTCTATGCTATTTTGTATGCTGCTGAGTTGATGTTGAGTGAGTTTGTGTGTGAGGCGTGCGTGATTGACTTGTGTGCATGTGTATGGGTAAGAGTATATGTATATACTATTGTTTATGTGCGCACTAGTATGGGTTCATGAGTGATAAGTTTTACATACACACACACACTGATATGCACACAAGCTCTGTAATGTGCACAGATAAACAAAACGCATGTAGAGAAAGAAATGGAGGATAAAGTTCAAAAGTGCACGCAAATAAAGTGGAAGCCAGAATCAAAAATACAAACAGGAAATGAAAGCCAGGATCGATTATAATGGTTTCATTTCAATTTTGAAGCTAGCGTGACGTATGGCAATACGAGTAGTTCAGACTCACAAAACATGTATATAAATTCAATTGATTAATACAGATTTTGCGAGAGGATTCTCATCTGAAGCTTGCACGTTCTTCACTCCTTCTCCCTCCTTCTACATGCACGTGCCTCACAACTCCAGAACCGCAATATACTAGATTCACACTATAGACGCCTAAAGAAATGGAGATGCACATATTCGAATTTCATGAATTTAGGTAATTTATTTGATTTTTGGTTGATTTTAGAAGTGAAAAGTGTTAGGTGGAGTTTGGTTTGTTATTTTTAGTTTTGAATTTTCGTCTATACAAAAATGCACACGACACATTTATATTGTCGAAAACGACCAATTTAGAAAACGAAGTTAACATACAAAATTGAAAACAACTTTTTTTATTTTCCGCGTTTTGGGAAATAACACAAGCACATGAAACAATCCATTCTTCCGTTGTCCCTCTATCCCATTTGTCATACCATCCGTTTTTCTTTCATCCTCTCCGTCGTCCCTCCATTCTTTTCATATTTGAGATACATATTGAAAACCGAAAACACAAAATTCGTTTTTAAACCAAACACTACTTTAATTTTTGGTGGCATTCAAAAAAAGATAAATTGGCTCTCCCCACTTTCCTGGGGAGATTTGCTGAGTGATAAAAATAAAATCATGAACGAAGAAGAATTTGGAACAATGAACTCTGGAAACATCGTAGGTATGGATATTTGGGCTTGGATCAAATTAAACTATTGGTATAAATTAATATTTCATTTCCCTTGTATACCAACTAAATTTTATTTAATACAAAATTGCGTTTCAAAATCACTACAATGTCATACTTTAAATATACAATTTTATACTAAATATTATTTTCACATTTTAGCTTGTTTAAATTCAAATACACTTTTCTCACTTTAAGCCTGAAACTAATTAATCTCCAAACCAAATTATTACTTAAATCTCCAAATTCCAATTTGATTAATTAAATCACTATTATTAACTTAAATTAATTATCACTTAAAAACCAGCTTGTTATAATCAACGACCGCATTTCTCTTACCAAGCGTGTAGGAAATGCCAAAGTCGTAGAAGGCTAGGGACTCTAACCATCGCTGCTATCGAAAGTTAAGATCCTTCTGAGAGAATAGATACTTCAACGACTTGTTGCTCGTATACAACTCGAACATCTACCCAAGCAAATAATTCCTCCATACATTCAAAGCAAATTTTATCGCTGCCAACTCCAAATTGTGAGTTAGATACTTTCTCTCGTGCGGTTTCAACACTATCGACTAGCATAGGCGACAAATTTTCCTCTCTGCATTAACACCCCCACCAAGTCCAATATCATACACGTATTTCTATATTGTCAACTCCTCATTCCTAGCCAGAATAACTAATATCGGTGCACTGATCAACCTCTACTTCAGATTCACAAATGCATGCTCGCACCTCGTGTCCTAAATAAAAGTCTGATTCTCCTTCGTCAAGTTAGTTAACGGTACTGCTGCCTTAGAGAAGTCTTGGAAAAACGTCTATAGTATCCCGCCAGTCTAAGGAAGCTTCTCTCGTCTATAGCGGTCTTGGGCTGATCCTACTCTTGTACTGCCTCCGCCTTCGCAGGATCTACAGCAATACCCTGCTCAGAAACAACGTGACCCAAGAACCACATTTCTCTCTTTCAGAAGTGACACTTTGAAAAGTTCGCCTTCAGTCTTTGCTCCCTCAACACCTCGAGTACAATGCGCAAATGCTCCTTATGTTATACCTACATCCTTGAATAAACAAGTATATCACCATGAACACAAGTACAAACTAATTTAGCTGATCCCTGAAAACACAGTTCATAAGGTCAATAAAGCATGTCGGCGCATTGGTTAGTCCGAACGGCATAACCAACCACTCATAGAATCCAGATGGCTTATTGAACGCTATGATCAGCAAACTCTCCTTCGCCACTCTCAGTTGATGAAACCCCATTGCAAGGTCCAACTGAGAGAACACCCTAGCACTATGGAGCTAATCAAATAAGTCATCAATACATGGGAGTGGATACTTGTTCTTCTTCGTCACTTTATTTAGCTCATGGTAATCTACACACAACCTTAGAGTGTCATCCGCCTTAGTGGTGAATACTACAGGTGCGCCCCACTAAGGTATGCTTCAACGAATGAACCCTCACCTTAATAGGTAATTCACTTGTACCTCTAACTCCTTCTGCTCTCTGGGTGCCATACGCCTCAAAGACAGAACTATCGGTCTGGCATCTTTCACTAAGTCTATGTGGAACTCAATCTCTCGGTGTGGTGGTAATCTGATCACCTCCTCGAATATGTTCAGATACTCTCTCGCTATAGACATAGATGACAACTAATCCTATGGAGTCTCAAGCGAATATAGAAAGCTAACAATAACTCTATCCTCTGGAAGATAGCCAATCACTACCGTTCACCCCTCCACAGCCCCAATCTTCACCAATAGTCTCTCACAATCCACCACTAGTGCATACTTCCTCAGCCAGTTCATCCCCGGTAAAATACCGAACCCCACAAAACCCAAAACAAAGCAATCACAAGCAAACAAACATCCATGACTCGATAGGGCTAAGTCTCAACAAACCAAGCACATGCTAGTTAATCATCTAATGGGGTTCGTCGTAATCAAAGGTCGGTCAACTATCTCAGTTTCCAATCTAAATTTGTCTACCAGATCACTAGATATGAAGGAATGTGTAGCACCGGTATAAAATAAAACATGTACAGGTATATCAGAAATAGAAAGCATACCTTGTATAACGACGCTCTTCCCCTTCTCCTTCATCGATGGAGCAATTGTCGAAGCTAGAATAGCGTTCAAAGCATAAGTAGACACAACCTGGTTATTCTTCAGTGGCTCTGGGCAATCCTTCTTCATACGCCATGGCTTATTGTAGTTGAAACGTCCTTTCTTCTCGTTCCTGCAATCTTCGCTATGATGGCTCTTCTGTCCATAGTTATAGCATGTAAGCTCTCACTTGCACTTCTTCTAGTCATCCTTCTAAAACTACTTCTTCTTGTAATTTTCCCACTTTATTTTGCATCCCCCACTAGCTTGCAGCTTTGACTCATCCTTAGGAGTAATAACGAACTTAATCTTAGGGTACAGACTCTCATGTCGAAGAGCATTCTCCACCAGCCTCTCAAATGGCTCATCAATATGCTCTAATAGCTTCTCTCCAAGGTAATCATCCAAGCCCATGATAAACTTCTCATTCTTCTTGAGTAGAGTACTGATAGAAGACATGATGTACTTTGACAGTGTGTCAAACTCAGCCATGTACTCCGACACAAACATATCCTCCTGCCTGAAGTCAGCAAACTTTCGGAAGAGCACCGACTTCTGAGAGGCCGGTATATGCTTCTCCTAAAATCTCGCCTTGAACTACTCCCAAGTAATCTGGTCCTCGAGTGTAGTAATCTTGATGGCATTCCACTACCCCATAGCCCTTCCTTGAAGCCGTTTAGAGGCCAACTTCCTCTTTATCGCATCATCTAACTCCACATCCTTAAAGATGCATTCGCAGGTTCCTAACCAATCCTACACTTCGACAGCTGATTCTGTTCCAAGAAACAGTTTGCCATCCAGAGTAGAGAAATCCTTGCTCAATTTGGCAAAGTCAACCCTCGGCGCTTGCACTAGAGCACCGCTACTAACAACTGTAGCAAGAGTAACTTGGGCATTATGAACCATATTTCGCACCATCTCGATGAACAGGTTCTGCAAGCTGGGGTTAGCAGCTCCCGATCGCGCCTCTCCTCGACTCCATAGATAGAGTTCCTAGCAGTGTTCCTAGTTAACTGGATTATTTTTATAAGCTGTAATAAGAATGATCAGTCTCTTTAAAAAAGGAATAAGTGGTGTCCATGAATGCAATGTGACTTATACATCACATATATACTACTATATAGTTTTGAAAATCAAAATATAACAAGTGCGCTCTCTTATATATCGCTGGATCCATTATAAGGCGATATCTCCTTCCTTATCTCTAATGGATCCAAGTATAAACTTAGGTCATCCATGCAACCTAAGCTTTGATACCAAATGTGACGACTGCCCTACACCTTCGATACTCAATATACATATATGATGCGCTGTGGAGTACCCGACCGATGCAGGGCGGTAGCCAAGAATATAGAGTAGAGAAAAGTCCAAACACAGAACTTGTAGAACATCTCACAACACATATATAAAATATAATATAACAACGTAGATGTAAAACCGGCGAGACCGTGATATAATCAAATGAACCATAAATAAGAACATCAGAGTGCATTAGGTTCATAGACTATACAAAAACTAAAATATAGAATTTATACATCCCAAATCTCTACAATAAACAATATAACTGTCTCAAATAATACAAGTACTGACATAGCTCCACAGTATTGCATAGCGAATATAAGCGATAGTAAGCTCCAAGTATAGATATACGAAAGTGCAGTTTCCTGCTCATACTCCGTACAGATCCATGTGCTATCTATACCTACTATCCCTAATCTACTCATTTAAGAGTACTCGAGATAATAATAAGTAAAGCATAAAACCTCAGGTCAGGCAACAGTCTGGTGTGAGCGATGTATCATCTCCCAATACTATAAAACTCATATATAGTAAATAGGGTATAGGGTATGAACAATCATACCTGACCTATCCCTGCATCCAAAGAGTTAGCACATAAACACAATAGATGATATACTACTATCATTAAGATATAGGGTATAGGGGTATCACACAGCATGCCAAGCACACAGTAAACATATCATCCATCACACAGCCTTGCATCTCTCACTCAAGTCCTCCAGTTGTAAGATAACTCTCTTAGATGCTCAACTCATTGCACACATAGACATCCAAAATATAGGTACATGGAGGCTACCCTGGGTATACAAAGACTACCCTGTCACGTTAACGAGTATCACAACCATAGAGTTATCCATCAATCCCTTAGCACATGTACCGATAGTAGAACTACTCCATAGATGCTCACTCTCGCCCATGCAGATGGCTAAGGACTGGACATAGACAGGCGTCCAAATACATGAGTATATGTAGATTACCTTGGTATACGTAGACTACCCTATCCTACTCATGAGCATTGCAACCTCATGTTTTACTCTACGAGCTATCACGCAGAACACGTCCTTTCGGTCCACCACTAGATGCCATAGTCACCTGCCACATCGAGTTGTTGAAGTCATCATACTTCATTGATTTCCGTCCCAAAGTCATCTAGAGCCATCCCAAGGTCATCCACCCTTACCCCGAAACAACTCCCTAGACTACCAAGCAACCCGATTCTTGCCCCTAAAATCCATAGCTAAACTTCATGATCCACTCCCATTGGTCCATCCTACGACCAAACCAAGTGGGACAGAACTGCCTAGTTAAGCACCAAGTACCAACGTCGAACCATGCTCTGTGCCAAACCACCGACCCTGTTTCACCACCACCGGACATGTTTCAACGCCCGCTCACCGACCCTATTTCGGTGCCCGGTCACCGAGCCACCCCACATACCGACCCCGTTTCAGCGCCCGGTCACCAAGCCACCCATACACTGACCCCATTTCGATGCTCGGTCACCGACCCATCCGCCAACCGACCCAAGACTCTGTAGCATTTCCAGCACTCTAAATTGCGCCAGTTTCACCACTACCCTTAATGCTTCAACTCTCATGCATCACCTATGCAACAATACGACTCCGAACGCCCTAAAGGAATTATGTCAAAGCCCGGTTTCATAGCTCCTAACTTTAAGTCGCTCCAATGAGCATTTCAACCATACATGCATTTACTAACACGACACGCACACAAATCACATCCAATATTCAAACACCCAAATACACGTCAAACCATAGCAAATCATCATACAATTACATCCCTAATATAGCCTATCACATACAAAGGCAACAATACTCCTAAACAACATGATTAGGGTGCTTTAAACAATTTAAAATTTGTTTTCCTATAGTTTTGGCCTTGAAAATAGTTTTAAAACCTTAAGTTGACTACAAAAATGAATTCAAAATATATCAAAACCTATAAATACATATATAGTAAGCTGAGAGATGATAGATCACTGACCAAAACCCCAAAAATCCAAGTTTTGCATGCAAATTAAGGTAGATCTGAAATGAACACCGAAGATGTAATTTTTCTTCCTTAAAATGTAGATTTGAAGATCTTTAATGAATCTCCTTACTAATCTATCACTAATATATGATTTTGACTTGATTTGGAAGAGAAAATAGAAGGTTTTGGATGGAGAATAAGCTAATGGAGACTTAGATCTATGGAAGAAGGTGTAAAAGTTATTTGCGGATGATGGTTCAGCCATATAAGGCCTCGAAACCTGAAATGGGTTAGTGGGCTTGCCCCCAAACTCACTAATTATCCACTAAACTGCTCCAAAAAATGTCAATCTTCAAACAGTTGTATCTTCTAGCCAAAAAGTCCAAATCGCTATTATGACCTCTCTATGGAAAGGGAAACCATTATAGCTTTCCGATGAAAGTGGTCTCGAATGCTAATTCAACTCTTATCAAGAAGTTATGGATGATACAAGTTTCTATGGGTAAAATCATTCGAAAAAATTCTAAAGATAGGAAATGTCACTAATAGACATTTCACAAAGTTATAGAGTCATACGACCTCATATGGATTAAAAATAATATTTTACGATCCTTCGATACGTAAAAATACAGGTTGTTACACTTATAATTCCTATTTGAATACATATACCGCAAGCTTATATATATCTATTACAAATCTAGATCAGCAAAGTGATTTGAATTTAATTTAGATTCTAGATTTGCATTTATAATTTACCATGACTTTGACGATTTGATTCAACCCTATTCTTCTTCTCAATTATCCTCTGCAATTTCCCACTTGTATATACATATATAAACTATATTTTATTTAGAATTAAGAATTTTGTAGAGAAGAGAAAGTGGCAAAGCTCCGTCGTCGCTCTAGAAAATATGAGAAAAAAGTGAGGGGTTAGACCCGTATTTGTTGGGGTTCAAATCAGTGTTAGCCATTGGATCAAATTATTTAATTCCGACACATTCGGCCACGTCAAATTTCACACTCGACACATCCACCAGTTGACCGCTCTAATGCCACCAGCCAACCATTAATGGTCGACCTATCCCAATTAAGGGGTCAACCGATTGATGTATTTTGGTTAAATATCGTTCGACATTTGATTATATTGATTAATATCGTTTTACGTGCAACCGATATAATTTCTTTCCGCTCTGATTAACGTTAAGTAAGCATTAACTGACTGTTAACATTAATCAACGTTATTTAATTATATTCACTTCCTTAATTATTTATATAATTATTTCAGCTTCGATAACTTCAAACGTTAATAACTTTTTTGTTTGAACTCCGATTGGAAAACCTTATATATGAAAATTGATCAGAAAATGCCAAGAATCCAACGGTGCAAGTTTCGTAGCCCAATTATGATGTCTGTAAAAATTCTATTTTTTGACGTTATTATTTACTAATTAATTCTTTTTTATTAATTATCGTTAAAATTACGAGGTGTTACATACATGAAATAAGGGGTTGTAAACACGCGACCTAACTTCACGGTTGAAATACAAAATTTTGCACCCCAAAGCAGGGCATATTATGCTAAGCGCATAACAAAAAATTATATCACATTTAGAGTTAAAAATTGCTGTGAAAAGAAAACAAAGAAATTCATGCTGAATGGGTTGAGGAAACATCTAAAGAAATTCTAAGCGAAGCTCAAAGAGGTATACATATAAATTTACATTTTCTTTCCAAACTAAATTACAATTCGTCATAAAATGTTAAATGTGTACAAAGGAAATACACATTATAAGCTAAGAACCCATGAACTTGCTCAAAAACACCATTGTCGGACTTTGAATCCTCTTTCGTTAGGAGCCTTCTTTTCTTGCTAGAAGCTTGAGTAGTTTGAGACAGATGTTATCTTAGTTATAACAACTAAGGAACGACAAGGTGAACCAACAGTAGGGAGCCTCGAGTCATAGTTTGCACCTGCCCAATGATTGCCTTGGTGTTGCCTCTGAAAAACATAATCAGATCGATTACAAAGAAAACTTAAGTCTAACTCTAGCAAGAAATGGTTGAACAGATCAACTACACGCTTTATAGCTATGTCGGCCATACCATGCCTAACCTTCTCTTGTTTGAACTTTTCTGCTAAAAATCAGACCGCATGGCCCTGGAACTTCGTGGGCTAAGAATGTGAGAGCGAGGTAGTCATAAATGAGGGTTGCATATTGAGATCTAATTCAGATATTTGATCCCTCAACTTGTTGATTCACTCAATAGCTATTACGCCGCTCCCATTCTAGATCGTCCAAAACTTCAAACTTTGTCTTTTTGTTTCTTTTGAGAATGTGCTAAATAATTTATTGGCCAACGAGCACCCTTCCACCTTCCTCTTCGTCTTAGATATCCTCCAACCTCTTTTCGTAGACGGCCATTAACTCGTCAACTTTTTTTTGATAATAAGTTGCCAAGTCTTTTTTCCATTATAAGGCCGCTTTGATATAAAATCTCAAAGGAGGAGCCAAAACTACCAAAGAAGAGGACGCCATAGGAGAATTAATATTAGAATAAGGATTGCCATCTTCGGCTAGTTGATGAGTAACTTGCTGTGACAGCTCTTCGTTAGTTTTTTTGAGCTTCTTAATCTCATCCGCATAGGAAATTCTATACAACCCTTTAGCATCATTCAACCACTTCTCTAATTCAACGATGTGATCCTGTTCAACCTTTACCTCCTTTTGCAGCTCTTGAATTTTATTTTCTACCGATGCTAAGTCAGCCCTTTGTTTGGTGATACAATTGTAATTTCTAACATTAGCCTGCTTAGACTCCTCAAATTGTCTCGTTTGTTCTTTGTATTTCATGCACAATTCATCTCGAGCGTCGTCACCAATCAATTCGTTTTCTTAACGGGGCCTGCATTAGCAATCTCAAGTAATTTAACTGGAATGTCATAACTCTCGAAGACATTTGATGAAGCCTGCTCCTTTAGGCAAGAACTACAAAGAATGTGAGAAGGACCACTTCTTCCACAAAGAGAAACCAGTAAAGTTTTGATCGGAGGAGTAAGGGTAGTCTATAAACATAAGATAACCAAGTAAGAAGTCAATGAACAATCAAACGAAGCAAACATAAAAAACGTATGCATGATAAATAAAAGAATACAAGGGTACCTAAGTAATAAAAATGATTTATTTAATCAATGATCAAAAGTACATAAAAAGACACTACCCTTGCCTACGACTAAGTCTATTTATGAATCATAGCAAATATTAGGAATGTCCTAATGGAAGCAGTTCACTCTATAACAACAACCCCAATTGCATAGTACTAAGTCATAGAGCGCATCCCTCTTATAAAAAACTTATGCAATTATAAATAATAGTTCCTGAGATTCCCTCTTTATTTGGGTGATACTTTTTTCTCTCTTAGTCTCTCTCTTACGAACAAAGGTGGCCCTCCTTAATAACCTTTCCATTGCTTGTTTTTCTATACTTTCAATAAATCCCTTTGAATATTGGACTACAGTTTCTTCTTTGAATGGCTCTAATAAAAGAGTTTTATCAACATTAGCAATTCCTAACTAAAAGGAAAAGACTATTAATTTTAACGTGTTGCAACATCTAACGAGAACACCAAAAAAATAGAAATTATAGTAATGTGCAGACGACAAAACTTAGGTCAAATCTTTAAGCACCCAAATCCATTCATCAATTGCAAAGTTTTCACAAAAACCACCATAACAACAATCAGAAGCGTAACAATGTCAAAATTATTATCTCAAATTTCACAAAACCTAAGTGGAAAATGAAGATAAGAAACTAGGGTTTAAGAATTTATTTTAGTAGAGTGGGAGGCCTCTTTAGTACGATCGGCTTTAGAGTCATCGTTAGAATCAAAATAATCCGATAGCTCATGTACAAAGGCCGAGGGGGAAGCTCTTCTATGTTATTTGGCACACAACTTGTGGCAATTGTCTTGGAAGACTTGGCGAGCCTTGGGTTAGTAGAGAATTCTATCGGTGCGTAAACCTTTGGTGCCTGCAGCGACCATGAGTAATACATTGCCCAACATTTGGAGAGTGTTACGTACTCTAGTCTCAATGGATATATCGGTATCCTATCCCGAAACATCTTGACTAGGAATATTTAAACGATATGCTATTTTTATTATGACAAATTTCTCCATATTACAACACATTGTACTTACTATAACATAACATATCATTTAGAGATTTTATATTAAATATATTTAAATTAAATACATAATTAAAATAATAATAAAGATAACTGTATAATAGAAAGAAAAATGCTTTTTATTTGAATGAGATTTTATTACATTGTTAATAATTTACAATAATTACAGAATTGCCCCTAAGGCATACCTCTAACTAGACCAATATTCCACTTGCACTTGGGACTGATTATGGTATCTCAATCCCATCCCTTTGATCGGTTTATTGAGAACTGATCAAGCTTGACTTTTCGTGAATGGATCTACCTATTGTCTTTTGTATCTACTTTTAGAATCATGACTTTTTTCTTCTTGACAAATTCTCTAATGAGGTGGAACTTTAGAGGAATGTGTCTTTATTTCTTTTGTGCCCTAGGTTCCTTTTTGATCTGCATTACGTGGTTGTTGTCATAAAACAATGTCATCGATCTTCCATGTTGGAAATCATCGATTGCCGACTCATAATTTGCGCATCCAGACTGCTTCATCAAGGGCGCCGTACTTGGCCTCTATTGTAGAATCAGCTATTGTTTCTTGTTTGAAATGTTTCTAAATAATAACCTTACCATTTAAAGTAAAAACGTAACCCGATACAGACTTACTGTCATAGATACCACTTTGGAAGCTGGATACTATATACCCATTTATAAGGAGGCTATTCCCATATATAAGGAATAAATCCTTGGTATTTCCTAAATACTTAAGTATGCATTTTATAGTAGTGCGATGTTTTTCTCCAAAAGTAGACTGGTATTGGCTTACACATCTAATGCATAAGCCAAATCCAATCTAGTACATAGCATGGCGTACACTATGGAATCGATTGTTTATGCATACGGTATCCTCTTCATAAGCTCTTTCTCCTTATCAATATGTGGAGCGTCCTTCTTAGAAAGGACAATTCCAGATTGCGTTGGAACATTTTCGCACTTGGAATTCTTTATACTGAACCTTTTTAGTATGGTATCTATGTATGGGATTGGAAAAATCCCAATAACCGCTTAGATCTATCTCTATTGATCTTTATACCCGGTACATAGGCCAGTTCTCCCAAATTTTTCATGGAGAAATTCATGTATAACCAAGCTTTTACTAATTGCAACAACGTAATGTCGTTGCCAATCAGTAAAAAAGTCACTGACGTATAAAACTAAGAACGTTATAGCACTTCCTTGTCCTTTCCAATATATGCAAGCTTCCTCTATGGTCTGATAAAAACCAAACCGTTTGATTACTCTATCTAAACACTTATTTCAACTTCCTGACGCTTGTTTAAGACCATAAATATATATTAACAACTTATATGCCTTGCTCTTACTCCCAAATGACCTCGAAACCCTTGAGCTGGGACATGTAAACGGTCTCTTCTAAATCACCATTTAGACATGTCGTTTTCACATTAATTTGCCATATTTCGTAGTCAGAGATTGCGATAATGGCTAGCGCTATCCGAATGGGTTTAAGCATTGTTAGGGATGAAAATTCCATCGTAGTCAACAACCTGAATTTGAAAAAATCCCTTTCATAACTAGTCTAGCTTTATAAGTCTCCACTTGTCCATCTCCATTTAGCATTTTCTTAAAATCCATTTGCAGCCGATAGGTTTTATTCCTTTGGGTGCGTCAGCTAAATCCATACTTTGTTTTCATATATGGAATCCATTTCAGATTTCATAGCTCCAAGCCAAAGTTCTAGTCTTTACTCTGCAGTGCTTGTTGGAATGAGAGAGGAGTGTCGTCTTCTAAGACACGGTCCTCCTTCTCGCCATCTATGAGAAAACCATAGTACCTCTGTCGTACATGAGATTCTCTATTGTACCTTCTAATAGGTTGCATGTTTTCATATATTGGTGAATTTTATTCATATACTGGCTTAATATTTGTTTTAGTTTCTTGGATCTCATCCAAGTCTACAACTTCACTATTAATTTTTTTACAGAATTTCTAAAAAGATGGCATGCTAAGAAAAGATAAGCTTTTATTTCTTGGGATTGTACAAAATATATCCTATTGAATTATTAGGATATCCTATAAATGTACACATTGTCGAACTTTCCTTAAATTTATTGGTGCCAACATTCTTAACAGAGGCTACATAACCCCAAACCATTGAATACTTGGGTTTGGTTTTCTTCTCACACCATATCTCATATAATGTCATAGAGCATGGATTTAGTAAGCATCAAATTCAACATATGTGTTTCGGCTTCTAGTGCATATCCTCAATAGGAAAGTGGTAAGTCGACTTTACTAATCATGGAATAAACTATATCAAATAGGTTTCACTTCCTTCTTTCCGAAACACCATTGTATTGCGAAGTATAGGGTGAAGTAAACTAGGATACAATCCCATTGTCTTTTAAGTATTATTAGAGCTCTTTTTCAAAATACCCACCTTCTCAATCAGATCAAAGTATTTTAATCTTATGGTTCGCCTGATTTTTGACCTCATTCTTATACTCTGTAAACTTTTCACAAAGATCAGATTTATTCTTCATAAGGTATACATATCCTAGCCTTAAGAAATCATCGGTGAAAGTTACAAAATAAGAAGCTTTATCTTTGGTAATTATAAGCATTGGGCCACATATATTAGTTTGTACAAGACCTAATGGTTCTTTAACTCTATCATTGCTCCCACTTAAGGGGTGCTTTGTCATTTTCCTTTAAGACATGACTCACACGTATCAAATGATTTAGAATCAAATAATGGTAGAAAATCTTTGATTTTCAGTTTGTGTAATCGTTTTTCCATTTATATGACCTAGCCTATAATGCCATAAATAATTATTATTAATGTCAACTTTAGAATAATTATTCATAGCATAGATATTATTATAATTAAGTACATAAATGTCTATATCTAAAACACCATTATAGATTGTATTTCCATCCAACATAATGTTCATAAAGTTATCAATAAAATGGAAAATATATACGGTCTTAGACAATCAGACATAGAAACTATTTCACAAATAATGTTATTAATATAATATCAATTATTTAAAATTAAATCTAATTTATTTAGCAAAGCCAAGATATAGTCTCCAATTGTGGTTAAATCCACTGGAGATCCACCAGTAATTTGAAGTCTCATATCACCCTTTGCCGCATGATGCATGTTCCTAGGTCTCTGTAATAGATTATATATTTGAGTTCCATATCCAGTATTTAAAACCCAAGATAATTTATTTATTGCAAAACAAATTTCAATCATAAATATACCTGTAGGAGCGACATAACTATTCAGTTTCTTCACTTTGACAATATTTAGGTAATCCGAACAGTTCTGTTTCTACTGCCCGCTCTGGTAACTGTAACGACACTCACCCTTGTCACTTGGAGAGATCCTCTTATTCTTCTTGTACATTCAATAGGTTCGTATTATAGTTTTAAATGAATGGCTCAAACTATGGAGTAAGGGACCCTAAGTCTAAGATCAAGTCCACTTGCAGCTCGTAGCTTATCGTGATGTCTAATTGAGCAAGTATATCAATATAGCCTTTCATCCTTAAGATGTACTCATCCACTTTCATGCCCTTTGGCATCTTCGTGATGAATAATTTCTTAGCAACTCATACCTTGCGAAACGAGATTGCTCATCAACCAATGCTTTGAGACTATCGAAGATTTGGTGGACATATATAGTTTTATGTTATCTTTGCAATGGCTTGTCTAATGTAGATAGCATGTAAACTTGGGCGATTTCTAGTTTAGCAACCCAATTTGTTATAAGAAATTATTAGTTTGAGGTCTGCATCATCAGTGGGTCTTACTCTAGGAGGTTTAGTTATTAACAGCCATAAGCGTTATGACAACCTACACCCTAGTAGGCCTGAATTTTCGCTAAACTGAAAACCTAATTCCATTAAAGTACAGATCGTTGGTTTGGTATCTTGTAGCGAAAATTCAGGCCCATTGGTGTGGGTTGTCACTTTTGGTACCAATACTTGGCATAGGTTAGTCGATCTTAAAAAAACTAGGAAACGTTGAGTGAGCATATTTGTACTTTTACCTATAATTATAAATATATTATACAACAATTCCTATAATTTCGACTATAAAGTAGTTACAACCTACATGATAGATTTAGAGGGACGGGTACTGGTGCAGGGCGGGAATAGTGGAAGGACAGGTTTCTTTATGCATGCTCGGAACTGATAAGGACACTAGATATTGGAAGTGTCAATCTTGATCGGTAACTATATGATTTATTATATTTTATTATTCCGTTGTAAGTTATATCGATAGTGCTTTGATATGCATTTATATATTTATTTGCAAGATATCAAATCAATGATCCGTACCTTGGTAGATTTGGATTTTCAATTTAGCAAAAATTCAGGCCCATTGGAGTCTGGGTTGTCTCAGGCGTCCATATATAAGTGCAATTTTGATTGCTCTTTGCCAGTCTATGTAGTTAGGTCCGGTGAGTTTGTCGTTTTTGAAAACAGCTTTGTTGTTGATGTTTTCTACAAATTTAATTTAGTAGATTAGGTCATTTATTTCATAGCGAATGTTCTTATAATATTAGTAAGTTTAAACATTATATTTTATTTTTCTAATAAGCTCCAACTATATTTTATATTTCTCAAAATTCTAAGAGAAATATAGAAGTCTTTCAACTTCTCCATTGAATGTTAGGACTCGCCTGGGTTGGGATTCAAACCCTAAGTTTGCTTAACAAATCATAGGCCGTATGCGATGGATAATACTTTTTTGATTATATCATATACAACTCCTAACCTGTGGCCTTTGTCCTAATCGCATTTCGACCTTGAATTTGCTTAAAAACTGAAAGAGATTATTTAATCATAGCTACAATTTCACAACGGCCTAAGCATAAATGCAGATACCTTTAGTTTGCTCAATAAATACATACATGTATCTTACCACGTCTATCAATATATTAATAGTACTATACATAACATCGCCAGCTTGAGTTTGATCAACACTAGAGAGTATGCAAGTAATTTATTAATATATAAATGGTGGAGGACAACACTTATATTAAAGATTCATAATCTTTAATATACTTATTTGAGTGATATCGACTTAAGGAATATTATATTTCTTATCAAATACCCTCACGATTCAAATGTCAAACTCATCCGAAATCATGGCATACTTACTATACTTATGTATTTACTCTTAAATCTAAGTTGGGTTTGTTACGGTTCTACCTTTCATTGTACATTCATATAATATTAGTTTAATTCATATATAGCATTTTATATGTTTAATTGATTTATATAATATTCTTATGCATAATCTTATATTTATTTTAATAACTAAATCTTATTCAATTAATTTCATTAATTAATTAATTAGCATTTTAATTAATTTAATTTTATTCATATTAAACATTTTAAAATTAAATACACATATTATACCATTTATAGTGATACATATACTATTCCATTTTTAGATTTTATTAGGCGTATAAAGTCTAAATTAATTTAGATCCAATCTAAATAATTTTGAATAAAATCTTTATTTTATTTATTTAGTTTATATACCAATTTGATTATATATATAGTATATAATATATATGTGTATAAAATAAAAATATATGTGTATAGTGCACGTGCTATATATAGATGTGTACATGAGTCAATTGCTCGCATATAAGTGCTGGGATTTACACTACGATGGACACATTTGCCCCATTTATATTCATATCTATTATCCAAAACTAATTTGTTATCATGTATATAAAATTAATATATATATATATTAGTTTCAAAATGTTGACTAATTCTAATAATTCAAATTAGTATTTAAAATAACTTAAGGTAGATTTTAATTTAAAAACAGATCTAAATGTAGAATAAAAATCTATTTCAAATTTCAAATATTGATACACACACACACACACACATATATATATATAGTTTTTTTAAATAAACATTCAAAATAATATATTTAATTTATTTTATAGAATATTAGTTAGTAAATATAAATAATCAGATGTTAAAAATTAATTTTTTTTTCCTTTTTCCATGTCAAAACCACTTTTTCAAATATATATATATATAATTCTATAAATCTATGCGGATTTGTAAAAGATAAATCTTTTTTAAATATGAAACATGTATGGATTCTATGTAGAATAGGCACAAGGACAAACTTTAGAAAAAATTTAGGTTGAAGGACACCAAGTTTCTATTTTGGGCTGAAGGACAAACTTTGAAAGAAAATTAGTTTGAAGGACAATGCTAGTTATAACTAGCATTATATTTTTACAGTATAGAAAATGCTATTATAACTAGCATTATATTCAGTTTTACACTGTACAAAATGCTAACTATATTTAGCATTGTCATTCAACCTAATTTTTTTCAAAGTTTGTCCTTCAGCCTAAAAACGAAACTTGATGTCCTTTAGCCTAATTTTTTTTCAAAGTTTGTCCTTGTGCCTATTTTCCACTAATTTTTATTTATTTTTAAACTATACATCCGTGTGAATTTATACTAAAAATAAATAAGTATATACATATAATTTTGTTTTTCAAATAATAATTTAAAGCAATATTAAAACACATTTATAAATTATTATTTTATTTTCGATCTAGTAATAAATATATGTATACACACACACAAAATTTATTTTATAAAACATGCATATATGTATATAAGAATTAATAAATTAATTTGTCTGAAATATATACATATGTATACTAATTATGAAATTCAAATTTTAATTTAAAACTATTTAATAATCATTCTAACTTTAATTTTTTTTAAATTAAAATGGTTGAAAAGAAATGAGTATGTTATACATATAGACATAAACAAATATATATATATACATACATACATACATACATACATACATACATACATGTATATATATGTGTGTGTGTTTTTAATTCAATTTAAGTGTGTGTGTGTATGTATATAAAGCAGATGGCAACTAAATATATAAATTTGTGATAAAATAATGATCGAATATGTACATGTGTATTGACATAGATAAATGTGTATATAATATAGATTAGAAACTACTAATGCTATAGCCTTGAATGTGCACCTTGAATATTAAATCCAAAACTCCTTAGATTTGATCCAAAACATCCTTGAATTTGCAATAAATAAGAGATGAACACCACGTTATAAATTTCTTATTTGAACATTTTAAAGCAAATATCCTTTTGTATTTTCGGCCAATAAAGGTAGGTGGAGGCACAAAAATTATATAAAAAATTAAGAGGGGGTGAATGGTTTATATAGACAAGAGTATGGAGTAAAAGGAGGAGATCCAGATCTGATAATTTACCCCTTCTCCTTACCAGTTCAAAACCTAGTTTTCAAATAAAAATCTCCCCTCCCCACACCTTGTTTTACTGGCCATATATGGATCTAATGGTATCATATAATTTTCCAAAATTAAATCAATATTTATTTATTCAAATCAAATTTAAAATATTTAACGATACCATATATCGATATGTACATATATAATTTTACATAAGCACTTTATTAAATATTGATTCAACTAAATCAAAAAAATTAATAATTAATATTTCATACATATTAATTTAATTTAATTTATAACAACTAGAATTCAAACAAATCTTATGGTATTTTGGAGTATTAAACATTGCAGTTGTTCGACTCATACGTGTAAATTTTGTCAACAATTAATATTGAACAATTCAAATATTAACATTCACACGTAATCTTAGCTAATGGTGAGATAGTTTGGCTAAATTTATCGCTTACTATTAACGCCAAAAGTGGCACAATACCCAAAAACCTATTGAAATATTGAGATCTAGCAAATACTATAAAAAATTAAAGAGAACACAAGAATTTTTATATTGGTTCAGCAATCTCTAGTCTGCACCCATTATAATTCATTAATTATTTAATTGAGAGTCACTAGTACAAGGGATTGACAAGTTCTTATAGCCTAGAATAACCAATGGTATCTGCCTTAGTGACTATGGAGAGGAGAGATAGGAGATGAAGAAAACAAAAGAGCCAAAAGTCCTTTTCCAATAGCCATAAGGTCTGTATTTATACGGAAATCGTCTGGTGGAACCAGGGGCCCATGAAGTATTAGGTCAAAATTAGAGTCCAAGCATGCAGAAGTAAGTTTCAGGGCCCATAGAGCAACAAAAAGCACTCGGTACCAACTGGTTTTCATGGGGGTGACACCTCCCCTGCTTTTTCCTGTTATTCTTCTATCTCTAATCAGTTACATTCCAAGTGCTTTTCCTTTGATATTGAGTTATTTCTAAGAAGTTTCTAACAGTGCTTGTCCATTTCTACTTTCTTTGCTTTCTTTCAGAAAATCCTTAGAGCCGTCTTTCTATTCCTTGGGAAAAACACTCTATGGAGATCGTTTGAGCCATAGCTTCGTGTACAAGTTGTTTTAGGAGTCCAGAGTGCAATAAAAATCACTCGGTACCAAGCCGTACCTCTCGGTAACGAGTGGTCCACTTTAGTCCATCGGTTTGCAAACTTTTTGAGTATGCTCATTCTGCCCTTCTAAGCATGTTCCCAAGTTTGTGAATCGTTTCATATTTGCCTTGGCATTCTAATTCAAGTTAAAATTTGTTTAGTCAAAAAGCCAGATAACACTTGCCCCCCATAGCATGCTTTCATTAAAAAACAAAGCGTGCTCTAAAACAAGACAAGAATTAACTATTACTTCCCTATCCAGTTTGACGTTCAGGATTCGCTTTGAAGCGTTGCTTTCATTCTGTAGATATCTTTTAACTGGTTTACGTAGATGAAATTTCATCCTTTACGCTAGGGACAAGATCTATGCTCTAGAGACCGTTCCACGCCTTAGCCAAGTATGATCCTCCTCTATTTTGTTCTCTGTCAATTTTTGTTCAAAGTTTCAACTCGATACCGAGAGATTACTCTTGAGACCGAGTGCTTTTGTTTTTTCCTGAGTACTATAAGTACTCCGGACTTAGAAAAATCTTGCCACTTTTTCACTCACTGTTTTCATGATCGATTCCTTAAGCACTCTTGTTTGACCTTTCCAAGTGCTTTAACCTTTTCTCCTTTTCCAAGAATAGATCGCTGATGACCTCCTTTTGCCACCGCCGACCGCTTGTATTTGCTTCTACCACTACATCATCACTTCAAGAATCGCCGTTCACCTCGGAATATTTACCACTGACCTCTTTTGTTTCCCATCATCGGACCAGACCCAAACTATCCAAGGTTACCAACTCCTTTCTCATCGTCATGACAAGCGATGGTGATGGTGTAGTTGATGGTTCTGGAGGTGATCAGAGCATGGATGAGTCGCCTTAATGAATGACTTAGGTTGACTAAATAAAAATTTTGGTTCAACATGGGACTTGCGCGATTTGCATCAAGCTCTCATACTCTGAAGCCCTCCAGTTAGACCATACTAAGATCCTGTCAATCACATATTACTGGCTGAATACAATAGGACGGTTCTCTTCCAATGAATGGCCATATTGATGGATTCTCAATATCCATATGACTCTACCACATAGCATATTCAATTACTGCACATTCAAGTGTTCCTGTAAAAGAAAAGCTTCCACATCGCTTCGGGCATCGATTTCGTTATGGGTTATCTAATGATAATGGGTAAGATCTGATGCATCATATGGCATGCCTTGTTTTTTTAGCATAAGCGAGACATCTACATATGATGGTCCGTTCGTCATATACAAGACATGGGATTCACACTGCATAGATTAACACTTTCACTTGTCCTCGGTCGATGTTCATAATCCAATCGACCAACACACGTTGGCATCCAATGGATTCTGGTCGTCGGTCCCACGAGTTAAGTGTTTTAAAATAGAATACACCTGACCATGTTGAATGCCAAGTTTTCTTATCTAGAATTACTCGGCAATCTCTCCACCTTTAAACTAGTGTTGGGGCATGTACTCCTTCCGAAGCCGGGTCTACACGGCTCAAACATTCACTTTGGCGCCTTCTACTGCCAGATGGACGATTACCACTGTGCTACAGAGGATAGTTGTCCCAATTTAATCCAATTCAAGAGCTGTCACCTACTGTAAATAAATATACTAGCCTCTAAGTTCCAAATGATCCACCCAACCAAGTGCCAACTATTCTCACCGCCATGATGATCCACAACATATTTAGACAGCATGAGATTCCAAAGATGACGTTCTTCTTCCGACTCAGGCCCAGCGAGGGCGCATAATCCTTTATTGGGGTACATAGTGTGCAATCGGTATACGTGCCTAGGTAGTGTTGTCATGTCATTCAATCCATTTCTACGCACGATTCTTCAAGATCTTGGGCTGGCTCCATCCCAAGTTCACCTTAATGGGTATGCTCACCAGAGCTCCATGTTCGTGCTTTTCATAAATTTATTTTAACGGGTTCCAAACTTCAATGAATTAACTTACCTTTTGACCTTCAAACAAAGGCAAGACTCCCCTCATACATGATTATCGAGGTCTGGTCCAAGTCCAAGGTCATCGAGAAGCTCCATAACAAAGATTCTTACTTCAAGAACGAATATTTCTTCGTCTGATGCCTGTATGCCTTCAATGGGCATTTGTGACGACCATCCTACACTGCCAACACCCAATATACCTATACAGTGTACTATAGTGATGCTCGGTCAATGCGGGGCGATCATCAATGGTTGTAAAGTAAATAAGCAACACAAAACTTATCGTATATCTCATAGTGCATCGAATAAAACATAATAGTAAAAATATCAGATATAAAAATATGGGAGATAGTAAATAACTAAATGAATCACAACATTAGAGTATATAGATCTATACAGTGAACAGCATAAGTAATGGAGTTGTACATCAAATAATAACCCATAAACTGTCTTTAAATAGTAAGGCACAAACAAGCTCCATAGTGATGTGCAGTGGATTAGCAAGTGGGTAAATATAATAATACGAGACAATAGTCTTCTGCTCGCCACCTGTCCAGCTCCACGTGCTCACCGGACCTGATATCCCTAATATACTCAAACAAGAGTACCTAAAGTAATAGGAAGCAAAGCATAAAATCCCAGCTCAGACAACAGTCTAGTGTGAGCGGTAGGAATCTCAAACACTATAAAGTCAATATACTAAGACAAATGGTATGAAAAAATCATACATGATCTATCTTTGCATCCATAGAGTTAGTACATACAAAAGATATACGCTACTCTATGATAGTCATCATGGGTGTGCTATATGTTAAAGTACTAAGGGTGTCTAGATATTGGCATCAGTAATATCTACACCGAGTGACATCCTTAAGGTGATAAAAACAATCGTACAAACATAGCATCCATCATTCATCCTCACATTCACTCGGTCAGTGCGTTGGATATATGATGCCCGTATGACCCCATCAAATGTCTAGGACTACTCAACGTCCTGGTTTCTCGGTACTAAAATCCATGCCTTAGAAGGTTAGGAACTAGACTGCACATCATAACAGTCCAGGGTAAATGGATCGGGTCATCAATTAATCCAGGACACATCATAACCCAAGTGAGCGTCCTCACATACCATGCTTTACGAGTACAGTTCGAAACCTACGAATATCAACGATCCCTTTGCCCACGTCATCCATAGTAGAGCTCATCCTGAAATTGTCCTTACAACTCCCATCTGAAGTCGTCGCGGTTGGTAACTACTTTAAACAACATGTCATCATGCATCCTATAACCGACCTCCAACGGTTCCTCTTAATCCAACTCATCGCTACCTACTGTGCATCTTGAAGTACATCTATACATCATTAAAGCCATTGATTTATTACATAATGATTTTACTGAAAAAGACCATCACTTCCCACCATGGAATCATCATTGTCGAACTCTGCGTCATCGCTGTTGATAATCGCCATCGATTCATCATCAACGACCATAACTCTGGCATACAAACTCGAAACGATCTAAAACTTGGAATGTAACCTTATGGGGCCTTCCTTGTCACCCCATATCGATCTCATCAAGTTTAAAGGAAAACTCATGGATCCCACCAGATCCATGACCACTAAACCATCCCTACTGATCCATTGCCACCAAACCATCACCACAGATCCCACATTTCATACATGAGCTCCAACATACCTCCCCATGATCCACCATCAATGGTGCCTTAATGGGGTCAATTCCCATAGATTGGATCTGATCCATGGGACTGATCCCATACTTAGCCAAATTCGTATGAATTTGGCTCCACTTCATCCCCACTATTCTCCTTGCTCCAATTCATAGCTCACACCTTGATTCCACACTTCAAATCACTTCATCGATTCATGCCTTCAAATCCTACCGATCCATGACCTTGATTCTCCATCGATCCATGCATTTGATTCTCTACTGATTCATGCTTTGAGTCTCACCGATCCATGCTTTGAATGCCCATATCCTGACCATACGAACTCCAAATGGCTTGAAAATTGGTGTACAACCTTATGACGCCTTCCCTATTGCTCCACATCGGTCGCACCTACTTTGGAATAGAATCTAAGGATTGCTACCGATATATAGGGATCACCACCAATCCACAACTTCTTCCTAACTTAATCGCCACTTAATCGGCGTTTTCAACCATTCAAACATAGAGCAATCATACATTCATCATATATAAGCATTAATAATAGCCAAACATCAAAATATATCATTTTAAGGAGATCTAAATCTAAGGTGAAGGTTGGGGATCCATAAGGACATGGTTAGGGATCCACAAGAACACGTTTTATAAATAAGTCCAAATCATCTAAAATTCATGTATATGGTGTAATAAGGTTTAAAAACATTTTTAGTATTTTGAAATAATTTTTAAAACATTATTTAGGGTGTTTAGTGACCTAATTAGTAAGTGAGAGGTCTAGTCACTCACCTTAATTCAAAGCAAAACCTAAATCTTCAAATGAACAGTAGAAGGCATGAAATCCAAAGCTCTATCGATAGAAAATCTCTAATCCCAAGTGCTAATCATGCTAATTTCCTCTTATTAGTGTAATTTGGCTAATTAAAGTAGGTTTAAGGGTTGTTTTTTTGGTCAATGGAGGTTAATGGGGGTTTCTAACCATTTTGGGAATAGTCAAATGATGGAGATGAGATTCCATCTGCCTTCACTTGCTCCAAACCCGAAATGGATTATGGGCCTAAACACGAATGACCCTAATTGTCCACTTAAAGCTTTTCAAAATAAAAAAACTTCAAACAGCCATAATTCTCAAACGGTAAGTCCATTTTCTTAATATGACCACTCTATGAAATGGAAAACCATCACCATGATCTAATGGAAATGGTTTCAGATCCTAACTCAGCTTTTATCAAAAGTTATAGTCCATACAAGATTTACAGGGCCAAAATGGTCACATATAAATTATCCAAAAATCATGGATGTAGGAAATGTCCTTAAAAGTTATTTCGTAAAATATTAGAACCATACAACCTCATATGAAAATAATATAAATATTTTACAATCCTACGATACGTAGAATACAGGTCGTTACAGTATTGGATTTTCGAACGTAAGATCCCTTCCTCTTTTCTCTTGTCATATTTTGATTCCTTCTGCCCAAGTGCTTAACTTATTGTTTACTTTCCGCAGGCAATTCTTGATCTTGACGTTTGCTACAAGCACGCTGATACTTTGACAGCTCTGAAGGAAATTAGCTTTCAATATCGCACCACTGCACATCTCATAACAAATGAGAACCTCCGTCGGTGTGGTCTTCTGCTTCCTAATAGATCTGATATTCCTGTATCATCTCCATAAAAAATTCTTGAGTGCCTGCCAATATTCTATCCCCACTCGTAGCTCTGGCGAGAACCTCCAAAGGGAAGACGAAGGTCCATCGGACGTAGCACGTGCCGAAGAACCTGTTGAGAAGGGAACGAAAGAATAGGTTGCTGATGGGGCCCCAAGAGAGGGGGATGAAGAAGCTATAATGCATCCAATCCCGTAGGAGAGTGAAAGTGTTGGGTGAAAAGAAAGGAAGGAAGAGATGATGGTAGTGGAATGAGAGGAGGAAGAAGAATGCATTGATGAGACTGATAGTGAATACACTGCCAGTTCTAAGGGAGACGAATCGTGCTGTCACGACCCAAAATTCATCATTCGAAAATAGACATCAAATACTTCACTTGTATTCGACAGCCAAAATTCAAACGTCAAATTTCAGTTCGGATGGAGCTTATAACAACAATTAGATGAATATAAAACAGTGGAACAGAATCAGTATCATAAATATCATCACAGATACAACATCGATATAAAATCCATACTTCATTAGAGTATTTAATACAGATACTACAACTCCAAATACAACATCATGATAATACAACAGTGATCATATAAACCAAAAGTCTTCAGATGAAAGAAGTGATAACAGACTCCCAAAAGCTAAACACCTGAGATCTCCAAAAAGCTCCTAAGAATATCTCCAAGATAAGAACTCCAAAATACAGCTAACTCCAAAATATGGAAACCTGCTACTAGGCTGCCCGTGTAGAAATAATGGGCACCCAGAGTTTAGGATAGAAAACAATAAACTCCGGATCAGTCATGGGACTGGTATGAGTAAACAAAAACGGTTGCATTTACAGAAACTAGATTTATAAAAGAATTTTCGGTATGCTTTTAAAAATGGAACTACCATAAGACCTCCCACCACACACACAATGCAAACGCAGAATTGGAGGAGATTTCTTCTTATGATAGTTAAATATGCTTGGTACGGGGAAATTTCTTTGATATTATTACTAGTGCATAGTGTTGAAAGTATTTCGAAAATAGAATATAAATCTTAGCCAACATACGACCATTATCGTATGCCTACTATAGCTACCATGGTTTGTGGCAGGTTACCGCCACGCTGCATGGCAGGTTTTACAACTAAAACCGTACAGGGCTCGTATTGTTTCTTTGGATTTCCAACAAATGGTCAGGCCAAGGAACTTCTCATTGCCACATAGGTACGCCTCTGGAAAGACGACCCTGAGAAATAACCTAACATTACAGTTAGATCTCTGCCAACACAAGGCCGGGTTACCCCCTAACTGGGTAACTACTGACACGAGTATGTCATCTCCCGGTTGTAACCAACCTTTAACCGGGGCCCCAGCAACAAATCACAAAGTAAGATATAACATATTTGCGACATCCACATAAGTTAAGTATCTGGGCTCCATACCATGATACCACTTCTATCCAAAAGGAAATGAACATACCCTAAGGGGCGCTACCCCCAATAACCTTGCCGCATCTTTTCTGTTTTGACCATTCCGGGTTGTGAGGTTCGATGAAGTCTCATCCACAAAGCTACGCTTTTCACAAAGTCATGCTTTAGGTCAACAAATGATCAAAGTAATGATCACAAAGATAAATGATCAAACAAATGATCATATCACAAATGATTAAACAATGATCATCACACAGCAACACTCGGCATGTCACATTACCAAATTGGGAGTATATCGCTGATAAATTTCAACTACATAACCTCTGAGCTCGTACGTCTCAGAGAAGGGTGTTAAGCTAAGAGAATAAACTCTCCGCCACCAAACAGAAATGTATTTGAAAGAAATCGGCTTTATATCTCAAAGTGTAATGTCAGACATGTAACCATACAAGTCTGTTCTGGGTTCGAACAGAACCGAAGGCACTTCCAAAGAAGTCCTTGCAAATCCAGATAATTTTCTAATCACGTCCGGACTTCCCATCACAAAAGAGTGATATAAATCTCTATACCGGAGCAACTCGGTGCAGAGACATTCGATAGGTTGTCCTTTCATTTTCGAAAATATCCGATCTTCAACACCGGTCTTCAAATGCCATCCACATACGACGTATCACTATTCAGAATGGGTTATATGACACAAAGGTCTTTTCCCGGCTAACCAGAATAGTGAGCGTTAATTTCAAAAACATGTGTATATGTTGTTCACAAAAATTCATAGATTCGATGTGGGATTCAGATAACTACTGAAATCTGATCCCATGTCGCATCGAAGTTTAAATGCCGTTGTAGGGCAACAGGGTTTTCACATCAATACAGAACAAACTACAAACAAAGTGCAGTACATGGAAATCGATATCACACAGCATCAAAATCAGAACAGAAATATCAACATCGTGCACAACAATAGTTACTTATTTTCCAATGTTGTTTTAAATAAATTTACCACACGATTAATTTTAAATCAACGATAAGAATTTGGATAAATAAATTAAATCTTGATTAACTCGGTTTATTGTTTCGAATTTAATTCTCTTAATTAACCGCTAAATTTGATTTGTTAACTTTAATTTATCTGGATAATAAATTCTTAATTTACAAATTGTTTTGAACCTTAATTGTTTATTAATCGATTTACTTACAAATTGTAAATCATTCTTTTCAAAATCATTGATTAATTATTTAAATGAAGGTTTAATTTAAATTATTTAAATGGTTTAAACTTATAGTAAGTTTGAACTTAACACAATTAAATATTGGTTGCATTTCAAATACAAAAATTACTTAGCATTTTAAATTCTGAATTTTATTGGGCCTAACCCAATTCTTAACAAACCCGAGTAAAACCCAGGTGTTACTCGAGTCAACCTCGCGTTCATTCACATTATTCACCGAGCCATCCTCCTTTCTTCTTCTACGCATCCTTCTCAACTCTAAAATCTTGAATCGAAAGCATCAGGTAAATAGGTTCTCGTGCTCGCGTACGAACCGAAGAAATCGTCACTTTACTCGAGAATCATCTCGCGTTAATCATCAACACACCCTAACACCAAAATGATGACGTGCACGTGCACATCAACGCGCCGCCCCTCCGGCAACTCTCGACACCTCCGACCAACCACGATTCGACCGCCAACTCGAAATCGAAACCCAGTATTTCGAATAAAAGTCGAAATCAAAATAGAGCCTGTAGCTCGAACTAGTAGCTCGAACAACCACGAGAAAACGCCTCGCCACCTCGTCTCAGTTCACCAGAAAACCCACGCTTCCGGCCATACCACGTCAACAACCTATGCTAACTTCCCCTTCAACCTCGATGCACTCGATCACTCCTAGGTGATGAAATCACCTTGTTTTCAACCTACTGCAAAACTCAAGGTTAAACCCTAAGTTGAACTCGTCTCCAAAATTTACGCAATGAAATTTTTTTTTGACAATTTTCCCATTACTAGTAACTGTCAATCTTGCTTTATACCAAATCTTAGCATTTAAGGTTGATTCGATTATCAGAAAACGATCGAAATACATATTTTGTTCAAACCTGAATTTCATTTGAATTACTTAACTAAAAATCATCACTGTTGTTTCAAAAATCCTGTTTTTAAGTGAGTATTCAAGTTATAAAATCAAATCAATGGTTTGAAATACTTGAATTAATCATAAAATCTTGTTTTTACTGTAAAACCTTGGTTACAGAGACAACCCTTTTTGTTCAAGCTCACAACAGAAGTTAATCCATAGATGATGTTTTAAACTAACTTATTTGTTGCAGATTAATATTCATCAGGGATCAGAGGAGTGAAATCTAAAGTTTAACTTAATTTAAAACCTGATATCTTGAAAAGAACAGGACAGATGATGACTAACTATTAGGTCCAGAACAACATCATTATCATACATGAACTTTTCATTTGTATGTTGCTGTATAACTTAATACTTGTTATAAATCATCTACACAGTTTTGATTCGTACTTGAAGCTTTCCAAAATATGTTCACTCGCTTGGAAATATTTGAAAACAGAGAGTTGCTTTTACTTGTTTTGGAAAATCTGCAGTTGATCTTCTCTGTTTTCTTTTCTTCTTTCTTCAGTAATTTGTTTTCAACTTTGAAATAAAATGATGTTCTGTTTCCCTTTTTAATTTCTGTTCTTTGGTGAGTTGTTTGAACCAAATGAACTAAAACTTTATGGATGTGTATATAAGGAGATCGTGTACAGAGTAAAGGAGGTAGGCAAGTACAAGATGAATAAACCCATGCTTTGAATTGGGCTGATGTGATCTGGTTTATGCAGGAGAGTATATGGCATTTAATGCCTCATGCTTCCTTGTACATAATGATGAGTAACTAGCATTTAATGAAAGTATGTCCTCTTGTTTTACTTACAGCCTATATGCTGTTTGATTATTTACTTTGTTACATTGTTTTCTTGTTTACAAATTTACTTGCATTTATTTGTTTACTTTGCTAAAATAAAAGTTGTTTTAGTTGTTTACATTGCTAATTGAGAGAGTTTGGTTTTCTTCATATTGGTTTCTAGCAATTTACTTTATTTGGTTAATGTTTGTTTTCATATTGTTTTACAGCAATTTCTTTTATATCTATATGAATTTTATTACAAACTTATACTTTCTTATATTTTATTTTTAATTTAAAGTTGACTATATATATTTTTTTTTTCATAATTTAGATTCAAATTTGTTTAGTTCTATTCAAAGATTTTAAAACTTTAATTTGTACATATTTTATTTTGTTATTTTAAACAATTTCTTGTTGATAAGTATTGCTTTCTTTTATTATTATTATTTTTATCATTTATTTAGATCCATACAACTTCTTTTTGTTTAATAATATTTTATTCCTGTTGAAATTTCACAAATTAAATTCAAAAGTTCAAACAATTTAACGAATTTAATTTAACAAAATTCCGGGATGTTACATGTGCTATGAGATGTGTCCCAAAGGTACAAGCTTCCATCTTCACCTTGTCTGAAGTGCATCGTCAGCAAAACTCCCCAAAAGCCGGTGAACCTAACGCAAGCAAGATATCCTTTCAACTTGCTCGTTAGGAGATGTTTTCACCGGCTTGAGCTATTTCGACATCTCTATTGGCGATCTCCTTGTTGAAGGCTTCCCAAATTTCAGTTTCTCACCTGGGGGTATCTTAGATGCAGGTGGCGAGACACCATATTTACTTCAATGCGAACACGGTCTGTAGAATACTTAGGTGGTCATCAACACTATGCACTTCATTAGGATTACGAGCACACATCCTTGAATTTACTTGCATTTCGAAGTTCTAATACTAATACAATTTTTCCTCTTGTTTCCGATTCTATGGCTAGAGATAGATATCGAAAGCTTCAGTATAGCTATGAAGAGTCTCGAGGATAAACCCCTGATTCATACCTTCCTCGCTTTAGTTACCAGGGTCATCATAATACTAATGAGCAAAGGTTTTAGAGGAAGGAGAACGAACGGGAAATGGAAGATCAACACAAAGCCAAAAAAGAGAATAAAAGAAGGCAAGCCAAAGATGGGTTGTCAAAGACCAAAGTAGACGTCATAAGGATCCTTCTGACCATCATAGTTCCTCCTTAGGCATCCCTCTGCCTCATCCCTAATCTTAGCTTCCTCCCCACCCACAAGTTCCTTCTTCGATGTCCTTGACTACTACCGCTCCTCCACATTTTACATGAATTTTTATTCTTCCGATTCCTACTCCCGCTACACCGCCCTGGCTGCAAGCTGCCTTTCCCGATCTTTTCTCACAGGGTGCTATGTTTGATCGTGACATCGAAGACATTCCAAAGGAAGAGGCAGACCAGGATGTCCAATGGATACAAAAGCTTATTGACTAGGGCCACAAATGAAAAAAGCTCTTCGTTGCTCTATCCAAAGGCAATAAAATCAATTATACTAATATCCAGTCCTTCAAATCTGAGAAGAAAACCTACAATGACCTCATCGCAGGGTACAAGGGGGCTTGGAAAAGATGAAGGCGGAGAGAGGTTCTTCCCATAAATCCAAGGCGAACTTTAAAAGCTTAATGGCTGAGATGAGGAAAGCCCATGATGACGTTGTGATCGTGCTGCAAAATATGCTAAAGACTACCCACGAGGAGAGTGCTTCTCTAAAAATGCAAATTACCAAGAAGAATCTGGCCCTTACTACAAAGGATCGGGCCAGGGACAAGATCCCTGAAGAGCAAGCTGTCAAGATTCAAAAGCTCCTCTTAGAAAAAATAAGCTTAAGAAGAAGCTGTTGTTAGCAAGGGCCGAGAAGCTAGATAAGGTGGTTGACTACTCCCTCGCTAAGCATGAGCTGAAAGACCTTAAGGAGGTGCAGGCCAAGGAGAAGGAAGAGTTGAATAATACCCACCAGCAATTCTTCACAAGCGTGATTGTATATTGAAGTAGATGGAGAGCACTTATGCTGAAACCCTAGCCAATGCTTGGGAGGAAGTGCTTTGTCACTCTAAAGCTGCCGACGAAGGCCTTGCCAAGAAAGAGCTACTGGCTAAGTACCTCAACACCGAAGACATAGCTAAGCTTGAGGTAGGGAAAGCCATACTCGCAGCCGAGGATGCGACTTCTGCTATATTCGTTGTCGAGGCTTCAATTGGCCCAAGTACATCGAGTACAGCCGAATTATCTATTCCCAAGTCCAAAGTGCCTACAATAGATATTCCAAAAACTGAGGGGGCCAGTCATCGACCATCCAGACCATTCCAACATCTGCTGCAGCTATTCTTGTCAAGCCGTACATTCATCTTCCTTTCAAATATCCAATCCAGTACTCATCCGAAGAGGGCGAGTTTTTTAAATCCCCTACTTCTAGATCAACCCCAAACGAAGATATATCTATGGTTCCCTAGTTTTTAAGGGACTTCAGTTCCTACATAAATCTTTCAATAACCTTTACCATTCTATTTTCCAACTTGTAGGTCAACCGCATCTCCCACCTCTGCCTGCAGCTACTCAAGGATTGGGTGCTGCAACTATTTTCACCATATTGACCACCATCTCTATGGGACTTCCTACTCCAATCCTCCCTCCTAGTTTTGAACCTGGCCTCGACTCTCAATGGATCGCGGCCCTGGAAGAGCTGGAGGATATCTCACAGTCCCTGGGGGAAGTTGTTTCCATGACCAGTGTTGCGGGCCCAACCGATCCTATTATAGCGGCAGAGAAATCAAAGATAGACCTTTTTAAGGTCAGATTCGAAAAGGAGCCGAGAACTAAGAAATATGTTAGCTCCACACCTACAAGCCTTACCACTAAGCTTCCCTCGATTAAGCTAAGGCCTCTCAAAATTAAATCCTCTAAGACTTCCCCCGAGAAGACTACCAATGTGCCCCATTCCACAACTGAGGGAGAGACATCCCATTCTGAAAGCGACACTCCCAAAGAGGAAAAGACAAAGGGTGAATGAAAGCATAAAAGATGGACTGACGGCTTCGGTCAGAAGGGCAGCAAGAGAGGGAAGAACAAACAGATAATTCATAAAGTCTGTGGTGTATTAGCTTGTATTTTTTGTATCTTTTTGTTGTAAACATGCCATGTTTGTGTAGGATCGGCCCCCGCTGCTTTTGTATAAAAGTTGAAGTAGAGAAAGATCACTTTTGTCCTATAATCTTTGCTCCGTTTACATTTACGCATTTTTATATACTGCACCTATTTATCAATAACTACCTGCATATATACATAATTGCCTACAGTGCAATTTACCTACATTATATATGTCTAATTCTATGCAAAGCATTTATTTACTGCAACTCTGTGCATATAAACAAAATTCTTGCAATTTCTTTAAGTATACTCCATTATTTATTTTGGTTTATAGTTGAATAAAGTGTTTCGTTCGACAAAACAGACTCAAAATTGAACCAACTCTGTGGTTGTCCCTATTTTGGTTAGGTCGAGTTTCCTCCAACTAATTTCTATCATAAATAGTCCAATTCTATGTTGCTTCATATCCCCGGGGAGCATCAACTAAAATATTTATTTTATGTTTATACATTTCTTCCATGAAACAAAACCTATTTGCAGAACTTGTTATTCCAAACGCCAGAATCTGGGCATTAGTATAAGTCAAACATTGTGGAGCAAATTATCTGATCTCCCTAGTCCGATCACGCTCCTTTAAACCTAATCCCAGATTGAAAAAAGTGTGAAAGCAATTGTCTTGGATTTTTAACAACTATCCTAGCTTATCCTTGGCCAAGCATCTCTTGCTAGGCCGCATAGTCCTGAAAATCGAATTTGTACATCGGTTCCTATCTCTAGAAACCAATGGTTCAATTGCTTGATTTTGAGCATTCCTTCTTGACGTTGCCATGCTTTGGGCAATAACCAATACCTGTAAGCCAGGTTTGAACTATTTGATCAACCCTCGCATGGTCTATCCTCCTTAACATTGCCAAACCCTGGGCAATGGAAAATTCCTAAAGGTCAGTGTTAAATTGTATGATCCGCCCTAGTTATCCCTTTTTATCGTTCCTAATCTCCGGGCAATGGAAAATTCCTGAAGGTTGGGGTCAAATTATCAGATCGACCCCTAAGTGGTTATCCCTTCTTGTCGGTGCCAATCTCCAAGTAACGACAAATTCTTGAAGGTTGGGGTCGAATTATCCAATCGACCCCTAAGTGTTTATTCCTTCTTGTCGTTGCCAATCTCCAAACAACAACAAATTTCTGAAGGTCGGGGTTGAATTATCTGATGGACCCCAAGTGGTTATCACTTTTGTCCTTGCCAATCTCTTGACAATGGCAAATTCCTGAAGGTTGGGGTTGAGTTATCTGATTGACCCTTGGGAGCACACTCCCCGACCATTATCTAAGGCCAGAGGAGCATGTTCCAGAACATATCGCTAGTCATGCAGTATAAGATTTTTCTCTCGCATGAACACGATTCCATTGGTTCAAGAAGTGAACTACATTTACAAACAAAAAATGTGGCAAGTCCTGCCTTATTGCATTGCCCTCAAAATCATTGGAAGACTTATTGGCAAAAATAAACTAAGCAAAACAAAGTATTATAGTGATGTAGTACGTCGCTATTGCATATCGGTAGGACCGGAATTCCATCAAGTGTAGTCAGCTTGAACGTTCCATCTCTAAGCTTTCGCTTGATTGAGTAAGGACCCTCCCAGTTTAGACCGAATGTCCCTATACTTTGGTGAACTCGTTTCAGAATGAAATTCCTTACCTCAAAAGTATGGTTTCAGACCTTCGTGTCGAACTATTGTGCTACTCTCTTATGGTGAGCAGCTACCCTCAATTCCACTTCTCCCCGCTTCTCATTTACCAAATCAAGGGACTCAAGCAAGAGATCATCATTCATCTTTGGATCGAAATGTCTTTTCTGATGAGATGGGACTTCTTGTTCCATCGGGATCATAACTTCTAATCCACATGACATAGTGAATGGCGAATGTCCAGTTGCTGACTTGTGGGTCTCTTATAAGCCCATAATTCTAATGGAAGCTCATAGACCCATTTTCCCTTGGTTCTAGTTAATCACTTCTTCAAGGTGGACTTGATGATTTTATTCACCGCCTCCACTTGTCCGTTCTTCTACGGATGTGCTATCGCTAAGAAGCTCTTTGCGATTCTGAATTGGTTGCAGAAGTCCTTAAACTTGGTTCTTTTGAACTTAGTTCCATTGTCTGTGATGATTTTCTAGAGTACTCCAAACTTGCAGATGATGTCATTGTTATGAAGTTGATCACCTTTTTTGTCGTGATCCTGGAAAGCAATTCAGCTTTATCCCACTTAGTGAAATAATCCACCGCAACTATAGCGTATTTAGCTCCACCTTTCACGATCGGTAGCACACCGATTAGATCAATTCCCTAAACGCAAATGTCCATAGGCTAACCATTTGCACAAGTTCTGTAGATGGGGCTCTTGAAATCTTCGCAAATCTCTAGCAACGGTCGCAGCGCCTAGTGTATTCAGTTGCATCATGATTTATTGTTGTTATAAATATTCATGGCGAACTACCTTTTCAGCCAGAGGCTACCCCCCGATGTGATCACCACGGCTGGCCTCATGGATTTCCATGAGGATCTTTCTAGCCTCATCGTTGGTTACACACCAAAGAAGGGGGTAGAGAATCCTCGTCTGTACAATACTCCTTCTTGCATCATGAATCGAGGTGCTTTTTGAAGGAGTTTCTTCTGTTCGTTTCTGTCTCTTGGGTGAGTCCCCTTGAGCAAATATTCTTTAATCGAAGTCATTAATGACTCCTCTTCCTCTATGGTTTCCAAAATTCATTCAATATTCATTTGATCAATGCTTAGAGCCATTAAAGCCTCCACTGGAACCAGTCCCATCATTTGTGATTCCCCAGAACTAGTTAGCTTGACCAACAAATTAGCTTTTGTGTTCTCCTCCCTAAGGATATGCGTGATAGTGCAGTGTTCTATGTCATACAATATTTCCAATACTTTCGTCAGGTAAGAGGCAAATCGTACACCATTAGTCTGATATTCCTTTCTAACTTGACAAACCACCAGTTGGGAATTGCTGAATATGTGTAGTTTCCTTATCCTTACTTCATTATCAATCCTGAATCCCACTATCAACACTTCTGGTGTTTCGAGCACTAATTCTGTGCATAAATTGTGCACATTCGAAGCACCATCCATAAATAACTTCCAATGAGAAACTTCGTCTGCATCGTCCTTTTCTTCATCATCTCACATGGTAAACTCAACGATAAAGTCTGCCAATGCCTGTTCATTTATCGCTTTCCTCTGGTAGTAAGTAATGTCATATTGGCTCAACTCTGTATTCCACTTCAATTATATCCCCGAAGTCTCGGGTCGGTATAACACCTGCTTTAAGCGCTGATCCGTCAGCACTTTGATCAGATGAGCCTGAAAATACGGCCGTAGCTTCTCGATGCAATCAATAAGCAATATGCCATTTTTTCCAACTTTGGGTAATTATTTTCAGCTACTGTAAACTACTTACCGATGTAGTAGACCGACCTTTGAATCCTCGCCTCCTCACATACTAGTGCGGCACTCAATGCGTGAGCAAATACCGCCAGATAAACAAACAAATCCTCCACGTCTAGTGATTTGGATAAGTCAGATGGTGTTTCCATGTGCCTTAACAACTCTTCGAAGGCTTTCTAACAATCCAGATTCCATTCAAAGTTTTTCTTACCCTTCTTGAGGGCATCAAAGAAGGGTATAAATTTATCCATTGCCTTTGAGATGAACCAACCCAAGGCAGCGATCTTCCCATTCAAGCTCTGTAGTTATTTCTTCATAGTCGGGGCAGTTACAATCCTTAAGACATTAATCTATTCCAGATTGGCCTTGATGTCCCACGCATTAACAATAAATTCCAGAAATTTTCCCAATGCTATCCCGAAAGAACATTTCAATGGATTCGGCTTCATTCCATATTTTCGCATGAACTTGAAAATCTCCAAAAGATCATCTAAATGGTTATGCGATACTCGTGACTTCACAAGGATGTTGTCTACATATACCTCCGTTGTTCATCCGATTTGATTCTTGAACAACCAATCTCAAGTATGTGGCTCCAGCGTTCTTCAAACCGAACGACATTAATCGATAGTAGTATAATCCTAAATCCATTATGAAGCTGGTAATTTCCTTATCCAGTATATGCATCAAAATCTAGTTATAACCTAAATAGGCATCCATGAAAGAGAGTAACTCATGCGCCACAGTCCCACATACTAGTTGGTCAATCCTGGGCAGGGGAAAGCTGTCCTTCGGCCATGCCTTGTTCAGATCTGAATAGTCGATGCATGTATGCCATTTCCCATTCGATTGCTTGACCATGGCGGGGTTAGATACCCATGCTGGGTATAAAAAGTCGTGGATAAAGTCATTTTCTATCAACATATCTACTTTGTCCTTTAGTTAAGCGGATTGCTCCGGACCCAGATACGCCTTTTCTATTTAACTGGTGTAAACTTTGGATCAATACTCAGTGCATGACAAGCTATCTCGAACGATATCCCACACATATCCAAATTCATCTAGGCAAACACATCCAAGTTCCCTCGAAGGAAATTAATTAATTCCTTTCATAAATTAATGCTAAGCTGAGATCTTTAGTACTCGAGTTGGGTTGTCCATGTCGATTAGGACATTTACTATCAGCTCAGCGACGCCGCCCGCACTTCCCCTAACTTCTATCTGGGATCCATAGACTTTGTTAATACCCCGGTATTGATTTTGATGATAACAACCTTGATAGCAACCATATACAATTATATATAAAATATGGATACTAATGTTTTGATGAGTTATATAGTATATAATGCAGAATATTACACAGGTATTAAATTAAAGACGGTACAATATAAAGACTCAAAAGATGGACATGAAGACTCATGAATACAAAGACTAAAATATGCAGATTTCAAAATTATAATTTAGTGTATAGAGTCATAGTATATTGTTAAAGTCCCTAGTAGCAATCTTTGATCTCTATCTCTTATTTTCTATCTTTTATATTTTTAAACAAAATAAATTTTCAAAAATATTTCAAAATATTTTATAAGAGTTTTTCAAAGTTAATTTTTTTTATAAACTATGTTCAAACTATTACATAGTATAGGATTTTCAAAACATTTTAAAAGAAACTAATTTTCAAAATTTACAAGCATATGTCGACATATAGGCAGATGATATGTCAACATACATGCTGCTAAGTGGTTTTCAAATTTTGAATAGAAGTGTCTATTCATCGTAACTCTTTATAAATGGACATATCTGTTGATTTACTATATAAAGGGGGGTTCAAATGAATTTTAACGTTTAGATTTGCTTATTTTCTTCTCTCCTCTTACTCTCTTGAAAATTTCATTGAAAATATACCCTAATTCTCTTCAAAAACAAATAGAATCAATTCATATTTCTTTGTATTGATTCATTACTACTTTCTTACTATTTTGGAGACGTCTCTTACTCAAATCAAAGATCAAAGTGCTATCTAAGAGGCTATATGATCTATTGTATCCAAAGTTCAAAAAATTGTCTTTGAAAAAACTATCAAACTCTATTTGTATTTGCTTGGGTGTGTTTATAGCCCATTCAAATCATTTGGATGTGCTTAGTAGCCTGGAAATCTAGTGGGTGTGCTTGTAGCCCATTCAAAACAAGTGGACGTACCCTAAGCCTGAAAATTCAGGAGGGTGTATCTCGTAGCCTCAGAATCGAGATTGTATTTGGATTTGCCTTCTGCTCATAAAAAGATTAGCATTTAAAAAGAATTCTATACAAGCAATTGTATGGGACTGGATGTAGAAGAAACCCGAACCAGTATAAAATCCCCAATGTCATCCCTCTAACTCTTTACTTTTCTTTACTGCTTTTATTTTTATCTGTGATTGCATGTGTGACTGTTTGATAGTATAATTTTTTGTTGTTAATCTGTGATTTAATATTTAACTTGAAAGAAATTTAAAAATATTTACATAAGTTAGTAAACATTATTCCCCTCCCCCTATAGTGTTTAATTAGCCTTGAGGTTCATAAATCTGCAACCCACATTGGTATCAGAGCATTATTGTTCAAAAACTCGCAATTTGATTTTTGAAAACTACAAATGGCTAGCGCTATCTTCAATATCTTTTTTAACATTTCTATAGAAAAACAATTTTGTGAAAATAATAAATTACTTTCAAGTAGATTAGAAACTAACCATTTTGAAAATACGCTTGATTTCTTGAAAAGGTATAATTTTGAATTGTAGGAACAAGTTTATTATATGGCTAATGGTGAACCGACACTTGATACTCAAATATCACAAATCAAGAAGGACAATTGGATTCTAGATTGGATGCTCAAGACATATGAATGGAAATCTAGAGATCTTGAAGGATATTGTCTACAAAGATGGTGGATTAGTAAACTTCAGAGACAAATTAAAAGGATATATCATTGGCATCGACAATATCGATAACTCTAAAACCCTACCATTTTTAATGTTTTGCTAGTTAAGAATCTAAAGCATAACCTGCTTAGTATTAGTTAATTATGTTATAAGGGTTTTAAAATTAAGTTTGAAAATGATAATTTCCACATCAAAGATAATGAGCCAAATATTATCTTTGAAGGTATTAGGAAATGTAACATTTATATTTTAAGTATGAAAGTGTTTAACGACAGTCTGTGTCTTTTGGCTGAATCTAGTGACCCTTGGATTTGGCACAATAGATTTGGTCATTTGAATTTTAAATATCTATTTAAAGTTGCTAGATATGAACTTGTTAGAGATCTTCCTAAAATGAATTTCAATGTCAACAACTTATGTGATGCATATCAACTAAGAAAACTTCATAAAAGTTATTTTAAATCAAAAATATGATTTCTACTTCTCAACCTTTTGAACTTCTTGACCTAGGCATTTTTGATCCATCGCAAATACAACCGATAAATCATAGTCGATATGTTTTCATAATTGTAGACGATTTTTCTAGATTTACATGGACAATTTTCTTAATACTTAAAAGTAAAGCTTTTGAAATATTTAAATTTTTTGCTAAAAGAATTCAGAATCAAATGTCAATCAAATTCAAACAATTAGAAGTGATAATAGAGGAGAGTTCAAAAATGAAAATTTTAAAAACTTTTGTAATCAGAAAGGGATTACATATAACTTTTCATTACCAAGAACGTGTTAACAAAATGGAGTGGTAGAACATAAAAATAGAACTATATAAGAATGTGCTAGAACAATATTAAATTAAAGTGATTTACATAAAAAAATTTGAGTCGAAGCGGTTGTTACAACATGTTATATTCTAAATAGAATTTTAATAAGACCTTTGACTAAGAAAACTCCTTATAAATTATTTTATAATAAAATGCCTAAAGTATCTTATTTTATAGTTTTTGGCAGTAAATGTTTTATATTAAATACAAAAGATAATTTAGATAAATTTCATGCTAAATCAGATAATGGAATTTTTATTAAATATTCAAATAGAAAGCTTATAGAGTTTTTAACACCAGAACTAACACCACTAAAGAAGCATTACATGTTTTATTCGATGAAAATTTTAAAATCAATAATAGTAATGTTGATGAAGAAGAAAATATTAATAATAAAATTACAAATAATGAAATCACTAACGATGTAAGTAATAATAACTTTGAAAATTTACATCCAAATAAAAGAACAAAATATTTGAAAGATCATCCTATAGAAATATTCTTGGAAATATAGCATATGTTGCAAAAAAGGAAATCAATTAAATAAAATAAGTAATGTTGCTTTTATCTCAACTATTGAACTTTAAAATCCAAAGGAAACATCGTTAGAAGATTCATGGATTCTTGCTATGCAAGAGGAACTAAATCAGTTTACCAAAAATGATGTTTGGGAATTAGTCCCAAGACCTGAAAATAAGTCTGTACTAGGAAATAAATGGGTCTATAGAAATAAAATGAATGAACAAGGAGAAGTCATTAGAAATAAAGCATGTTTAGTCGCTCAACTTTATGGTCAGGAAGAAGGTATAGATTTTGATGAAACCTTTGCTCATGTAGCTAGATTAGAAGCTATTAGAATTCTACTCGCTTTTGCAAATCATAATAATTTAAAATTATTTCAAATGAATGTCAAAAGTGCCTTTTTAAGTGGATTTATTAAATAGATGTTTATCGATAACAACCCCCACTTTTTGAAGAATGAAAACTTTCTGATCACGTTTATAAATTAAAGAAAACTTTATATGGTCTAAAACAAGCTCCTAGAGCATGGTATGATAGAATTAAATCTTAATTATTACAATCTAACTTTGAAATAGGAAAAGTAAACAAAACTCTATTATTAAAAGAAATAATAATGATATTCAACTTATACAAATATACGTAGATGATATTAATTTTGGATCAACAAATGAACAGCTAAATAAAGAATTTAAAAATATAATGACAAAGGAATTTAAAATGAGTCATATGGGAGAACTAACATTCTTTTTTGGATTACAAATAAGACAATTAAATAATTGTATTTTTATAAGTCAAGAAAAATATTCTAAGGATTTAGTTAAGAAATTTGGTATGTCAAATACTAGTGGTAAGCTAACTCCCATGGCAACAAATGAGAAATTAAATAAGGAAGAAAACTCAAAAGATGTAGATTAAAAATTATATAGAGGTATGATAGGATCATTACAAAATATAACCGCTACTAGACCAGATATAATGCATAGTGCCTGTCTCGGTGGCAGATATCAATCCTAACCTAAGGAAACTCCCCTAAAATCCATAAAACGAATACTAAGATATGTAAACAACACACTAGGCTATGGACTCTTTTATCCAAAAGAGGATTCTTTAGATTTAATTTCATATAGTGATGCTGAATATGTTGGATGCAAATCAGACCAAAAAAGTACAAGAGGAACTTGTCAGTTTTTAGGACTTTCTATTATTTCCTAATTTAGCAAAAAGCAAAATTCTTTTTTTCTATCTATAATAGAGATAGAATATATTTCAACTGCATTAGCATGCTCACAAGTTATTTATATGCAACAAACTTTAAAAGATTTTAGTTTAGATTTTACAAAATCATCAATATACTATGAATACACTAGTGCAATAAATCTATCTAAAAATCCAACACATCGTGCTATAAAACCAAACATATAGATATAAGACATCATTTTATGAGAGATAACGTAAATAAAGAAGTAATTTCACTCGAATTTATAAATAATGAAAATCAAATAGCCGATATTTTAACAAAACCATTAACTCAAACATCTTTTATTAAATTTGGAAGAGTGCTAAGAATATGTTATTTCTTCGAAATATAAATATATCAACATGTAAATTGTACATTTAAAAAGAAAAGAAAATATCAAACTTAACACATGTATGTTTTTCCCTCTAAAATTCAAAATTCGAAATGCGAATATATAACCACCTAATTTTTACTTTTCTCTCATTTTTCCATCTTCTTCCTTCAGTTAATTTCAAATAAAATTAAAACAATGGAGTACTTGAGTTTCAAATATCCAAGAGAAGAGACCGCCTCCTTTTCCTTCGAAACCCCCACTCTAGGCCCCTTCCAAACCACCACCATGGCCAAAGTCATCAAGATGGAAGATGATCTAAAGCATGTCCTTAATATGCTTTCAGAAATAGAGGTTGTTCAACTACGCTTCTTGAAAGAACAAGAGAAGCAAGGGCACATCCTTCGCAATCTCCAGAAGCATCAATTGGATAATGCAACCAATCCAATAGTAATCGAAGAAGAAACTTTTAATCTTGACATTCACAACCCCATGGATGATGAAGAGGAAGAGGAGGAGGAGAAGGAAGACATCGCTGAAGATGACGATGAAGTCAAATGTGTTGGCGAAGTTTGCTTCGATCGGGATGGAAATCTCGTTGAACAAAAAGGAAACTTTTGTCTCCACTGTCCCTTTTTTCCCATCCATAAGTCTTCAATTATCAAAAGGATACCATAAATTTAAATTAGTTGGTCTTAGTTTGGTTTGTTAGGATTTGGTTTGATTTGGGCTATTTATTTATATATATGCTTGGATTGATAGTTTGATATGTATAATTGATTTGAATAAATAAAATCTTATCTTATTTATTTAGAAGTCTCCATATATAATCATCATATAGTTATCTACTTAATGTCATATTACATCATGCTTGTTTGGGGGGAGTTTTTTTTTTCCACTCATTTTTGTTGATGACAAAGGGTAGAAAAATATAAAATTACACGTGCATCTACTCAAAGTGAGTTATGTAACAAACTTGATAACAACCATATACAATTATATAAAATATAGATATTAATGTTTTGCCGAGTTATAAGTAGATAGTGCAGAATATTACACCAGTGTTGAATCGAAGACCGTATAGCATAAAGACTCAAAAGATGGACATGAAGATTCATGAGTACAAAGACCAAGATATGAAGATTTCAAAATTATAATTTAGTACATGGAGTCATAATATATTGTTAAAGTCCTTGGTAGTAATCTCTGATCTCTATCTCTTATTTTTTTTAAACAAAATAATTTTTAAAAAGTAATTCAAAATATTTTATAAGAGTTTGTCAAAGTTCAAAATGTTTATAAACTATGTTCAAACTATTTTACAAAGTATCAAGTTATTTTACAGAGTGTGGGATTTTCAAAACATTTTAAACTAAACTAGTTTTCAAAATTTACAAGCATATGTAGACATACAGGAAGATGATACGTCGAAATATATATCGCCGAGTGGTTTTTCAAATTTTGAATGGAAATGTCTATTCGCCGTAACTCTTCATGAACGGACACATCTGTTGATTTTCTAAAAAAAGGGGGTTCAAACAAATTTTAAAGTTTAGATTTACTTATTTTCTTCCCACCTCTTACTCTCTTGAAAACTCCATTGAAAATATACTCTAATTCTCTTTAGAAATAAATAGAATCAATTCATACTTCTTTGTATTGATTCAATACTACTTTCTTACTGTTTTGAAAACATCTCTCACTTAATTCAAAGATCAAAGTGTTGTTCAAGAGGTTATAAGATCCATTGTATTCAAAGTTCAAGAAATTGTCTTTGGAAAAACTATCAACCTCTATTTGTATTTGCTTGGGTGTGCTTGTAGCCCGTTCAAATTAAGTGAGTGTGCTTAGTAGTCCAAAAATCTAGTAGGTGTGCTTGTAGGCCGATCAAATCATGTGGGTGTACCCTAAGTCCGGAAATTCAAGAGGGTGTGTCTCATTGCCTCGGAATCGAGATTGTATTTGAGTCCGGAAATTCTCCATAGGGAACTTCATCATTAGACACCAAGGAGCTAGTACTATTCTAAAATCAATAAGGGCCAATCGGTCTAAAAAGGCATATGTTGAGTATTCATCCATAATAAAAAATTTGAATCTGGACTATCATACGATCTCCTTCATTCAACTCCACAGGTAGATCGATCGTCCTGATTGGTTATTTTGGTTCGCTTGCAAACCCTTGGATCTTGGTTTTACAAGCTGTAATCTCCTTCATGTTAATCTTCAATTGATCGAATGTTCTTCTGGATAGTATGTTTATGGAACTTCCAGTATTCATCAAGACCTGACGTACGGTTTTCAGTCCCATACCCACCATTATTACAATGGGTTCGAAAATTAGCACTTCAACACCATTAGCATCTCTATTCTTGAACATAATGTCATCCGTTATCAATCTTTGTTAAATAGCTAGAGCTCCATCTTCTACGGCAAAGCAATCCTCTTGCGGTACATGCTTTAGCATGCTGCGTAACGTTCCATCTCCCTCCAGTTTTTCAACATTTGATGATGTCCTACGGTTATGGTACTGATAGACAGTCTTCCATCATTTCACATGGGCCCTTCTCCGCTTGGTCCAGGACAATTCCCTTGGGTAGGCAGCCCTTGGAGTCACACGGCCTCACCACCTTCATGTGGCTCTTTAATGTACTGTTGGAGCTTTCTGGAATAACTTGTTTGATGTGATTTTTGTTTGATGATAACAAACATATATCAATTTGTTTGCAGATTGTACTATACACATATAGGAATAAATATTCATATTGAATAATAATACTATTGCACAGAATTTATATAATTCATTCAGTATTTTTATTCAACATAATATTTTATTTCAACACTTATACAGTACAAAGTTTTCAGCTCTCTCTATATACATATACAGTTTCATACATTTCACATTCACATTTTTTCTCACTACAACACTCAACACTTAGTTTTTCACTCTGTTTGCACATCTGCATTGTCCAGCTCCAGTTCTTGTCCTGTCTCCTGTGTACCTGTATAATTAGAAACTACAGCAGTAATATGAAAATAAACAAATTTGAATTTGCAAAAATATAAATTTGTTTTTATTGGTGTCTCAGATATATGGGTTATTGTCATCAATTTTGATTGTGTAATATCTGTGCATATCAGTATTCTTATCGGGGACAGGTAATCATGAGTGGCTGCAATAGACACGTGTGCATTGCCTCGCCAACTCGTGTGCACAGTCAACAAAAGCAATCATGCACAACATAGACTCAGCTGGATATGCAACCCGACAATGCTCAAGTCGAGCCAAAAGACAAGCTGGATACCAACACAAAGTGAAACTATGCATATACATCAACTAGTGCCAACAGACCAGTTCAATATGTTGTGCACAAATACAACATGAATGAACACTGCAACATGCTCAAATCAAATCAGAGAACAAGGCAGCAGCAGTATGCAAGTGCAGATCATATGAAGGCAATGCTCAAACAACTATGCAGTGTTAAAGCAGAAGCACACAAGTGAATCAGCAATGCAGACTCAAGTCACAAGTATAGGAAGGAACAAACACACAACAGTGGTGCTGCATAGCTAATGAACACTATAGGCCAATGCACAAACCAAATGAACTCGACCAGTGAAAAAGACTGCAAATTCAGGTCTGGACACACATGAATACAAACCAAATGCAAATGCAGACTCGAGTATACAATGAAGACTACAAGTTCAAGTCCAGTTCCAACAAAGATATGGCAACACAGCAACAAATACTATGGCACCGGCATATGAACAACTACAACAAGACAGGGAAGTAATAACAGCAAACCAAATGCCATCAAGATAAATACAATGTAGCATACAAGTAATACAAATCTGTCAAGTAGATAGAGAACCATGAAACAGTCACATATATACATACATGAATGTATATATATATATGAAGTATCAAGAGCCAAAGCCATAGTGAAATGCTCAAGGAAAAAGCAAGTATCAAACAATGCAGAAACTACTCCATACGAAGAGGTACAAGATGATAGCACATATATACATACATAAATTCATATATACATGCAAGCAATCAAGTACAGCAGCCTCGAGAAGGAACAATTATAATCAAGTCAAACCCGAAGTCAAGTCTCAAAGCAAATGCAAAATTAAAGTCAATTCAAGCAGATCAATATCAAAGCAAATGGCCGAAGTCAATCAAAAATATCAAGTGCCAATGTCAAGATAGAAAGCCACATGTACATAGACAGAAGCATATACATGGAAAGATTTGTTTTCGGCAAAAGAAACAAATCAGAAGACTTGGTCAAGAAATCAAATATGGCAAACAAATCTTGGCAATGCAAATATATGGAAAATATTTTTCCATATTTGATTAAAGATTTCGAATGCATATATGGAAAAAATTCCAAATATCCTGCTATAGAAACAAAACAAATTCCAGAACGAAATCAGCAGTTAAAATTTCAAAATTGTGAAAACATATAGGAAATATCCAAAGCCATGGGTACCAAGCAAAATTCGAATCGTATATACCCAAAATGTCGCAACAAAATCAGGGAAATATTCAACGACGTGGAGGCCAAGCAAGAGATCAAATCAGATGAAAATCAAGGATTTCGTATCCTATATAAAGCCACAATCATCATCGACAATTTATGAATCGAGTTCAAGCATTCAACTAGGAGTGCAAAAAGGCATAAATTACATACCAGAGTCAAAGTCGAACTCGATCAAATCGAGGAGCCATGTTCGAATTGAAGTAGGAGTCGACTGCCGAAGCAAGACTGAGAAAATCAATTGCAATCAACCAACTACCCATCGGCTTCATCGATTTACTCCAAAGCCCTAATTTCAGAAGCTAAAAGGAACGATCGAAGAAGCCATTATCACAAACAAGGAACGGGCCGACATAGTTAAAGAAATAAAGAGGGAAGTTTGTGGGCCGGTCTTGTTTAATTAATTATACAAGGCTTTGGTATATTTTAAATTAGGGTTTTTGAGTTGTTCTTGTTTTTATTTTTTAAAGTCTGTACTTTTCGAATCAAATTTGGGTAAATCACCACCTAGGATTTAGGTTGTGTCAGATTGTCTAGTTAGGATTAGTTCAGTAAGCATGGTTTGCGAGTTTGCAAAACTTTATAGGCGGGAGCAGGGTTTGCGAGTCTGTTAGAGTGTTTGTAAGCGGGAGACTGTTTAATTCTAATAGAAATCTGGGAATGCAGCAATAGGCAGGGGTTGCCGAAGCTGGGTAAATTTTGTGTGTGATTTACTTTTCAGCATATTTACTTCTCTGTAGTTTATTTTTGTGTTTAATTATATAAATTCGAGAAAATTTGCTATAACCCTATTCACCCCCCCCCTCTAGGGTTAATCTAGATCCTACAAGTGGTATCAGAGCCCGGTATTTTTCTTTAACTCTAGAGTCATGAATCCACCAAATAATGCTTTTTCTGAGGGGCAATCTATTGCTAGGCCACCCATGTTTAATGGGAATGATTATGCTTATTGGAAAGTTAGGATGGGTATTTTTCTTAGTTCTGTTGATTATGATGTTTGGGACATTATTGAAACTGGCTATAAATCTCCCACTATAACTGTTGGTGATACTGAGATTCCTAAACCTAAGGATAGGTGGGACGCTAACGATAAGAAATTAAAAACTACAAATGCTAAGGCCATGAATGCTTTGATCTGTGCTCTTGATAAGACTGAATTTAATAGAATCTCTCATTGTAAAACTGCACAGGAAATTTGGCATACCTTGGAGGTGACACATGAAGGAACTTCTCAAGTCAAGGAGTCTCGTCTAGCCCTATTCAGCAATGAATACGAGAACTTTGTGATGGACAAAGGCGAGAGCATAAAGGACATGTTTGGACGCTTTTCAACTTTGGTGTACAATGCTAGAGCGCTTGGGAAGGTATTCACTGAGGTAGAGCTTCTGAGGAAGGTGCTACGAGTCTTACCGATGAGCTTTGAGGCAAAAGTCACGGCAATACAAGAATCAAAAGATCTGAGTAAACTAAGCATGGAGGAGTTGATCGGCAACTTGATGACATATGAGCTTGAGCTAAAAGCAAAGGAGGAACGCAACAACTCCGAATCAAAGAAGAAGACGATTGACTTAAAGAGCAAAGAAGAGAGCAATGAAGAAGAAGAAGATCCAATTGAAGAGCTTGAAATGGATGTCAATAATCTTAGAAAATGGTCAAAATTCAGGCCACGCAAGAAGAAAACAAGTGGTAATAGGTCAAAAGAGTCTGACAATTCCGATAATGAATTGACTTGCTTTAACTGCAAGAAGCCTGGCCACTTCAAACAAAAATGCCCACTTCTCAAAAACAACAAAGGAAAGTAAAAGAAGAAGAAAGCCTTTGCAGCGACTTGGGATAATGAAGAAGGAAAGGAAGTTTCGAATAATAGCTCAGAGGAGGCTAACTTGTGTCTTATGGCAAAATCCGATTCAGAAGCAAGCTTAGAGGAATCTAGTGAGGTAGGTGACTATTCTTATAAAGAACTTGTTTTAATGTGTAGTGATCTTACTAAAACAATTGATACTCTTGAATCTAAAATTGAAAAACTAAAATCTGACAGGAGAGAACTTGTCCATGAAAATTCTAGGTTAGAAACTGAACTTGAAAATATTCAAAACCTAGACTGTAAAAAATGTAAAATTTTAGATTCAGAATTATCAAGACTAAAGAATAGCTTTGAGAATCTTGAAAAAGAAAACTTGAGTCTTAAGGAAACCATTGACACTAGGAAAAAGGATTTTATAAATAGATGCACCTCACTTGTGACTGAAAACACAACACTAAAAACCAAAGTCCAAAATCTTGAGAAAACTCTCAATAACTTTTCAAGAGGAGAAAAATCATTCAACATGTTATTGAGAAATAAACTTTTTGCTAACAACAGAAAAGGACTAGGCTTCGGGAAAACACAAGTTGATGATAATGCAAAAGGTAAGAGTGTCTTTACTAGATGTGAAATAATTGGACATCGTGTTGAAAATTTTAGTCATAGGAACAAGAACACAAAATTTATACAAGCTTGGGTTCCTAAGAATTCTACAAACATATTTCATGTCTATTGGAATAAGAATGAAAGGAAAAAACAAGTTTTGGTTCCAAAGGGATTGTTTATTCACAATGCTTCAGTCACTAATATCATTGGACCTAAGAGTTTCTCTAGGTCATCCTCCTCTCTCTTTATGTAGGTTTGTTGGCGGGCTAAGGAGCAACAAGAATGGTTTCTAGATTCAGGTTGTTCTAGACATATGACAGGTGACAAATCGAAGTTCCTTAGCCTAGAGAATTTTAAAGGTGGAGATGTGATCATGGGAGACAATACCAAGTGTAAGATTATTGGTAAAGGTGAAGTAGGTAACGGTACTTTTTTCTTGACTAATGTTTTATACGTTGAAAATTTGCATCACAATCTCATTTCTATTAGCCAACTATGTGACAAAGGTATGAATGTGGTTTTTGATAGTGATACTTGCAAAATCATTGATAAATCTTCTAATAACATTGTTTTTATGGGCAAAAGAAAAGGAAATGTTTACACGCTTTCGTTTGATAATCTAAATCTTTCTAGATGTTTGGTAGCCACTGACGAAGAGGCATCTTTATGGCATAGGAGACTTGGACATGCTAGCATGGGCCTCTTGAAAAACCTTGAAACGAAAGAATTAGTCAAAGGGTTACCACATCAGAAATTTAAAAATAATAAAGTGTGTAAAGCATGTTCCTTGGGCAAGCTTAGTCGATCATCATTTCGCCCTAAAACATTGTTAGCACATCAAGGGTCCTTGAATTAATTCACATGGACTTATTTGGACCAAATGAAATTGCAAGCTTGAATGGAAAACGTTATTGTTATGTATTGGTTGATGATTATCCTAGATTTACATGGGTTTATTTCTTAGCTAAAAAGTCTGAATCTTTTGATTATTTTTCAAAATTTGCAAAACTTGTTCAAAATGAAAAAGGAATTTCAATTAAAACTTTGAGAAGTGATCATGGAGGCAAATTTGAAAATTTGGAATTTGAAAGCTTTTGTGAAGAAAATGGTTTAAAACATAAATTTTCTGCTCCACGAACACCTCAACAAAATGGGGTGGTTGAAAGGAAAAATCGTACATTGCAAGAATTGGCTAGATCCATGTTGAGTGAGTATAAACTACCTCTAACCTTTTGGGCAGAGGCAGTGAATACTTCGTGCTATGTAATAAATAGAGTAATGATTAGACCAATACTTGGCAAAACGTCTTATGAATTGTGGCATGAAAGGAAACCTAACATTTCTTATTTTCGTGTATTTGGATGTCCTTGTTTCATTCTTAACACAGGTGATCAACTTGGAAAATTCGAATCAAAGGCTGATGAGGGAATTTTCATGGGGTATTCAACAAGGAGCAAGGCTTACAGGATATACAACAAACGAACAAAGACAATTGTTGAATCAATCAATGTGAAATTCGATGAATCTGACCTGGAAAGGACGACTGAAAAGGCGGTTGACGATGGGGTAGATCATGAAGGCATTGAAGAAGGGACATCTAGTGAGAAAGCTGAAAGTAGGGCTGTTGATGATGATAGATTGAAGTTCAAATCCAATCATCCTCCTGAATTGGTTATAGGTGATCCTACGGAAGGTATACGCACTCGCTCTTCATTTGATAAAAATTTGTATGCGTTTTGTTGTCACAGTGGTTTTATTTCTGAGATTGAACCTGACTCTGTTGAAATGGCTCTTAATGATGAAAGTTGGGTTTTAGCAATGCAAGATGAACTTAATCAATTTGAGAGAAATAAAGTTTGGAAATTAGTTCCTAGACCTAATGACTATCCAATTGTTGGAACTAAATGGGTGTTCAAAAATAAACTTGATGAATCAGGAAATGTAATTAGAAACAAAGCTAGGTTAGTCGCAAAAGGATATAACCAAATAGAAGGCATAGATTTTGATGAAACATTTGCTCCAGTTGCTAGGTTAGAAGCCATTAGGATTTTGCTAAGTTTTGCATGTTATAAGGGTTTCAAACTTAAACAAATGGATGTAAAAAGTGCCTTTCTAAATGGTGATTTAAAAGAAGAAGTTTTTGTTGAACAACCCCCCGGTTTTGAAAATCATGATTTTCCAAATCATGTGTATAAACTAGAAAAAGCATTATATGGTCTTAAGCAAGCTCCTAGAGCTTGGTATGACTGCCTTTGTACATATCTTTTGGAAAATGGCTTTAAAAAGGGGAGTGCTGACACGACACTATTTCTATTACATAAAGGAAGTGATTTTTTGATTGTTCAGATTTATGTAGATGATATCATTTATGGTGCTACTAATGAACTCTTGTGCGAGAAATTTGAACAAGTCATGCAGGCTAAATTCGAGATGAGCTTGGTTGGAGAATTGAAATATTTTCTTGGATTTCAAATCAAGTAAAGCAGTGATGGTATTTTCATTTCACAATCCAAGTATGTGTTGGAACTATTGAAGAAATTTGGATTTGAGAAATCCAAACCATTGAGAACTCCTATGAGCCCATCAAAAAAGTTGGACAAAGACGAGAAAGGAGTTGCTGTTGATCAGAAGAAATATCGAGGGATAATTGGTTCACTTCTCTATCTTACTGCTTCTAGACCTGATATTATGTTTTCTGTGTGTTTGTGTGCATGTTTTCAAACTAATCCTAAAGAATCTCATTTGAAAGCCACTAAACGAATTTTGAGATATCTTTCACACACACACAAATTTGGACTATGGTACCCTTCTTGTGAAAATTTTGATTTAGTTGGTTATTCTGATGCTGATTATGCTGGTTCATTGGTTGACAGGAAAATCACCAGTGGGACATGTTTCACGCTAGGACATTCATTAGTTTCATGGTCAAGTTGAAAACAAAATTGTGTTGCATTATCCACCACTGAAGTAGAATATATTGCTTTAGGAAGTTGTTGTGCTCAAATTTTATGGATGATGCAAACTCTTTCTGATTTTGGCTTAGTTTATAAACAAGTTCCACTAAAATGTGATAGTAAAAGTGCAATAGACTTGTCAAATAATCCTGTTCATCATTCAGGCACAAAACACATTGATGTGAGACACCACTTTCTTAGAGATCACATTGCTAAGGAAGACATTTGCATTGAACATGTTTCAACTGAGGCTCAACTTGCTGATATTTTCACAAAACCCCTCCCCGAAGACAGATTTTCCAGATTACGATTGGATTTGGGGATTATAGAAATTGACTAATCATTTTCCATTTTTTTTGAAATATTCTTGGATATTTATTTTCAACTTCAATTTCTAGGATTCAAACCAGTTTTGGATATTATTCAAAGGTTGATTCGAATATGGTATTCAGTAGTGGAAATATGTTTGTTTTATTTCTTTTCAAAATATAATAATAAAATATTTCATAATATAATTAACTTGGTAACTTATTCCACGACCATTTCTATTTCTACCATCTTTCTATCATTCATAATGGTTTTGAAAAATGAGAAGAGTGAATTATCTTTTTTTTTAAAAAAAATAAAAAAAATATCTCTCATGCATCCATTCTCATTTAAAAGTCCTTATGGTTATGCATGGATGGAGCATGTGAGTGAATTATTTTTATTTTATCATCACTCCATTCTCATTTAAAAGTCCTTATGGTTATGCATGGATGGAGCATGATAGCTAAGTATTTTTCTGGTCTCACTTAAAAGTCCGGATGCTTAGACTAATAAGTAACTGCTAATCCCATTTAAAAGTCCTTATGGTTATGCGTGGTTAGTAAGTGCTTATTTTTGTGCTTAAATGTCAAATTATTTTTAAAATATCTCTCTTCTCATTATATAAAAATCGAATCATCGATCCATTCTCTACAATGTGGAAATTGTTGCCACGTTATGATATATTATGATTTTTCTTTGTTTTGCATTTTTCTTATTTACAACAAAAAAAATATAAAAAAAATTTACAATAAATTTTTTTTCCACTACTGTTCCATTAGTTTTGTCAGTCTTTTGATGATAACAAAAGGGGGAGAAGAACAAGATTTTGATAAGGAAGTAAATATTTTTGGAATACTTCAACAAATTTGTTAAATGTTGTTAGTTAATTTTCTTTAGTTCTTTTATTCTTCTGTAATTTTCTAAATCTTCTAAATAGGGAGTGGTCTCAGTTGTAGGGGGAGCATTCATATAGGGGGAGCTAAATATTTCATGCTCAAACACATTTATTAGAATTTCAAAATCTTTAATATATATGTTTGTCATCATCAAAAGGGGGAGATTGTTTGATGTGATTTTTGTTTGATGATAACAAACATATATCAATTTGTTTGCAGATTGTACTATACACATATAGGAATAAATATTCATATTGAATAATAATACTATTGCACAGAATTTATATATTTCAATCAGTATTTTTATTCAACATAATATTTTATTTCAACACTTATACAGTACAAAGTTTTCAGCTCTCTCTATATACATATACATTTTCATACATTTCACATTCACATTTTTTCTCACTACAACACTCAACACTTAGTTTTTCACTCTGTCTGCACATCTGCATTGTCCAGCTCCAGTTCTTGTCATGTCTCCTGTGTACCTGTATAATTAGCAACTACAACAGTAATCTGAAAATAAAAAAATTTGAATTTGCAAAAATATAAATTTGTTTTTATTGGTGTCTCAGATATATGGGTTATTGTCATCATTTTTGATTGTGTAACATTTGTGTATATCATTATTCTTATCAGGGACAGGTAATCATGAGTGGCTGCAATAGACACATGTACATTTATACACGTGTGCACTGCCTCGCCAACTCGTGTGCACAGTCAACAAAAGCAATCATGCACAACATAGACTCAGCTGGATATGCAACCTGACAATGCTTAAGTCGAGCCAAAAGACAAGCTGGATACCAACACAAAGTGAAATTGTGCATATACATCAACCAGTGCCAACAGACCAGTTCAATATTTTGTGCAAAAATACAACATGAATGAACACTGCAACATGCTCAAATCAAATCAGAGAACAAGGCAGCAGCAGTATGCAAGTGCAGATCATATGAAGGCAATGCTCAAACAACTATGAAGTGTTAAAGCAGAAGCACACAAGTGAATCAGCAATGCAGACTCAAGTCAGAAGTATAGGAAGGAACAAACACACAACAGTGGTGCTTCATAGCTAACGAACACTATAGGCCAATGCACAAACCAAATGAACTCGACCAGTGAACAAGACTGCACATTCAGGTCTGGACACACATGAATACAAACCAAATGCAAATGCAGACTCGAGTATACAATAAAGACTACAAGTTCAAGTCCAGTTCCAACAAAGATATGGCAACACAGCAACAAATACTATGGCACCGGCATATGAACAACTACAACAGGACAGGGAAGTAATAACAGCAAACCAAATGCCATCAAGAAAATACAATGTAGCATACAAGTAATACAAATCTGTCAAGTAGACAGAGAACCATGAAACAGTCACATATATACATACATGAATGTATATATATATGAAGTATCAAGAGCCAAAGCCACAGTGAAATGCTCAAGGAAAAAGCAAGTATCAAACAATGCAGAAACTACTCCATACGAAGAGGTACAAGATGATAGCACATATATACATACATAAATTCATATATACATGCAAGCAATCAAGTACAGCAGCCTCGAGAAGGACCAATTATAATCAAGTCAAACCCGAAGTCAAGTCTCAAAGAAAATGCAAAATTAAAGTCAATTCGAGCAGATCAATATCAAAGCAAATGGCCGAAGTCAATCAAAAATATCAAGTGCCAATGTCAAGATAGAAAGCCACATGTACATAGACATGAGCATATACATGGAAAGATTTGTTTTCGGCAAAAGAAACAAATCAGAAGACTTGGTCAAGAAATCAAATATGGCAAACAAATCTTGGCAATGCAAATATATGGAAAATATTTTTCCATATTTGATTAAAGATTTCGAATGCATATATGGACAAAATTCCAAATATCCTGCTATAGAAACAAAACAAATTCCAGAACGAAATCAGCAATTAAAATTTCAAAATTGTGAAAACATATAGGAAATATCCAAAGCCGTGGGTACCAAGCAAAATTCGAATCGTATATACCCAAAATGTCGCAACAAAATCAAGGAAATATTCAACGACGTGGAGGCCAAGCAAGAGATCAAATCAGACGAAAATCAAGGATTTCGTATCCTATATAAAGCCACAATCATCATCGACAATTTATGAATCGAGTTCAAGCATTCAACTAGGAGAGCAAAAAGGCATAAATTACATACCAGAGTCAAAGTCGAACTCGATCAAATCGAGGAGCCGTGTTCGAATTGAAGAAGGAGTCGACTGCCGAAGCAAGGCTGAGAAAAATCAATTGCAATCAACCAACTACCCATCGGCTTCATCGATTTACTCCAAAGCCCTAATTTCAGAAGCTAAAAGGAACGATCGAAGAAGCCATTATCACAAACAAGGAACGGGCCGACATAGTTAAAGAAATAAAGAGGGAAGTTTGTGGGCCGGTCTTGTTTAATTAATTATACAAGGCTTTGGTATATTTTAAATTAGGGTTTTTGAGTTGTTCTTGTTTTTATTTTTTAAAGTCTGTACTTTTCGAATCAAATCTGGGTAAATCACCACCTAGGATTTAGGTTGTGTCAGATTGTCTAGTTAGGATTAGTTCAGTAAGCAGGGTTTGCGAGTTTGCAAAACTCTATAGGCGGGAGCAGGGTTTGCGAGTCTGTTAGAGTGTTTGTAAGCGAGAGACTGTTTAATTCTAATAGAAATCTGGGAATGCAGTAGTAGGCAGGGGTTGCCGAAGCTGGGTAAATTTTGTGTGTGATTTACTTTTCAGCATATTTACTTCTCTGTAGTTTATTTTTGTGTTTAATTATATAAATTCGAGAAAATTTGCTATAACCCTATTCCCCCCCCCCCCGCTCTAGGGTTAATCTAGATCCTACATACCTTTCTTTCTCAACACCTCCCTCATGGGTGGCATTTTATATTGTTATGTTCCTTGAGTAACAAGGTATATATTTTTCAATATATCATTTAGGGGCATATAGTCTTCTAGTTTCATATTTCTCGGATGTTTCTTATTTTCGTTATGCCTTCCGCAGAGCCTTGATTCTTTTTCTTCTGGTTACTAGAATTCCATGTTACCATAGCTTTCTCCAGCTTGTTTAACCACCATGTTGATTTGGAAAACTTCCTCAAATTGTCTGTCATCAGTTTTTCCTACTGCTAGACTCACCTCTTCAAACCGCAGAAATTGATTAGCCTTCCAATGGAACTCTTCCATGGTCATAGGTTGCTTCATTCTCAGCTATCTATCGAAATTCATGTCTGGGTGTATGGCTCGGACAAACGTCATAAATACCAGATTCTCCTTTGGATTACTTACTTCCGTAATAGTAATATTAAACGGATTCAAGAACCCTTTCAGCAACTCTTTAGGTCCTTGAGACAGACTCATCAAGGACATCACATCCTTAGATCGTGCAGCATGGAGCTGAAACTACTCCAAGAACTTTCTAGCAAACTCATCAAAAGTTGATATGAATCTCGGCGCGCACCTAGCGAACCACGTTGCAACTCCTTCCTAGGAAAAAGGAAAACATCTACATCGAACAGCATCCGTCGCCCTGGCTCCGTCCATATGTCATTTATACTTGAGTAAATGTTGTCTAGGATCAATGGTCCCATTATATGATGGCATCGTCAGCATCGTAAATTTCCTGCGATACTCTTCTCCCGGAATATTTTCTATAAATGGAGTTCGTCTTAGCGTGGAACCTCAATCCTCGTTCTTTTTACCTTTGCTTTCCTTGACCAACCTCTTAACCATGTTAGTTATATATTCTTCACTGGCTCGGTACTCTAAAGGTCGACTATCAGGGGTTGCATTGAGTGTTTAGCTCTGCAAATAATCTCAGTTTGCCCGTTGACGTCTAGGTCCTCCAGTTTCTGGGAGGACCACTCCTCCAGTTTTCCGTTGATGTCCGGTTAGTTCTGTTGCAGCTGTTTGAACTACAGCTCCATTAACTCCAACATCCAGCTCGTAGTTATCACCATCGTACTGCAGGTCATCCTCGAACCAGATAAGTCCATAGCCTCAGCCTCCTACTCCCACTGTCCTCCAACATTCGTCTCAGTACCGACCCAATTGTGGTCGGTACTGAGTGATCTCCTTCTGGGGGGAGCATGCTAACTTGTTCTAGCAACTCCTAATGCTCTAATAATTACCTCTGTTTTTGTCTTTCACTATCTATTCTGACCAAAAATAGACGATTTCTCTTCTTTAAATCCAGGAGGAGAAAGTTCCCTTATGTACTTCTAGATCTCTATAGTTGCCGGATCAGTAGTGCTACACTGGCATCCATCTTCTGCATTAGAGCTTTCTGACTGTCTACCAACTTCTGATTTAGCTCCAACATTATCTTGTCGAACTCATCCCCAGTAATTATCTTCTGTTGAGCCGATGATACTGGTATTGTTCTCTGGTTACTCACTTCCATTTGATGAGCGTTTCCTTCATCACCACCTGCTATTGTTCCTTCTGTTGCAGCAACCATTCCAATTGATCTTCTAATTTTTCTAGGTGCTATTTATTTCTATCAGCAAGTCTCCAAATTCTTAAAGAAAATTTTTCGGATCTAACCATTGAATCTCTTAAAATCCAAAATAGCAAGCTAGATCTAATTCTGAGTTCAATTCTCAGTAAAAGCACCAAAATGTTGACGCCAAAAGAAACACAACACCCAAAGATCTATTAAAATATTGAGATCTAGAAAATACTATAAGAAAATTAAAGAGAACACAAAAAAAAATTTAATGGTTCGGCAATCTCTGGCCTACGTCCACTGTAATTCATTGATTATTTGATTGAGAGTTACTAGTATAAGGGATTGATAGGTTTTTATAGCCTAGAACAGCTAATAATATATGCCTTAATGACTATGGAGAGGAGAGAAAGGAGATGAAGAATACAAAAGAGCCAAAAAGTCCTTTTCCAGGAGCCAGAGGGTCTGTATTTATATGGAAACCGCCTTGTAGAACTGGGGGCTCATGAAGTGTTAGGTCAAAAACCAAGTCCAAGCATGCAGAAGCAAGTTGCATGGCCTATAGAGCAACAAAAATCACTTGGCACCAAGTGGTTTCACTCGATACCGATCGGTTTTCATGGGGGTGAAACCTCCCTTACTTCTTTATGTTAGTCTTCTATCTCCATTCCATTGCCTTCTAAGCGCTTTTCTTTTGAGATTGAGTTATTTCTAAGAAGTTCCTGACACTACTTGTCCAACTCTACTTTCTTTGCTTTCTTCTAGAAAAACTGTTAGAGTTGTCCTTCTATTCCTTGGGAAAAGCACTCTTTGGAGATCACTTGAGGCATAGCTTTGTGTACAAGTGGTTTTATGAGCCCAGAGTGCAATCAAAAGCACTCGGTACCGAGCCCTACCTCTCAGTATCGAGCGGTCCACTTTGATCCACCGGCAAGCAAAATTTTTAAATATGCTCATTCTGCCCTTCTAAGCATGTTCCCAAGTTCGTGAATTGTTTCATCTTTGCCTTGACGTTCCAATTCGACTGAAAATCTACTTGGTCAAAAAGCTGGATAACATTTACACATTTTTTTGTAAAATCCAATTTACTTTTTTAAACAGTCCTTGGTAGTATTGATTATTTATAGCAATTCTCTTCATCGAAACTATACCATATTAGAACTTTTGGAATTTGATTCTGATCAAAATTTTAGTAGTTCACATTCGACTTTATTATCCAAACACAAAGGCTTTGGTTCAATAATAACAATTATTATTAATCTAACTGCTCTAGCTAGAGACTTTGACTTTGAGTTGACTATAGTTGACCATAATACTAACCTCATATATCTGAGGAGTCAAATTCTCATTTGAATAGTGTTTCACTTCCAATGTTTCCACTCAAACCCAGCTATAGTCGTTCGATAAATGTCATGCCACATTTTAACTATAATCAAAGTGGAGTGTCCACATTGAGGCCAAATGTAGTCTCAAGTGGAGAGAACTATGTGACATCATCACTTTGAAATTCTTTCTTTGACCTTAGATATATTAACCAATATAAAACTCTTAAGTGTGTCATTCCATGGTTATCCAATTACTATCATTACGTAACCCTTGATGCCACCAATAGCTAAGAGTAATACACTGTGGAACATTGGAAAGCATTACATACTCTAGTCTCAACGGATGTATCGATATTCTATCTCAAAACATCTTGACTATGAATATTTAAAATAATATGTTATTTTTCTTGATTAATTTCTCATGATTACAACTCATTTTAATTACTATCGCATAACATATTATTTAGGTATTTTTAATTAAATATACTTAAATTAAATAAATAATTAGCATAACACATTATGACAAGTATATAATAGAGAGAAAAACACCTTTTATTTTGAATAAGATTTTATTACAGAGTTAATAATTTACAATAAATTACAGAACTTCCCTTGGGGCATACCCTTAACTCTATCACAAAGGTCCTTTCTTCTTTGAAAAGATGGCTATTTATAGCTGATTTGGGTCATTCCAAGCAAAAATACTCGTTAAATTCATTTTTAAATTGTCTGTCGGTGAGGTCTACAATATCAAGGGAAGGACTAGGCTGGATTTGGACCAAATCTTGAGGCATGATGGATCGGTACCAATCCATCCATGGATCGGTACCGGTTCATGCATTTGACCAAAATTTCAATTTTCCTATAATAATACCCTAGCCTTCATGCTTTAGTGCTTCGGGAGAAAAATGGTCGTTTGATCAATCGGTGTTGCTCCATCCTCGATACCCAAAATTAGTCTTTTCTTCGTCTTAGCATAGAGATCCATAGTACAAAAGCTCAGGGGAAAATTCGTCATTTTGATGGATTTATATCGATCTATGGACTTAAATAAAATTTCCTCGCTATTCCTTTGATCTTTCTAGTTGATAGTCTTCAAGTCCAAAGTCCATTCCTTTATCATTTCGTAATCCAATTCCAACATGTCCCTTACTAAAAATACCGGATAACATTGTGATAATTGTCCGTCTCTCTTCTTTCACCTTATTTTCTATCTCGCCAAAATCATTGTTTCCATCACATCTCCAGAATCTGATAATTTAAATGAATAGTTAAAAATTGAATTTCAAGGAGTAGGAGTTGTCTAGGTCTCTACCTAAGTTTCCACTGTCCCGGTGGCCGTCTCAATTTAGGTTGACAACTATACAGATGGATTAATGGAAAAGGCTATGCTGAATAACTTTTCCATGGCATAGAAAAAGAGAATAAATAATCTATTTTCGAAATTATAAGTGAAAGAAATCCCGAGGTGATATTTGTAGATGTAATATTTTCTGTAGTAAAACATGTATAGAACAAATATTTCTCCTACCATAATTTATTTTCATACTCTTCTCTCCATATCATTCACTCCCATCATACAAAATATTTCTCTCATTTAACAATTCCACATCAAATAGAGGAAAAGTTATTGTTAAATATTAATAAGAAACACAAATTCATGGTTGTTACCAAAATCTTAGTGATCTCACAGTATAAGTGAACGTTTTTGAATAGAAAAGATCATTCCAAATATTATTAACATGCAATAAATAAAAGAAACCAATGGCTTTTAATTTTGATTAATTTGAATTCAAAGTAATTAGAGAAATAAAATGTAATTCAATTTAATGAAAGGATTAATTACATATTATTTTTCTTTAATTCAAATCACTTTGAGAATTAACATGTAATAAATTGTTATTTTTTAATTTTTTTTAGAAATTGGGTACTTGGATGGTAGTACATAGTTATACTACAAGTCTTAGGTAGTATATAAGATACTACAAGTTAACACATGTTCAGTGGTTCGAATCACGTGCTACATAGGATTCGAAACTACGACCTCATAGACCAAAACCAGAGTGCCTAACCATAGGTGTAACATCCCTTATCTGGAGGCCCAAAGCTAAGAGCTACAGATGCTGCAATCATCTATATTATTAACCTCCGCTGACCAAATACGGTAATGTTAATGGTATCCATAATATTAGAAGCACATGAATATGAAACAAAATCACAGATTTCAAAACAACTTTTCTGATTACATTTCACGAAACATGTTTCATATTCCATTACATAATCCCAATCATTTCCCAGGTTCAAATCTAATATAATTATTGCAAAATACGCCAAGAGAGACATATGAAGATCCCCCCTTTGTTGACCAGAGTACTATATAGTCATAACTGACTTAATACAACACAGCAGAATTAAAATAAACAAAAACAGCAACTCATAAATAGCTATTTGTCAACCTCCTGCTCGTCTCCGGAAGCTTTATTTGTTCACCTACTAATACCTGAAAATCCTAAACCCTCAGCCTACTCAAATCAATTTTGAGCAGCCGAGAGTTTAGGGGGAAAAACATAAATTTCGAGTCAGACATAAAGGCTGGTGTGAATAATACTATACATCTCGGTTATTTGATATTAAGTGAGACTAATGGTTTTGCGGGCTCACCAATAACCTATTATCTCTCTGTATATTCCTTTCTGTGTGTAAAATCATTTTAGTCTTACTTGTAACTAAGCCCTACACAATGGAATTTTTGACTAAATTAACTAGGGGATAATAGCTAATGTATAGGGTGCGACCCTATACCAGTCTCATCTGGTATTCTAATATCCGATTCATTTTACTTAGGGTTACTACCCATAAATTTTCCTTGAAAACATTTTCTTTCAAAATGATTTAATCCTTTAAATCATACTTTAAACAAGAAAAATATACTCTATGCTTTACTCAAATCACCTTGTCATGTTATATATACTTTACACAAAACTTTATTGATAAAAACATTTAACCACTCAAAGTACCCCTTTCGAATCCATTGAACGTACCCCTTTCGATACAAGTGAAACCATAGGCCAAAAGGACAAAGCATACCTTTCGAAACCATTCATAATCACCTTTCGAAAATATTGAAATCATCCCTTTCGAAAGCTTTAAAACCTTAGACATCCTATCTTTAATACACTTAACATTATCTTTCGAAAACATTAGAAACCTTCCTTTTAAACCTTTCAAAACCATTGGGGAACCAACCCTTCGAAACCTTCATTTAGACCTTTCAAAAGAATCAAAATCCTTTGTAAACATCAAACCTTTTAAAAGCATTTGGGTTCAAGTAAAACATGTGGAAACCTTTCAAAACCATTTAAAACCTTTCCTTTCGAAACCTTTGGGTTCTACCTTCAACAGAACAAAAGGGTCATAAAACAACTAAGTCGAAAGCACTCTTTCAAAAGCAATTCCTAAGTAAAGAAGTGATGGTGTCGAAATCAACCCTTCGAAAGCATTGGAGAAGTGGCTAGGTTTTAAAAACAATGTATCCTTTCGAAACCATTTGCTTTGAAAGGTATAAGGCGGAAGCAAGGGTTTTCGACCCCTTCGAAAGCATTTACTTAAAACAAAAGGCGCAACCTCATTCAAAACCATTCCTCAAATCAATTTGACCCAGTCGGAAGCCAACCAAGTCAAAAGCATTCCTTTCGAAAGCAAAGCAGGTGCATTTCCATTTGAAAGCTAAATAGCGCTTTGACCCCATCGGAACCCCTTGATTCGACCCAATACCTTCCGCCTATATCCAATTCACCATGTACCAAATCATTGATACTATGTACATTGGTTTTGATGGTGTGACGACCCGCAAATCTGTACCCTTTGAATCGACAATAAACCACACATGTCCGACCCAAAAAGCACAGACTGACGGAAAGTCATAAGAAAGAAAATAAAAGAGGAGAAGAGAAGAGAAGAAAGAGAAAAGAGAGAACCAAACAAAACAATACAGAATCTCACACCGCAGCGGAATAACATATAATATCATATCAATGATCTTTACAAAACAGAAACTGTATATACATACATCAATCAGAGTTCAACAATCAATCACCAATCATCAGCCTGGACAGTTATAATAACCTGACCTTACAATTGCTGATAATATAAATAACAAAGCAACGGAAAATAAACAGATACGTGTATATGAAAATGAAGATCTCCAGCTCTCCTGCTGAAGCTCCAAAAGCACCAAATATGAACCTGTAAATATACTCGATCTGACCCGAGCATTGAAAGGGAAGAACGCTCAGATCAGTCTGGTAAACCAGCGTGAGAAACACACTCAACTGAATTTATTAGATTACCAAACTTTCCTTTTCAAAACAAAAGTATCTCGTAAGACACGCCCACACATAAACACGGACATGTTTTTACCTTACGATAACCGAAACCTTTCGTATCAAATAATCTTATATTATACTAGTGTCTACTATACAAATAATATTAATTATAGCCGAAATGGTTACCTATATAGCATTTTGGGGCTATTCATTATGCCAATACAAACAAAACCGCAAGCTCGTAGTGGAGTTTGGATTTCCATACAAATGACCAGGTGAAGGGACTACCTTTCGGCAGTACATCTCTAGAGGAATGTACCGAGGAAATCACAAAGAAACCTCTACCAACACAAGACTAGCCTACCTCTATAACTAGGTAGTATCGAATATATCATCCCCCGGTCGTTACCGACCTTTTTCGAGGGCCCTCATAGCATACAAACCACAATAATTTACATACCGAACGTCATAGCAGAAAGAAATATATCTAGAAGGGGATGATCATATCCTAATTGGGAATGACCCACTAAGCCTTGCCGCATCCAACCTTGTTTCGGTCATTTTCGGTTGGTGAGGCCTGAGGTAACGATTACCATTCACATATCACATCACTTTTGAATGCCACATTCTCCATTTCCGTTAACTACTAATTGCCTTTCACAAAAATACAACCCTTGAGCTCGTACGTCTCAAGGAAGGGTGTTAAGCTAAGAGAAGTTGCCTTCTCCGCCACCAAACAGATGTATGTTTGTAAAAAACAATCTACGTAATCTTAGAAAATGCAATGTCAGACACTCATCCATGCAAGTTATCCAGGAACAAGATAACCGAAGGTACTCTCCTACCACATCCTGTCGGGAAATTCCTAGGATTAGTAGTGAATAGTTCTTGCACTGGATATTTCATAACGAAGAGACTATTGCTACTATATGTATATTGGGATTTTAACCTCGAATGATCAACAAGCAGTCCTTCACTATGAAAATCCTAAACATCAATATCATCGGCCAACTTGCACAATCGTCGTATAAATGTTGGTCCGAAGTGGTTTTCAGATAAATCTGATCCCAGTCTATTCGCATCAACAACGCAAAAGTGTTTCTCAACCTCACACAGAACTAAGTCTCATAGACTTATCACATCTCCAACTTTCAACTTGCTATCCTTTGGCCAAGAAGGAAGCTTGATGGATTGGAGTAATACTCTGCACTACACGAATCAACATCCTTAACACAAACGATAATCAAGACTACAGAGTCAGTTACGTACTAAGTGTATGACTAAATAGTTCCCACATCAGTCGAGGAACTAAAATCGCTAAATTTGATAGTCGGTTATTTAACTATCCAAGCAATAAACAAATATTTAGCACCATAAGCAATCACTGGGCCCTTTTAATTAATCTTTTATTAATTAAATCATTTTCCAAATATTCACTTTAAATTATCTTTAGAAAGATATAATTCCAAAACCATTTCAATAGTCTATATTGGAAAACATTTCCATATATTTATTTAATAATAAGTAATTCACAATTTACCTTATTTTCAAGACTTAGAAAATATTACATATACTTAAATCATGATTAAGTATATATTTTATTCTTTAAGAAAAACATTCTCTTAAACATACTTATTTGGGTCAAAAAGAATGTTGCGAAAAACATCGTTACGACAACCCAAAATCATTAGTATCGGGATCCAATAATTAGATAGATATATAAATCTCATTACTATACAAAACATCTTCTTTCGAAAATCATTTACTATAACAACGGTGTTATAGTCCATGCTTTCCTTACTTCTCGAAAACGTCTATTTCAACAATGAATGTTGAAATCTATGTATTCGATACTTAACATATTTTAAAACATCTTCATACCATTTAACTTCATTTAAAAATCACTTTCCAAAACATTCATTTTATTTAAAGGATTATTCACTATCCAAAATCATGAATATATTCCTCTAACCAAATTCATTATTTCTACACATTTATTAAAGGATTATCCACTGTCCAAAATCGTGAATATATTCCTTTAATAAACTTTCATATTTAACTTATCAAAATAAGTTGATTTCACCTTTATAAAACAATGTTTATAATTCACATTTCTATTTTATAAAAACTTCAATTTATAAAATTCCTTTATTAACAAATCTCATTTATATTTCAAAATCCAATTATAAGTTTATTTACTTATAAATCTCTTTATTTACAAATTCATTCTTTTTATAACTTCGTAAATTTACAAATCTTATTCACTTATAAGATTAATTTATAACTTCATTTTAACACTTATAAAACTCCTTTACAATTCCATCATTTTTATTTTATAAAATATCAATTTTATAAACCTTATCTATAAATAAACCATTTATAATAAGTCAAAATCCCAATTTAACTTATTTTACAAAATAGTTAAATCCATATCTCAAAAATCATATTTTGCTATAATTTCCACAAATCATAATTTTTATAGCATAAAAATTATAACTTTTGTTCATTTAAAATAAATCCATTCCTTAACAATTCAAAAATTAATAAACATCTATTTTCAAAATCACTTTGAAATTCTTTTCAATTTGAAATCATCACTTTAATCTTTTTAAAATTCCAAAAATAGGCCCAGAACTGCAAAAATGCTAAACAAGGTGATCACATCAATCATATCAATCCTGACATCCAAAACATCATATATCATATGATAATAGCATATATAACAATATCTGTAAATAAAATCAACACTAGTGAGGAATCCAGTTGGATCCCTCCAACCTGTTACCTGCAACAAATATACATATGAGAAAATATGTACAATGTCCGCTTCGAGGCAGACGCACGTACAAAAGGTTATCCGCTCATACACGGGAACGTATAGGGTCTCATCTGCTCCAATAGGCAGGAATATATCCAAACCATTCAATATATATATATAATATATCATATATCATCCAAAAAATCATCAATCAGCACAAAATAAATTTATTCTCGCTTATCTAAAATAAAAGCGAGTCGGAAAGAGTGAGTTGTACTCACTTTGATTCCAATAGACGTTGCAGCTTTCTATTTTGAATAAAACTAAACAGGCGTTTAACCCAAAAATTTCACTAGCTCCAATCAACTCCAAACTAGCTCTATAATGTAGTGCTCGTCAAAATGAACCCAACGCAACTTGTTTCGTCCCATTTCGACCTCGTATGAAGAAGTTACACATTTTTAAAGTTTACACGAATTTATATAAATTAAAATTTCAATTTATTTTTATTTTTAAACCTTAATCTCATCAGCACCGTTCGTTCCCTTCATCACAGATCAGAGTCGCATGTGATGCTTGAAGATGCTTGAAGATGATCGGGGACCACCGCGCTTTAGCCCTTCGTGAGCTCCATCCACGGCCGCAATATCATGAAGCACAGCCTCCCCATGTCTCGAAATTTGTGTGCAAAGAACGAATGAACGCAACCAATTTCCTCCCTTCACGTCATTCTGATTTAGATCATAACCGTTGGATTTGTCATAATCATCGAGCTCTACAGCATTGTAGTTGAAGTCGAGACGTAATAGTTAGTGGATTGAGGGAGATTGGAGGGTGAATTTTTGAGCAATTTCAGCCATAGAAAATAAAACGGCGGCTAGCCCTAGATAGATTAGGGTTTGTGAAAAATTAAAGAAATGAAGTCCTTTTATAGAAAATTTCGCGACACTATTCATCCGAAAAAATTTCGAACTTCAATCGAAGCATGCCGCCTGGCATTTATAATGTTTTACCCTTATTCCGAACACAATGGAATATATATCGGAGGCCAATTCGATCGTATCTGGAAAATAGGTTTTCGAATCGACTTATTTAAATTAAAATTTACTTAAACAAATTTCTACGCGTTTTAGCTTGCCACGACTAAACTGTAAGTACGATTGACACGAAATTTGAAATCCTACAATAATATAACATTACGGATCCAATGAAACTAGTTTCGTCGAAATTCGAGACCGTATGAAAAATGACCATTTTTACGCCTTAATTAAACATTAAAATATCCAATTTCTATAAATTCACTTTTAATTCGATTTCAAAAGTTTACTAACATCATTCTAATTCAAATAGAATTTAAAACAACTTTATAAATCATTTTCATTCACATTAAATTCAAAATCAAATTATTTCTGCAATTTCAAATATTAAATTAACGATTTAATTATCCAAATAAATTATTATATTTCAAATATAAGTTATTCAACTTATAAAATTTACTTTTGAATACAAAAATAAATTAAATATCCGAATTTCGAATGACCGAAATTCTGGGTCATTACAGATGGCGATGGAGGCAGAAGTACGCAGTCGGAACCTAGGTGCCGAAAGTGGTGAAACATGTAAAAAACATTCAAATTATTTACCTGCCTTGTTTGTCAAAATGTTATTGGATGCTAATTTTCTTTTCTAAAAGTACAGCCAAAATTTCAAAAATAACTAATTAAATTATTTACAAAACACCCCTTCTCCTTTTATAAATATATAAAACATTTAAGTCTCATACCTTAAATAATTTTATATGTTCATTAAAACACTTAGGAAAATTCTACAAATATTCCTATAAATCTTTTTAATATGTTTTCTAACATATATAAATTTCAGATCCAAAACATATATAATTTAGCCGTAAATTATTTTAAACCAAATATATTTTTTTTCTCACTAGAAAATTAATATAAAATCCACATTAATTCAGAAAATTATGAAAATTGAAACCCATCTCTAAAATATAATTTCTGATCTAAATCTAAAATAGCAAAGCATTTCGATGTCATTTAATAGGGTTTTCACATTAAAACATATCATAAAATCCATATGAAATACCATAAATTATCAACAAGCATATATATCCATTTTAACAAGTGAAACATGGCAAATAACTTTGCAAAATAATTCGGATTTCATCCTAAAACCAAAACAATAGAAAACATGAGTTAGTCATTATTCACCTTAGCTTTGAGATTAAGGAGTTGAGATTTGAGAATGGATTAGTGTTGATTTAGCTTCTTCATTTAGCTTATCTTCCTCTTATTCTTGCTTAATAGTGGTCGGCCTCTATTTTTAATTTTGATAATGAATGTGTAGAATGAACACGACTTAAGGGTTTAGGGTATTCGAATGTGTCTTTTCCCTATTTTGCCCCTTATCTAACTTCCCTTATCTATTTCATTCTAATTCATTTTAGTTTATTTGTTAACAAGGCACGGCTACCCCATAGTTTACACAAATCTCAATCCCCTAATCTTTACATTATTTTATTTTATTTAACTAATTAAATATCCTAAATAATGTTACTAAAAATTAGGGTCGTTACAGACTCCCCTCTTTAAAGAATTTCATCCTTGAAATTACGATAAGGTACACATACAAAACAATCAAAAAGGTAAAACATACCATCAAACAAATCTGGATAAGCGTCTCTAATCCTGCTCTCAATCTCCCAAGTACAGTCTCTATCATCGTCGCTCCACTAGACTTTAACTAATCTGACTGTTTTGTTCCTTAGCCTCTTCACATCTCTCGTGACTATACGAAATGGCTTTCTAACTATAGTCAAATTCAGCTCTACTACTAAGTCCTCTAACACAGTCGGTGCTATAGTAGTCTCTGGATCACTAATACACTTTCTTAGATGAGAAATATGAAAAACATCGTGGACTCCTGCCAAACTGTTCGGTAACTCTACTCTATATGCGAGTTTCCCAATCCTTTCTATAATTGGAAATGGTCCTACAAATCTCGGCGCCAATTTCACTGATTTCCCGAATCGAATTACACCTTTCATTGATGATACCTTAATGAAAACATGATCTCCAACAGAGAACTCTAAGTTTCTCCGCCTTCTATCTGTATAACTCTTCTGCCTAGACTGAACTTCCTTCATCCTATCCTGAATTAACTCAATCTTCTCTGCAACTTCTCTAACTAAATCTGGACCAAGAACCAATCTATCCCCAGTCTCTACCCAACAAATTGGAGATTTGCATGGTCTTCCATATAAACCTTCAAACCGTGTCATCCCTACACTAGCATGATAGCTGTTGTTATACAAAAACTCATCTAAGTGTAGATGGTCTTCCCATGATCCTCCAAAATCTAGTACACAAGCTCTCAACAAATCTTCCAAGACTTTGGTAACCCTTTCCGTTTTCCCATCAGTCTGTGGATGGTAAGCGGTACTCATATTGAGCTTGGTTCCTAAAATCTCTTGTAGACTCTTCGAGAACTCGCTAGTGAACAAGGAATCTCTATCGCTTACGATACTACTAGGAATTCCATGAAGTCTAACTATATTTTTCATGAATGACTTAGCTAAAACAGGTGTCGTCCTAGTTGATTTAACTGGAATGAAATGGGCACTCTTGGTCAAACTGTCTACTATGACCCATATAATTTCATTTCCTCTATTTGACCTTGGCAACCCGTCTATAAAATCCATAAAAATAGAATCTCACTTCCATACTGGAATATCTAATGGCCGAAGCAATCCACTTGGCTTCTGATGTTCGGCTTTTACCTGTTGACAGTTCAAATACTGCTTTACCCATAAGCCTACATCCCTCTTCATACCTTCCCAAAAGAAACTCCTCTTCATATCCTGATACATCTTAGTTCCTCCCGGATGAATAGTGAACTTCGAACAAAGGCATTCCTCCAAAACTTCCTTCTTAATGTCTCCCACATTCGGAAGACACAATCTTCCTTTCTTTCTCAACCACCCATTCTGGTCAAGACTAAAATCCTTCAAGTCATCGCTCTCTGTTCCATCCCTTAACTTCCTGATCCATTCAACCAATACTGGATCCTCCTCTTGTTTAGAAGCGATCTTTTCAATCATCATCGGTCGAACTTCTAAACAAGACCACACATCAGTTTCTCCACTAGACTCAGCTTCAGATCTCCACTGCACTTTGCAAGTTGTCAATGCTTCCAAATCTTTCCACTCAGCTATCATTACCAACACTGCATTCTGATGTTTGCTGCTAAGTGCGTTTGTAACCTTATTGCCCTTTCCCGGTGTATACTCAATACCAAAGTCATAAGCAGCAATAAACTCTAACCATCTCTAATGTCTCATGTTCAGCTCCTTTTGAAAGAATAAATACTTCAACGACTTATGATCCATATATAGCTCAAACCTCTCTCCCAAAAGGTAATGTCTCTACACCTTCAATGCAAATATCACCGCAGCTAATTCCAAATCATGCGTTGGATACCTAACCTTATGCGGTCTAAGTTGTCGAGAAGCATAGGCAATCACTTTACCTCTTTGCATTAACACAACTCCTAATCCAGTTCCACATGCATCTGTATATACTACCAAATCCCGATTTCCTTCTGGAACAACTAATACAGGTGCATGAGTCAATAAGTGTTTCAAGCTCTGGAATGCTTCCTCACACTTATCGGTCCACACGAACTTCACATCCTTTCGTGTTAGCTTGGTCATCAGTGCCGCTATCCGTGAAAAATCCTTTATAAACCTTCGATAATACCTAGCTAATCCAAGAAAACTCTTTATCTCAGTTACTATCTCGGGTCTCTTCCAATTATTCACTGCTTCAATCTTAATCAGATCTACAGAGAACCCTTCCTCTGAGAATACATGACCAAGAAACTTCACTTCCTTCTTCCAGAAATGACACCTCAAAAACATCGCCTTCAGCTGATGCTGCCTCAGCGTCTCAAGCACCACTATAAGGTGAACTTCATGCTCTCTTTCATCCTTAGAGTATATCAAAATATCATCTATAAATACCAACACGAACCTATCCAAGTGCTCTCGGAAAACTCGATTCATCAAATCCACAAAGAATGCTAGCGCATTAGTTAGTCCGAACGGCATCACTAACCATTCGTACGACCCATATCTGGTTCTAAATGCCGTCAAAGGAATACTGTCCTCCGCTACTCTAAGCTGATGGAAACCTGTTGTTAAATCCAACTGAGAAAATACCTTGGCTTTACTTAATTGATCGAGTAAATCGTCAATTCTAGGCAACGGATATCAATTCTTTATCGTTTTCTCATTCAACTTATGATAATCGATATATAACCTCAATGATCCGTCCGGCTTTTTAGCAAACACTACGGGTGCTCCGCAAGGTGAACTGCTTGGTCTAATAAAACTCTTGCATTTCAAATCCACCAACTTCACCTTTAGCTCCTTCATCTCGGTAGGTGTCATCCTGCTTGGAGGTTAACTCACTAGTTCTGCTTCCAGTACCAAATCAATCCGAAACTCAATAGTTCGTTTCGGCGGTAGTCCCACTATGGGTTCAAAGACATCTGAAAATTATCTAACCATGAAAACTTGATTCAATTCGTCTTCTACCTCTACAACACCCAACAAAGCATTCACCTCACAGCTAGGGTTTTCTATGGAATATACAATCTGATTACTACAGTCATGGTGTCTAAGCGATATTTTTCTATCATGGTATCCAAGCATTGTATTTACTTAACCAATCCATACCCAAAATAATTCTGAACCCTACAAAATCAAATACATGCAAACTGCAAACAAAAGTATGACCTAACAAATCAAACTCTAGGTGGTCACACTTCATCCCAAGTGTCGCATACCCTCCTATTGCATTTGCAACTCTTAAGGAAGTAACGAGGTATGAGGGTTCTAGGTTAAGATTATCTACCAAACAATGAGATATAAAGAAATGCGATGCACCAGTATCAAACAGAACGCTAACTGACATACCATGAATCTGAAGCGTACCTCCCTACACAGCTTTTCCTTTTTCCACTGCTGTTGGCCTCGAGGTAGCTGGCTCCGATGCATACACCTTGTCCTTCCCATCCTTAGCAGGCTCCTTGCATTGGTTCTTGTAATGTCCAATTTGATCGCAGTTGAAACACCTTACCTCTTTCTTCTCCGCAACTTTCCTTCCTTTGCATGTTCGGCACTCATGGACATAGTGTCCCTTCTTGTCACACTTGTAATTGACCAGTTCTGTCTTTCCCTTCTTAGCAGCTCCACCCTTCTGAGCTCCTTTCTTGTGGAAAAACTTTCTTTTCTGACTCTTCCCCACCAGGAATTCCTTTGCCTTGTTTCTCTCCAGGAAAGCAAGCATCTCCTCATTCCTCAATGCCATCTCAACTACAACATCACAAGGGTCTCTGATATGCGGTAATGTAGCATTTGCCAACTCATGCTTCAACCCACGAATGAACTTCTCGTTCCTTTTAATCACAGTGTCTACAGTGGCATAACCATACCTTGCCAATTCCTCAAACCTTGTAGCATACTCCAACACAGTCATCTCTCCCTGCTCCAACTCGGCAAACTTTCTAAGCAAAGTAGACTTCGCCATCACAGACATGAACCTCTCCTCGAACCTCCTCTTAAACTAAGCCCATATCATTGTCTCTTCATTCACTCCAACCATCATACTATTCCACCGGTATAAAGCTGCTTCTTGAAGCTATATAGAAGCAAGCCTTCTCTTCTGCTCATTATTGAGCTCCAAATCTGCAAAGATCCTCTCACAATGCAGTAACAAGTTCTCAGCTTCAATAGCGTCTTCAGTTCCAATAAATGGCTTTCCTCCCAACCGAGTATAACCCCTACTCATAATAACATAGTTGTTGACTACTGGAGCTTCCTGAACTCCTCCTCCAACTACTGCAGCAGCAACACCGGCTTGCATCATGTTGACAAAGAACTGATACATAGCTTCCATGTCAACTTGCAGGATTGCAGCACCCACATTTCCAGCTTGTGCCTGACCTAGATTTCTCCTTGTATTTGGTCTGGCATTTCCATTTGTTGTGGTGCTTCCCCTTTCAAGGTTAACTCTCCCAGTTCTAGCATCCATATCTGTATTAATGCCTCGTGGGATACAGAAGAATAGCCTAAGAGAGATAGAAGAATTGAGATATAGCGTATACTTATATATAGCAAATACAAGTATGTTACTATAGCATTATCTCATACGCTGATCTTATCTTTAATTCCTTAGGATTATGTTTTCAAAAATCATTTTAGTTTAAAGTTTTTCGTAAACCTATGCTCTGATACCAAGTTGTAACATCCCCTATCTGGAGGCCCGAAGCTAAGCGCTACAGATGCTGCAGTCATCCACAGTATTAACTTCTGGTGGCCAAATACAGTAATGTTAATGGTATCCATAATATCAGAAGCACATGAATATGAAACAAAATCACAGATTTCAAAGACAACTTTTCTGATTACATTTCACAAAACATGTTTCATATTCCATTACATAATCCTAATCGTTTACCAGGTTCAGATCAAATATAATTGTTACCAAATACGCCAAGACATAATACAACACAGCGGAATTAAAACAAACAAAAATAGCAACTCATAAATAGCTATCTATTAGCCTCCTACTTGTCTTCGGAAGCTTTATTCGTCCACCTACTAATACCTAAAAATCCTCAACCCTCGGCCTATTCAAATCAATTTTGAGCACTCGAGAGTTTAATGGGAAAAACAAAAACTTCGAATCAGACATAAAGCCTGGTGTCAATAATACTATACATCTCGGTTATTTGATATTAAGTGATACAACGTCGCTTAGCGGAACGGGTTTCCCCTTACTAATATCCTTTTAAAACATATCTTTTGCAAATCTTAATCTTGCAACCAAAACTGGTTAAAGACAATAATATCAATATCATGAAAGCATATAAATCATGTAACAAATGGACTATCTGTCCGAACAATATAGTTTTGTTTGGCTAACTACTAACCTTTGGCTGACTTGGGCCTACCAGACAAAGTAAACAAATAATCTAACTTTTATTAGATAGTCCTCTTCTGGACGGTCTGTCTTTAACTTACTTCTCCAGAGTCAACTGATCCTAATGGTTTTGCGGGCTCACCAATAACATATTCTCTCTCTGTATGTTCCTTTCTGTGTGTAACATCATTTTAGTTTTACATGTCACAAAGCCCTACACACTGAAATTTTGGAATAAATTAGCTAATGGATAATGTATAGGGCGCGACCCTATACCAGTCCCATCCGGTATTCTAATATCTGAATCATTTTACTTAGGGTTAACTAACCATAAATTTTCCTTGTAAACCTTTTCTTTCAAAATGATTTAATCCTTTAAATCATACTTTAAACAAGGAAAATATACTCTATGCTTTACTCAAGTCACCTTGCCATGTTATATATACTTTACACAAAACTTTGTTGGTGAAAACATTTAACCTTTGAAAGTACCCCTTTTGAATCCATTGAAAGTGCCCTTTTCGATACAAGTGAAACCTTAGACCGAAAGGCCAAAACATACCTTTCGAAACCATTCATAATCACCTTTCGAAAACATTGAAATCATCCCTTTTGAAAGCTTTACAACCATAGACATCCTATCTTTAATATACTTAACATTGCCTTTCGAAAACATTAAAACCTTTCGAAACCATTGGGGAACCACCCCTTCGAAACCTTCATTTAGACCTTTCGAAAGCATCAAAATCTTTTGTAAACATCAAACCTTTCGAAAGCATTTGAGTTCAAGTAAAACATGTGAAAACCTTTCGAAACCATTTAAAACATTTCCTTTCGAAACCTTTGGGTTCTACCTTCAACAGAACAAAAGGGTCATAAAACAACTAAGTCGAAAGCACTTTTTCAAAAGCAATTCCTAAGTGAAGAAGTGATGGTGTCAAAACCAACCCTTCAAAAGCATTAGAGAAGTGGCTAGGTTTTAAAAACAAAGTATCCTTTCGAAACCATTTTCTTTGAAAGGTAGAAAGCAGAAGCAAGGGGTTTCGGCCCCTTCGAAAGCATTTACTTAAAACGAAAGGCGCAACCTCATTTGAAATCATTCCTCAAATCAATTTGACCCAGTCGGAAGCCAACCAAGTCAAAAGCATTCCTTTCGAAAGCAAAGCAGGTGCATTTCCATTTGAAAGTTAAATAGCGCTTCGACCCCATCGGAACTCATTGCTTCGACACAATACCTTCCGTCTATATCCAATTCACTATGTACCAAATCATTGATACCATGTGCATTAATTACGATTGTGATGGAGGTGGAAGTACCCAATCGGAACCTAGGTGCCGAAAGTGGTGAAACATGTAAAAAGCATGTAAAATCTGATTTTTAGCTTTTTAAAGTAATCTTTTCAACTAACCTGCCTTGTTTGTCAAAATGTTATTGGATGCTAATTTTCTTTTCTAAAAGTACTGCCAAAATTTCAAAAATAACTAATTAATTTTTTTACAATACACCCCTTCTCCTTTTATAAATATATAAAACATTTAAGTCCCATGCCTTAAATAATTTTATATATTCATTAAAACACTTAGGAGTATTCTACAAAAGTTACTGTAAATCATTTTTAATATGTTTTCTAACATACATAAATTTCAGATCCAAAACATATATAATTTTGCCGCAAATTATTTTAAACCCAGATATCCATTTTCTTCACTAGAAAATTAATATAAAATCCACATTAATTCAAAAAATTATGAAAATTCATCTCTAAAATATAATTTCTGATCTAAATCTAAAATCGCAAGGCATTTGGATGTCATTTAATAGAATTTTTACATTAAAACCATAAATCATCAACAAGCATATATATCCATTTTAACAATTAAAACATGACAAATAACTTTGCAAAATAATTTGAATTTCATCCTAATGCCGAAACAATAGAAAACATAAGATGTAGCCATTATTCACCTTAGCTTTGAGATTAAGGAGTTGAGATTTGAGAATGGATTAGTGTTGATTTAGCTTCTTTCTTTAGCTTATCTTCCTCTTGTTCTTGCTTAATGGTGGTCGGCCTCTATTTTTAATTTTAATAATGAATGTGTAGAATGAACACGGCTTAAGGGTATTAGAATGTGTCTCTTCCCTATTTTTCCCCTTATCTATTTCATTCTAATTCATTTTAGTTTATTTATTAACAAGGCACGGCTAGCCCCATAGTTTACACAAATCTCAATCTTCTAATCTTTACATTATTTTATTTAATTTAACTAATTAAATATCCTAAATAATGTTGCTCAAAATTAGGGTCGTTACAACAATAATAGTGGTGGTGGACGTTTTTTAATTATTTTCTTTTGTCAACAACGCGTTTTATATTGAATTTTGTTTTCACATTTTGTTTCGACTGGTAGAATTATGAATTTAGATTCTTACATTTGTTTCATATGGAGTTATTCATTTATATGTACATAAATACCAGAAAAACTTTAACTTGTTTGGTATATTTGAGTAGTGGTAAAGTTGACCTTTATTTTATTCTCAAGCAGAAGTATAAAATATGGTCAAGTTGAATGAAAAACATTATGTATAAGCATATTTTTGTTCTGCCTTTGGTATACAACTTTAAATTTTTGTTAAAAGATTTTTTGCAATAATAAAACTCATATTTTATTCAAACAGAGCACTCATTTTAATGTCTTGAGGGTTTGAACTCATTACGTCTACGACCTCAACCAAGAGCGCAATACCACTTGTTACTTGAACTAGTGGTCCTTTACTTATTTTTATCTAAAAAATTCTTTAGTTAGTGTTTTCAACCTAAACTTAATTTTTATAAGTGTACTACTATTGGTACTTAGGAAAATGCTTTTGGCTGCCATTGAAAAAAAATTACCGTTCAATTTTTTTCATATGCTTATGGTCACCAAAATCTACTTTTTCATTCTGCCCTAAACAATTGGTGCATTTTCATCTCCCTCGGAAAAACACTATCTCAAAGCATCATCAAAATACAAAATTCTCGAACCTTAAAGCACAAAATCATTTTTTTCAATCTAATAGATGAAAACAACTAAAGATTTAGTGGATGATCCTAATTTTAATGAATATAAAGAGGTTGATTTATTTTTTTTCTTATTTTTCTTTTACATTTCAATCTTAGATTTGTTGTTTAAGATTCTCTGATTGTTATTTTAGGATGACTTTAATGATCACATGGCTAACACAAATTTGAAGAATACGAAGTTTGATGATGTTGTGATTGAAAAAATCAACGTAAGTTATTGAATTGTAATATTTTATCATACAATGTTTATGATATTTTTTCCTTATATTTTTTCATTTTTTCATTGTTAGATGAAGGATAACAATCACAATAAAATTATGAATGCACTTGTTATTTCAAATAAAAAGTGTTTCATACTGAAAATATGGAAGAAGATAATAGATCAAATGCTTCAAAAACAAGCAAGTTGATTTGACAAACCTTCTTATAGCCAATCAGGTAAATATTTATTTAAAATTTCATCATCTTAAATACGATCAAAAAAATAAACTTTGTTATTTTATTTTTGGTTTTTTGTCTATGTTCTATGACTTTTGTTCTTTTTGAAAAGAATTGAATTTAGTTTAGGGAATAAAAGAGACAACTGTTGTGTTTTGAAATATTTTGGTGCTTGTTACTTGAAATAAAAAAATAGTTGGCGTTAGGAAGTAGCGAACCAAACTTTGTACGGTGGTCTATAGTTCTGAATGGCAGAAGCATTTTTCTAGATGCCAATAGTACCACAATTTTTATAAATTCTAACATAATCTCTTTTAATTAATCTAGGATTTTAATTTTTGCTGTTATGTTGTTTAATAGACCATGAAATGTTCATAAGCAACACACATACATAGTTATCACCAAAATCTCGATATTACGGGATACTGAGATATTTATCAATGATTTGAATTTATTTTGGTTTTTTCCTTACATTGGCAGTATTTATTAACAGATAACTACAAATTAAAGATAGGGGATTTTCACTTCAAGGGCTTATTTGTGTAGGTAATAAGTTTTAAGGACACTATTTTTAAAAAATTAGTTTTAAGGACATTTTACAGGAAAAAGATAAAAGAATTTATCATTTTCAGTTATACAGAAATAATGATAAAAAGATTTATCATTTTCCTGTATAACTTAAAAAGATAAATGAATTTATCATTATCCTGTAAATTGTCCTTAAAACTAATTATTTAGAAGTGTTGTCCTTAAAACTTATTACCCTGAAAATATAAGCCCTTCAACATAATTTCCACTTAAAGATATTGTATGCATATTATGTATAATAATTAACTATTTTTATATAGGAATGATCATTTCAAATATTATTATCATTCAATAAATAAAAAGAATTAATTGTTTTTAACTTTAATCAATTTGAATTCAAATTAATTAGAGAAATAAATGTAATTTAATTTAATGAAACAGTTAATTGCATACAAACTCTCTTTAATGTTAATCAATTAGATAATAACTATGTAATCGATCGGTACATTTTCGTTATTTCATTTTACCAACAACATTTTAAACCTATTAGGTAACATGTAATGTGAAGTTTTATGTAAATTTATCATGAATAAGTAATAACGTATGAAATAATTGTTTGTACCAAAAATGGGCACAACACTCTTCGGGAGTTGTTTGAAGAGATAAAATGAAGATTATAAATGTAAAACAGAGATTATCTAACAAAAACTCCAACAAACAGGAATGTAAAATGCACAGACAAACAGTTTAGAGTGGTTCGGCGTATAGCCTACGTCCACTATGAAGTTTTGACGATCTTTATTGATTCTCTTTCAATGATTACAAGCGTTTACAGCAATGAACAGCGGATTATAGTTTAGAATTCGAAATTGACAGCAAAAGTAGGATGCAAATCTCAATCCGGCAGAGTCTGGACGCTTCAGAGAAAAAAGATCCTTTTTCCGTTGATTCTGGGGCTCTATTTATAGGCGTAGGAGGCCCAGAATTCGCTCAAACTCCGGGAGACTTGGTCTGGCACGTGAGGGGGCCCACCCGACCGTTTCCAGAAAGTTTGGAGTCGATCTGCGATCGATACGAAGTCATTTCATATCGATCAAGATTACCTCCAATTGAGCTCAAATTTGGTGGAGATGTTCCTCGGTATGTGTGCAACCTTCAGTTAAAATTTCATTGGATTTGGATTAATAGATCACGAGATATCGTCGATACGAAATGAGGTTTCTCGAATGTTGTCTGGTTCGTATCCCTGAATTCGACTCCATCTGTTCGCTTCGCTGGCTGCACGTGTTCTTGAAGTGAGGTGGCGCGCGCGCTTCGTCTCGATCCGGTCTTTGCGCCGCTTTGACTGCTTCGACTCCAGGCATCTCGCCTTGTTTACTTCGATGGACGACACATCACCCTAGTTGGTTGACCCGTTGGATGTGAACAAGTCATGGGTCGCGGGTTCGAAGCAAGGCTACCTAGATGGACACGAAGTGTAGCGCTTCGATGGATACGAAGCGTAGCGCCTCGATGGATACGAAGTGTAGCGCCTCGATGGATACGAAGCAGAAGTTGGCTGAAGGATACGAAATGTTTCAGTTGCTGATGTGTACGAGGTCCATCGATACGAGCTCGATGGATACGAAGGAAATCGAGTCGAACCTGGGTACCTCGATGGATTCGAAGCTGATTGGTACGAAGCCTGATGGATTCGAACTAGGGCTTCGGTGATGGATACGAAATTGCCCAGAGTGATGGATACGAAATCTGGGTTTTTCCCTCCAATTTGACTCGATCATAACTTGAGCGTACGAGTCCGGATTGACTTGAAATTTGAGGTGCTGATCTCTATGGCCTTTCTTGTCAAGTCCTATCAATTGTAGCTCATTCTGGGCTCGGACAAAATTCAGTGATATCCATGGCGTGCTATCCTTGTTCTCTAGTCGGCTCCTTGGTGTCCTGGCCTTGCCAAAAGGCGGGATAACATTTGCCCCCCAAAGTACGTCTTGTGAAAACATGACGTGCTTTGAAAAGTCGCAAACTTGCATCTCGTCGTTGGTTTTAGGTCATTGTTGAATTTTGCAGTGATTCTTTCATGGCGCCATGGTAAGAAGTCAGGATGCATTCCTTCGAATCGATGCGGGGCATCATTAATGGATGCGAAGTTTTGATTCGCATTCAAGGATCGCAACTTCGCATCGATGTCCTTCGATGGATACGAAATAACCTTTCGCATCGATGTATTTTAACAGACATGAGTATCGAGTTCGTATCGATAAACCTGACCTGTCATGAATCGATGGTTCACAAAACGGATGTATCGAATCGATGGCATCTAGTGAATATTGCGCCTTGATGAATGCACAGCCCGATGGGTTCGAAGAGTGCGCTCGCACAGGCCCATCGCTTGACCGCGTGTGACCGGTTACATTGACTGGGAGACGAATCGACTCGGTTCGCCTCCAGGCTTCGTATAAATACCTGGGACTTAGCCCATTTTTCACCTTTACTTCTTTTTTACTTTTCGCTATTTACTGTTGCTCTCCATTCCCTCTTTTACTTTCGTATCGATAAACTGAGAGACAAGTGTTCGTTTTCGAGTCGAAGCAAACCTTCGTTTCTTTGTTTCAAAATCGCTGAAATCAGGTAATGAATGGATAGAGTCATGTTAATAACGTCGAATCACGAGTCTGCGCATTCATCTTTCCTGCTTTTTCGTCCAGTCTTCACGAATTTTCAGATCTGGACGAGAGAAAACGATATTGGGGAATGACTCGTGGCCATGGAGCTGAGATCCCTTGGGGAAGAAGAAGATATGGAGGAAACCGCCCTATCTTCGTCTCGTGTCGATTTGAAATTGGAATATTCGAATCGATCCAGTCAGCATACGTTCGTATCGGTAGGGAGATGAAAGCGGCAATTGTTGTGAAGCCGTTGTTTTCAGATCGATGCGAAATTGGCGAATTCGATCGGTTCGAATTGATCTGCCTCCGATCGATACGACTCGTATCGATTCGAACCTGATTGATACGAAGCGCTCTCACCCCTGCCTGACCGATACGAATGTATTAAGTCGAACTCGATCGATACGAAGTACCTTCATTCCAGTGCGATCGACACGAACACATCTTTCATTCTGAGACGATCGATACGAATGTATCGATTCGAACACAGTCGGGTTGCGATGCATGATCTTCATGACTCGATACGAAATGAAATGCAACGATCGATTCCAACCTAAATTTGGACGGACTTAAAGAAACTTTTAATATCCAAATACTTGACTCCGACGAGCTTCTGCCTTGCACAATAGAACTTTGTCACAGAACTGCATATTTGACTGACTTTCGGAGCTCGTCGATGGAACTGCCATTTAACAGAAAAGTACAACGAACTCTTTAATCTTGAATCGATCGTTATCATCTGGATGGCGCAGTCATGACGGTCAGCGATGACGGTCATGTTTGTCTGACTTCCAGAATCTTGTCGCTTTCACATTTTCTTTAACTCTGCAGAATTTGCTCAAGTCACGCACAACACTCGCACTACACAACACATTCATGCACTTTACACTGGGGAATGCACGGGCTTTTTGTCACCTAATGATGGTTTCTCGTGAGTTAGCTAGTGATGGAACCGTCAAGTTCGCAGCAGCAAGAAACTCAGAACCGTATCCTTCCCAGAATTGAGATTCCGGTCATCGAGACCAAAGCTATTGGTCCAGCTCCGGACGAGTTGCCCGATGCGTCCTTCATTAACAGTCCACCTGATTCTGTCCCGTCCAATATTTCTGAAGACATGCTAGGGAGAATATGCTTAAGGCATGGCTTATCTTTGGATGAGGTATTGTTGCCTGGACCGGATGACAGGCCACATAATCCCCCGGAGGGGTATACTGCTTCTAATCGGCATGCGTGCGCAGCCGGCACACTTCCTCCGTTCAATGACTATATAAGAGAAGTGTTGGCTTATCTGGACATCGCTCCGTCTCAATTGCATCCAAACGGATATGCCTCACTCAACAGCTTGTTCATTGTATTCATGGAGTACCTCCATCGTCCTCCCCGTATGACCGACATAAGATACTTGTTTAATTTCAAGAGTCGGACTGACAGCCCATCTTACACGTTCTTGGAGTCTGTAAGGAACTGCCAAGTTGTCGTGGGGTCGTGGACTAGGCTAAGCTACTTTAAGTCGGAGTGGTTCTATGTCCGATGTCCTCCGGGGTTTGCCAGAAGATGGTTGTTCAGACGTGAGTATCGTCTTTTTTCCCAAGTAATTGACAGGGCAATTTTCGGAGTGAAATTAAACTTACGTCTTCTTCTCTTTTTCTTTCAGCTATCATCCAGCGGCCTGAGGGTGGCTACTATAAAGAGATAGTTCGGGTCCTCCAAGAGATTCCTAGCGAAGAAAGGAAAATTGAACTGTTATTGACAGATCGGAATCTCAGAGTCCTTGGGCTGATCGGCCGGAGGCAAAGCATAAGACTCGATGGTGCACTAAAGACCGTCTCCAGGAAAAAGGTCAAGCGGATGAAGCCCAGGGTTGTGATAATCGAGGGGTCCGATTCCGAGAAAACTCATACTGACGAGGAACTGTTGGTCGGACCTGCTAACGCAACCCCAGAGTCCGATGCAAAGAGGAAGGGCAAAGCAGTGGCCTCGAAACAGCCTAAGTCTGGGAGGCGGAAGTCTGTGGTTTTGCACCGTCCTTTGCCAGGAGTTAAGATTACGGAGGCATCCTCCCTGCAAGCTGAAGATCAACTAGAAGGGCCTGCTGACCCTCCAATCCCGGACTTCGAGCCGGAGCAACACGATGTTGGGTCGGGTGGACCGCCACATATCGTCGATGTTATCGAGTCTGATCTTGCCAGTGCGATTGACACTTCTGGTTGGTCCGGGGGGTTACACATTCACACACTCTTCACGGCACAACACACTTTCCTAACCATAAACAGCACATCGCGAACGGTTACTGATTCTTTGTGGTTTTCTTTTCAGGTACGATGTCTGGGCAAGGTTCTGTGCTTGGCAGTTTGCGCAATAAGCGCCGTTATCATGAGCCACGCAGGAGAGAGGGCGAGAGGGATTATGACACGGGACACTCTGGTCAGGAGAAGTCTGACAGAGATAGGGGATATGTTCGCCGATCCCGATCTCGCTCTCCTCCCTCCAGGACCTCTGCACCTCCTACGGCCGCAGTTACTCGTCCTCCCGAAACTTCACGGCCTAGGCCGCCTTCTCAAGCTTTGAGGTCCGATCCTCCGCGCAGGACCGAAATAGCCACCTCTTCGGCTACTGTGCCGGTCCCGACCGAGGCGTCTAGCGAAGGAGCGCTTAAATTGGCACAGATGAGGAAGGAATTTCCTGACATCTGTTTTGATGGGTATGTCTTCCCTCCGCACCTGAAGAGAATCCCGCCAACCGCGGAAACCACTATCCATGATTATGTTGCGGACATCTTTTTCCAGTATAGGGAGTAGGGACGGGCCGCGAGGAAGGCGTCTAAAGTGGCATTCGAGCGGGGCGTCACCATCGAGAAGCTCGAGAAGGAGCTGGGTCGCAACGACCAAATCATAAAAGCGCTCAACTCGGAGGCTGAGTCTTCTCGTAAGTCTGAAATGGAGGCTTTAAAGAAAGTTGATGAAGTGAATGCTGTCATGGCTAGGATGAAGCAAGAGCACTATACTGCCATCGAGGACATGGGTCACAGGAACACTTCCATTACCGCCGAGAGGGATGCCGCTCTGAAGGAGCTTAATGAGCTGAAATCAAAGTTTTCAGAGATGGCGAAGGAAAAAGACGCAGCTAATGTCTCTGCGCAGGAAGCCTGTGACCAGGCAGTGACACTCCGAAAGGAGAAGGAAGCGGCTATACAACAAGCCCATGAAGCTGAGGCTGGGGTTGACGAGAAGGTACGGCAGGCGGAGGCCAGGATTGAGGCCGAGGTGGAGGAGCTACTCGTCACTTATAACGCCAATGTGCTAAGGCACCGAGACTTGACATGGCTTGACGATTACCCTACACATCTCTATAATGCCTGGAACCTACTGGTTGATGAGGAGAGATCTGGGCACCCTGATGAAGCCCTTGACGAGTTCGAGCTGGAGAACCGCATCCTTAATGATGACGAAAAGAAGGTTCTCCATGACTCCATGATTTCCCACGACAAGGTGAGGCTTGGTGCCCAGATCCAGGAAGTCGGAGAGAGCTCTGGTGCAGAACACCATGTTACGAGTTCTGAGATAGTCGTGTCATCTCAGTCTGAGCCAACTCCGATGATCTACTCCCAGCCTATCCCGGCGTATGACCCAGATCAACCGCATTTATCTCCTATTAAGGAACATCCTTCTGAAGCAGTTCAGACGACCTCGAGCCAAACCGAGGGAGGTACTTTGAACTAACTTCTAGTATATTTGGATTGAAGAACCCGTGATGAAATGTTGTTAATGACATGTCTTTTCCTTTGATCAGTGACAGGAGTTGCACCAGCCGCGCTTCTTACCACCCAAGACTCAGGTCAAGCGCCAGGAGCCATCATCTCTGAGGCGACCTCCGTCGCGGCACTGGCACCAGTTGGAGTGACGCAGGGGAGCTCACTTTCTTTCGACGAGCAGATGATAAACGAACTCCTTGGCCGTCAAAGTGATCCTTTTGCGGACTTGCCATTCGGTTTGGGTGGATTCACGGCTACTTCTGACACCTCGTCTCAGACTACTACGGCCCCTAGTGAGGCCAGGGCACGGCGGGAAGCGGCGATGTTGGCCGAAATTAATGCCGAGATGGCGGCCGCGGCGCACGGTGGTGAAGTAGGTGGCGGAGCAGCAGCACAGTGCCCTACTCCTCTTATGACTGTATCTCCTGGGGGCACACTTACTGATGTTAATGCGCCAGCCCCTCCTCCAGCTGCGGAGTCTGTTCCTCCCACTCCTCCTTCGGGAAGTATCCCTATAGAGTCCAGCTCAGACGAGGATGTTGATATTATGCCCTTACCCGAAGGGAGCTTGCCTAAGGAGAAAGGCTCCAAGCGAAAGGGTACTGGTGCCTCCAGTAGCTCCTCGAGGAAGAAGAAGCTGAGGAAACAGAAGGATTAGACATTCTTTTTATAGGCAGTTAGGGACTTTTGTTATTTTTTCTGCTTCTTCCCTTTTGTAGGCCGTGTTTAGATGCAGGTTCGGCCCCTGCTAGTAGGAATATTTTGGAAAGAACTCATGTATGAACCATTGTTCTTGAGTTAATTGGAATAAAATTTTGTTTTCTAGCTTCAGCTTGTGTTCCTTTCTATGCTTGAATATTGCAGTGTTCGGACTTTGGTTCAGTGTACTTGCATTACCTGATTGCTTCAAGAATAGCTCATTTTACTTGTTAAGTGCGGAAATCTCGGACTTGAGTTGTGATAGGGGATCGTATCAGAGCTGAGCATCGCATACTTTCGGGTAATGACTAACATTCGCCTCTGCCCCCAGTTCCGGGGTCAAGTTGTGATGATCAGCTTGTGATGACATCAAGCGAGGATTGAGTGGTCGAACTACGCTCGTTCTCTTATGAATCGTTCCATCCACACTCCGGGGATATGCGTCATCTCATAAGCGGTTGTTCGCACTCTGGGAACATGGAGTTGATTGTTTATACTCCGCTTCGCACTCTGGGAATGCGGAGTTGAATGTTTATACTCCATTTCGCACTTTGGGAATATGGAGTTGACTGTTTATACTCCGCTTCGCACTCTGGGAATGCGGAGTTGAATGTTTATACTCCATTTCGCACTCTGGGAATATGGAGTTGACTGTTTATACTCCGCTTCGCACTCTGGGAATGCGGAGTTGAATGTTTATACTCCATTTCGCACTCTGGGAATATGGAGTTGAATGTTTATACTCCGCTTCGCACTCTGGGAATGCGGAGTTGATTGTTTATACTCCACTTCGCACTCTGGGAATATGGAGTTGAATGTTTATACTCCATTTCGCACTCTGGGAATATGGAGTTGAATGTTTATACTCCACTTCGCACTCTGGGAATATGCAGTTTAATGTAGGATTGTCGTGTGTCAACCCTATTAATATCGGTGTCATGGCCTGTCCCCGAGCTCGGGTTTCACCTAGTGAGTGGCCGGTCGTATCACAGCCACTCTCCATTTGAATAAGTCCCATTGCATGATGGGATTTAGCTCTTCGTGCATCGTGATGTTGTATATCGTACATAATGAATCACAGCTCTGGCTCGAAGAAGTGGCATTTTATTGCTGAAATAAGAAAATGCGGCAAAGTCAGTTGCCTTATTACAAAATTCAAATTTCGAAATGCAGAAACAAATTGCTAAATAGAATGAAATAAATAAAGCCTGTCATATGTAGTAGCGGCGGAGACTTTCCCTGTTCCAAGCCCTTGGTAAATCGAGACCGTCAACAGTCGACAGCTTGAATGTACCATCTCCGAGCTTTCGTGTAATTACATACGGTCCTCCCCAGTTCGGTTTCATGTGTGAAGGAACTGGGTAGATTCTCTTGAGCACGAGGTCGCCGAGTTCAAAGGTTCGAGGTCGAACTCTGGTGTTGTACAATCGGGCGACCCGGCTCCGATGTGCGGCTGCTCTCAAATCAGCCTCTTCCCGTTTTTCATCCAATAGATCCAAAGACTCGGCTAGGAGTATAGCGTTTGTTTTTGGATCATAATAAGTCACGCGATGAGAGAGCACTTCTGTCTCGACCGGAATAACGGCCTCTGAGCCATAAGATAGGGAAAACGGAGTGTGTCCGGTCGCGGTTTTGTGGGTCGTTCGATAGGCCCATAACGCCAGAGGAAGTTCATCGACCCACTTGCCCCCAGCCTTCTCCAATCGTTTCTTCAGGATCGATTTTATAACTTTGTTGACAGCTTCAACCTGTCCATTCGCTTGGGGGTGTGCGACAGCCGAGAACTTTTTGCGGATATGAAACTGTTGACAGAAATTCTTAAATTCCGCACTCTCGAATTGGGCTCCGTTATCAGTGATGATAGTATGCGGGAGTCCAAATCGACAGATGATGTTGCGAACCACGAAATTTATCACCTTCTTTGTCGTAATGGTTGTTAGGGCTTCGGCCTCAGCCCACTTTGTGAAGTAATCAACTGCGACGATGGCGTATTTCGCACCGCCTTTTGCTAAAGGTAAAGCGTCGATGATGTCAATGCCCCACATTGCGAATGGCCAGGGACTGACCATTTGGGTTATTTCAGTTGGCGGAGCTCTCGGAATTCGGGCATGTATCTGGCATTTATCGCACTTCCGGGCATAGTTTGCCGCATCTCGGTTCACTGTCGGCCAGTAGTACCCATATCGGAGTATCTTTTTAGCGAGAGCTTGCCCGCCGGTATGATCGCCGCACTCTCCTTCGTGCACGTCATGTAGCACTCGTTTGATTTCCTCGTGGGCGATACATCTGAGGAGAGGAACGGAATAACCTCTCCTGTACATGACTCCGTTTTGGATGACGAACCGCGAGGCTTTTCGCTGAATGTGTCTCTTCTCATTTCTAGGTTCAGGTAGCACCCCATTCTCAATGTAATTCCGATACGGAGTCATCCAAGATTCTCTACTGGGAGCGGTTTCAAATACAGAGTTCATTTCTATCCGATCGATGCTCGGAGTGGCCAAAGTTTCAACGGGGACAAGTCCCATCTGTTGCGCTTCACCTGTGCTGGCTAACTTCGTCAGTGAATCGGCTTTCTGATTGCGCTCCCGAGGCACATAGTAGATAGCATAATAATCAAACTGGTTTAGGATTTCCTGAACTCGTGCCAAGTAAGCGGCCAGTCTTCGGTCTCTTGCTTGGTATTTTCCTCGCACCTGGCATACCACTAACTGCGAATCGCAATAAATTTCTACAGCGATAATTCTCAAATCTCTGGCAAGTCTTAGGCCGGTTAGGAGGGCTTCATATTCGGCTTCATTATTAGTTGCACGAAAGTCGAATTTAAGAGCATAACATATGGATCGGCCCTCGGGAGTCTCAAGTACAACCCCAACGCCCGAACACCGGTCATTTGACGCACCATCAGTATACAGCTTCCAGATGTATTCGGGAGATTCACTGGTTTCGGGTAAGTCTTCTGGAACGGTGAATTCGGCTATGAAATCAGCCAGGACTTGTCCTTGAATGGCCCTCCGCGGAGCGTATGCGATGTCAAATTGACTTAGCTCAATGTTCCACTTGAGTAACCTACCGGACGTCTCAGGCCGCGTAAGGACCTGTCGTAACGGCTGGTCGGTGTACACAGTAAGCGGATGAGCTTGGAAGTAAGGACGGAGCTTCCTTGAGGCAATGACCAAACAATAAGCCAGTTTCTCCAGCCTCGGATAATTTCTTTCAGCTCCTGTTAGTCGCTTACTAACATAGTAGACCGGGTTTTGCACTTTGTCTTCTTCCCGGACTAGAGCGGCACTGGTCGCATGTTCCGATACTGCCAGCTAGAGATATAGTTGCTCGTGGTCAACCGGTTTTGACAAGATCGGAGGTGTGGAGAGATGTTGAACTAATGATCGGAACGCGCCTTCACACTCCGTGGTCCATTCAAAGTTTCGTTTGCCCTTCCGGATCAGGTCGAAGAAAGGAATGCATTTATCGGTGGACTTTGAAATGAACCTGCTCAATGCTGCGACCTTCCCGTTAAGACTCTGGACTTGTTTTATAGTTCTAGGGGTTTGCAAATTTCTAATAGCCCAGATCTTCTCCGGATTCGCCTCTATTCCTCGAGCGTTGACAATGAACCCAAGGAATTTTCCGGATGCAACGCCAAAGTGACATTTGAGTGGGTTGAGCTTCATTCCGTACTCCCGGAGGATGCTGAACATTGAATTCAAATCTCTGACGTGATCGGTGGAGAATCGGGACTTCACCAGCATGTCATCCACGTAGACCTCCATGGTCTTCCCAATTTGATCAGCGAACATTCGGTTGACCAGGCGTTGGTATGTTGCTCCAGCGTTCTTTAGACCAAACGGCATGACTTTGTAACAATAGAGTCCCAGGTCGGTCACGAAGCTGGTATGTTCCTGATCAGGTAAATGCATGGGTATCTGATTGTATCCGGAGTAAGCGTCCATAAAGGATAGTAGTTCGTGCCCGGCCGTCGAATCTACGAGTTGATCGATTCGTGGAAGTGGGAAGCTATCTTTCGGACAGGCCTTGTTTAGGTCAGAGTAATCAACACAGGTTCTCCACTTCCCGTTTGGTTTCCGAACTAGTACGGGGTTGGACACCCATTCTGGATACAAGGCGTCTCGAATGAACCCATTCGATTGTAGTTTGTCAACTTCCTCCTTAAGGGCGGCAGATCTCTCTGGATCCATACCGCGCCTTTTCTGTTTCACTGGGACATGTCGCGGATCTATATTCAGGGAGTGACTTGCAATGCTCGGCGAGATCCCGCACATGTCAGAGTGTGTCCAGGCGAAGACGTCGAGATTCGCCCGAAGAAATTCGACCAACTCCTGCTGTGTCTGCTTGTTTAGTTGGGACCCAACTTTCAGCATCTTTGAATCATCATCCTCACTGATTGGGACGTCCACAGTCAGTTCGGCTGGAGAGGCTTGACTCTCCGTTGATTCGTCTTTATCCTCGTTGTCCCTGGGGTCCAGGTCTTTCAGGAATTGGTCGTGGTGCCCGGGCCGAGGCCCAGGCATCAATTGTCAATTATCGATAGAACGGACGCAGAGAGATTCCTCTACGCCCTTCCCCTTCTCTTTACGTTGCGCCCCGCGCAGCTCAGCAACATAACAGGCCCTTCCTGAGGCCTGATCTCCTTGAACAACTCCAATCCCATGATCAGTGGGAAATTTCAGAGTCAGACACCATGGGGCGATTGCCGCCCTGAACTCGGCTAAAGCTGGTCGACCCAGAAACGCATTGTATGGCGAATCTATTTCTAGCACAACAAATTGTAACATTCGGACCCTCCGGCGTTCTCCAACGCCTAACTCGACTGGGAGTTCAGTTATTCCGATGGGTATCGTGGCACTTCCGTTGAAACCATGGATTTTGGATAAACAGGGTTTCAAATCCTTTGTCTCCATCTTCATTAGATCGTAAGCCCGTTTGAGCAAGATGTTTACAGAGCTCCCACTGTCAACCAGGATCCTCTTCATCCAAGCAGGACCTGCCTGGGCAGATATGACTAGTGGGTCGATAGTAGGGGCTTCGATTTTATCGGCGTCTCGGCTCCTGAACACGATATCATCGGACATTATCTTTTGTTGCTTTGCCGGGGTTCCATCCTCGCAATTACTATAACACTCGAAGTCTGCATGCCTGATAGAACTGGCATACGACTCCATTTCCCCCAGCTTCTGTCTGCCGGATGGGGGCCACCACTTATTGTGTTGATAACTAATCTCCCGCCCGCACGAGCGGGTTCATCCTCTCTTTCCTGATTTTGTGAACGATTTTGATTCGAGGGGCCCGCTCCGCCAGGCTGCGGCGCCCGTACAAACTGATCTAGCTTCCTCTCTCTAATCAGCTTTTCGATGAGGTCCTGTAAGTGCCGACACTCATTGGTATTATGTCCATAGCTCTCATGGAACCTACAGAATTTCCCTGTCTGAATCTGTCTCTCCGATGAGGGCTTCGGAGCAGGCTTCTTATACTGTACAGTGTTGCAAGTCTGTAAGTATACGTTTTCCAATGACGTGTTTAGCGGTGTATAACTGTCAAACATCTGAGCTCTACGTCGTGGACCTCGGTTTTCGTCTCTCTTCTTATTCTGGCCATTGTTTCCTCTCTGCTGGGTTTGCTTGTTTTGTATATTCAGCTGAACTTTCCCGGAACTCTCGCCGGACTGTTTAACTGCCACATTGCTCTGTATTCCCTCAATGCTGGGCCTCGCATCGTCCTGCTTCCTAGACTGTTTTGCATCCTCCTGCCGCAGGAATTGAGCGGCCTTGGAGTAAAAACGGTCCAACGACGCGGGCGGTTTTCCAGCTAGCCAGTTTCCGAATTCGGAATCAGGATCAATCCCCTTGGTCAGAGCCATTAAGATTGAATTATCGTTGGGATTGGTGATCTCGACGCATGCTGCGTGGAACCTCTCCAGGTAACGCCTGAGTGTCTCTCCAGGAGCTTGAGTGACGCTGGACAAGGTGTTGACGTCTTTTGGCCTAGCAACATGCATCCGGAATTGTTCCACAAACTTCTTGGCCAATTGATCGAACGAAGAAATTGATCTAGGTGGTAGGCGGGTAAACCACATTGTCGCGATTCCCCCCAGAGAGATGGGGAAACTCCGACACTTCACTGCGTCGTCGGCCCTCGCAGCGCTCATCGACCATTCATACTTCAGAATATGCTGGTTGGGGTCACTATTCCCTTCATACATCGGGAGAGTCGGCATTCTGAATCGCCTAGGGGGTTCGGCATGTAACACTTCGTCTGTGAAAGGGGTATGACTACGGGAAATCCCCCAGTCATCATTAGTGAGCCCCTGACTCTCGCGGATCATTTGACGTATCATGGTTGATATATCCGAAACGGGCAGATTCGGAGCGTGATGAGCTAAGGCGTGGTCGGGTTCCACGGTGCGAGTAGGGATCGGGCACTGTCGACGATCCGTATCTCGCCTCCTTGGCTCAACGTCTTCTGGGACATAAGGTTCAGGAGTATGTCCTCGCTGTTGATTGATCGGCTCAGATTGATTTCGGGTATCGACCCTTGTCTCTGCTGCGGCGGTTGTGGCGCGGTTATCCGTGGTGTACTGTGGGGCAGTACCTCCTCGTGTTGAGGGACCGGTTTGGAAACTTGTCGACGGTCCTACCCTCAGTTGCCCAACAGTTAAGGCGGGCTGATATTCAGCAGCTTGAGCGCGACTCCCCTCTAGTCGAGGACGGGTAGTTCGGTGGTGGTAATCAGATGAAGCTGAGCTTTCGGTAGACGCTCTGGAGACATCATCTCTCCTGGACCTTCTGTGCCCCCGGCGGTTTAGCTGGTTGGTCAGCTCGATATTGGCGCGTAACTGTTCTGCCAACTGCTGACGGCTTTGGGTCAGCTCCTGGAGCAATACTTGAAACTCCTGTCGGGTGACTAGCCCCGTTGAGTCTGAATGAGTGGCATTGTCTTGATTGGAAGAAGGCGGCTATGTGGGATTTTGCCCGTCTCTGCCTTCTTGCTCTGCAGCGGTGGCGCCAGTTCTTGTGCTGACCATTGTCGATGGTGGAGTCCTTTCCTAGATTTTGAGCAAATCTGAATAGAATGGAAGGATTCCGGACTGAATATCTGGATCTTCCTCTTGGATTTGTGCAATCCGGTATCGACGGCAGATCCAACGAGCGGGAGAAAAAGCTGGTTTTCTCAGTGAAAGCACCAAAGTGTTTGTACCAAAAATGGGCACAACACTCTTCGGGAGTTGTTGAAGAGATAAAATGAAGATTATAAATGTAAAACAGAGATTATCTAACAAAAACTCCAACAAACAGGAATGTAAAATGCACAGACAAGCAGTTTAGAGTGGTTCGGCGTATAGCCTACGTCCACTATGAAGTTTTGACGATTTTTATTGATTCTCTTTCAATGATTACAAGCGTTTACAGCAATGAACAGCGGATTATAGTTTAGAATTCGAAATTGACAGCAAAAGTAGGATGCAAATCTCAATCCGGCAGAGTCTGGACGCTTCAGAGAAAAAAGATCCTTTTTCCGTTGATTCTGGGGCTCTATTTATAGGCGTAGGAGGCCCAGAATTCGCTCAAACTCCGGGAGACTTGGTCTGGCACGTGAGGGGGCCCACGCGACCGTTTCCAGAAAGTTTGGAGTCGATCTGCGATCGATACGAAGTCATTTCGTATCGATCAAGATTACCTCCAATTGAGCTCAAATTTGGTGGAGATGTTCCTCGGTATGTGTGCAACCTTCAGTTAAAATTTCATTGGATTTGGATTAATAGATCACGAGATATCGTCGATACGAAATGAGGTTTCTCGAATGCTGTCTAGTTCGTATCCCTGAATTCGACTCCATCTGTTCGCTTCGCTGGCTGCACGTGTTCTTGAAGTGAGGTGGCGCGCGCGCTTCGTCTCGATCCGGTCTTTGCGCCGCTTTGACTGCTTCGACTCCAGGCATCTCGCCTTGTTTACTTCGATGGACGACACGTCACCCTAGTTGGTTGACCCGTTGGATGTGAACAAGTCATGGGTCGCGGGTTCAAAGCAAGGCTACCTAGATGGACACGAAGTGTAGCGCTTCGATGGATACGAAGCGTAGCGCCTCGATGGATACGAAGTGTAGCGCCTCGATGGATACGAAGCAGAAGTTGGTTGAAGGATACGAAATGTTTCAGTTGCTGATGTGTACGAGGTCCATCGATACGAGCTCGATGGATACGAAGGAAATCGAGTCGAACCTGGGTACCTCGATGGATTCGAAGCTGATTGGTACGAAGCCTGATGGATTCGAACTAGGGCTTCGGTGATGGATACGAAATTGCCCAGAGTGATGGATACGAAATCTGGGTTTTTCCCTCCAATTTGACTCGATCATAACTTGAGCGTACGAGTCCGGATTGACTTGAAATTTGAGGTGCTGATCTCTATGGCCTTTCTTGTCATGTCCTATCAATTGTAGCTCATTCTGGGCTCGGACAAAATTCAGTGATATCCATGGCGTGCTATCCTTGTTCTCTAGTCGGCTCCTTGGTGTCCTGGCCTTGCCAAAAGGCGGGATAACAATAATTACATATTCATAACAATACTTATCTTTTCTTCAATAAAGTTAGCAAAAATCAAAATAAAAATTGAAGAAATATATTGCATATAATTTTCTTCAACAAACTTACCAAACAATATTAGGATAATATTTAGCTAATGCTTTAAAAGCAACATGATATTTTGACCTATTTCTTATGCTTGAAAGGAGATATTATATATTTAATATATTTACAAAAATATTATAATATTTGTATAACCTGCATAACAATTGTATTGGGTTATAAATATTATATTATACCAATGTTGAATGTACAAGCAAAAATATTACAAGAATTCATAATGAGTTATAATATAACTGCACGATATTTTAATACTTCACCTCATTGATTGTGCTTTCTTTGGTCAGTTGGTCTTACAGTTATTCCAAATATGGTATCATCCAAAGTATTTTTGATGTGTATCTACAAGTAATTTTCCTCATGATGGTATATTATTTCCGTTTGAAATATTATGCTAAAGTTTCCGTTGTTTTAGTAACTATGCTGGTAAAAATATTCGAAATAAAGGCAAAAATTATTTGATTGTTCTGGAAATTAGACTAATATATCCCAAAGGGATAGTTCATCCAGTCATGGCACTAGAGATAATGAAGAGGTGCAAATACCAATTCCCAACGACAACATTAAATCCATTACCTACCGTAGGAGTTTCCATGACACACTCAATCAAAAATTTATATTTATTATTTAAAAAAAAACTAGATTGTACAATGTTTATAATTTTTGTATATTTCTCGTGTCATATAAAGTTATATGTATTAGAAAAGATAACGTTTCAAGCTATCGACTATTTTTGTAACTCAATTACCATTTGATGGTGTTAAAAAGTATACCGATATAAATGTTGGAATATCTTTATTTTAATCAAAGTTGAATTACTATTTCACCCAAGCATGATTTTTTTATGCTAGTTATAGAACACTATTATCATACTGAATGTGTACATATTTAAGTTTATATTTACTTATGTTGAACTTATGCATCTTTCAAATTAATATGCAAAATCGGTGATGTAATGTTTACCAAGCATGGAATAATCAGTAGTTGTCGTTAGTGTTTTTGTATAAATTCATTATTCTCCACAGAGATTTGATATACTTTGTTTCATTCAAGATTAATTAAGCAGATTTATCAACAAATGTTTGTTAACATTGTTCAAGAAAAGAATCTAATTAAATTACAACCCACAAACATATACATTTATTTTCATATAAATAAAAATGTTGGTGTAGCATGGTTCACATTAGTATCAGTTAGAAAAGGAACAAATTTGTAGAAAACTGGGAAATTTTAAAAATAAAAAATGTAGTCGTTAATTTTTCTTTATAATTTTCTTTTCTAATATTACAATCAGAATATTAACTTCGAATGCCTATTTGTTATTTTAAATATAAAGTGGGTCATTGTCTATAATTTTTTATAAATTAGGTCTTTGCTCCTTTAACATCACCCTCGATATCTGCCAATTCATTTAAATTCAATCTTTAAAATGTAATAACTTTTTATATATTAATCGGACTAAAGAATTGTTTTTACCATTAAATCGCAAATTTAATAAACTTTTCAATTATATCCATTGTTTATACCTAAAAATAAAATTTTGAAAATCATAATTTTATATGGCAGTTTTAACTGCATTAAGAAAATACAATCATAACTAAAACTTACATTAAACAAATTTAGTTATTTCTTTTAGCTGCATAAAGAAAATGCAGTTATACCAAGAAACACCAAAAATATGAATTGTGCATTGCATCATTATAGTGCAGTTTTAAACTGCATCAAGGTGATGCAGTTAGACTTATGTCATATTACTGCTTGTTTAACTGCATTAATAAGATATAGTTATACAACATCATACTAATTCAGTTATAGCTGCGTCTTAATGATGTGATTTTTAACTGCATCATAGTGATGCCGTTAAAACTATGTCATGTTAGCGCAAATTAAAATACTTTAAGAAGATGTAGTTATGGAATATCATATAGCTGCATCTTAGCAACGCAATATCATATAGTTGCATCTTACTACTTTTAAAAGTTAGAAATGCTTTAAGGGTTGTAGTAATTAACTTCCTAACTATATGCAATCAAATTTTTTTAATATTCAGATATAGATTTAAAATATATTTGTGATATAATTTAATATTGTTTTTTGGTAGGTTTTTACGTTTCTAATGTCTTAAAGCTGCATTTTGAAGATGTGGTTTTTTAACTGCACGGCTAGTATGCAATTAATTTCTTTTAATAATTTAATGTAGATTTAAAATAGATCTATTTTACTGAAGTTGAAAGATGCAATTTTAAGTAGTTTATTATTGTTTTAGTAATTAATTTGAATATTTTTAAATTTTAAAGCTACATTTTTAAATTTTAGTAATTAACTGCATGATTGTTATGCAGTTAATTTCTACTGTACCTTGAATAACTTTTAAAATAGATATATTTCATTGCATTTGAAAGCAGTTTTGAGTAATTAAACATTGTTTCTGGTAGATTTTAGCAATTTTAAAGCCTTAAAACTACATTGAAAAACAAACACATTGTCCAAGTGGTTAAGTGATTCGGCTTTGATGCGAGAGGTCACATGTTCGAAACTTGCGTAGTGTGATTCGAACGTTTATTGACATATGATATGTTGTCCCAGTGACATATTGTATATAAAGTACCATTTCAAAAAAAAACTACATTGAAAGATGTAGTAATTAACTACATAACTGTTATATAGTTAAATCTTTTTTTTAATTTGGAATCAGTTTTAAAATAAATTTATTTTACTTCATTTGAAAAATACAATTTTAAGTCTTGAAATTGCAGTAGTAGTTAATTGCATATGAGTTATGCAGTTTTGTATATATTTTAAATCAATTTTAAAATAGATCTACTTTATTGCATTTTACAAATTTAATTTTTATCTATATATAATATTTATCATTAAAAAGATAATAAAATTTACGATTCAATGGTGAAAATGGTTGGTTTATTCGACATTTTTAAAAAAAGTTATCGGATTCTAAAAATTCAAAATAAATATATTAGAATAAAGACGAGAATAACACGGGGAAAAGTAGAAAATGTCGAAGCAGGAACTTGATATATAGAAAATTATTAGCAGGGATTTTTGTCCATTTTAATTATTAACAGGGATTTGTACAACAAGTAGCAAACTGGTTGTTGGGAACATTTTTGTTGGATTTGCCTTAAGTTGAAGACGTCCTACTGTCCTAGGTAAAAGATGCCGCGAGATAGAAGAGGGAATTACCACACACTATCTGAATGTACTTGGAAAATCTAGCACATGGGATGGGAAGATGCTAAATTCTTGCAAAATCATATTTTTTTCCTGTCAGACAACGATTTTTCTTTCATGCCAGCATGTTATGTTAAACTTCTTGCTTGTCACATTAGCTTCCTTTCTGCCTCCACACGCTATTCTATCTGTTTTTGTTCACTCGTAAAGAATCCAACAGCTCATACCACTCTGTCTTTATCTATATACATTATTAACCTTATCATTTTCGACCTATGATGTAAAATAAATACCAACTTATACTACCTAACTCAAAAAAATAACAAATTATACTTCAAAATTTACTACATATCAAAGAGTTAGACCTGACCAAGTAAGTGAAGAAGGGCGTAGTTAAAACAAAATTACTGAAGCATATATATATATATATATATACAAAATTATCGTATATAAACGTATATAAACATGTTACACAGAATATATAAAAAAATACTCACAACTCACATGGGTGATTAAACTGTCGTCGTTAAAAAACAAAAGAAAACAAAACAAAAAAGAACTCACATTCATACCACCAGCTCCTCCCGCATTCAATGTTCCAAGCTGTCACCGACACAAATATCTAATTACAAAGAAAGAAAGAATCAACTGCTGCTGTTGATTTTAGTTGATCTGGCATTTATTTTTAAGAGAAACGGGCTTGTTGAGCTTCTGCTGATCCATTTTAACTAAGCATTCGACGTTGATGATGAACTTAGGCTTCACTAGTTTCCCCAAAACATAAGCTCTGGACTTTACACTGAAGCTCAGCTTTAGAGGCACAGGTGGAATCGTAGTGTTCGGTTTGTGAACACTTGTTAAGTCTGCCCCTCCTCCGTATAGTGGAACTCTGCTTCCCATTACTACCACATTCACGTTTCTTTGGCTTTTTCTTGATTGATAGAATTCTTTTATCTGCAACAAATCAAACATTGTTTGGACGAATACTTCAACAAATGAAAAAAATAACTACTTCTATCATCTTGCAAATTAAAAACAATGTCATAGCCAAACCATGCTAGCATGTGACCGCTGGTGATGTAAAATAACTAAATTCATCTAAACTGGGAACTACTTTCTTGTGAAAAATAAAACAAAGTTTTGCAACTAATAGCAATTAATATTGATGTCAATCCTTGCTTAACGCTATAAGATTTTAATAAAAAGCTTTAGTGCACCATCTTGCTATTGAAAAAAATGACAACGTGAACAATGGGAAGAGAGTACTGTACAAACTAAACAGTAAAAGTTCACATTTAGTCTCGATAGATCTAAATTATTTTAAAATTATATGTTGTACTTAGAAAAAATGCATTGTCAACACAATGGTGTGCATGCATGATGGATGATTTAAGAACAGAATGGTAAAGAGAGTTAAAACTGAACTTACATCTCCAGAAGCCATTTTGAGTTGAGAATAACTGATATCCACAGGTGTAGATCTAACATGAACTCCAAAAAATGATCCAGTGTTTCTAAAACTGAACTTCACAGTCGAATTCAAAGTCGCCATATCCGTGGGCACAAGAGATGCGTCGGTTCCAGCTTGTATATTAAAGTTCTCGAATGTAATAGTCTGATATGATAACCAAAAATTACAAATTAGATGAAGTCAACTCGCTAATACATGAATTGGTGCATTTCTAATTTTCGATTTTATAAGCTATACACTAGATCTTAAATTGCATCCTAGTTTTCAATTGAGTAGATCCAATAATTTTCAAAACAAACACTATGAAATTTACTCATAGCAATAAATCAAAAGCATAAAATGAGCAGATCTAAAAATTGAATACTAACCTTCATTTCGACTTTAGGCTTCTGAGACCTACTCGCGCCCCACAAAATCAACGAGAAGAATGTAAACAGAGCGAAAAACGCAAGCACAAATATCGGAAAGTAGCAGCGTCTGGGAATACCGCCCCTCTCCTCGTCATCTTCCAACAGTCCCTCTTCTTCAATAACATCGATCGCGGTGCGGTCACCGCCTTTTCGCCTTCCGTTGACTTTGACCTGCTGCTTCCGGTGAGAAGCGGAGAAGCGAGTGGATGTGGAATGAGAGGAGTGGGAGTGAGGAGGAGAGTCACGTGGGCTAATGATGGGAGTGGAGTGGAAGGAGAGGTTGGTTTTGGACTCGTCGTGCGAGTCACGTGACGGAGATTGGACGTAGTACACAGGGCGGCGAGGCGAGCGGGGAGGGGATGATGGAGCAGAGCTTGTTAGATCCGAGTCCGTTTTCGCGTGGGGCATTTTTAGTATTTCAGGATTTTTCCCTTCTTTTGCTTTGCCTGTCTTGAGGATAAACGGTCCTTGTTTACGGAAGAGGTTCTTATAATATTTGAGATTTTAACCGAGATAATTTTGGCATTTATGACACTAATTTTTGCGTGTGTTTTATATAATGCACGTTTAAGGAGAGTCAACTTTTTAAAGGGCCTTAAACACCCACCAATTATACCACTCTCACCCACTAAATCTCACACCCACTAATCTAATCCCCATATCCACCTTTACCCACACCAATCCAAACAAATTAAAATCATGCACTATCTTCCTTTTTACGAGAAAACCTTCCCGTTCCATTCCTTTTTGAAACCAACAAAACACGATACGTAAAAATCAAGCTTCTAAATTCAACAGATACGAAGACAGACGAAGGGATAACGTAGGTTTACAAGCTTGTAAAATCAGATGATACGAAAAGAGACGAAGGGACATTGTTGGTTTTGTCGACTCCGGTTGTAGGGCAGAATGGTTAAAACGAAGGGGAAGGACGTCGCCGTGAAGAAAGGTGGTCGGGACAGTAGCAATTTCGATTTTTTATTTTGTTAAAGTGTTAGATTTGAAATTTGATACTAGTAGTTATTCAATTATGGTCCAAATTAGGTACAAGAATCCAATTTTTAAGCTTGAAAATTTTGAATGACTCGTTTGAATCTGTTTTAATCGCGATCGATTAGGAAAATAAAGGGTGTTATCATGATATCCGGTTGCACTTACCCGTTTGGTTGATGATTTTTTTTTTAAATATGGTCATTCACTTGGTTACGAAAAAGATGTGTAGTTGCTTGTATTTCTGTTTTATAAAACCGAATGAGCTTTGTTTGTTTACAAACCTAATGTATTGACTAATAACCATATTTGTTTGTATTTCACTATGGCTCACTAGTTTTAACTAATTGTTGGTGCAAACAAAATTTAGTGATTAATAATGAGATTTAGCTTTTGTATGTATTTTCAGCAAACTATATGTTTTGGTTTCGCAGACAAAAGAAAACTTGACGACATAGAGGGAAATGGGAAAAATATAGAGATGATGAAGGCTCGTATGGCTCCTGGATCAAGTACGGAGAAGGAGATGTACGGCCCTGCAGAAGAATCTAATCATATGGAGAGTGATGACTAATTTGAGGTTGAAGTTCAACCTTCATGTCATCCTTCAAGGGGATCAAGTTCTGGTACAATCCATGACAATGTCGAATGAGCACAGAATATAGATGGAGGAGACCCGAAAGACAAAATGTTACTTGCTAGCTTTGATTGCTATATAACAAGAAGTATATGGGATATGAAAAAGGTAACATATTTAACACATGTCCATATGTAATGCAAGCCCAATCATTTAAGTCCCAATGTCTTAGGTTTTAGTTTCGCTGCAAATGAATAGATACTGTGTGCTCTAAAATATATCTTACAAACTTAGTTTATTACTTTTATCATACTTATATATAATTAAATTATAAGATATTTGTATTCAAACATATGTTGTCTCAACGGGTTTGAAGTACACGGTTAGATTATGCAATTTGTTTTCTAGAGAGTGTTTTTATTCAAACATCTACTTAACTCCGTACTCCCAGAGAGCGAGATGGAGTATTGACATCTACTTAACTCCGTACTCCCAGAGTGCGAGACGGAGTATAAAAATCTACTTAACTCCGTATTCCCAGAGTGCGAGACGGAGTATAAAAATCTACTTAACTTCATACTCCCAAAGTGCGAGAAGGAGTATAAATAATAAGTTGACTCCATAATCCCAGAGTACTCCGAGAGCGCGAGCCGGGTATAAGCGTTAACACTCAATTGCAGATGGTTCCGCACGATACCTATTACGGCTTATCCCCCATACTGGGGGAAGAACCAAAACAAATATTGAATTGAAGACAAAAGAGAATATGTTTTCATTTCCATTATTAACAAAAAAAATCTGATTACAAGCTGGTTCAAAAAATTCCTACTAGTGGGGGCCGAGTCTACGTCTATACACGGCTAGGAAAAATCAAAAAGAAAAAACAAAACACTACCCCCGAACACAACAACAAATCAAAGGAAGCACTCAATCCTTCTTCTTCCTCGGTTTCTTCTTCGGGGTAGACCCGCTAGATCCGCTACCCAACTTCCTCCTCAATCGTTTGCTTTTCTCCAGTTTGTCTCCCGGTTCGGACATGATATCAACGTCCTCCTTCATGTCATCCTTCAAGGGGATCAAGTTCTGGTACAATCCATGACAATGTCGAATGAGCACAGAATATAGATGGAGGAGACCCGGAAGACAAAATGTTACTTGCTAGCTTTGATTGCTATATAACAAGAAGTATATGGGATATGAAAAAGGTAACATATTTAACATATGTCCATATGTAATGCAAGCCCAATCATTTAAGTCCCAATGTCTTAGGTTTTAGTTTCGCTGCAAATGAATAGATACTGTGTGCTCTAAAATATATCTTACAAACTTAGTTTATTACTTTTATCATACTTATATATAATTAACTTATAAGATATTTGTATTCAAACATATGTTGTCTCAACAGGTTTGAAGTACACGGTTAGATTATGCAATTTGTTTTCTGGAGAGTGTTTTTATTCAGTTTTGACATATTATCTGATATTATATTACACATTTTGGTCAATTCATGACCTGATGTACATACAATATTTATGCACTAATATCTTCCCTTATGTACAATTGTAATATGTTCTATAATATTTATGTGTGTACCTCTATGCAATAATGCATTTCATTTTCCTTTGTATGCCATCCAGTTTTCTTATATTTAAGTTATATAAATGACCTAGTACTTTATATCGTGGAAGATAAGGTGTTTATAAAATTTAAATGAACCAAATTCATTGTTTTCTGTGTATACATTAAATTACTTTTTTAAGTGCTTCCTATTAATTAATATTGCACGTAAAGAATATTTGATTCATGAACAATAACTGTATTTTGTCAAAGTTATATTCTGTCTACTCAAATAATTTCATTTTTATGTTCATTCTTGATTAATTCAGACTTACAGCCTTTAAGAACAGATTTATATTGAATAGACTTGGACAAAGCATAAGCAGTAAATTTAAAGAGGAAATATTCAAAATGATATTAATTGCCAATTCCCACCCTTTTGATTTAGGGTGAATCTGTAGTTTTGCTTGGTTTTGGGGACAAATACTCATTGATATACTGGCATCATGTTAATTTACAAGAGCGTGGACAACTTAGGTGCATCTCCCATGCAAGGAAACTACGAGCTTGGAAATTAGAGGACGAGCCACTAGAAATTAAGGACAAAATACAAGCTTCTGGGTTGATGAATCTTATCGAGTACTCTTATGGATGGATGGATATGACTTCAATATCGGCATTTGTGGAGAGATGGCAACCGGAGACGAATACATTCCACATGCCATTTGGGGAGATGACAATTACACTAGACGATGTGACACAAATACTACGAGTTCCTGTAATGGGTAGTATGTCGTTATATGAAGGGGTGGTAGGGATATACACTTAGATGAACTTATTGAGCTATTATATGAACAACTGGGCATTGTTGAGGACGTTGCAAAGGAAGATATGATGGGTACGTATGATGTTAGGTTAGATTGGTTGAAAGCACAAAGTCGTGTAAGGCTTTAGCAGGTACTGATGCGCAGTTATTGGATAAGGTTGCTCGTGGCTATTTATTGTACACTATCGGTTGTTGTCTCTTTCCAGACAAATCGGAAACAAAGATGTCCACGTACTACATGAATGCGTTTAAGGGATCCAAGGATGAAGTGAAAGAGAAGGCTTGGGGAGTGGCTATACTATCATACCTATACAGACAGTTTGGGCATGCTTCTCGTAGAGATATGAAGCAACTAAGTGGATGCTTGACCCTCTTAATGGTACGCACTTGAAAAATTTTTATACTTTCATACTCTACTTACATATACCATTTTAAATAAAGCTATACATAGTAATTTATACAGACAATGTTAAGTTGAAATAGTGTTATTTTAGGCTTGGATTTATGATCACTTTCTAATGATTTCAAATGCTACTCCGAATCTTTCATATTACAACTCTCAAGTGGAAAAATACCTAGTTCGGTGGTGATCAGGCATTTGCGCTACTGTGCTTGAGAGAACAACTAGATACGTTGATAGAGGGCGATGTAAGTATAGCTTTTGTTACATATATTAACTAGTCCACATGTAGGAGTATCATTTAAATATTTACAATTTGATATGTAGTTTGTGTGGAACCCGTACACGGGTATTCGTGAAAGGTACCCATTGGAAGAGTATTCATTTTATACTGGAATTTTAATATGCTTTGATGTAGCGGAGCCATACTACCTAAACAATGTGTTGAGACAATTGGAGTTAAACAACCTATACCAAAACCTCCAATGGCTCCTTTAGCTTATCGTAGAGGAGCACAATATAATTAGTACAAAGTTCGGTATGACGTTGGGTATTGGTTGAGTCAAAATTGGCACGATCACGTTATGGTGACCAATTCTAGGTCAACTCCAGTGGTGCATCCTTGGGAATGTGAAGGCAATTACATGAGTAGGTTCAAAACCATGTCGCATCCTATAATACAGAATCCTTGTGCACGTCTAAGTCTAACCATCAACAACCCGTCTGAATTTAAGGCGAATACACTTGTAAGCACTTTTACACTATGGTATGTAGTGAATACATTTTTCCTGTTACATTCAATTGTACTTTCTCTTTGCGTGAGATTGAAGCTACAAAAATGGATCTATTGTCACTAAATGCAAATATTATTGGAGGTTCCGCAAAGGTGAAGGAAAGTCGGGATAAAGATGCAAAAGAAACACTAGATACTGCTTTACTGGCTATTAACGAAACACCTCCCGGGCTGCATCGTAAGAAAGTTGTTGTCAAGTCCAAAAAAACAGTAAAAGGAGGTTGAAATTTGAACTGCTTAGTTAATAATTCTGATTAGGTTAACTTATTTTCCACGATCTGTATTTTGGTATATGGGTTGGTATTTTGGTGGTGTAACTATGGATATGATATCACTTTATTTCGACTATTGTATGGAAATGTTGAAATAGTTTATTTTACTCATATTTTAGTGAGCGGTCGGAAGAGAACTTAGTTTGAATGTTGTATGGGAATGTTGTAATAGTTTATCGAACTTTTATGGTTGTTTGGTTTCTTTTATCTATATCATATAGAGTTGTATCTGCAAATAGTTCTATTGTGTATTCATTTAGGATTTGAAAATGTAGTTTAGAAATAAAAGAAAATATTTTCTATGAATTGGCTTGCATGTTGTCAACGGGTGTGTGAGAATCTCTAGTTGACCTCCTAAGTTGAGCGCTAGCTTTTGAAATATGTAGCATGTCTGTGAATCATTCTAGTTTGTTTGATATTTTAACATGGCCTATATTACAACTATTTAAGGGGGGCATGGATGATGCTTGTCATTTTCCTCTACCTTCTCCATAATGTCATGGATATGCATGAATTGTGACTTATTCGCACTAATATGCATTCTGCTCTAGATGTAGGTTGTCAATTTGATTGAAAAGTATGTTTTTTCTGGATTGAACATTGGGTCAAATTGATAAATCTATGTACTAACTTGTTTTCTGGATTGAACGTCATGTACTTGTATTTTAGTTGAGTATATTTTTCCATCATACAAATGGTAAAATCAGTTTGCAAAGTAAATGTGCATCTATATTCCATGATTGTGAATTTTGAATACGTGGAAAACATATATTTGTTATCAATACAATTGAAATGATTTCTATATTCTCGACTATATATAGTCAAATGATGACAGGAAATGGTGCTAGAGAGTATCAAGAGTGGGACGGTTTTGCTTTGTAGGCCACTTTTTGGATATATTCGGTTTTACTATACTAGCTAAGGATAGTAAATGGAACTCTAAAGAAAAATCATTATTGACAGTCCAAGACCATAGATATTGATAGATAAAATTTCCATTTATTTGCTGAATAGAAAGATTAACAGAAAATACCATAGCTATAGTTAGCATCAAAACACTCGGGAAAGCCCACATACGTTGAATATTTTTTGTTGCTGCAGGAATAAGTAGAAGTCCAAATCCTATTAACATAGTAATAGGAAATGGAGATGGAGAGTATCAACTTTGGGTCGGTTTTTCCTTGTACCCCAAAGCTTTTACATACTCGACTTTACATACTCGAATGGTGATATGAAATGGAACCAGAGAGTATCAACTTTGGGTCGGTTTTGGCTTGTACCCTAAATCTACTATACACTCGGCTTTACATACTTGAATGGTGATAGGAAATGGAACCGAAGAGTGTCAACTTTTGGTTGGTTTTGGCTTGTACCCTAAATATGCTATACACTCAGCTTTTGGTTGGTTTTGCGATTAAGTAACCCATTTTGGGCATCTCCATCCAATAGTCCTGTAGAATGTTTTTTTTCATACAAACTAAGCATCTTCCTCATTTTTTGACACCGCACAAAAGTAAAATTCTTGCAATATCCCGGTGTGTTGACAAATCTGTTAACATTGACTTCTTCATCTCCACAAAATCGTCATTAATTTCTTCTACCTATTCTGCAACATAGTGGAAATCATAGTTACCATCGTTCTCAACGTCCTTGACTCTAACAACAATAGGGTAAAGAAACTCTGGAATATGATGAAGAAATTTGCTAGTGTATATAATATCAATCGGTTGTATTTTATCTACCACTTTATTCACCAATTTGGAGGACTGAAGATCGGTTTCGACCGTTTCATTTTTCTTCCTTCGTTTTGGATTTTTTTTTCACTGTTTGATTGTGACTACTGTTCCGTACAATATTTCACTCTTTCAAATTCCAAGGGATCACATTTTGTAGACCACCTCTTTTTACTATCAGGTTTACTTTTCCCTTTGCTATCAGACGGTCTTCCTTTACGAAATCCAGATTTTGGTTCTAGCAAAGATGTCGTTGAAGGTTCTCCAGTCTCCTTCAACCGCTTTAACATAACTGTTTTTCATCTTCAGTTGCATTATCGTTCCTTTTCCTAAGTTCTATGTGTTAAGTTGTACGATCTAACTCTCTAGATTCTTGTTTTTGCGAAACATAATAAAGTATTCTCTAATGTTCATTGATTGCATCAAGTGAAATTGAAACAATATCACATTACTTTTCGTTCAGTTCATGTGCACAAGGTAACCCGAATATCGTTCAAAGTTTGTGATCACAAGCTGACATAACAAAATCTTCTTTTTTCATGCAGCTCAATTCATCATAAATCATGTCCAAAGCAAACAAAGAGACCACGTATCTTATATATTTGAAAATCAGTTCTCGATGTTGTTTACAGACTTTGCTCAAACTTTTTTCAAAGCTAGCACTAATTTCTGTTTGTTGTAGAAGCAAAAAGTCATTCATTTTTTCTAAATAGTAACAAACGATCCTTGTGAGGTACAAAGATATCGTTTTAATATAGAATGTGCTGACACGGCTCTATTCGAAGTTATGTTCCCAAGATGCCTAACTTTATTAGTCCATGCATGAACAAAATGCTCTTTATAAGGGATCCAATGGTCAGCTATATACTTCAATGCACCAGGATAGTTTTCCCACGTATTATTAAATATTTTCAATCATTCTTCGTACTCTTCTTCGGATTCTAATTGAACAACAAGCATCCAGTCCGCTATAAATAGTTTTGCAGTTTCAACTGATTCAAAAAAATTCCTCGACTTTGTAAGTACATTATTCGACATGTGCTACTGATAAGTCAAATACTTTGCTTTAAGAAAAATTGTGTTCACTCCATTAATTGATGCCCACTCTCTATTTATCACAACTACATTAGACAATTTGTCCGGAGTATACAAATATTTTAAATTCGTAAGAGCCCAATGGTAATTATTTTCTCTCTCTTGTGACAAGAAACATTGTGCAGTTATAAATGTTTTTATTTGTAGATACGATGGAGATCATCTGCAACAATGGCAATCCGAACTTATTCGTTTTGTAAGTGCAATCGAGAATTAGGACTAAAGGAAAGCACTTGCATAATATAGTAGATTTCAGATGAGCCCACGTAATGTCTAACACAGAATCATCATCTTCGTTCTTTCTAATCCAATGTACATAATGTGACTCAACAACCAACTTGTGTAAGTGCTGCATCGTGGATCTACCTTGCATCTCAACAACTCCCATCTTCTGTTTAAAATTGTACACTGTTCGTATTGTCGAATTGTTCTGCGAAAAATTCTTTTTTACATTAATCAACACATCTGTAGGTTTCACACCAAAAAGAGACAAATCAAAACAATGTTTTTTCTCCATGATACTAAATCTTCCTACAAATGGATGACCAACTAGAGAATTTGGTAACTCATAATTATGGATAACATTCGCTACTTCAATTCCCCATAAGTCATCTCCTTGTCTATATCTCCATCGAATATACCTTTAAGTAAAAAAGGACAGACGCATTTTCTAGTTGACGTATGTTCACATGTTTTACTATTTACTGTAACACATTTTCCACTCTTTGTCTCCTAATATTTTAGACCTCTTTCACAATTTAACTGAACACGTGGCTTCTTCCCCAACTGCATGTCGGATCAAGTAGTCACAATTATAGTTTCAACATTTTTCCAATTGATTGACACAAATGAATCATAGCTTCACGTGATGGGAAAACCTACATACAAAGTGAAAATCTAATGATATTAACTCCTTTCCTATTTTCATTATTTTTATACAAATATTATATACAATTACTTACTTCTTCCAGAGTAAAAAAATCAGCTAAATCAACTTTTATTTCTTCGTCCTAATTTAATTCCATGTTGTTTGTATCTTGAATATTAAAATCACTTCCTTCTACAAACACATCTTCAATTCTAATATCATCAAAAAAGCCAACACTTCCATTCCATTCACTTTTCACCACATTCTATACTACCTGCATATAGCTAATAAAAAGAAATAGATGCTATTACTTAATAACCATTACACAAAACGTTTCAAACAAAAGACAAATCAGTCAAGTAGATTTTGTGGAAAAAACTATGATATTGTTAAACATGGCAGAATGACAAAGATAACCATGCCACGATATACATAATTTGGTTATGTAAACCCATTCAGAGCCGAACCCTAGTTTTCGAATTCAAAAATTTTAATCGATTTACATTATTTTATTTCAACCACCATTAAACATTTATCACTCACTATCTTCGAAAAATAACAATACAGTTTACATGAAAATCAACCTTCAATTTATTGAGATTAAACAACATATATAGCTTGCATATTTTGATTCCAAATAGAGAATACCATCAATAAAACAATGATTTGTTCTAGTTCAGCCAACAAGGATCTTACTTACCTCTTTACTATTTGACTGGTCTACCAATAATGCTAAGAGATAAAGCAGTTAGAGAGTTTCAACGCTAGTGTTTTGTTTTATACAAATTCTTCGTTCAGTTATGCAAAACTGGATGACAATTTTGTCACTCAGTTTTGCATAACCGGGCAATGTGGGTGTTTGGAGTACTTTTCACCAATTAAATTTCATCGCAGTTTAAGTGGCGTTAGGAATAGCATTGGTGTGTGTGGATAGTAAGACCCATTTTTAAATGAAAAGTCCAAAAGATTAGAAGGAAATTAGAACATTGTCGCAAAATGATATTGCAATCCCTAAATTCTATTATTCTCCTAATATTGTCTCAACTTGACTTCCCTTGTTCTTTTTAAAACTGTTAGAGTATCCAACCATGAATTTGTATTCTGAAGTTAATGCCACATAAACAACTGACATAATTATTTAAATTTACAACCATGTTTTTTACGTCGTAGTAGTAAATAAATTTAACTAAAATAAACATATTCGAATTCGATTTTAGATAATTATTATTTTTGAAAACAAATTTTTACTTAATTAAGGTCACTTTAATAAAGGAATTTATTTTAATAGATTGGATTAATTAATAAATTCTTTTTAAAAATATTTTGAAATTGAATACAACTTCTCAATTATCAAAATATAATTAGTCGAACGAAGTGTAAATCAGTTAAAATTATATCAGATATATATTTATAAATATAGGACAAGTAGTAACATTTAAATTTAAAATGTAAAGGGAAATAATTAAAGCTAAATAGAATTATAATCGTGTACCATTCAAGCTAAACCAACCACTTTCTTTTTTTATATTCATTCTCCCAAAACCCAAGTCCACTCTCGTTATTCCTATCCCAAACCTGTAATCCCCACTTTTCAGTATTTTCCCCCAAAATCCCCAAATTAAACAGTGACGGAAGAAGAAAATAGACACACTCTTCTATGGTAATTTGAATTGATTGCAAAACAAGATGTGACAAGTTTTATATTAGACATTGTAAAACACAATGTCTAGTAATAGACATTCTACTTCACAATCTAAAATAACAACAACCACCACTATCATGCCTAACCAAAATTAAATTAACTTAGTTATTTATAATGTATTTGCATTGGAGTGAGTAAACATATTTTTTGACATTTAACATTGACTTTTTAACATGTATTGACAAATGACAATGTGATATAACCAATGCCATGTAATTATATTAAAACATTACAAAATGAAAAGGTTGGAGGTGCTCCTATGAATATCCAGCCCCATCTTGTAAAATTAAACACATTTACATAATTACCCCTTTCTATTCGCATTTCTGATTAAAATAACAAACCTCTATGGTATTTTAATGCACTTTTCTATGGATTATTGTCGTATTATTGTTCTACAATACTAAGCAGTGTTTATGTAGATTTTTTTGGATACTCCACGACCATTTTTCTTTTAAATTTGCAACAAAGTGCTAACAAATTAGTTTGAAGGGATAAAGTAGTAAATTGTTTGGTTGAAGTCCCCCATATTATATCCTCGTAATATTTTTGTTTTTGCTATAGTCCTCTAAGAATTAAACCCATACCCTCCTTCATCCTCTTCATTTTAATAATTTTCGAAGTAACTTTAACAATGCACTTTATATATATATTATGTAACGTTAACCTGTATAATTACACTAATAATATATAATTTTATATTTTATATAATAAATATGGCTAATTTTTCTAGTGCACAGACTAAAATAAATAAATGTGCATAAGCACACATATGAACAGCCTCTTTATAATATCCTCTGTTTGAAAACCTAAAAATGAATGTAGATGATGTTGTAGTTATCACAAAAATTATTTTCAACTGATTAAGTGAGATCGGTATTTTTCCCTAACTTGATAAACAAAGCAACTAACAACTCTTTCATTACATGATTATTTTGAACGAGTTAGTGGTATGCTCTAGGATAATTATGTAATTTGTTATATAAACTGACTGTATATGACAATCTTATTCGAACTAAAGTACGCCTTTGGTTTCAATTTCTATTATGTATATTGTTAAACTATGAGATAAAGTAAGTAATAATAATTAAACATATCCAAACAGAAAATCCATGATATATGATTGTAATTGCAAAGAGTTTCAATCGTGAGTATTGAATCATAATAAAATAATGTTATGTTTTAAATAGTCATGGTCAAGATGTTTCGATAAAATAATATCGATACATCCGTCGAGACAAGTTTGCATAATGCTTTCCAAATATTATGCGGTGTATTACTTATTACTATTGGGAGCACCAAGGGTTAATGTGGAATGATTCAACTGATTTCATATTTGATGATTATAACTATATCAATAGGAATCAGTATAATGATATACAACATTCTTTAGACTTGATAATACCGTGGAACGTAAATACTGAGACTCTAATAAAGTTAAGGGTATACCCTAGGAGCAATTAAGTAATTTTGTAATTTATCATGTAACTTAACTCTAATAAGAGAATCCTATATGAAATTTTGTTAGCATTTGTTTTATGTACATATATTGTTATATAGAGATATATATAATGAATTAAATACAATCAACATATATAAGTAGAAAATCCTTAGAAAAAGTATTTTATCGATTGTAGATACAAATGTATTCATAACTGTGATTATTATATCAATAAATATATATTTATATATAAATATATGCTTAATATTCCTAGTCAAGACGTATCTAGAAAAGGATATCGATACATCTGTTGAGACTAGTGTATGTAACACTCTTCATTTGGTGGACTGTGATTTATTCATGACCATTGGGGCATAAGAAATTATGTACTTATGATTGTTTGAAATGATCAAAGAATGACTCAACGAGAGTCTTCCATAGGTTATATAACTTAGTCAAAAGTGGAGATCTCAAGGTAATGAAATGAAATGGTCTTCTGACCTAGGAGCAATGTCATGCTTAAGTATGTAGATTGTATTATGGCTATGAGCAAACTGCATAGCATAGAGATCATGTTATGACCATATTTGGGTAAATGTTGAAACACTTTATGCAAATACTATTCAAGAGAGGATTTGTCTACTTCATTATAGAATGTTGGTATCACTGTATTTGGAAAATCAAATTAAAATTAATGTCTCTGGTCGGAGCAAATCGGTTATGCGATATATGTAATCAGCTTGAACCAAGAACTTTAAAATCGACCTACATAATTAATATAGATATCAACAGAGTGTTTGAACTTAGACCAAACTTTAGATATCTATGTGATGCAGTGATGATGAAAAGAACATATATACAAACTGTCGTTACTAGATGGGCTTACATAGATCGAAAATATGATTTCGTCTAAATGATCTAAAAGCACTAAACTTGACCATATACTATAATTCAGCTAAGTCCATACAGACTTCACTAAATTATTTAAATATTGACTATGGATCAAGTTCACACTAGAGATTCAATACAACCACGTAGTTGGTTATTTTTGAATTCAACCAAGGTCAAAACTAGTTTATAAATGTTATATGTTAATAATATATTACGACGAATGTTGTATTGATATGTGGCTATTTTTAATTATTTATTTCAAGTTTAAAATTAGGTAGAACAATGTATACAAGTTATACAGCGGTTCGATCGGTTTAGGTGCTAAGAATTGATTGATTAAATGATGATCCAAATTATAATCAAAATAGGTCTTGACTTTTCTTGGTCAACGTATGGTCGGTCATACATAGGTGTAAGAGGAGGGCTTTGCTTAGTTTTTATACCAAGAGGAAACGAAGGGTATATCGATGCTTGCTCTTGACTCTAAATAACCTAGTGTAAAACTCCATAAATTAAAAGATATTAACTAAGGAATTAATTATGATAATAATGATTTAAATGATTCAATTATGGGACTAGATGATGATATACTAAGGCAAGTATTTGAGTGTACATTTATTATTATGTTAATAGTTAATGAAACTAAATAGAATGAATTAAACTAGGAAAGAAGGATAAGGACAGTCAACGGTCCAACCTTGCGGAGATAAACTTAACCATTATCCCATTTTATATTCATTCTCTCTCTCAAAACAAAAAAATTTAAAACCCTTTAATTATAGTGATGGGCTAAGAACAAGAAAGAAGAAAAGAAAACGATCAAAGCTAAGGAAACTAAAAGAGATCTAAGATCAAGTTAATTAAGAGATATAGGTAGGGCTGTCAATGGGTCGAGTCGGGTCGGGTTTGGGTCGGGTCAAGTCGGGTTCGGGTTGATTTTAAATGGGTCGGGTCAACCCGTTTATTACACGGGTCAGAAAAGCTCAACCCGAACATGACCCGTTTATAAACGGGTTAACCCGACCCGTGTAACCCGATTATAAACGGGTCAGGTCGGGTCGTAAATGGGTCGGGTCAACCCGTATAAGGTGTAAACGGGTCGGGTCAACCTGTATAAGGTATAATTGGGTCGTAAACGGGTCGGAACGGGTCGTAAACTGGTCGGGTCAACCCGTATAAGGTACAAACGGGTCATAAACGGGTCGGGTCAACCTATATAAGTATAAACGGGTAGTTAACGGGTGAATTTCGGGTTAGCGGGTCAACCCGAAACCCACGCGTTTATAAACGGGTCAAATTCGAGTTGAACCGAAAACGACCCGCCAAATTAACGGGTCGGGTTAACCTGCTAATTTCTGTGCGGGTTTCGGATCGTGTAGGAAATTGACAGCCCTAGATATAGGTGAGTAATATATACCTCAATCCCAATTTTCTCTTATAATTGGGTATGGCCGTAAATACTATTATGGGATCTTATGCTTCTTAATATAAAATGATATGAAAATTTAATATGACATTATGACCATATTCTAGAGACGAGTTTTGATTTGTAGAATTTTCCCATGAATAAATAATTGGATATAAATTATCCAAGGAAACATTAATTATAGAAATGGGTTAGAATAAGGAGTTTGATAATTTATACATACATACATACATATATTCTAATATTTTATGGAATCATATAAGGATTTTTGAATTAAAATACGCGTAGCCGAAGGGTAACTTATGGATGCAAAAGGGTAAATATAGGAGGTAGAGAGGCGGTCTAAATGAGTAAAGTATTTAAATAATCGTCAAGAGACCAGATCCACTATTAATGCTAAATATGTCACCAAATTGCCATAATAACTTAAAAGGGACAAAGTCGGCGCAAATTAGGTGTTGACACATGTAAAGATGGCATCAGATGCTTAGAAGGCAGGATTGCAACGTATACCAAGAGGCAGTGCCAATGGTATAGTAGCTGAACCGAAAGAAAATGAAACTAAAGAAAAACGAGTATAATACTTACGAAAAAGAAGCTAAGAAACAATAAGTATAAGGTCTTCAAATCCTAAAATGCTCAGGTTGACCCGAGCGAATTGAAAAGACAAAACACTCGAGTCAGAACTAAAAGATCATATGTGAGTTAAATCAACGGTAAATAAATATGAGTGTAAACGGCATCGGAGATGTTTACGGGTTTTGACATCTCCTATCCAGTGTCTAACATGAGTGTAGTAACTTAAGAGATGTTCGGGATTCACATCTCCTAAGGATCCGTTAAATACTATATAGTACAATACGCTATTATAATATGTCTACAGTAATATAAACTATTAAAATAGCGTTAAGGCGTTACCCATATCCCCCTTAACATATTATATAGGTATGCCAATAGTCTATACAGTACTGTAACTCCCCGTAAACTGGAGCTCCAGAGGATACCACATAGGTACGACATAAAACAAACTCGTAAAAGGCACACTAGGGTAGGTGACACGGCACAACTAGGCAATGTCAAGGTATATATACCAATTACACTTCCGAACTGTTGGTAACGCATAGTCGCAACTACCACCCAACTCGTAACACACTCTTGAGTAGAAATCGAAGGGTAGCCACCAAATAAATCATAAAGTCGGAATATAGATCGATGGAGTGTGTCCGCTCAGAGGAACTACCTCATTGGCCCGTCGATTGCTCTTATTTTAGCCACCTTATGCCAACTCACGGGAGTCGGGTCCACGTATATATCTCATATAGGATCGTCGCCACCATCCTACTTCATTCTGGAATCTCCACCACGTACATAGTTGTCAAAGTGGTATTCGGTATCGACAGAGAGTATGCCCATATCCGATCCCGATCTCTTTAACAACCAATCGCTTATTACACACCGGATGGTTCTTTTACATTTCCAAAACCATTTCACAATTGATATCAAAATATCATATTCAATTCAAACCATATCACTTTCGAATTAATTACTTACTTTCGAAATCATATTCACCTTTGAAATCATATCGCATTTGAAATCATAATTCGAAATTAAATTTCCTTTCAAAAGTCATATTCCCAAAATAGGTTAAACTCTCATTTCAAAATTATCATATTAAACCAAATATGTTATTTAAGTCCCAACTTAGGTTATAATGCCGCTTAACCACATTCACTTTAAAAATCGAGAATTTGAATATAAACCCATCCATTTTACTTAGTTTGGAATTTAGAAGAAATTTGTTTTAAATAGTTATAAATAGTTAATATAGACTTTAAAATAGATTAAATATAATTAAAATAGATTAAATAGCTTTAAAATAGATTAATTAGATTTAAAATAAGTTAAAATAGGTTAATTAGTTTAAAAGTTGAAAATCTTAATAATTAAAGTCTTTACAATAATATATTTAAAATAGTTTATATAAAAATATGAATTTGAAATTTATATAAATTTAAACTATTTATTCCATCCCAGTACATTTGGACCATTTTAATATCCCAAAACCCAATTTCAAATTTTCTAATTAAAATTCTCAATAAAATATTTAATTCAATATCGCCTCCAATCCATGTTCGAAATATCAATTTAAATTACTCCAAATTCAATATATTTCAAAGTTATATTTCAAACAAATTCAATAACTCAATTTCGATAGAATTTCATTTATACTTAAAAGTTTAACTTTAAACTTCCGATTAAATTTTCTTAAAGCAATTCCTTTTTAAACCAATTCACATTTCATCATAAAACTGATTTTCCCAAAAATACTTCAATTTATATAAATCAAATTTCATCGCAAAATATCCTTTTGTTAAATTTGAAAATTATAGATTTAAAAATCATTTAATTTAACCTATCCGGTGTCCATATATAATTCTCTACCCTAGGGTCAAGTGATACAAATATTTATCATTTCAATCCGCAATTTAAACATTTTACGGTTGTATATCATTTCAAACCGCAATCCCGAAATAAATAAAAATCCATAACGAACTTGCAGTTTATAACGGTATAAGATATAACATCCATTCAACCAACATCAACAATCAACATCCATCACAATCATCTTCCAAATCAATCATTAAATATAAATATAGAACTGATAATCAATAACGGGTATTAAACGAGCAATTTATTTTCAATAATAAATTAAATAACAATTTAATTCAAATAAATTCAAATTAATGGGACATATATTACAATCATCATCCAAATCAATCAATAAATATCAATATAGAACTGATAATCAATAACAGGTATTTAACTGGCAATTTATATTCAATAATAAATTAAATAACATTTTAATTCAAATAAATTCAAATAACTAAGATGATGATTTAAAATATACTAAACAGCCATAAATAAATTTCTAATCATTTAATAAATTTAATTTAACAAACATAAGAAATTTTAGAAGTTGTGAGTGGGTTAAAACACTCACCTTTGAAATTAAATCGAATTTAAATCCAATTCAAGCCTAAAATTTGAACGGTCTCAGAATTTGTCCAAACCAACGTCAAAATGTCTGGAATTTCGATAAGATCCCAGCGGATTAAACCACGCATGAATCGGACCTCGTACGCAAAAGTTATATCGGTTTGAAGTTATACGATTTCAAACTAAAAATAAAATAAAATAATATATATAAATTTCCTTTACCACGTCAGCAAAGCTCCCAACCCTAGAAATCTATATGCGCCTACATCGTTCGAACAACAGACTAGCCGCCACCTAAATCACATCGCCGTGCGCGGCTACCAGCGTCGAACCCAACATCCGACACTGTCGCCTTACTCCCCTTCCTAAGCCGACCAACCCCCTGCCTCGACGTGACGTGCGACGACCCCAGGCCCATTTTGAACGCACGTGGCCGCCAGCATTCGTAGCCAATTCGTGGCGAATTGAGGCGACGATTTCGACGACTAACCGTACGGATCGACTCCATACGTCATACTCTATGCTCCGGCGCCCTCTGATCGTCACAGAAACGAAGATCTGCCGTTGAACGACAAACCCAACAATAGACGGCCGAAAATAAATTGGTGATTTCTGACCAAACGAGGATCTGAATCAAAAAGCGAATTGTTGCAGAAGATTATGCTCATTGAGAGCTTCAATTTGATATATAATCTGATATAGTTTGAGGAGATTTGATTTTGAAGTTGAAATTTGATTTGAAATTGAATTGGGAATTTGGTTTTGGTTTGTCTGCCATTGGAATGAGGAGTTGAGAAGGAAATGTACGTATAGACAAATGACAATGAGGAATGGCTAGGGTTTATAATGAGTATTTATAGGTAGATCAGAAAATAGAGAGAACGGATCAGATTTGATTTGGATTGGAACGATAAACGACCCGAAAAGCCCGTTTTGTCTCCGGAACAAAAATGGGTAATCCCATATATCAAAACAGATGTTTTCTGTATATTTAAAATCAACGAAACATGTTTCAAGTCCAAATTTAATCGTATGAAGAAGTTATGGTAAAATCAATTTATTTCAAATTGATTTCAATTGATTTCAATTAAATTCATTTCAAGGCGTTTCGAGCCCGTACGATCAAACGACAAGTCCGATCGTTACGAAACTTAAAATCCTACAATAATTCACCGTTACGGATCTGATGAAACTAGTTTCATCGAAATCCGAGTCAGTGGCTAAAATGGCTATTTTCACATTAATTAAATAAATTATTATTAAATTAATTAAATAACCTTTCGATTCAATATTTAATAATTTACAATTTCTATCATTTTTGATTTCTTAATCACTTACAATAGTTTAAACAAATTTAGATGTTAATTTAAAGTTGATTAATCCATCAATTCCAGTGTTTAATTTCAATTTCATTAAATTCAGAAATTATAACATTAATTTTCAATAATTACATTTAACTGACCTTTCATCCTATTATTCAATCCATTATTATCAAATAGATAAAATTAACATTGGTTCATGATTTATTACATTAATATTCTCAAATTTCCATCTTTATCTCCATTAACGTAATATTTAAATATTAAATTTCATTTATTTGCAATTAATCCAATTATTATAATTTGAATTCCAATAAATTAATAAACCTTGATTTCCATTCTTTTTACTTAACCAATTGTAATATTATGAATAAAATTAGCATTATTTCCAAATATTAACTTAATTTACATTAACATAATATTTAATTACATTTATTGAAATTTATTTTCAATTTAAATTAACAGGCTAAATAAGTAGATAACTTATACTGATTGTCATAATTAACCATTAACTATATTTGTAAGTTTATTACGTACAAGTGAATGTTGAAATCACTTACATAATACTGATTTTATTCAGTTACCATTTATTATGCTAGTTCATAAGTTTATACAACATTTACATTTATTTACTTACATTCAATTTATAACCAAGTTATAACATTCACATTATTTCAATTAATTGGAATTTCATTCAACTTATCAAAATTTTACTTTAATTAACATTGTAACATTTCATTTTAGTATTCATTTCATTATTACATTTCAACTTTTTATTTCTTCCAATATTAAATTACCAAAATCTCTCTAAATTAACAAATTTAATTATCAAAAATTACGGGTCGTTACACTTTAATTATAGTGATGGGCTAAGAACAAGAAAGAAAAAAAGAAAATGATCAAAGCTAAGGAAACTAAAAGAGATCTAAGATCAAGTTAATTAAGAGATAGGTTAGTAATATATACCTCAATCCCAATTTTCTCTTATAATTGGGTATGGCCGTAAATACTATTATGGGATCTTATGCTTCTTAATATAAAATGATATGAAAATTTAATATGACATTATGACCATATTCTAGAGACGAGTTTTGATTTGTAGAATTTTCCCATGAATAAATAATTAGATATAGATTATCTAAGGAAACATTAATTATAGAAATGGACTAGAATAAGGAGTTTGAGAATTTATACATACATACATATATTCTAATATTTTATGGAATTTTATCAGGATTTTTGAATTAAAATACGCATAGTCGAAGGGTAACTTATGGATGCAAAAGGGTAAATATAGGAGGTAGATAGGCGGTCTAAATGAGTAAAGTATTTAAATAATCGTCAAGAGACCAGATCCACTATTAATGCTAAATAAGTCACCAAATTGCCATAATAACTTAAAAGGGACAAAGTCGGCGCAAATTAGGTGTTGACACATGTAAAGATGGCATCAGATGCATAGAAGGCAGGCTTGTGATGTATACCAAGAGGCAGTGCCAATGGTATAGTAGCTGAACCGAAAGAAAATGAAACTAAAGAGAAACGAGTATAATACTTACGAAAAAGAAGCTAAGAAACAATAAGTATGAACATAAGCTAATATATAGAGGCTTATAACTGAGAATGAAGGAACATATGAGGACGATAGAGGAGGTGATTTCGAGGCCTAATAGTGAAAAGGTCCTTAAAGATGAAATAAAACTAAGGCATAAGTCAGGCTTCCCTAGAGGAGGTCGTGGGTAGTGATTACCGAGACCTATTAACTTTCAGTGGAAAGCTAATATCGGAATCTACTGACTTCTGGAGGGTAGCATTAATGGTAAGACTAAAGATGGCTGAAACCAATACCTATAACATTATGAAATTATGATGTATAGTAGAGATGGTTCTAGGGTTAGATGACCAAAGATAGTTTAAGAACTTTAAGTAGCTTAATAAATAGCTAAGGGTAATACCTAATAAATGAATGGTTGGATAGAGTATTTGGTAATTAATATAAGGCTTGTTGTGGCACCAAGAACCGAAAATGTATGTGTAAGACCCGTGTGGCAACCGAGACACAGAAGCGTAAGTGTAAGACCAGTGTAGCAATTAAGACACGAAGTGTTGATGTAAGGTCTAAGTGGCAACCACAACTGAAAGTGTTGGAGTAAAGCCTAAGGTGACATCCAAAACATGAAAGTGGTTAGTGTATGGCCTAAGTGGCAATCGAAGCAGAATTCAGTAGATGGCGTAAGGCCTGATGTTGCAATAAAGAACCAAAAGTTCATATGTAAGGGGAAACTGAAACTCGAAAGCATAGTTGTAAGACTTGTGTGGCGATCAAAACATGAACACGAAGGTGTAAGGCCTAACTAGTAGAAATAAGGAAGCAGTGAAGGTATAAGGCCTTAGCGGCAGCTAAAGGCTTCATTGCTTAGGTTTGAGAAGAAAAGTGGTTATGGAACGAATGACATATGAAGTGAAATGGCTATTGATTCTAGTCACAATATTGTAGCATGTATAAGATCTTTAGGAAATAATTGATGATTTATGCTTATGTTTCAAGCGGTTAAATGAATGTTATGTTATGGTAAGCGAAAAACTCATCTCGTGCTTTAGCAGCATGGTCGCACTATCTTTTATATTTCAAAGAAATATATTTTATGTTATAAAGAGCAATATATTACCCTAATACATCAACTAAACATAAGAAGACCATGCCGCTAAAGCACGAGACGGGTTTTCCTCTCACTAAAACATAAAATTCATTTAACCACTTGAAACATAAGCATAAACCATTAATTCATTTCTAAAGGTATTATAAATGCTATTAGATCATGATTAGAATCAATAGCCATTTCACTTATGTCATTCGATCCGTGACCACTTTTCTCCTCAAACCTAAGCAACGGAGTTTTCGGCTAGCATTAATGCCTTATACCTTCTCAGCTTCCTTAGTTTTTACTAGTTATATTATCGATTTCGTTTTCCACACAGGCAATACATCTTTGCATTCGTGTTTTGGTTGCCACGGAGGCCTTACACCCATGCTTTCCAATTTTCGTTGCCATACAGGTCTTATACCCGTGCTTTCGATTCTTGATTGTTACATCAAACTTTAAGCTATCTATAGCTCTGCTTTGGTTGCCACTTAGGCCTTACATCTATTACTTTCATGCTTTAGATGCCACCTTATGCCTTACTCCAACACTTTCGATTGTGGTTGCCACTTAGGCCTTACACCAATGCTTTCATGCCTCGTTTTCAATACAAGCCTTACCGTGACAACCCACACCTCTCAATCCACTGATCTGAAGGTTAAGGTGACTTTTGAACTCGTGGAGGTGCCAAGATGTACCAGCTATCGAGTTTTTTTACATTACGGAGATTAAGAATAAACATATATGATCAAAGATATGCTACACTTTCAGAACCCACGACGGAAGGAAAAAATTATAAATATAGGAAATAACCATCTCAGAAAATATCTCAAAACACAGTCATAGAAAACAGTACATAGTCAAATACAGACACATAAATACAACCCATGGTCTGATAAAATTCTAAGTACTGATAAGATAGGCAGTTATATGAAGAGTAAATAAAAGAATAAGCAACTCCTATGATGAGCTCACCTCTCCACATACTGAAATCGGGCCAATCACCTACCACCCTATCCTCCTATGGCAGGGAAAAGGAAAAGGGTGGGTCAGACAAAAGTTTGGTAAATGAGTACATGTTTAACATATGGTAATCATGTGTTGTTGACTTTTATTCTACTCTATGTGACATAGGGTGCTCAATAAGTGTGTGTATTCTTAGAGCCCTTTACCTAAGGGTTTTTACTTAATACACACCTATGCTAACATCTTATGTAGGCTCCTACATGGATCAAACTATAGATCAAACCTCAATAACTAACAATCGACCACCGCTACTTAACATAGGGCCATCCTATTACATTTCCGTATGAGACTACATCTCATATTACGACTACACATGAATATCTCGCATAGGTTTTCCTATTATTTCCACATGGGAATAAATTTCCCACAACGATGACTACATGTACCCCAACTACACATAGAAGGGGAAACCTACAATGCCGGCTCGCCAGTATGTCTCATCGTCTGCATCCATGTCCACCTCCCAATGGTAGTTTACACCTCTTATTACACGTGCGAGGATCCATCAACAACACAATATCACGTCACTCAGTATCCGTGCATACCATGGAAATCCCGTTATGTTGGACTCAGAGACTTTATCAGGCATCTGCCAGTGCTGCGCAACCACGTAGAACCTCTTATGAGTGTCAATTGTGATGGAATCACCCCTGGTCGAAGAATAGACCCCTACTGGTTAAAGAGCATTTGCCTAACCCCGTAATGTTCTAGCGTCGTCTCATAGGGAACTAGCTTCCCTACTATCTCTAGCAACCATGTATATTATATAATATAACTATACACACTACTAATATTTTTACTTTCAACCCGGGCTATAAGCCGAGGTTCAGATTACGCATCTAGGTTGTTTATCGGTAGATTGCTATACCTAAGCAGTCGACCGCTTTCTTTCGACCGCTTGGGTTGAACGGTCAATTGATCACTGTGTAAAATTAAGGTTTTCGCTTACAATTTATTTGATTTAATTTGTTATTAATTTCATATGTTCTGTGATTTCAACAGTAACTATACGCATAAGGTTTTTAGTTTTACAATTCTCCTGGATCTAAAGTGATATTTGTCTCTTTTTAAAATCAGTTTACTCTAGGTTAACATCGACCTAATCAAGTTATATAATAACAGGTTAGGTAAATTTCTATCTAATTAGAGTGAGTTTAACCTAGAATAACATATGTCTCTTAACTAGTTTGTACCAATTTAATCTGTGAATTCAACTTAGATTTAAATAATATATTTCTTAGATTTATTTCTAACATTCAAGATCAGATGGTGTAGATTAAATATAACTACAAATGATCAGCTTATTAAAATATTCCCACTCACCTCAAATCCAAGCTTCCTCCTAACTTCGCACGAAAATCTACCCCTGTTTGCTTGCCCCTTCCAAGATCTGACGTTCTTGAATTCTCTTATTTATTTTTATTTTTTTATTGGAGAACTTAAAAGTGGAGAGGAAAGAATTTAATAGAGTTTCAGTATACTGATGAATTTCTAACGAATTAGGGTTTATGTTAGCTTTGCATTTATAGGGTTTTAGGTTAATACGAAGCGTTGAATTTCCCTGGTAGAATATTTGCTTTCATCTTGAATGCTTATCATTTACGTTGCACTCAAATAAAATCTTTCGTCCAATCATGCTCGTTCATTCGTCCCTCAGACCTGCAACCTTCAACGTTAGCCGGTCGCCATCTTATAGGGACCAGTCGACTGCTATTGGTCGACCGGTGGACCTTAAGGGTCGAATACTTCTGTTATTTTATTTAGGAAAGTATTATATTTTAATTATTTCATTTTCAAATTTTAAAATGCTCGTAACTTCTCCATACTAACTCCGATTTCAAAGTGTTATATATGATAATTTTCTAGACAATCGCTATAAACAAAATGGTGTATGTTTCGTAGTCAAATTTCGAAGTCTGTGAAAATTCTATTTTTGCCCTCGTTTTATTTTGTTTAATTATTTCAAAAAAAATTCAGCTCAAATTTTTGGAGTGTTACATTCTCCTTCCCTAAAAGGATTTCGTCCTCGAATCTCAAAAGATGGAAAAAGAATATAACTCGTACGTGCAACAATCAATAGCTACAACCATCTACTCATCCATCATCCATGGGTAATCATTTTCCTTAGAAAATTTCTATTGTGGTATATGTATATGCAAGCGTGAAATGCACATAAACCAATACTAATGCAATGAGTATGCGGTCTCCTGATCTGGTCGACTTCTTGTCATGCAAGTGCTCATGTCATGTATCCAAGATGTATGCAACACCCTAAGTAAATATACTTGCAATTGTACATGTTTGTGCAACCGTTCAATCCATATGTAGCATCCATATGCATAACACCCTACAAGATAAAGCAAATAAAAAGAGATGATGTGAGTATGTGCTTTATATATAGAGTATATTTTCCTAATTGTATCCAAGAAATAATCCATATAATACATCTACTAGCATCCATCATCCATAACATGTCCTAATGACACGTTTGCAATAATTTCTACCATCTAATGGTCTCTACGTAAAGTGGTATACCGAGCTAAGTCCTAATGCATAAGTAACATATACTTATTAAATTTAAATCAGAAATGTACTAGAAAAGATTTATAGGTGGTTAGCTCAGATCTTCTCCTTAGGCTCTCATGTACTCTCCGTTGGGTTGTCTCCCCATTGGACCTTAACAAGTTTGATTTCTTTGTTGCGGAGTCACTTTGTACCTTGCTCAAGAATACAAGTGGGTGCACGGGGAACTAGTGACTCTCTCTCTCTCTCTCTCTACTTCCACCTCTTCTAGCTAACTTGGCTCAACTACAGTAGCTGAATCATGCAAGCATGTTCGCAAGTGTAACACATAAAATACATTATGTACTCCTGCCAACTTCTCAAGAAGCTCTACTCTATATGCCAACTTCTTTAATCTACCAGTAATCGAGAAAGGTCCTACTAACTTCGGTGCTAGCTTCCTCGAACTACCAAATCTCATAACGTGCCTAAGTAGTGAGACCTTCACAAACACCATGTCATCCACTATAAACTCCAACTCCGTACGTCTCTTGTCAACATAAAATTTCTACCAATCTTGCATGGTATTCATTATTCTACAGATCAAGTTCACTTTCTCTGATGTTTCCCTCACCATTTCTGGCCTAAGAATAATCCTAGTCGTAGTGCCCTACCAACACAACAGTGATCTACACGGTCTCCCATATAGCGCCTCAAATGGTGTAATCCTAATGCTCGCCTGATAGTTGTTATTATAGGTAAACTCCACCAACGGTAAATGATTGTCTCAAGAGCCTCTAAAGTCCAAGATGCACATCCAAAGTAAGTCCTCTAATACCTAATTCACTCTATCCACCTGTCCATATGTCTACGGGTGATAAATAGTGATGAAGCTCAACTCGATGCCTAAAGCCTCCTATGGTGTCTGCCAAAACTCGTTAGTGAAAAGTGGATCTCGGTCGCTAATGATGCTAGCAGGAACTTCATGTAACCTAACGACCTCTCTCACATATAGGGTATCCAAAGATGCCGCCATCCTTGTACTCCTAACCGAAATAAAATAAGAGCATTTGGTCGGTCGACCGACTATGATCTAAATACTCTCATTCCCTCTCCCACTCCTCAATAAACCATCAATGAAGTCCATAGAAATGCTCTCACACTTCCACTAAAGAATATCCAAGAGCTGCAACAATCCTCCCTACTTCTTTTTCTTCGCCTTTACCCTCCGATAGGTCATACATCGAGCTACATACTCCGCTGCATGCTTCTTCATTCTGGGCCAATAGAAGACCCTCTTCTTATCGTGGTACATTTTGTCCCCACTGGGATCAATAGTCATCCTCAAACGATGAGACTAAGCTAGTACCATATCAATCAACTTCATAATAAGAGGAACACATAATCTACCATCACTCCATAACCGTCGCTTCGAATCAATGGCATAAGGCCTCAAATGACTTGACTGCCCTCCTCTACCAAGCTTCTTAAAAATATCAACTAGCTCCTTATCTTGCTTCTGACTGGACCCAACACGTTCCATTAGTGTAGGCTGCACATCCAAAGCTGCTAACAATCCTGGGTAATGTTCGATGATGGTTGGGAATCAAATGTAGAAATGAACTCCAAATGCTTCCTCTCCAAGAACAAATGACTTAATACTGCATGATGTCTACTCAAGGCGTCGGCCACCACATTTCCCTTGCCTTGAGTGTATGAGATATCAAAATTATATGATGCCAAAAACTCTATCCACCTTTGCTACCTTAAATTTAAGTTCTTCTGGGAGAACAAATGCTTTAGAAACTTGTGATCCGTATATAGCTCAAACTGCTCTCTTAAAAGATAATGCCTTCATAGCTTGAGCGCAAAGAAAATGGCTTCTAACTCGAGATCATGGGTAGGGTAGTTTCTCTCATGGACCTTAAACTATCGACTAGCGTAGCTTACCACTCTTCCTTCCTGCATCATGACTGCTCCCAACCTCATACCACAAGCGTCGGTATAAATTGTAAATGATTTCATACCATCGAGCAATAGCAAAATAGGTACATTAGTCAACGCCTCCTTTAATTTCATAAAAGCATCCTCACACTTTGCGTCCCATGAGAAAACTAAATTCTTCTTGGTAAGGTAGGTCAGAGGGGCAAAGATCATTGCAAAGTCCTTAATGAACTTCCAATAGTAGCTTGCCAAACCAAGAAAACTCCTCACTTCCATGGAATTCTTTGGCACACGCCAAACCTAAACTGTAGCAATTTACTGGAATCGACCGCCAGCCCACTTTCCGAGACAATGTGTCCATACCTCCTCTCACCAAAAGTGGCACATCGAAAACTTTGCCTTCAGCTTATGTTCATGGAGTGTATTGAGCACCTCTTTCAAATGAAATTTATGCTCCTCCTCGCTCTTTGAATAGACTAAAATGTCATCCACAAATACCACGACGAACTTTTTACACAACCATTTGAAAACTCATCCCATCAAATCAACAACGTAGGCGGTGCATTGCTCAGTCCGAAGAGCATGGCTAACCACTCATAAGTCCATCGGGTGTACGAAAAGCAGTCTTTTGGATATTATCCTCGGTTACACGCAATTGGTGGAATCTGGTAGCCAAATCAACCTGTGAGAACACCTTCGCTCCAACTAACTAATAAAAGAGATCGTCTATACGGGGCAGTGGGTACCGATTCTTCTTTATCAGTTTATTTAGCTACCTATAATCGATGCAAAGCCTTATAAAACCATCCGCCTTGGTGGTAAAGACGACTGCTGCACCCCGCTCCAAAATGCTCCTCCTAATGAAGCCCTTCTTCAATAACTCATTCACCTGCTTATTCAACCCGCGTCTCTCCTTGGAGCCATATGTCTCAAGGGTAAGGCAACGGGTCTGGCATTCTCTATAAGGTAAATTTGAAACTCGATCTCTCACTATGGGGGAGACCGGTAATTTTGGAAAAGACATCTGATTAATCTCTAACTACATGCACTAAATCTAGCTCGTCATGCGATAGGTCTAATAAATATAAATAACTTAACCTAACCGATCCTTAGGGATTGTTTGCGCCAAAATTGGTCACAAACCCCAAGTATTGTGAAAGCACCATTGTATGAATACAGATCAACAAATATTCAAACACAAATCTCAGATCTAAGCAAGCAACAAACAGCAATCCAGAAATAACGAACAGTGACACACAATTTATAGTGGTTCGGCTATCTCCGGCCTACGTCCACTTCAAGGTTTTTATGATTTTATTGCTCGATGTCTGAAGATTACAATTTCTTATTGCGTAGTACAATAGACTTTATGATTATAATCTGAATCTAAGGCAGCAATGGTGATCTGGAATAAATCTGGTAGAGTCTGGGCGCTCTTTAGCTCTCAAAATTGTCCGCCCCCCTTTCTGAATGACCAGGGGCTCTATTTATAGGTGTAGGAGGCTGATATTTCGCCTAAATTGAGGGGAGACCAGTTCTGGCACGTGAGGGGGCCCACATGCCCGCTTTCAGGAAATCCGGGCCCACTTTGGGATCGATTCGAAGTCCATTCGAATCGATCAAGAAATTGTCCAATCGAACTGAAATTTGGTGTGGACATTCTTCAACATGTGTGCCTTCTTTGAAAATTTCATAGCATTTGGACTTGTAGATCTCAAGTTATGATCAATTCAAGATTGCATTTCCGGTGGACACGAGTGGTTCGAATCGATCCCTTCGAATCGATAGGGTTGAATCGATGGTTGATGCGTGCGAATGATGACATGGCGCACGCACCTATCGGGTTGATCCAGCTTTTTCTCCGAGTTTTACTGGGTCTCTCCCACGTTTCTCATCGCTTCGACTTAGTGGATTCGAACGTATGCTCGTTCGAATCGATCATGCTATACCATATCCACTCGATTCGAAGCTACTCTCGCAGGATGGATTCAGAGCAAAGTCATAGGATGGATTCGAAAGACTTCAACCTAAAGGATACGAAGTGAGGTGGCATCATGGATTCGAAGTGGCTCGTCCGAATCGATTCGAACGAATGTTTTTCGATGGATTCGAACCAAGACTCTGTGCTGATGGATACGAAGATGTTGGTGCAAAGTCCATGGATTCGAACTGAGGTGTGAGGATGGGAATGATGGATTCAAAATAGACATCACCTCAACTCTTTGATGGATTTAAACAGTATATTTTTCCTACCTTGTATCGATCATTTTTCCTTCATACAAACTCCGATTAACCTGAACCTTGAAACGTAGCCTCTCCTTGTCCTCATCATCATCTCCAATCGATTCCGTCCTGATCGGAGCTCGGCCAAATTTTGACGATATCCATTGCAGCCTTGTTTCCAATTGAACTCCAATCCTGATATCCAGCCAATTTGTTGATATTCCAGCTTTGACCAAAAAGCGGGATAACATTTTCCCCCCAAAACATGCCTTATGATAAGAAGGCGTGTTTTGAATAGTTTCCGAATCCGATATCCAAAGTCCATAGCCAATTCCATGCCCATCCAAACTCGATAACCAAGTTTTAATCCATCCTTAGTCAATAGCCAATAACCGAATCCAGGACCTCTTTGGGTCAATATCAAAATCCGCAACCTCTCCGGGTTCTTACCAAGCGCAATCCACACTTGACAACCGTGGTCCAGTGTCCCTGAACGTTGAGTTAACCTCTCTGGGTTCTTGCCAAGCGTAATCCACACTTGACGACCTTGGTCTAGTGTCCCTGGACATAAGTAATGTCGTGGCTTAAGTCCTAAGCCGAATCCTGGTCGCTCCAGACCCTTGTTGAGCATAGTACATACTCAACGACCTGAAACAATGATCGATAATCGAGGGCCTAAGTCCTAGGCCGAATTCTGGTCACTACGGACCCTTGCCGAGCATAGTCCATACTCGACGACCTGAATGAGTCAATTTACCACGTTCGGGCAAAAAGACTCACCCCTTGCCAGGCATAATCCATACCCGATGACCATTTATCAAAAACCAAAAAGAATCCAATCAAAATCCAATCCAAAATCCAAATAAAATCCAAAAATCAGAAATCCAAACCAACATCCAAAACAGAAAACCATCCAAATGAAAATCCAAACCAGAAAGAAAACAAAACCAGGAGTTCAAACCAAACTCCAAAACCAAAACCAGAAAAACGAGTGTCCAATCCAAAAACAAAAGAAAATAGATTTTGCAAACCATAGCTTCACGGTGTATAATCATTCAGAGCATGCCTAAGGGCTATCTCCATCCCCGTACATGTGTAAATGACTTGGTTGCTTGCCAATGGTTTATTACTTATTTCATATTATCCTGGTCAATGGATAATCAATCGACCATCATTCCTGGGCCTCACATCGTCATGGTTTGGGGTAGGCGATGGTTGCTCCTGCTCCACCGCTACATTCCGTACCCCGACATACTGCCTCAATTGTCCATTCCTCACATGCTCCTCAATTATTTCCTTTAAGTGCCTGCAGCTGTTGGTATCGTGTCCATCCAAATCATGGAAGAGACAGTGCCTTCCTGATGCCCTTTCTCATTCAGAAGGTTCTTTCCTAGCTGGCCTTCGGTAAGGAAGGCGATTCCGGGTTTCCATGTATATCCGCTCCAGCGTCTCGTTTAATCCTGTGTATGTGGAAAACTTTGGATCCTTCCATCGCTTCCCAGCTTTTCCTGAATCATCGTCCAGCTTCCTCTTTCCTTTGTCTTTATCCGAGTTTCCGTTGGATGGTCCTCCACCCTCAGTCGCATTCACCTCTTTTAACTTTAAGTCCATACATGCATCTTCTTACCGAAGGAACCTTTCTGCTTCATTAAAGAACTCCTCGAGATCCAGCGGTGGGTCTCGTACTAAAGATACCTTGAAATCCGAATCCTCCCTGACTCCCGACATCGCCGCCATTAAAACCATCGATGGATCCGGCCGATCCATCGAAGCAACTACCGCATTGAATCGAGTTAGAAATGCTCTAAGCGATTCATCCGTCCTTTGCTTTACCGATGTCAACGTCATTACGTTCTTAGGCCTCTTGATATGAACTCGAAACTGCCCCAAAAACTTATCCACCAACTCCCTCCAAGTCCTGATAGATCCTTCTCCCAGCTGCCTGAACCACATCGCAGCTATGTCCGTTAAATATAAAGGGAAACATCGAGCCATTACTTCATTCGATGCCCCCAGCACTTCCATGTGTCTAGTGTATCTCATCAAATGATCAGTTGGATCAGCCTTGCCATTATATACCTCTACGCTAGGTAACTTGAACTTAGGTGGATTCTGAGCTATCCTGATTTCCCGAGCGAACGGACTCCTGTTCACTCCCTCCAAATCTCGATTGGTCAAGCCTCCACGCATAGTCTTCCTAATGATTTCTGCTAATCTAGCGTTGTCTGTCGGGGGTTGCCCCCCACGCTCCTAAGGGAACTCTGGCACATATTCTTCATGTGGCTCATTAGCAGCAACGTTGGCCCTAGCCTGTTGGACTCCTTCCAAAGGTCCTCCTGTGTTGGATCCTGTGGGCCTGCCCCCAAGCCCTTGTTGATTGCCTTCCGGTTCGGTATTCTGTCCTCCATTGGGTTCCGTAACCCTAGCTCCTTGCTCCATATTAACAGCCGCTGTGGCTGGTTCAAGGTTCTGTGTCCCTGCAGCTCTCATCTGCTCGAAGAAAGTCTGCATCATATCATGTTGACTCTTCAGCAACCTCTCATGCAATGAATTTTTCATAGCTTCCATTTCGTCTCTGGTAATGTAAATCGAAGCTTGTCCTTCTCCAGCTCCGGAGGATGCCTCTTGACTTCCTCCTTGTTGACTTCTCTCAGCTCTTTGCCTTCTACTTGTTTGTCGAGTCATGGTCTTTCAAATCTAAACTTCAAATCTTGCGTAGCGGGTGCTAGTCGTTCTCAGTGAAAGCACCAAAGTGTTTGCGCCAAAATTGGTCACAAACCCCAAGTATTGTGAAAGCACCAGTGTATGAATACAGATCAACAAATATTCAAACACAAATCTCAGATCTAAGCAAGCAACAAACAACAATCCAGAAATAACGAACAGTGACACACAATTTATAGTGGTTCGGCTATCTCCGGCCTACGTCCACTTCAAGGTTTTTATGATTTTATTGCTCGATGTCTGAAGATTACAATTTCTTATTGCGTAGTACAACAGACTTTATGATTATAATTTGAATCTAAGGCAGCAATGGTGATCTGGAGTAAATCTGGTAGAGTCTGGGCGCTCTTTAACTCTCAAAATTGTCTGCCCCCCTTTCTGAATGACTAGGGGCTCTATTTATAGGTATAGGAGGCTGATATTTCGCCTAAATTGAGGGGAGACCACTTCTGGCATGTGAGGGGGCCCACATGCCCGCTTTCAGGAAATCCGGGCCCACTTTGGGATCGATTCGAAGTCCATTCGAATCGATCAAGAAATTGTCCAATCGAGCTAAAATTTGGTGTGGACATTCTTCAACATGTGTGCAAGCTTCTGTGAAAATTTCATAGCATTTGGACTTGTAGATCTCAAGTTATGATCGATTCAAGATTGCATTTCCGGTGGACACGAGTGGTTCGAATCGATCCCTTCGAATCGATAGGGTCGAATCGATGGTTGATGCGTGCGAATGATGACATGGCGCGCGCACTTCTCGGGTTGATCCAGCTTTTTCTCCGAGTTTTACTGGGTCACTCCCACGTTTCTCGTCGCTTCGACTTAGTGGATTCGAAGTTCATGGATTCGAATGTATGCTCGTTCGAATCGATCACGCTATACCATATCCACTCGATTCGAAGCTACTCTCGCAGGATGGATTCAGAGCAAAGTCATAGGATGGATTCGAAAGACTTCAACCTGAAGGATACGAAGTGAGGTGGCATCATGGATTCGAAGTTGCTCGTCTGAATCGATTCGAATGAATGTTTTTCGATGGATTCGAACCAAGACTCTGTGCTGATGGATACGAAGATGTTGGTGCAAAGTCCATGGATTCGAACTGAGGTGTGAGGATGGGAATGATGGATTCGAAATAGACATCACCTCAACTCTTCGATGGATTTAAATAGTATATTTTTCCTACCTTGTATCGATCATATTTCCTTCATACAAACTCCGATTAACCTGAAACTTGAAACGTAGCCTCTCCTAGTCCTCATCATCATCTCCAATCGATTCCGTCCTGATCGGAGCTCGGTCAAATTTTGACGATATCCATTGCAGCCTTGTTTCCAATTGAACTCCAATCCTGATATCCAGCCAATTTGTTGATATTCCAGCTTTGACCAAAAAGCGGGATAACATGGATCACAATAAACCTTCAAACTACGTCCACCACAAGTACTCAATCTAACAACCTTCCCATCACAATCTAGTATAGCATCATACATCGTCATCCATTCCATGTGCAATATCAATCCAAACCTAGAAAATCCTAAGACAGAAGCATCACAATCGATCCCTAAAATGAATAATTTCAAACCCTTATATACCGTAGACAAATAAGCCGATCCACCTGTAGGGTTTAACACAACTACATGGTTCGTAACTATGTTAGTGTCTAAGTGTAACTCATCCACATGTCTACTAAAATGAAAGAGTGTGATTCCCCCATGTCAAATAAAGTGCAAATGGATAAACCAGATAGATTCAACACACCTTCAATCACGACCTTCTTTCCCTTATTCGAAACTCTCGGCGTACTCGAGTTGGGTATCGCGTCCAGTGCGTAAGTTGGGACCACCCGAGTAGAGGTCTTCTGAGGTGCTGAACACTCCCGCTTCATGTACCCGAACTGATTGCAATTGTAATACTTGATATTCGAAATATATGTCTTGCACTCCTTCACGGAAAGTCCCTTCTTGCCACACTTCCTGCAATGTATATCTTGCTTCTTGATCTTTCCCATGGGTCCAAATCCTCCCTTACATTGATTCTGTTGCTGTGCATTTCCTCCAATCTTCTTAGGTTCTTCCTTTGTTTCCTCCTTGGAGATGGTATTTAGCAAGGCATCTCCACTAAGTCCTCGTATGTTGCACCTATAGGAATGTGACTTAGAGCTAAACCTTAAAGGGGTTGGTTCAGCCCTTTAGCAAACTTTAAAGTCTTATTATGTGGGGTATTAATCAACTCCATCCTGAACCTAGCCAACTCGTTGAATTTATTGACATACACCTTTACTGACATGTCTCCTTACTTCAAATAAATAAACTTCTCTAATGCACTCCCTCTTCAGCTTTAGATAGAAACTTTATCTCAAACCTCTCCAAAATTTCCTACACTTGATCTCTCCTCCATCAGTCTCAACCTTAACTACCTTTCACCAACTCAGGGCCTCCGCTTATAACTACCAAGTAGCTACCTACCTCATCACCTCATTAGCAAGACCCATCAACCAAAACTCCTCTCACAATTATGAATCCATATCCTTGAATCTACATATGAATCAGTCCCCACGTACGACTTTCCTCCAAAGCTCGAAAAGTCCTTACATAACTTAGAAAAATCGGTGGCAGGTGGGCAGGCAGGAACTGCACCTGTCGCTCTTCTTATGGATCCTTTAGTGGGATTAAGGTCGGCTTGTTCCCTCGTTTGAAGATACCCGTGGAAACAAATTGGGATGTTCACGCCCGAAATCTCGACTGTGTCGCCTGAGCTAGAACATGCGGGATCGCTCATATTCAATCTGTGATTTTTAAGAATTTATTAGCAACTTTCCATAGATAGCATAGGCAAGGATAAGAGAGAGATTACGCGTATATAAAAAATTTGGAAAAATATTGAAATTTTTTATCTGTACATATATATACACTCACACACACAATTTGAAAACCCAATTTGAAAACTTTCTGGAAAAACATTTTGAAGAACCATTTTTTTTCAAAAACTTTTTCAAGTACGTTCTCTTAATGCGCCCCTATCCCTCAGGAATTTCAAACCTAGGCTCTAGTACCAAATGTGACAGCTCGCACCTCTTGACACCTCTTGACACGTCGAACCAAAGCGTAAGGTACTTTCGAACTTACGTCAGTGCCAAGAAGTACGATCTATCGATTTTCTTTATATTACAGAGACTAAGAATAAACAGATATGATCTAAGATATACTACACTTTCAAAACTCACAGTGGGAGGAACATAATGCAAATATAGGAAATAACCATCTCAGAAAATATCTCAAAACAAAATAACAGAAAACAGTACGTAGTCAAATACAGAGTATGTAGAAATACAACCCATAGTCTGATAAAATACTAAGTATTGATAAGATAGATGGTTGCATGAAGAGTAAATAAAAGATAAGTAACTCCTGTGATGAGATCGCCTCTCCATGTACTGAAATTGGGCCAATCACATGTTGCCCTGTCCTCCTATGGTAGGGAAAAGGAAAAGGGTAGTTCAGACAAAAGTCTAGTGAATGAGTACATGTTTAATATATGGTGATCATGTACAGTTGACTTTAATTCTACTCTATGTGGCCTAGGGTGCTAAACAAGTGTCTGTGTGTTCCTAGGGACCTTTACCTAAGGGTTTTATATAATACACACCTACACTGACATCTTTTGCAAGCTCCTACATAGATCGAACCTCGATAACCAACGATCGGCCACTTCTACTCCATATAGGGTCATCCTACTACTTTCCCGTGTGGGACTACATCCCATACTACAACTACACGTAACTATCTCTTATAGGCTTCCCTATTCTTTTCACATGGGAATAAATTTTCTACAACTATGACCACACGTACCCCTCTACGCATTAAGAGGGGAACCCAAAATATCGACTCACCGGTGTGTCTCATCGTTTGCATCTGTGTCCACCTCTCAATGGTAGTTTACGCATTTTATTGCATGTGTCGGGATCCATCAACAACACAGTATCACGTCGCATCAGTATCCGTGCATACCAAGAAACTCCCTTTGTGCCGGCCCACACACTTCATCAAGCATCAGTTAGTGTTGTGCGTCCACCACAGAACCTCCTGCAAGTGCCATTTGCGATAGAATTTCCCCTCACCGAATAGTCGACCCCATTGGTAAAGGGAATTTACCTAACCCCCCAACATCCTAGGGTCGTCTTATAGGGAACTAGCTTCCCTACTATCTCTAACATCTACATATGTATATAATATAACCATACATATTACTAATATTTTTGTTTCAACCTAAGCTTAGGTCGATGTTCAGACTATGCATTTAAGTAGTTTATCGGTCGACCGCTATATCTAACTGGTCGACCGCTTTTTATCGACCACTTGGGTTGAATGGTCGACCGATCACTATGTAAAATTAGGATTTTTGCATACAGTTTATTTGATGTTAATTTGTTATTGATTTCATACGTTCTGTGATTTCAACAGTAAACCCTAACCTTACAGTTTTTATCTTTTACAATTCTCATGGATCTAAAGTGATATTTGTCTCTTTTCAAAATCAGTTTAATCTAGGTTAACATCGATATAATCAAGTTATATAATAGTAGGTAAGGGAAATTTCTGTCTAATTAGGATGAGTTAACCTAGAATAACATATGTCTCTTAACCATTTTGTACCAATTTAATTTGTGAATTCAACTTAGATTTAAACAGTATAATTCTTAGATTTAGTTCTAACATCCTAGATCAGATAGTGTAAATTAAAGTTAAATACAAATAATTTGTTTTGTTAAAATGTTTCCACTCACCTCAGATCCAAGCTTGCTCCTAACTTCGCACGAAAACCCTGTTTGCTTGCCCTTTCTTAGATCCAATGTTCTTGAATTCTCTTATTTAATTTTATTTTGTTATTGAAGAATTTATAAGTGTAGAGGAAAGAATTTGACAGAGTTTCAATATACCGATGAATTTCTAATGAATTAGGGTTTAGGTTAGCTCTGTATTTATAGGGGTTTTAGGTTAATATGGAGCGTTGATTTTCCCTTGTAGAATATTTGCTTTCATCTCAGACACTCATCATTTACTTCACATGCAAGCGAAATCTTTCGTTCAATCACGCTCATCCAATCTTCGTTCAGATTTGTGACTTTCAATGTTAACTAATTGACCTCTTATAGGGTCTGATTGATCGCTACTGTTTGACCGTTGGACCCTAGGGGTTGACCACTTCAGTTGTTTTATTTTGGAGAGTTTTATATTTTAATTTATTCCATTTTCAATTTTTAAAACACTCATAACTTTTCCATACTAACTCCGATTACAAAGTGTTATATATGAAAATTGTACAGAAAATCACTACGAACATAATGGTGCAAGTTTCGTAGCCAAATTTGAACATTTATGAAAATTTATTTTCGCCCTTGTTTTATTTAATTTAATTCTTATTAAATTTATGCTTAAATTTTCGGGGTGTTATGCTTACACCTATGCTTTTGGTTCTTGTTGCAACAAAAGGCCTTACACAGTCTATCGAATATTCTTCCTAACCATTCATTAATAGGTTTTATCCTTAGTCATTTATTAAGCTACTTAAAGTTTTGAAACTATCCTCGGGCTTCTAAACCCAAAACCATCTCTGATATACACCACATTTCATAATGTTATAAGTACTTGTTTCGGCATCTTAAGCCTTAGTATTAACACTACCAACTAGAAGTCGATAAATTCTGGTATTAGCTTTCTACCAAAAGGTAATAGGTCTTGGCAATCGCTACCCACGGTCTTATATAGGGAAGCCTAGTTTATACCATAGTTTCATTTTGTCTTCAAGGAGAATTTCACTACTACGTTTTGGAAAGCACCTCCTCAACCTATAATGAATCTACCATCATGCATGTTCTTAATGTTTTTTTGCTTCTTTTGCTCAAGTCTTATACTTACTGTTCTTTAGTTCCTTTTTCTTTCGGTTCGGTTACTCTACCTTTGGCAATGCCTCTCGTTACAAATACATGTCTGCCTTTTGGACATCTGATGCCATCTTTACACGTAACAACACCTACTTTGTTCCGACTTTGTCCTTTTTCATTTATTATAATACTTTTCAAACTTATTCAGTATTAATTTTGGATCTGGTTTCTTGACCATTATTTAAATATTTTACTTGTTTAGATCGCCTACCGGCCTCTTATATTCCACCTTCGGCACCCATAAATTCCCCTTTGGCTGTAAGTATTTTAATTTGAAATCTGCTTCTAAAATTCTAAAAAATATTCAAAAAAATATATATGTACTTTCTTTTCAATAAATTTCACAAAATCCATATTTCTATCGATTTCTACAAAAAAATAGTTTCATAGATAATTCATATCTAATTATTTATTTATGGGAAAATTTTATGAATCAAAACCCATCTTTAAAAGTACGTTCACAACATCGTGTTAAATTTCCAGATCATTTTATGCTCAAGAAGCATAAGAACCCATCATAGGACTAATGGTCATACCTAGTTGTAAGAGAAAACATGGGTTAAGGTATATGTTACTCGCTAGATTTCTTAATTGACTTGATCTTAGATATTTTTTAGTTTTCTTAGTTTTAATCTTCCTATTATTTTCTTCTTTCTTAGGCCATTACCTCCATTAAAGGGTTTCAAAACCTTTGTTTTAGTTTTGAGAGAGACAGAGGGAGATGAATAAAAATAGGATAATGGTTAAGTTTATCATTCCATAACAAGTTGGGCTGCTGACCCTCATAACCACTTTCCCAATTTAATTCATTTTATTTAATTTCATTAAGTATTAACATAATAAGTAAATATACATATTATAATATATCATTATTTAACCCCATAATTGAATCATTTAAATCGATATTCTCGTAATTAATTCCTTACTTAATTATATATTAATTTATGAGGTTTGATACCTGGGTTCCACCTCGAATCAATTACATTTTTCGGAGCACTCTCCTTTTCCATTCCTAGCCACTACATCCACCTTGGTAAAGGCAACCCATGAACGTTGCAACTCATAGAGAATGAGGAGGTATTGGTGCTCCAAATGAAATACTGCTCAAATAATGTACAACCTATTGACAATGTCAAATCGGAGAAAGGTCATATATATTCTTATTTATTCTCATATAAACATGCACATATTTATTACTATATTTTATCTTCTATTTTCGGTGATGTTTGTTAAATAAAAAGTAATTTTAGTCTATATACCTATCTTTCATTATACAGAATTGTTTTTTATGCTTAAAAGGCATATAATATACACATATATGTATTAGGTATATAAACACACAAATATATGTATGTCAGAGTATATTTTTGGTAATAGTTATTACTTTTGAACCAAAAATAATATACGTATATGTAATAATATATATTAAATAATATTTGATTTTCGTTTATATTTTAACAAATAACTTTTTACATTTGCCATTTTGAACATAAAAAATTTATTTTAATTTTTATACATACATACATACATATATATATATATATCCGTATGGATATATATTATATCAAAAGGTTATTTAGCCTTATTGTAGATTAAATTAAAAAACTAATTTTAATTTTGTTTACAAAGTCAAAATATTTTTCAAATCCAAATTTACTTTAAGTTTTTAATCAAAATGTTTCTTAGTTGAAATTATTTAATACACACACACACACACACACATATATATATATATATTCATGTTTGCAACTGCAACATTTTTAAAGTAAATAATTATTAATTTTATTTTGAATAAGTCAAAAATATTCAATTTAAAATTTTAAACTAACATATACACACACACGCGACCGAAAATAAAATGATTACATACACATTCGTATATACATTATCTTTATTTATTTATTTAAACATTTTACAGTGAAGAAAACCTATTTTAATTACATAAATGTATCAAATTATTTTTATGTATATATATATTAAATATAAATGCGTTGTAAAATATTAATGGTCGAAAAAATTAATTTTACAATCTAAATTTTATATAATTTAATTATCGGTTTATTATATATATATATATATATCACGCTTTGTTATCTTATTGACCGTAAGACAAAGCGACTAATTTCCCCATGAGCCCCAATATAGGCTATTTGTATATATTGTTGTGATACTCATATCGTGGATATTAATGTCATAACATACCATATATAAAATAAATAAATTATATAAATTAATTTTAAATTAAATTATTGATAAATTTATTTCTAAATTAATAATAAATAAATATTTTAATTAAGTAAATTAAATTAAAATATTACATAACTCTCTTATTAATTAAAATAATAATTTGTTGAATATAAAAAAATATTTATTTACAAAAGCTTAGAATAAAGATTTTGTGCAATTTATTAAAAGGAAAAAAGTTAAATTTACTTTTTTAACCCCTTGTCAGTTCACCTGATTCAACAATGGTATCAAAGTCCGTATTTTGCTTGTATATTTAACCAAAATTAAGTACTCTTAGAAAAAGTCAAAGTATATGGATGTCTAGGAAATTATGTTTAAATTAAGGAGAAGGTTACTCTAATTAAGGACCCGATCTACTGGCCCTTATCTGGCTCATCAAAATGGCCATGTCTATGGTATGCCTTTATAGAAAACTTAAGGATTTTTGCTTCTAAGGTTAATTTAAATAAGCATACTTGAATATTATAAAATTAATTATTTAATTACATAATTTTATAAATGCAAATTTAAATTATTTAAAATTAAGTAATTATTTACATAATTTTATAAAGTTTTATAAGTTATAAATATAAAATTATTTTATATTTAAATAGAATAATATAAATGTTATATTTATAAATTAATTAAATCGTCTAATTAATAAAACATATACATAAGAATATATATATATATATAACTTAATAAATTGTAAAGTTTATAATAATTTTTTATGTATGCCTTTGTGTGTGTGTGTATTATGTATGAATAAAATGAAAGGTCAACGCAAATAAAACCCATTGACTTAAGGGAGTATAAATTAGATGTATATAAAAGTTATATGATGTCATGAGTAAAAATTGTTATACTCATCTCCCTTAAATAGTAGTACATAATTATTTTTTAAATTATTAATGTTTCTATTATTTATAATATATCTAGAGTATCTTACATATTCATGGTTATAGAGCAAACTAAAGCTATAAAATATCTAAGGTGACGTTTATATTATCACTAGATAAGTAAGAACGTTGTATAACTTTATTAAGCAAACTCAATGGTTACAATAAATCCCCTTAAGATATCATAAAATAATGGGTTTAAGGTATCCAATATGCTTCATGTTTGAGAAAACTCAAGATCCTAAAGCTGATAAGGAGCATAGTTAAAATTATAATAGGAGTTGTATATGAGATATTACCAGTAAAGTGTTACTTATCGTTCATAGAGGCTATAATTTGTTGGGCAAACTCAACATCGTAGTGACTTGATAAACGGATCTAACACCAACTAAAGGACTTTTTGAAATTCACATATCCCTTTTAGGGGTTTTGAGAGATGCAAAATTTAGTTGGAGCCTTATTAGATAAATGTAATAAATCAATCTAATAAGTATAAGAACATATGTTATATTAAAATAATCTACTAAAATAAATTTGCATAGTTAAAATAATTGATAAATTTATTTATCGATTAAAATATACCAATTGAACCACATTGAAGTTTGATAAAGAAAGGTAATATGTACTTACCAATAAATCCTATGCCCCATGCAAGAGTCAAAATTATAAAACCATTAAAAAGATTTGTATATTGGTTACTTTAAGTGTTTATTTGCCTAAGACTATATATTGTCTTTTTTGAGTTATGAACTATAAATGAGTATAAGAGTATGGGTATTAGATCCATATCCAATCACATATAAAAGTTGTAATTAGATATAGATTTCGACTGTATATATATAATATAAATACTCACTACCCCTGAATCTTTGGCGATCTATTTTCCTGCATTCTCATTCTTAGTGATAATATTTCTCCCCCTTTGTCATCGACAAAAAGGAATAAAAATGTAAAAGTATGATGTATAGATATATATTATGAAGGACACGAACATTCACATATTATAATATTTCAAAAAAAGTCTTGAAATAATACACAATCTTCTTGGTTTTGAATGTTTTGGTGACCTAAGTTAAGATTAACATAGAATAGTTTGACCATAATTTGGTTAATTTTATGCTTATTTTCGTCAATATTGAACAAAGACTCCAAATTGCTCCTACAAGCCAATTCTTGTTTATGGTATGGAGAAAAATCAGCAAATTTTACAAACGAACCTTCAAAGATCCGGGAATGTTGCATTCTCCTCCATCTTCTAATTGCGGTATCATCGAAGAGCCATTGTTGAATTTTCTCATTGGAAGGAGGTTGGGAGGATGAAGATGCTTGTCCTTTTCTCTCTGGAGCCATTTAATTTGATTGTTTGGAGGTAAAAAATGAATTTTTGAAGATCTAGGGTTTTTAGAAAAGTTGAAAATATGAAATGAAAGTGAAGAGAGAAGGGGAAAGTGAAGGTTAAAAGGTGAAAAAGTGAGTGGGTAGGAGCAGTAATTTTGCTCAGATCCATGAATCAGTCGACTGAATCTGTGGTTCAGTTGACTTAACCTGAAATTCAAAATTTTTGAACTTCTGGTTCAGTCAACTGAATGCCTGATTCAGTTGACTGAATATGGGTTATATAGATTTCGTCTTCTGATCCAGTCGACTGACCCTGCTTTTAAAAAAAAAATATTTTTAGTGTCAGTCGACTGGTACCATGGTTCAGTCGACTGACCTGGGTTAATTTTCCTAATCAATTTTGTGTTGAGTAATATTTTATATATTTTCATACTTATGAACTTTGTAAATTTATTTATGAATATTAGAATTAGTATATATGTTGATAATACGAAGGAGAAGAAATGAATTATTCCAAAAAAATTGTACATACTTTAGTTAAATTATTCGAAAAATAACAATTAATAACAACTACTCTTATTTTGAAGGGCTAGGAGTTTTGTAGCCCTGTAGTTGTTTGCGACGAACATTTGATGCTTCATTTTGATCCCATGTATTTGGTGAGACAGGTGGTCGTGGCGGAGATGAGGTAGAAGGTCGTCGAATAGGCGAAACGGCGTTTTCGTCTATTGGATGTGATGAAGCACCGCAAAATTTCATAGCAATGTGTTCTATAATTCCTAGACGCCTCGAGTTGATCTTTTGCTCGTAATATATTTCACATTGAAGCATCAACGATTCTTGTTGATAGTGATGCAAATCATCTATCTTTTGTTTAGTAGTTGGAGAGACATCAAACATCATCTTCTTTCCTTTCTTTTTCTCCGGAGTGTATTCCGTATGACCGTGAGAAGTAAAAGGTGGTGTAGAATGATGGACGGGTGTTTTTGTTGGTGAATCGGAAGTTATGATTTCTATGGAGTTAGTAGAATGAGAGGAATTTGACATAATGAAAGGATTTTGTATTTTTGTTAGTTTAGTTGTTTGTATGAAAATCAGAGAATAAGAATGGTTGTTTATAGATTATAGAGGAGAATAAAAAGGATAATATGAATGGATTGTATTGTTTTAAGCTACAACAAGGTTGTTAGTTAGGAATGATAATTTCTAATCTGGTGGTTTTTTGTTATTTGTGATTTACTTATGTAAATATAATATGTTTGTTTATACATCAATCATATATATAAAGATAAGTGTTAGACACAATTTAGAGTATAGTTGTTACCATATAAGAAAATCCCTGACCTGGATCATAATGAAAATAATTAATAGCTCAGGTGGTTAAGACATCTGGGTTATTCACAACAGGTCATAGGTTCGAGTCTCAGCATGGTCAGAAAAATGAATTTTTGTCAAAAAAATTTATATTTGAGTTTTGGTCTAAAATTACGTATTTTATCATAGTAGAACTATTTATATATCTTTTATTGACATTATACCGAGTTCTCGACGTAATTTTATAAATGTATTTTCTAATAACGGTTTTGTAAAAATATCAGCTAATTGATTTTCAGATGGAACGAAATCTAAATTTATCACATCTTTCTCTATATTGTCACGTAAAAAATGATGTCGAATATCTATGTGTATAGTTCTAGAGTGATTCACTAGATTTTTAGATAGATTTATTGTACTGGAATTATCACAGTAAATTGTTGATTTTGGTAAATTAACTCTAAAATCTTTAAGTGTCTGTTGCATGTAGATTACTTGTGCACATGCTAATGCTGCAGATATATACTCTGCTTCACAAGTTGATAGTGAGACACAATTTTTTTTGCTAAACCACGATATTAACGATTTACCAATGAAGTGACACGTTCCGCTTGTACTTTTTCTATCCGTCCGTGATCCTACGAAATCAGCATCGCTATATGACACTAACTCGAACGAGTAATCTTTTGGATAGAAAAGTCCGAAATCTTTAGAATTACTAAGATAACGTAGTATACGTTTTATGGCTCGTAAGTGTGATTCTTTTGGGTCAGCTTGAAATCTCGCACATAGACATACACTCATCATTATATCTGGTCGACTAGCTGTTAGGTATAATAATGATCCTATCATACTACGATAAAGTTTTTGGTCTACACTCTTGCCATTTTCATCTTTATCAAGATGTGCTGTTGTGCTCATAGACGTTGGTTTAGCAGAAGTGTTTTCCATTCCGAATCGCTTGATAAGATTATCATAGTATTTTTCTTGATTTATAAATATCCCATTTGAAACTTGTTTTATTTGAAGACCGAGAAAATACGATAATTCTCCCATATGAGACATTTCGAATTCACTAGTCATTATTTCAGAAAATTCTTTACATAATTTATTATTAGTCGAACCACATATAATGTCGTCTACATATATTTGAACTATTAAAATATCATTTTTAGAATGTTTTATAAATAGAGTCCGATCTACTTTTCCTATTTCGAATCCTGATTCAATTAAATAGCTTTTAAGACATTCATACCTAGCACGTGGTGCTTATTTTAAACCATATAAAGCTTTCTTAAGTTTATAGACATGATCTGGATATTTTCATGAAAAAATAAAGGTGGTTGTTCAACAAAAACATTTTCTTTAATATAACCATTTAAAAATGCACTTTTAACATCCATTTGATAGAGTTTAAAGTTATTAAAACACGCGTAAGCCAGTAAGATTCGTATTGCTTCTAGTCTAGCAACTGGAGCAAACGTTTCTTTATAGTCTATTCCTTCCTCTTGATTATACCCTTGTGCTACTAATTTGGCTTTGTTTCGGGTTATATTTCCTAATTCATCTGCTTTGTTTTATAAACCCATTTAGTTCCTATAATAGTTTGATCGGTCGGTCTGGGTACTAGTTCCCAAACTTCATTTCGTTCAAACTGATTTAGTTCTTCTTGCATTGCAATAATCCAATTTTCATCGGATGATGCTTCCTTTATACTCTTAGGTTCTATAGTAGAAAGAAAAGCTACATGACCCATTAAATTTAGTTGATTTCTAGTTTAAACATTTGAATTTATTTCTCCAATTATATTTTCTATACGATGATTTCGTAAGATTCTTGGAGGAGATCTTATTGTATTGGTGATATTATTTTCTGAATTATGAATGATGTTTTCATCTTCTCTAGAATTATGAATAATGTTTTCATCTTCTCTTAAATTATTGGTTTCTATATTCGTGTTATCATTTAGTAAATCATCGTCATCATTAAAACTTGAAATATGTGTAAAAATTTCATCAAAAGATATGTAGAGTGTTTCTTCAATAGTATTAGTTCGTTTATTGAAAATTCGATAAGCTTTGCTTCGATCCGAATATCCAAGAAATATTCCTTCATCACATTTTGAATCAAATTTACCAAGATGATCTTTGGTATTTAACACAAAACATTTTGATCCAAATACTTTAAAATAAGATATGTTTGGTTTTCTACCGTTAAAAAGTTCATAAGATGTATTCTTAGTGAGGGGTCTAATAGATACACGATTTAATACATAACAAGCAGTTGCAACGGCTTCCGCCTAGAAATGTTTTGGTAACGTGCTTTCATTTAGTAAGGTTCTAGCACATTCTTGTAGAGTCTGATTCTTTCGTTCTACAACTCCATTTTGTTGTGGAGTTAAAGGAAACAAAAAGTTATGAAATATTCCTTTCTTTTTACAATAGTTATCAAACAGTTTGTTTTCAAATTCTCCTCCGTGATCACTTCTAATATTCTTAATTTTAGTACCTTTGAAATTTTGAATTCGTTTAACAAATGTTTTGAAATTCTCAAAAGTATCACTTTTATTTTTCATAAAGATAGTCCACGTATATATAGAAAAATCATCAACTATTACAAACACGTATTTATTGTGATTTATGGATTGAACTTGGGTTGGTCCAAATAAATCCATATGAAGTAATTCAAGTGGTTGTAATGTTGAAATGACCTTTTTAGATTTAAACGAAGATTTAGTTAATTTACCTAATTGACATGCGTCACAAAAATTATTAACTTTAAAACTCATCTTTAGTAATCCTTTTACAAGATTATTTTTAGAAATTTTATTTATAGTTTTGAAATTGATATGACAAAATCGTTTGTGCCATAGCCAAGGATCATTTTCTTTGGCTATTAAACACATGTCCGAGTTATGATTAACTTTCATATTTAAAACGTAAATGTTTCTATCTCTATTTACTTCGAAAATAAGATTCTGATTTTGATCGAAGATACTACATTTATTCTCAGAGAAGTATATATTCTCTTTTTGTCGTAGCAGTCGTCGAATCTGTATGTCGTAGTGATAGCTTCGTGTCATGAATCAAAACCAAGTCTCAACACTAAGAACTACAAAAAGACCTAGGAATTCGATAATTGAAATTTTAGTTTTGATTAGTTTACTTAGTGTTGTTTATTTGGTATCCCTAAAATATTAAGGATGATTGAGTGTGTTCCAGTAAAAAATTCGGTGCAGTTTTATAGTAAAGGGTTACATATTTAATGGTTAGACCATTTGGAATAAAAAACAAAATTTTGAGAATGTTTAGTATATAAGCATAGTGAGAATGAAGAGAGTGAATGGTCACTTCTGGGTGATGAAGAGACATCAGAAACACAATCGTTTACATTATATGTCTTAATATGGAAATAAGAAACATATTTTCTTTTCCAAATATATTTATATTATAAAAATTAGTTTCCATAAAATAAATTTCTTTGTTCAAAATGTTTAATCTAAAACTCTTAACTCTAAATTAGTTATAGTAAAGGAAATAAGTTGCTCATGGTAAGTGGCATAATGGAGCTTTATATTTCAAATGTTGTTATTGTAAAAGTGGAAATAGTAGGAGCATACCATATAACACATACTAATGAATGCCTTAAGTTTTGAAAGATTATTTTCAAGTATGCTGAATATTATTTAATTTTTGGATTATAGACTAATTCGTATATTTAAGAAATGATTCTTTAATAATATGATTATGAATCATATGATATTTGTGAATTTTATCTTGAATAACTATAGGCAAAGCACCGATTCGATGGGAGTGACAAACTAATGAATCTCGTCAGGCTAATACATGTAGATGTATATAGTCAAAAGTCCTATAATACCAAAAGTGAATCCAGGTACTTTGTAAAATTCACCAATGAATTATCTAAGTTATGAACATATGTATTTGATACACGAGTTATGTATTTATGACAAGTTCATGGAATATAAAATGGAAGTTGAAAACAAAATGTGCTAAGGGAATAAAACAATTCGATTTGATCAAATATGTGAGTATATCAAAAAGGATTTCAGCAGGACCTAAAATTGAATAAGTTTCATAGAACATTGATGTGTTCTATTATGGAAAATAATAAATGAAAATAGATGGTGCAAAGAAGGGCTCAGATGTGCATGCAATAGGATCGTTAATACTCAAAGTATTTTCTAATGTACTCATAAGCAAGGGTATTGTGAGGACGCTCATTGGGTACTTAGTCGGTTACCCTGGATCAATTGCATGTTCCGTGGATCATTGTTGTGATCTAGTATCAGTTATGGGTTGGTATTTGGGTACACAGAAAACCGAGATTTTTCCATTAATCCTTGGCAGTTGATGGTCATACGAGTTATCATATATCCAAAGCACATTGAGTGGTAGTGAGTATTGGTTGATGGATGTTATGTTTTCCACATTTCTTTGTCACTCTAGGGATATTACATGATGTAGGTATCCTAGAGATCGATACTTAAACACCTGATGGTGTACCAGGATGTTTGTACATTTTATGATGATAGTAGATGATAGGTTAGCATATATTATTATGTGCTAACTATTTGGATGCAGGGACATGTCTGGTATGATTGTCTATACCCTAAGTCCTATAGATTATATAGACTTTCATGGTATTTTGAGACTATTTATCGCTCCCATCAGACTGTTGTTTAACTTAAGGTTTTATGCTTTACTTCTTATTATCTCGGGCACTCTTAAATGAGTAGATTAGATAGCAGGTGTAGAGAATACATGAAGAATTGCAGATGGACTAGTAGGAGGCGCTTTCTCGTATTTATATGTGGCTTACTATTGCTTATTCCATTGTGCAACACTATGGATCCTAGATAGTGTTGGCTATTTTATCTAGAGATAGTTATCTTGAGTTTATTTCCAATGGTATAAACTCTGCTATTGTTTTGTATAATTTTGTGAACTTGTGCGCTTTGATATTTGTGGTTCATTTAGTTATTACTATTCCACATGTTTTATATATATGATAATTATTACATTTTATTCAATGCGCTGTGAGATATACGATAGTTTATGTGATTGTTTTATTTACTTTACAAACCTCGACAATTGTCCTACATCAGTAAGACACCATAACAGCTCACACTTTGGGTATATTGAGTGCCGAAAGAGTAAGGCGGTCATCACATTTGGTACCAAAGATTAGGTTGCATAGTTAACTTGAGTTGATACTGTGATCCATTAGAGATAGGGTAGGAATTATCACCTTATAATGGATCAAGAGTATATAAGGGAGCGTACTTGTTATATATTTTGATTTTCAAAATTATATAGTAGTATATATAATATATAAGTTGCATTGCACACATGAGTACCATTGATGTGGTTCTTCTTTATGTGAGACCAATCATTCTTATTATAGATTAGGAATGATCTGGCATACAAGAAACACTACTAGGAATTTCACTCATGGAGTTGAGGAGAAGGCTGGATCGGGGAATCCTAATGCTAATTTACAAGATATGTTCGTTGAGATTGTGAAAAACATGGTTCGAAATGACCAAATTGCTCCAAATGATGATGGTGCTCAAGTGCAGGCATCCAGTGTCGACTTTGCTGAGTAGAAAGAGATTATTCTAACTTGGAAGGAAGGCCGTTCATTGGAACAGATTAGGGTGTTGAGACGCAAGACTGGATGGATACTTGCAAGAGGATCTTCGATGACTTGGAGTTAGACGATGCTATAAGCTAGAGGTCGGGCTCTAGATAACTCCAGGGATGGACTGTGAACTGGTGGATTGCCCTTAGAGTTGTGCTTCCAGTGATCATTTTACTTGGGATTAGTTCATAGTTCACTTCAAGTAGAAGTTTATCCCAGCTGTTCCGAAGTTGGTTCTGTTTAGAAATTTCACCGACTTGAAGAATGGCGATATTTTTGTGTCAGAGTATGTGGTCGAATTCGATGTTCTATCAAAATACTGTCAATCTTTCATTGATACACCACTTAGAAAGATGAAAAGTTTATCACCGGGTTGAACTATCATCTTGGGAAGCGATTGATTGGTCATATTGATGGAAGCTTCAAGAAGTTGATCAAAAAGGCTTTACGATACGGAAGCATGTACCCAATGCAGAAGGACTGTCCTGAACCAGCTAGGCAGGGGAAAATAATGAAGGCATATGCATTGAATTCCGTTCTAACTTCATCAAGTGCTCCAACGGTAAAAGAGAAGGGCATTACTATCTACGACATGCATTCTATTTATGGCGATCATATATGTGTTTGCTTTGATACCATAGGTTTCACGTTCCTTCATATCTAATGGTTCGATAGATAGATTAGGATAGAGACCCGAGATAGTTGACCGACCTTAAATTGTGACAAACCTATTAGGGGCTCAGCTAGCCCATACATGGTTGGTTGAGACCTAGTGTTTTCTAGTTATGCATGTTCTTTTGTTTATGTTCTGGGTTTCCATTGGGTTCAGTATTATTCTGGTAATGGACTGGCAGAAGAGGTACTGAACGGTTGTGGACTGTGAGAGGCCATTGGTGACTATTGGGATCGAGGATGGGTGAAAGCAAAGTTAGGTTTCCCACCATAAGGTGAGGTGATGGTTAGCTTTCTATATTTTCTAGAGATCCCAATGACGAATTGTCATCTTTTCTTATAGCAAGGGAGTATCCGAACATATTCAATGAGGTGATCGAATTACCACTACATAGGAAGATAGAGTTCTGTATTGATCTGGTCAGAGATACTTGACTAGTAGTTATGCCTTTAAGGCATATGGCGCCCAAAGAGCAAAGCGAACTAGAGGTGCAAGTGGATAACCTATTAAGGCGAAGGTTCATTCGTAAGATCATATTTGAGTGAGGTGCACCTATTGTGTTCGCCACTAAGGTGGATGATCTCTAAGACTCTATGTCAATTACCGTAAGTTGAATAAAGTGATTAAGAAGAACAAGTATCCATTCCCGTGTATGGGTGACTTGTTCGAGCAGCTCTATAGTGTGAGGATGTTCTCTCAGTTGGACCTTATGATGGGGTTTCATCAGCTGAGGGTAAAGGAAAGTGTGTCGATTATAGCATTTTGTACGCCATCTAGATTTTGAGTGGTTGCTTATGCCATTCGGGCAAACCAATGTACTGGCATACTTTGTTGGCCTAATGAACTATGTTTCGAGGGATCATTTGAGTAAGTTCATACTTGTTTTCATTGATGATATTCTCGTTTATTCACAAACGAAAGAGGAACACAAGGCACGTTTGAGGATTTTATTAGAGGTTTGGGAAACACTAGCTGAAGGTGAAATTTTCGAAGTGTCACTTCTGAAGAAGGGAAGTGAGATTCTTGAGTCACCTTGTTTTGGAGGAGGACATTGTTGTAGATCCTGCAAAGGTTGTCGTAGTCCAAGATTAGGACATACCCAAAAGTGCCAGGGATGTGAGGAGTATCCATGGATTGGTGGGATATTATAGACGTTTTACCAAGGACTTCTCAAAGTTAGCGGCACCGTTAACCCATTTGATGAAGAAGGACCGGATTTTTATTTAGGACTTGAGGTGCGAGCATGCGTTTTTGAGTCTAATAGAGAGGTCGACGAGTGCACAACTATTAGTCATTCCGAGTAGGACTAGGGAGTTGGAAATATAATCAGGGTTCTATGATACTGGTCTAGGTGCGATATTAATGTAGAGGGGTAAGGTTGTCGCATATGCTAGTCGACAATTGAAACCGCATGAAATGAAGTATCCAACTTATGATTTGGAGTTGGTGGCAATAGTACTCACTTTGGAGATTTGTAGGCACTATCTATTAGAAGAGAGTTTGGGATGTTCGTTGGCTCCACATTGTTGAAGTACCTCTTCTCCCAAAAGGATATCAACCTTCGCCGGTAGTAATAATATTTTTGAAATATCAAGTGCTGTATGATTCCAAGATATAAAGTAAATGTCTTGACTCGCATATACCAAGGCACATATACGATTTTAAAGAAATGTGAGATTTTGCAATTTGGAAGAAAATTGAAAACGAAGTGAGATTTGGTTCTTTTCAGTCATCACTTGGATTGAATGAACTATCTTATTAAGTCAATTTAGTGACTTTTTGTGCATAACCTATTTTCAGTGCCTGATACATATGAAAAATAAGTGAAGATTGCACAACTTAGTCTATGAGTTTGTGTTAGGATAGTATAAAGTGACACCTTAGATTCTTTTATTTAGGATTTATTAGGTTCATTGTTAGTTACATTTTTTTTATTTAGCATTTTAGTTGAAGTAATATTGTGATCATTGAAGTTAAGGCATCGTCCGTCTATGACGTTCTTAAATAAATGGTGATGAAGTATGGGTTTCGCATAGGTATCCTAACAGTTTGTCCACTTAGAGCAGAGGCACCATCTATTATCGTGTTGTCATGCCTATGGACTTAAAAGAGGAGTTTAGTGAGGAATGTCAAAGGATATGAAGAGTTATTCCACTGGCCAAGGATGAAGAAACATGTAGCAGTGTATGTTGCAACGTATTTGATGATAGAGATATGCCAGAAGTGCAGTTTATTTAAATAAAAACAATATTTGGACATTATATGATTAGAGACACCTTAGTGATATGCAATGAAATGGAAACTACATGAGATAAGAATGCATAAAAGTTTGTAGTATGTGGCATAGCAATTGAGATATGTTTTATGGGAAATGTAGTGTCATCGATTGTTGGCCCTTTCTCGATCGTATAGAGAGCAGGGAATTCAACATGTTGAGTGGGTTTCTTGAAAGTTAACGGCGGTTCACAAGATTTTTATTTATCCTATTTGTGAACGTACATATATGATTTAGCTGGTTATGATAGAGCCTAGTCAGCTTGATGGGGTGAATGTAGAGACAGAGTCTAGAAGGCAGTGTAAGCATATTCGCGTCTTAGATCTTGATTTGATTCAAAGTAAGAATAAAAAAATGGAGTTGGTCCAAGTATGACAAGGAAAAGGTTTGGATGGATGTATGTGTGAACTTGAGCAAACAAAGAATCTAGTTTTCCATCATAAGCTCTCTTCCAATAAGTTCCCATTTTAGTTAGTTTGTAGGTTAGTTTGCTCACTTAGTCATTTGGTCGTTTGTATGTTTACATGGTTGCTTTAGCTAGCTAGTTGGCATAGGCATGTATGGATGCTGGGATTGGTTGTATGCCCGTTCTTATGACATGTTTTTATTGTTATGGCTGCTTTGTTTGAAATTTGAATTATAATAGTTTGGTTTATACTGTGTTGGTTTGTGTACATATATATATGTATACATTCCCACATAGGATAGATACCTATATTTAGGTGCCCTAATTTATGCTATATGATTATATATATGTCATTTATTGTTTTTTTTATTTGGCTTGTTTATGGACTTGGTTATCTACTCAAACTTTGATATGGATGTATGGATGCACTCATATCACATCGTATCATCCTATTATTACTTATCATATGTATTACATACTCTTAGTTATATTTTGCTTATGTTGTATGATGGATACTGAATGAATGCAACTATGTTTGTTTTGTATGTTTGTATGCTAAAAAAGGAGTTGCATTGTCCGTCTCTTGGAAGGATGAAATTCTTTTAAGAGAAAGAGAATGTAATGCTCCGTAATTAAATAATTAAAGTAAAATAGTCAAAGTAGTAATTTTTCTTAAAGGGCAAAATATTTAAATTTTACAAGAGCTAGAACTAGGCTTTATGACATATTCCATTACGTTCGAGATACCATTTACAGGAAAAAATTATAGATTCCTTGCTGTATTTGGTTAAACATACTAGAAATTAGAAGAAGTATAAACCAATGACATTTTCGTAGTATAATGGTTACAAAATTTTTGGCTAAATATGTGTTATTTCCAACCTATAAATAGAAGTAGAAACAATATTTTCTAATCCTCTTTTAACCTGAACATCTTAAAACTAATCTCCATCAAATTCTAAGCATCTCAACACGAAAATCTCATTTTTTTTACTGTTTCCTTTCTTCTTTCACTTCTCTCTTCTCCACCAAACTTTAAAAATTCATAACGTCTCTATTTCTCAATGGATTTCGATAAAACCAGTGGAAAATTGAATGATGCAAAGAATACTATAATCTCTTGTCAATTTGGGCAGAATTTGTAAGATCGGAGGCTTATAGAATCTAGAAAATAAAGAAAAATGATGAAATCACGCATAACATTTTCATCCTTCTCCATCAAACTTCAAAATGGCGTATCCCTCTCATTTCTTAACGGATTTTGATGATCCACCTATTAAAATGACCATGGAGAAATGTACTACAATCTAGTAAACGAATACTGGTGTATTTATAGGTTTATTGCTGCAAAAGGAATAAGACAATGAAGGCTGTGTTGAGTTCTTCTTTTGAGAGTTTCCATGAGTGGGAATCTTCCTTTTTAGTTATATATTAATAAGACATAGTAATTCATACCTTATAGTCTTATATAAAATTATAAATGATGAGACTAATAATTAAAAAAATGATTTTTTAATACATGATTAGGAAGTAGTATCTATGACTAGATAATTAAAAAAGCGAGCTTTTTATTGTAATTAGACAAATTTTTATCTTTCCCCAATTAAAAAAAGTGTAAAACACAAAAGTCTCCTAAATTAGATATATCAAAACTGTATTTTTCGACGATACGAATCCATTGTTGGTGTTCGTTCTATGATATAAAGTAATATTATAATTTATAAAATTACAACAATACCCCTGAACTTTAAACGGTTTTATCTTTTGGATATGACCTTCGTTTCATGTGCAGTTCACAGCATTGGGATCATGGCGAAACGAGGAATGTTTTGGTATATTATTTGGTATGTTTTAAGATACTGTAGAAAAATGTCTTATTTTAGTAGGTTTGTTATATGAGATGGTTTTACTAAGACGTATTAGTGCACATATAAGAAGATTAGTCCTCAGTTATACTAGTGGCGTTTTGCGAATATGGGTTGGGGCTTGATCATGTAGCTTCATAATTAGTAGGGCAATGATGAGTTTTTGACTTGATCCCAGTAGTGTTGTAGACTGCTAGGCGAATGTCTAGCATAGACCTGACCTCAATCATCACGTGCAATTTCCATGACAGAGTCGCATACAGACTACATAAGTTGAGACGTTGAAGTCAATAGTATGGCATATAGTAAGAGTCACATGCATTTTGGTGGGGTTGGTAACGTTTGGCGATGACGAGTTGGGACTTCAAGCCTAATAGTGTCATAGTTGTTGGTCATGAGTTTGGATTTTGAGCTCAATAGTATACATACGATCTGGAAATAGCGCAGCGAGACACATGGATCTTTAGTAGCAAGTCGCATATGACTAGGCAATAGGAGGTTGATACATTTGGATCTCCAGTAGCGGGGTCACGTACGACTTGGAGATAGTGGTAGAGACATATAGTTCCTTAGTAGCGCGTCGCATGCAAGTTGAGAATTTGGACTCAATCATGTGCATATGATTAGACATAAGATATATTTTAGTGAGACCTTAGCATATTGTGTCACTGTAGTATTATTGTGTTTAGCTGACTTGTTGGGTGCAGGTGACAAAAGATAATGTATGGTTTTCGAACATAAGTGTTGTTTTACTAGCTTACTAGTATTATACGCTTACATGATACGTTTCACTACAAATGTAAGTCAGACCTCCTCTATCATTATCTTCTTTTTAATTATACTCTGATAGATCGATAGAGAGGACTAGTGGTGACTTAGAGGACGATTGTGCAATTGTGACGTGCATTTATTTATCTACCAACTATACACTATTTCTTTTATATTAGTTATTCCCAAGCATTAGACTATTTTTCATTAATGGTGTAAAAGATGTTGTATTTGGAGTTTATTTGATATTATGTTATTTTATTTAGCTGGGATTTTATTATTGATTATTTTATATTATCCCTTCCTTTGTGAGTTTCAGAAAGTGTAAAATACTGTAGATAGCTCTGTGATATATTTTATATTTTACCTCAAAACGATCCACCGTTTGTGAGTTTACAATGTTCACGTCATTTTATGCATGAATTTGGACGTAGTAGTTGGTGGGATGTTTTAGACACACCCTAACTCTTAGTTTTGATATATCAAGTTGTAGATGAAATTCATTGAAGATTTTCTTTGTTTTCCAAAGAGCTTAAGAGTATTAATGGTGGAACTACAATAAATGAGTAAAGGTGAAAAAGGAGCTCCCCACATCTTTTTATATCTTTTGGACATTAATCTCAACTGTTCGATGGATTGGGTAGGAAACAGATCAGATCGCGAAATCCCAATCAAATGTGTCATCTAATCATACGTTTAGTCGTCAAAATTGCTTTTAAACATGAACCATCACTATGACTTGGAACATGCCATGTGTTATTCGCAATAGTTACGAATAAGATAAGTCTACCCATAAAGAAGAACTTGAGGGTAGATATTGTTTGTCTTCTCCCTAAGTATAATCAGGACCATCTTATCCAATGCCCAATAGAAAAGGCCTTCTTAGCAAGCTTTCGACCAAGATCTCGCATAGGTTCAATGTATGTCAATCTACCTAGTCTCACTCTTAACGCTTATCCACCTCATCATCCCCACATGGAGCTCTATTCATATCTTCTTCGAAAACAATGGCCACCCTCAAGCCTTGTTGAGCATCATCTCTGAACCATCTTCAAGACACCTTCATGGGTTGGTCGCCATCATATTAGCTGTCCAAATAAAGCTAAGCCCCAAACATGTACTTCCATGTGCCATGTCCGGTCACGTTCTTACCTATTCAAATTCTCTTACCAACCAACATTCTTACCACCTCACCTTTTCATATGCACACTGGGATCTCTCAGAAGATCTTAACCACTTCTGCCAATAAAGGTAGTGACAATGCATTGTTCTCTTAACAAAAGCGGCAAATACGTGTTATTCATCTGATAAAAGACGTCACTATGAGATAATGATGAAACAACCACTATGCCACAAAGTGAATCAGACAACAATGATCACACAACACATGGTTGATTTTCTGTTATTCCACTTTTTCGCACAATACATGGAAAAATCATCTGTGGAGTGACACAATAGCGATCAGACAACATTTGTTTTCAGATAATACTTGTCCGTTGTTTGACTGAAATTATCAAAAATTTGGCTTTGGCTCCTTATTAAAATTTGAGTTTCCCCCTCAATATTCACCATATTATTTCATGGTCGCCTTTGTTCCAATTCGTTCCCTCTCTCTATTCTTTCGTTTGTAAAATAAAAAAATGGCATTCCAATTTGTGGCCGCCTTCGTTCCTCTCAAAACTCTTGCTTCTCCCTCTCAATTTTAGAACCTGATAATCTCTCCCACTTAAAATATGGGTTAGTGAATTAGGGTTTCTTCCAAATGCTTGCTTCAGGTCGCTACTTTTGTCTTCAAGCTACCTTCAAAAATTATTGTTTCACAATCGATTGCTTTCGTGAGTCGATGGTATCTGAATTCAACTACTCGGTATGATATTTGCTCCTTGTTGATTTGTTGCGTTCTCGACTTTTGATGTTGCGAGTTAAAAATTGGTATGCCAATGATGATTTTGGGTTATTTATAGGGATTAAAACCCTATATTTCGTGAATACGGGTATGCTTGTGGGTTTGGTTGCTTTATTACCGATTTCAAAATCTAATAGATGTTAGTATTATCTGATTTTCAGATTTTGCACTTGAGCTTGCTATCTAGTTTCTAATTGCCCCATGCTTATCTGAGTTTTCGATATTAATTTGCTTTGATTTTGATTTTAACAAGGCTGTGTGCACTGCCTTGAACTCCATGTACTTCTTGGTTGAGTTTCACTTGAGTTCCACTTGAGTTCATGTGTGTATATATATATATACATATATGTGTGTATATATGTGTATACTATGTCTGAGTTCCACATGAGTTCATGTGTTTTGAGATATATGTGTTTTTAGATTTCTATTTTGAGATATATGTGTCTATATATACATATATGTTTTGATATGTATGTATTATGATGGTGAAAACTTTGGTTGTTGCTTTATTAGTTCATGTCTGAGTTTGTGGACATTTTGAACTTCCATGTATATACATACATACGTATGTATGTATATATGTATGGATGTCCTTTTGATTCCTGTTCATTTGATTCTTGCACCTTACAATTTCATTTCAATTTCATTTCATTTCATTGTTTAATTTTGGGAGGTTAAGTTAAACCGTGATCACTTTATTTGAGTTCTTATGACTCATTTGATCATTTAAGTTCATGTGTACACTTGTCCCTGCCTTGTAATTGTTGTATTCTCGACGGTTTGAACTTCCATGTATATACATACATACATACATATGTATATATATGTGTGTGAATGTTTGTACCATTACTGACATGTTGTTGGCCTTTGAGTCTAGTTTGTGAAATATCTTCTGTTTATTGGAGATTTGACCAGGCAACTGAGTGCTCGGCATTGGCCACTACTCGGCCTGAAGGACTACTCGGCATCTAGGAGTACTCGGCGTAGTACTCGGCACCAGCTGGAGCTCGGCCTGAAGGACTGCTCGGCATCCAGGAGTACTCGGCGTAGTACTCGGCATCAGCTGGAACTCGGCATGAAGGACTGCTCGGCATCCAGGAGTACTCGGCGTAGTACTCGACACCAGCTGGAGCTCGACGTACAGGGCTGCTCGGCATCAAGCAGCACTCGGCGTCAACTAGTGCTCGGCGACAGGAGTACTCGACATCCAGAAAACGTTCGGTGTAGATAACTTTCGACATGACACTAGTATTCGGCCAGAATGCATCGTTCAGTCTGAAAGCATTATTCGGCCAAGAGCATCAGACAAGGGCACGTTCGGCTTCGACTAACAACCATCCTGCACTTCCCACACTTCAAGCATACCGTTCGGCATAGAAAGGTTCGTTCGACATTAGGGTGTTCGGCATACATGGTTCGGCATACAGCAACCACTGTACTGGGGCTGGAGTGTTCGGCCATCCAGCCCATTTGGGAAGTCCAGCCCATATTTGCCTATAAATAGAGGGGCAGGGTTACAGTGAAAGGGATCCTTTTTTTGGAGAGAAAACACGGGGGAGACTCTGCCATTTTCAAGACTCATCCTCTCTACTTAACAACTTCACTCAAGCATTTGATTCACGAATTGTATTTGTAATCAATCATAAAGGAAATCAATAAAGTTGAACAAAGTGGACGTAGGCAATTATGCTGAACCACTATAAATTTGGTGTTCTTACTTTCTGCAGTTAGATTAGCATTGTCTTCTCTGTTTAATTTACTTTCATCACTTATATCTCTACACAATCTTTCTCTACGAGGTTAGTGACCAATTTTGGTGCTAACACTTTGGTGCTTTCACTGAGAATTGAATTCTCAGACCTCAAGGATCTGCTTTGAAGCTACTGGATTGAACAAATCCCTCAAAGAAGATCCGACTCACTGATAGGACATCCGTTGATTCTACTCAGAGTTCATACCAATAACTCTACAATGGCAAGACCACGTACCAGGTCAGCTTCTCACAATGCGGATGCCCACGAGACTGCTAGCGTGCAACAAGCAGGGCCTAGCAATCAACCAGCAATTCCAAAGTCAGGAGTTGCCACTCAGGACCAAACTCCAGTTGTCACCAGAATAGAGTTCAACGACTTGATGAGAGAGCTCAGGGAAAGTAGGAGACAACTAGGAGAGCAGATGCAAGCCAATGCCAACCTGATGGCACAACTTACTCAACAGCAGCAACAGAATGCTGGGGGCAATCCCGCTGCTTACTCCTCATCTGACAGCTCTACTTCCTCTGATGAACCTCCCAGGCGTAGACGCCATAAAACTGATGCTGCGCGAGCAGATGCTGCTGTTCGAACAGCTGGAGACCGCGACCAAGCAAGAGCTAGAAGCTTCGGGACCGGGATACAGATGGAAGATAGAGGCCCAGATCATCAAAATGCTAACGATGTCGAACCTCAAGACGCACGATTGGCAGATCGCCAAGAGAGGAGGCATCAGCATGGACAGGCGCGTAGAACAGACTCCAACCTTCCGCCTTCCATACAGACACCAGATCTGACAACCATGATCAGGCAGTTGATGAAGGAAAATCAGGGGTTATCGAATGATGATTGGGGAGTGTCAAGAAGTCATACTCCGTTCACGGATGTTGTGTTGCAGGCGGCGTACCCCAGGAAGTTTAGTATGCCTACTATTCCCGCATATGAAGGAAAGACTGACCTTAGACAACATGTCATGAGGTACGAATGGATGATGGATTCAGCCAGAGCGAATGATGCCACCAAGTGTAGGTGCTTTCCGATTACTCTATCTGGGATCGCTACTATGTGGTTCACCCGACTTCCTCCGCGATCCGTATCAAATTTCGAGGAGTTGGCAAAGAAGTTTATTGAGCAGTTCAGGATACACACTACGCGCCCAAAGGACGTGATGTCTCTGTCAAGTGTAATCCAAAATCCTGGGGAATCGTTGAAGGAATATTTGCAAAGATTCCACGTAGCAGCAACTGAAGTCAGTAATCCCAATGACCATGTAATTCTGATGGCTGTAATGAGAGGTGTGGATCCAGACTCTGAGTTTGGAGACTGGCTGGCAGGAAAACCTCCAGCTACACTAGAGCGTTTCTACTCTAAGGCACACCAGTTCATAAGAAGAGAGGAAGCTAGGTGGGTACGACAAGATAAGGCGCCAGGGCCTGTCCAAGAGTCAATAAAGAGCAACATCGCTGTGAAGCAATCTGGAGACAGCTCGGGAAACGTCCAAGTCAATGTCCAGAACAAGCCTGGGCAACCCAAGGAGTCCGGAGGAAGGAGTCAAGGGAAAAGAAAAGAAGCAGGAAAGTGGAAGTCGAGAATTCCAAGCTACAACGAGTACACTCCGCTAAACGCCCCACTTGAAAACATTTACCTATCCACCTGCAATACTTTTCAGTACAGAAAACCACGTCCAAAAGAATCAACCGAAGAACAGAAGCGGACCGGGAAATATTGTCGCTTCCATGAGACTTATGGACACAATACGGAAGAATGTAGCCACTTGCACGACGCTATCGAGAAGTTGATCAGGCAGAAGAAATTGCAAGAATTTGTGAAGGATCCACAAGAAGGAGGATAGGGAACGTCCAACCCAGGTCGTGCACCCGCTCCACGTCATCCATAGGAGCCTGCCCGGACCGTTGGTAGACTGGTCATAAATACAATTATCGGCGGGCCTCACCCCGCGGATAAGAATTGGCAGGAGATGGAGCGATATGCAAGTTCCTTGAAGCATGCAGATTTTGAGTGTTGTTCGAACGTGGAGGACGGAGCCCCTGCTAAGCAGCAGCGCGTAATGACAGACGATATTGTGTTCAGAAGCAGAGACGCTGATCAGGTAGAGGCTCCGACCATCGACCCCATGGTCATATCTGCAACGATCGGACCAGCATATGTAAAAAGAATTCTGATTGATTCTGGAAGTTCTGTCAACATCATCTTCAAGAAGGCCTACGATCAAATGAAGCTAGAAACAAAAGACTTGAAACCATCCAAAGCTCATATTCACGGCTTTAACGGCACTGCAACTGATGCAGTGGGATATGTCGAGTTACCAGTTGAATTGGGACAAGGCGAGCGTCGGAGAGTGCGAATTCTACCCTTTGTAGTTTTGGATGTGGACTCTCCGTATAACGTTTTCTTGGGTCGGCCGGCCCTGGCAGAGTTTAGGGCAGCGTTAGCCCCGTGGTGTTTAACTTTGAAGTTCCCGACTGACAAAGGAGTAGGCATTGTTCACGGCGACCAAGCAGCTGGTCATTCCTGTTATGTGGCCGAGCTCCGAGAGGCCCACCGGAGGGAGAAGGGAAAGGTTGCGGACAATCCCATCCGCATCCTCAATGCGGATAATTGACAAGTAGTGCCCGAGCCCTGGCTCGAGCATAGTTCTCGAATCTACGGAGATATAGATCCGAGAGACGACGATGAGAAACCCAGGGAAGAGAAGGCGGCACCGGCTGAATTAACAATTGACATTTCAGTTAGCCGTGACGACCCTTCGCGAATACTGAAGATCGGATCAAAGCTAGGCCCCGCAATGACTGAAGACCTTAGCGACTTCCTCCGGGCGAAACTTGATGTTTTCGCCTGGACGCATTCTGATATGTGTGGGATTTCTCCCGCCATCACGAGTCATATGTTGAACATAGACCCGAAATACGTCCCAGTCAAGCAAAAAAGGAGAGGAATGGATCCGGAAAGATCCTCCGCTCTTGGAGAGGAGGTGGACAAACTCAAAGCGAATGGGTTCGTCCGCGACGCCCTCTACCCTGAATGGGTATCCAACCCCGTGCTAGTAAAGAAGGCGAATGGGAAATGGAGGACTTGCGTAGATTATTCCGACTTGAACAAAGAATGCCCTAAGGACAGTTTCCCATTGCCTAGGATCGATCAGTTGGTCGATTCCACCGCAGGACACGAGTTACTGTCATTCATGGATGTATACTCAGGATACAACCAAATCCCAATGCATATTCCGGACCAAGAACACACCAGCTTCGTTACAAATGTCGGACTATATTGCTATGTAGTGATGCCCTTTGGATTGAAGAATGCTGGAGCAACTTACCAACGTCTGGTGAATCGAATGTTCAAGGACCAGCTGGGTAAAACCATGGAAGTCTATGTGGATGACATGCTCGTGAAGTCACGACGGTCAAACGACCACATTCAAGACTTGGCTGAAATGTTCGACATACTCAGGTTTTATGGCATGAAGATCAACCCGTTGAAGTGTTCTTTCGGCGTTGCATCAGGGAAGTGTTTGGGATTCATCGTCAACGCTAGGGGAATCGAGGCCAACCCAGAAAAGATCCAAGCTATTCGAGATGTACAAGCGCCCAGGACTATAAAGCAGGTACAGAGCTTGAATGGAAAAGTAGCTGCGCTAAGTCGATTTATATCCAAGGCAACTGACAAGTGCATCCCGTTCTTTGACATAATAAAGAAAGGAAAGAGAAATTTTGAATGGACGTCTAGCTGTGAGGAAGCATTCCGGAATCTGGTGAGGCATCTGGAGAGCCCACCAATGCTGTCAAAACCAGTTGACCATGAGATGTTGTACGTACACTTGGCTGTATCCCCACATGCGATAAGTGCGGCTTTGGTACGAGAGGAGGATCGAGTCCAAAAGCCAGTGTATTATGTTAGCAAACGTTTAACAAGGGCCGAGAGGAATTATCCTAAAATAGAGAAATTGGCTTATTGCTTGGTGATTGCATCACGAAAGCTTCGCCCGTACTTTCAAGCACATTCAATCGGTGTTTATTCCGATCAACCCCTGAGGCAGGTACTCCAACGGCCGGAAACTTCTGGAAGATTGCTAAGATGGAACATCGAGTTGAGCCAATTCGATATCGCGTACTTACCACGGAGAGCCATCCGAGGGCAAGCGTTAGTAGACTTCATCGCTGAATTTACCATACCCATCAAACCGGACGATCACGACATCATTCCCCCCGTTCGATGGAAATTATACACTGACGGTGCATCAAACGACCGTTGCTCCGGCACGGGCGTAGTTCTTGTAACTCCGGAAAACCGATCGATCTGTTATGCCCTGAAGCTCGATTTCCCGGCTACAAATAACAAAGCCGAATATGAAGCACTGATCGCTGGCTTGAAGCTCATCAGGGAACTCGGGATCGAATCAGTCGAAATCTTTTGTGATTCGCAGTTGGTGGTTTACCAAGTACGGGGAGACTACCAAGCAAAGGGACGAAAGCTTGCTCCGTACCTCATTCAGGTCCAAGAACCACTATCAAATCTCGAGCGTTATGACATCTCACATATCCCGCGCGAACAGAACAAAGAAGCCGACTTATTGGCTAAGTTCGCGAGTACCGACGATGCGCAACAAATGGGATTGTATCCCGTCGAAGTCTTGCATGCCCCGAGCATAGACGAAATGAAAGTCGATCGCGTGTTGGGAACAGAAATCGAGAAGGAATCGTGGATAACCCCATTCAAACTGTACCTGACGACCGGGGCTTTACCAGGAAAAAGAAGCGAAAGACGGCAGGTCCTTCGAAAGGCCGCGCGATACATAATGCAGGATGGATCAATGTATCGAAAAGGATTCTCAGTCCCGTTATTACGATGCATCGCTCATGATGAAACAAAGCGAGTCTTGAGAGAGGTTCACGAAGGGGAATGTGGCGACCATACTGGGGGGCAAACGCTAGCAAAGAAGATCCTCCGCTATGGATATTACTGGCCCACCGTAAACCGGGATGCCGCGGACTACGCAAGAAAATGCGACAAGTGTCAAAGATATGCGAAAATCCCGAGGGCTCCATCAACGGAACTCACACAAATGATCATTCCCTGGCCATTTGCGATCTAGGGAATCGACATAATCGGCTCTTTGCCTCTATCCAAAGGTGGTGCGAAATACGCAATAGTTGCAGCCGACTATTTCACGAAATGGGCTGAGGCAGAACCTTTGGCCACTATCACCTCTAAGAAGGTCATTAACTTCGTTGTACGAAACATTATATGCCGCTTTGGCCTTCCACGCACCATCATTACAGACAATGGAACGCAATTTGAAAGTAGAGAGTTCAAAGAGTTCTGTTTAAAGTACGGCATCGAGAAAAAGTTCGTCGCCGTTGCACACCCAAAAGCTAACGGACAAGTCGAGGCCGTTAACAAAATAATCAAGTCCATACTGAAGAAGCGTCTGGAGAAGGTTGGAGGCAAGTGGGTAGATGAACTCCCGACAGCATTATGGACGTAGAACTACCCACAAGTCTGCGACCGGCCACACTCCGTTCGCCTTGCCATACGGTTCTGAAGCCGTTATACCCGTGGAACTTGAAGTTCCATCGCACCGAGTGACATACTATGATCCCAAGACGAACCAAATCCTCTTGCTGGAATCACTGGACTGCATCGACGAAAAGCGTGAAGAAGCTGAATTAAGGGCGGCGGCGCACAGACATCGAGTCAAGCATTACTACGACGGCAGAGTCCGCCCAAGAATCTTTGATGTGGGTGATCTCGTTCTGAAACGAGTCTTCCCGGTACCATCACGCATGAATCCCAGCTGGGAAGTTCCATACGCCATTGAACGGAAGCTTGGAGAAGGAACATTCAAGCTAGCGACCGTTGATGGCGCGACACTCCCCCAAGCATGGAACAGTGAACATTTGCGGCACTATTACATTTAGCATGTTTTCCTTTCTTGTTGTAGGCACTGTTATTTCCTGCATGTTTCCATTCAATAATGACTTAGTTTCCTTTTAAAGTTGTAATCAAGCAATTTAGTTGATTTTCATTAATAAAGGCTTGAAGCCATATTTTCTATGAAGTTTCTATATCTCTTAATTGGATGATAAATTACATTATCCTGCACGACATACAGACTCGTACGAACGATTCCAAATCTCCGAAGCCCCAGAGCGCGGATCGGAGTACTCTAAGTCCCCAGAGCGCGGACTAGAGTATAAACGATTCCAAATCTCCGAATCCCCAGAGCGCGGATCGGAGTACTCTAAGTCCCCAGAGCGCGGACTAGAGTATAAACGATTTCAAATCTCCGAATCCCCAGAGCGCGGATCGGAGTACTCTAAGTCCCCAGAGCGCGGACTAGAGTATAAACGATTCCAAATCTCCGAATCCCCAGAGCGCGGATCGGAGTACTCTAAGTCCCCAGAGCGCGGACTAGAGTATAAACGATTTCAAATCTCCGAATCCCCAGAGCGCGGATCGGAGTACTCTAAGTCCCCAGAGCGCGGACTAGAGTATAAACGATTCCAAATCTCCGAATCCCCAGAGCGCGGATCGGAGTACTCTAAGTCCCCAGAGCGCGGACTAGAGTATAAACGAGGTCAAAACTCCGAATCCCCAGAGCGCGGATCGGAGTACTCTAAGTCCCCAGAGCGCGGACTAGAGTATAAACGATTTCAAATCTCCGAATCCCCAAAGCGCGGATCGGAGTACTCTAAGTCCCCAGAGCGCGGACTAGAGTATAAATGATTCCAAATCTCCGAATCCCCAGAGCGCGGATCGGAGTACTCTAAGTCCCCAAAGCGCGGACTAGAGTATAAACGAGGTCAAATCTCCGAGTCCCCAGAGCGCGGATCGGAGTACTCTAAGTCCCCAGAGCGTGGACTAGAGTATAAACGATTTCAAATCTCCGAATCCCCAGAGCGCGGACTAGAGTATAAACGATTTCAAATCTCCGAATCCCCGGAGTGCGGAGCGGAGTACTCTAATTCCCCGGGGCGCGGACTAGAGTATAAATTGTTTCAAGCCTCCAAGTCCCCGGAGCACAGAGTCAGCAAGAAGTCCAAGTACTCGAAAGATGTGGGACGAGAGGTACGCCATGTCCAAAAATGTTTGAACAGCACAAGAATGGACCGGGAGATAATGCAACTCATAAGAACTTGAGTTATGGCTACAATTAGTCAGCAAACTAAGGAAAGACAAGAGAATCACCCAAGCGAAAAAGAAGCTAAAAACTTTATTCAATAAGTCCAAAATGGGGATACATGATCACTCCTACAAAATTCAGACCTCTCTATACAAACTACAAGTTGTGGAAGATAAAAGCAATTACAAGACTTAAGCAAAAAACTCGTTGAACGAGTGTATCGATTATTTCTTCGACTTCTTCTTCTTGTCTTCCTTCGTTGTTTCCGACGACTCCTCTCTCTCACGCTTTTTCTTGGACTTTTTGCTTGCTAGAGAAACGGAGTCGGGAGTAGGAGACGGAACATCTAGTGGTTTGGACCTGCCCGGGAGAATGATTTTCAAAGGTCTGTTCCGCGGGTCAGTGAGTTCCAGTATTTCAGACTCAACTTTGACTTTGACTTTTTTCTTCTCCTCATCGGCGAGACGGTCCTTCATGCTCATCTCTGAAGTATGCTCAGAGGCGCCAGTGATTTCAATTTCATCGCTTCCTTCGGCAGGAGACGAAGTATCAAGTTTGTCATCATCTAGCGCCCCGATCACTTGAGCGTCTGTACCGGGAGTTACTCCTGCGTGAGCAACGTCGCTTGTTTTCTCTGCTTCCTCCTTGGCGTCATCGCTCCTCGGAGTTGGCTCGGCGTCAGAGCAACCTGCACGAAAACATAAGGAATGAGCATTAGAACGAATAGCCACTGCTGAAAAATGACGGGATCTCTTCAACTTCTAGAGAAAGAAGAATTTCCTACCAGGGTCCGGTTGGCTATCGGTGGCGCGTGGGGTTTCACCCTCTAGGATAGGTGACATCACATGAACACCAAGCCCGGGATCTTCGGGATCATAACTAGCATGCTGCTCGAATGGATCAAGTGTTGGCCGACCGGTCGATTGAGCAGCATAAGGAGCGGAAATGTGAGGAGTAGTAGTATCGGCCCCAGACGGGCCAGCTTCGTCATTCTTCTCTTTCGGAGGGGAAGAGCCTTTGCTATAAAGTGCCAATGCTGCGGATAAGTCTGATGGCTCATTCCCCCTTAGGAACTCCTTCACCAAGACATCCTCATCGACCTCGTTGGAGCCCGACTCGACCTTCCTGATCCTTATCAGAGTTTCCCACGCCTCAGCCAGGGATTCGAGGTAGCCGTCACCCAGAAATGTTAAGTCGCGGTGCATAAGGACACGGGCTCCATACTCGGTGATCAACGGGTCAAACATACTTTTGACCTCTTCCCTGCCGGCTTCTGCGGCCGCCTCGTGGCGAGAATCAAGCTCTTCCACAGCCATTCTTTTGCCCTCCTCACGGGCCTCGTCCTTCATTTTCCCGACCCCGGCGAGTTCGTCATCGAGCTTTGTCTTCAGGAGTCGGGTAGCAACAATCTCATCACAGTATCGCTGTGATTCTTCTTGAGCAGCTACTTTGTCTTCCTTCTCCTTGGAAAGTAATTCCTTCAGCTCTTTGACTTGAGTAGCGAGTGCGTCCCTTTCCTTTTGGACAGAGTCTTTTTCTAGGGCGAGGGCACCGCTGCGCTGGACTGCTTCGTCGAGCTCTTTTTTGTGAGCCGCCTCTAAACGAGTAACTGCCTCGGCAGTATTTTTTGCGATTTGTTCAGCGGCTTCTAGCTTTGACTTATACGAAGCAAGCTCTTCGTCTTGGAGTTTGATGATTTTCTTATCGCTGTCAGCCTCCAGATTCAGACGGTCAATCTCGTGTTGATGCTCAACAGATACTTCCGAGACCTTCTCCACCAAGTGCACAAACGCGTCATGTTGAACATAGACGTCGTTATTGCAGGCAATGGCACTCTACTTCACATGCCCGGGAATATGATGAATGGCCGGGAGGAACTTCAGACCATCGAAGCAAATTTTTGGAAACTTGGCCTTAAGATCGACCATCTTTTCCGCAACAGTTGGGTCCACCACAGGAGTAGGAGGAGGAGGCTTTGAAAACTCCGTTCTTTTACGTTGCTCTCGAACTTGCCTTGTACTCGATGAACTGGAATGTTGTTCTCGAGGAGCATCAGACTAATAACCCTTCTGTAAGGATTTTTCTCTATCCGGCTTAGTTGGAGGAGGAAGATCACGGGACTGGGAAGATTGAGAATGTGCTTTCTTGCGGTGAGACGACTCTCGGGGACGATTGTCCCTATCTTCATACTCGCCTCGGTCCCTGCGTCTGCCTGAACCAGAATCCCGTCCAGAGTGATGGAATATAGAAGACCCCTGAAGGCGATCAAGTCCGTGAGAGCGGCCCATATCACCTGCAAAGAATGGAGATAACAACGAGTTAAGGAGAATTCACGAGTTAAAAAGACTTGAAGTATATTATGGAATGCGCATGTGCGTGTGTGTCCTAGTGTTCCCCCCGACGGACCCGTTCGTTTATCTTTGCTAATCGGAGTGTTGTCTCCTTGAGCCGGGAGTTGAACTCCTACATTGCCTCTAGCGGGCGAAGAGAATTTGAGAGCTTCAGGATCATCGAACCCGTAATTAAGTAAATCATCGGGGATGGACAGGTTGGACAGACCCCTCAGAGAACTTTCCAGATGCTGTGAGGAAGCCTCTTTCTCAGGCGGAATAAGTGTGACTTTTGAAGTGCCACCAACTTTCTCCTTCTGAACTTTATGTTTTAACTTCTTCTTTCTCTTCGAAGGGGAGGACGACGTCTCAATGTCGTGAACTTCGACTGCCGGATTCTGAGCGGGACCCGCATTCTCACCCTGAGTTTCAGGGGCATCATCCTCTTTGCGCTCGCCTTCTTCGTGCGTGTCGGGAGCGTGGCGCGACGACGATCCGGCAAGTTTTTTCCCTTTACCGGACGGAGGTTTGGGAATGGTAACACCTTCTGGAAGGCAGATCCGACGACCAGGAGCCAGCAAGCCGAACCCCGACAGTGATTCATTTGAAATGATAACTCGGATGTCTCGATCCTCGGCAGGAAGAGCTCTAATGGCATCGACAGCCTCAGAATATCCTCGGCCTTCCGGGCGCGGGTTGATACCTGAAAAGATGAAATGAAGAGTTAGGAAAAGCATGACTCCGATCAAATACGAATAGTGACTCGGCAGAGAGACTTACTGCCTTCAACCCATCTCCTAGCGAAACCAGAAGGGCAGCGCACATAGAACCATTCCTGTTTGTACAGGGCGAATTTTCTACAGGCCCCTGTCAAGATCTGGCATTTATGGTATGGCTTGAGGAACATAAAAGAAGGACTGTCTTTCCGTCTCTTGAACATGTAAATATATCTGATATCACCGGCGGTTGGAGGTTTGGAGAAGACAGCCATGAAAAGTAGGTACGTCCCATATAGAAATGCATGGCCGTTCGGGTGCAGTTGCGACGGAGCTATGTCTATGTACTGCAGTACATCCCGGAGAAATAAGTTGAATGGAGGCACGCTGCCCATCCAACACATGAACTTGTTGTAGGTAGTGTACCCGACTGGGGGCAGATGAGGGCGATCGTGTCTTGAAGGAACTAACACGTCGGCAAAAGGAATCCCATGAATGGAGCATATCCGTCGCAGAGCAGCTTCGTTAATCTTCGAGGCTTGTGAATCGATCGGGTTGTCTAGTAAGATTGTCGCCTCCAGAGCATCAGGCGCCAAGTTATGAGCAGGAGAAGTCGACGGATTAGAAGTATCAACGGTTCCTTGCCTTGATGACGGCCCAGGCCTGTCGGATATAGTGGCGGAGCTAGATTTTCTCGACATCCCAAATAAATAACGAACCTGGCTAAGTGCTTGAGAGAACTATACTTAAAAAACGTTGAACGTTAGAATTAGCAACACGAGTTTTCCCCCCACGTGGTGTGTGAACTAGTGCAAGAAATTGTGTACAAGCGATAAGAATCTAAAGATTTCGAAGATATAAAAATGAGCATCGAATCGTTGCCTTCGAAGACCGTCATCGTTGACCGTCTCAAAGAGCCCGCCTGGTGGTGATTACAGTTCCAGATTCAGAAAACATATGATTTATAAAGTAACCGGCCTAAGTGTAGTTTGACATTTATACTGTTCGGCATTTAAATGTTGTTCGGCAATTGTATTGTTCATCCTAAGTATGGGTCGGCACGTATATTGTTCGGCCTAGGCATTTATATTAGTCGGCATTTTTGGTGTTCGGCATATGTAGTGTTCGGCAGTTATATTGTTCGGCACATATATTGTTCAGCCTAGGCGGTTATGTCGTTCGGCATATATGGTGTTCGGCAGTTGTATTGGTCTGCATATGTGGTGATTCGGCATTTATAATTAGGCATTTATGTTGTTCGGCATGTGTGACTGTTCGGAAAAGCATCGCCCGGCCAAAATCTCGTTCGGCCGGGAACATACCCGACATCCTATTTGGCTTAAACACACCGTCCTCCACAGTGACTTCATTCCCTTTTCTTTTTTCTTTCCTTCCTCCATCCACACCGAACCATCCTGTTCGGCATTCTAACCAACTCCAACCTTCCTCCGCATCGTATGGCCCTAAAAATCCACACATCACCTATGTCTCGTGTCGAAACCCCTTTAAGGATTTAGTAGAGGGATTGTTACCTATGTAATAGATCACGACTTGAAGAAGTTTGGGGTTGAGGACCGCGATTTTGATCAGCGCCGAGGGTGTTAGGAAGAGTTATTAAGTCTTTGTAGGCCGGTAACAAGTGAGTTTCTCGAAAACAAGATAGGAGAAGTGAGCGTGAAAAGAGAAGGAGGAAGAAGGCCTCGACTTTTATAGACAGAAAGGGAAGTCGAAAAGGCCATATCCGGTGGAACCGGTCAAGGTCATGTCGTTCGGCATCGGCACATAATGGTTCGGCACTGAAGTATCGTTCGGAAAGGAAGCATCGTTCGGTTACGAATGTACCGTTCGGCATTTGGAACACGCTCGGCACACACCTGAGTCGCTGGAATTCACAAAGGCGGCATCTCCGCTCGAGGTTAGCCAAGGGTTTGAGACGAGACGAAAAGGTTACATGATTCAAAGTGTACCACGTTCGGTCACGCGATACACTTTGGGGGGCAAGTGTTTCCTGGAGATTTGACCAGGCAACTGAGTGCTTGGCATTGGCCACTACTCGGCCTGAAGGACTGCTCGGCATCCAGGAGTACTCGGCGTAGTACTCGGCATCAGCTGGAACTCGGCATGAAGGACTGCTCGGCATCCAGGAGTACTCGGCGTAGTACTCGGCACCAGCTGGAGCTCGGCCTGAAGGACTGCTCGGCATCCAGGAGTACTCGGCGTAGTACTCGGCATCAGCTGGAACTCGGCATGAAGGACTGCTCGGCATTCAGGAGTACTCGGCATAGTACTCGGCACCAGCTGGAGCTCGACGTACAGGGCTGCTCGGCATCAAGCAGCACTCGGCGTCAACTAGTGCTCGGCGACAGGAGTACTCGGCATCCAGAAAACGTTCGGTGTAGATAACTTTCAACATGACACTAGCATTCGGCCAGAATGCATCGTTCGGTCTGAAAGCATTATTCGGCCAAGAGCATCAGACAATGGCACGTTCGACTAACAACCATCCTACACTTCCCACACTTCAAGCATACCGTTCGGCATAGAAAGGTTCGTTCGGCATTAGGGTGTTCGGCATACATGGTTCGGCATACAGCAACCACTGTACTGGGGCTGGAGTGTTCGGCCATCCAGCCCATTTGGGAAGTCCAGCCCATATTTACCTATAAATAGAGGGGCAGGGTCACAGTGAAAGGGATCCTTTTTTTTGGAGAGAAAACACGGGGGAGACTCTGCCATTTTCAAGACTCATCCTCTCTACTTAACAACTTCACTCAAGCATTTGATTCACGAATTGTATTTGTAATCAATCATAAAGGAAATCAATAAAGTTGAACAAAGTGGACGTAGGCAATTACGCTGAACCACTATAAATTTGGTGTTCTTACTTTCTGCAGTTAGATTAGCATTGTCTTCTCTGTTTAATTTACTTTCATCACTTATATCTCTACACAATCTTTCTCTACGAGGTTAGTGACTGAAGTATCGTTCGGCAAGGAAGCATCGTTCGGTTACGAATGTACCATTCGGCATTTGGAACACGCTCGGCACACACCTGAGTCGCTGGAATTCACAAAGGCGGCATCTCCTCTCGAGGTTAGCCAAGGGTTTGAGACGAGACGAAAAGGTTACATGATTCAAAGCGTACCACGTTCGGTCACGCGATACACTTTGGGGGGAAAGTGTTTCCGGGAGATTTGACCAGGCAACTGAGTGCTCGGCATTGGCCACTACTCGGCCTGAAGGACTGCTCGGCATCCAGGAGTACTCGGCACCAGCTGGAGCTCGGCCTGAAGGACTGCTCGGCATCCAGGAGTACTCGGCGTAGTACTCGGCATCAGCTGGAACTCGGCATGAAGGACTGCTCGGCATCCAGGAGTACTCGGCGTAGTACTCGGCACCAGCTGGAGCTCGACGTACAGGGCTGCTCGGCATCAAGCAGCACTCGGCGTCAACTAGTGCTCGGCGACAGGAGTACTCGGCATCCATAAAACGTTCAGTGTAGATAACTTTCAACATGACACTAGCATTCGGCCAGAATGCATCGTTCGGTCTGAAAGCATTATTCGGCCAAGAGCATCAGACAAGGGCACATTCGGCTTCGACTAACAACCATCCTGCACTTCCCACACTTCAAGCATACCGTTCGGCATAGAAAGGTTTGTTCGGCATTAGGGTGTTCGGCATACATGGTTCGGCATACAGCAACCACTGTACTGGGGCTGGAGTGTTCGGCCATCCAGCCCATTTGGGAAGTCCAGCCCATATTTGCCTATAAATAGAGGGGCAGGGTCACAGTGAAAGGGATCCTTTTTTTTGGAGAGAAAACACGGGGGAGACTCTGCCATTTTCAAGACTCATCCTCTCTACTTAACAACTTCACTCAAGCATTTGATTCACGAATTGTATTTGTAATCAATCATAAAGGAAATCAATAAAGTTGAACAAAGTGGACGTAGGCAATTACGCTGAACCACTATAAATTTGGTGTTCTTACTTTCTGCAGTTAGATTAGCATTGTCTTCTCTGTTTAATTTACTTTCATCACTTATATCTCTACACAATCTTTCTCTACGAGGTTAGTGACCAATTTTGGTGCTAACATCTTCCATGTATATACATACATATGTATGTATATACGTGTGAAATATTGTTCGTCGACGGGAATTCAATCGAGTTATAAATTCGTCGAGCGAATTTATAATAAAAATAACCGCAAGCAAACGGCGTACAACGATAGTACGTGGTGAGTACGGGTCGATCCGCAGGGAATTGTTAGATTTTAAATTTCCTATTCAATCAAATTAACCGAAGTTGAAAGTGTGATTAGCTAAAAATGTTGAAAACTAACAAAAGAAAATTGATAAAAATATGAGAGTGTTACGACAATTTAGAGGTAATTTCCACTCTCTAGATCACATAAATAAACAAAATGAAGTTATGATCTCCCTTTTGGTGATTAGTGAGATTAGTTGATGTGCTTATCATAAGTATGGTATGTTTGTGCTATTAATTAGCCCAATATAAACCATCAAACTATAACACACCACTAATACACATTTAACTCTCATGAAATATGACAACAAAGTTGAAAGAAAAATCTATTTTAAGCATGGCCTATTAACTATTATTTAGAAATATAGGCCATCAAATTTTAATTTCAACATTCACTTCTTTGCCATAATCATATTTAGATGAAGAGGCAATTTGTGTTTTGTTTGTTTAAGCATAGCCTATTTGTTATGAACAACATAGACTATCAAATTCAAAGCTAAACAATAACATTTAAACACTTCAAATGTTTTCATTAAGCATAAAAAGAGAACATAAATGATCAAAATGTTGAAGCTATATGATTAGAGGGCTTCATTACCCCTAAATTGAAGGGATTAGCCTCTCATTTGTGTTATCATATCAACATAAGCAGCATGCAACATGAAACACAAAAAAGAAGAAGATGAAAGCAAAGTAAAGGAAGAACTATTCTACTTGCATAAAATAAAAGAAGATCTACATTACTAACATGAAAGTAAATAAACAAGAAAAGCTTGAATTGAAATTGAAATAAAATAATTACATAAAAGAAGTGGCTAAGTAGCCATGAAAAAAAGGGAGCTCTCATTTTATTTTTGATCTAAACTAAACTAAGAGAAGAGACTAAGGGAAGAGAACCTAAAGAAGAGGAGGGTTACATGAAACATAAGGGGTATTTATACAAGTTTAAAACCCTAATTTACTATTTTGGGAACTACCCAAAATACCTTCTTAGGAAGTGTGGTGACCAAGTTATCATTAACTTCAAATAATGATCCATTAAGTGTGCATGAAGATTTATTGGCCTTTTAGTATGTGCATTAGCTCCTAAGTGTACATTAAGGTAGGTGGGTAAGTGGGGTCCTCCATGATCATCACTTTCCATCTCCATTCCTTTGTATTCACTCTTGTGCATGCATATCCTCATGAAACCACTTGTAAAATTCACTAAAATGCCTACAAAACAACATAGAAAATTCCAAGTAAATTTTCACAAATTAATAAATGCACAAAAATGACCATTTTGCCCTTAGATGAAGATGAATATGTGACAATTTCAAATAATTTGAATTTTGGTTTAAACAAGTTAAAACATCCAATATGATCATTTATTTAATTTAAATAGATTAAATATGGTGGTAAAAATATGCACATTTACGTGCACATCAAATATTACCATATTTTTTCTTTGAACTTCCATATATGTGGGTCTCCTGTGTGTTGTAATCTTGCTTTTGCTTTGCCTTGGTCCATGTTGTTGGCCTTGTTCACATGTTGCATTGTGACCTTGTCTATGTACTTGCACACTGCATTGTTCAAGGCAGTGTGCTGGCACTGCCTTGAACAAGGCAGTGCACCTTGACATTGGTTGAATCCTTTTCATGTGCTTTGGTTTCTCTTTTGTGCACTTTGATACTTGCTTCAGCACTTTTCATTTTGCATGAACTTGTTTATGTTCACTCGAGCTTTTATATACTTGCTTCTTGTTACAAGTATATACTTGTATGTACTTGTATATACTTGTTGTTGGAACCTGCCTTTTTCGATTGTAATGAGACAACTATATATTTCAAACTATATACTTGTTGTCAATTATTATTGCAGGAATCTACAAAGATAAGTTATTATCATATCGTCAACAAACAAAGCTCAAGCTCTCAAGTATATTGATTATTATTTCCGATTAGATATTTTTGTATAATCTCTGATATGATGATAACAACACACACACAAATAGTTTTTTGAAAAAACATGTTCTACAAATAATATCTTTTTAAAGATATAAAAGTATTTTCAAAAAATTATAAATATCTCAAGTTCAGAATCACTAAAATAAGGAAGAGGAACAAATCAGTACAAGTTCAGACGTCTGAACCTTTATTTAGCCGTCTGTCAACAATGACAGATGTCTGATAATAAAGTTAAGACGTCTGTACTCCCTGTATTAATATTTTCTATTTTAACTGAACACAGACGTCTAAATAATTTAATACAGACATCTGTCATAAATGACAGATGTCTGAATTAAACAACAGACGTCTGTATTCACTGAAATTTGTTTCTTCTGCCTATTTGACTTTTTAAACTTACTTAGCCATCTGACTATTTTTTCTCAGACATATGAACTTGACGAACTGAAGCATCTCTTCATGAAAAATCAAATTTTGAAGAGTTGTCTTCTTCACCAAGAGTTGCACTCCTTCTAATGGTTGCAACTATTGAATTAAAACTATTCCATACTATAAATAGAGATGAAAATCCACTATTTCAATTACCAATTCTTTCTATCTATTCTTGCTTTATATTGTTATAATCTCAAGTGATTTTCAAATCTCTACTTCCTACAATTAAACATTCAAATCATCATATCAAGAAGATTATAGGAAGGGTGTACTATATTGACTATATTCGTGTTACTCAAGAACACACAAGTCAAGAAACAATTTATAAATTGTATCTGAAGTCCTATTCGGTTGCTTAGGCAAAAAAGTCATGTTCGGTTGCTCAGGCGATGTAATACCTGTTCCTCCGGGTTAAGTGAGGGTTATTCAAGGAATTCCAGAAGGAGTCTGGGACTGGACGTAGAACGGGAAGTTCGAACCAGTATAAAAATCCCTGGTGTCATTTTTATTACTGCCATTTACTATTATTTATAATTCTGCACTTGCTAGACTAGTCCTAGTATATATTATCGATCCATATATACTTTCATTTGGTATCAGAGCAAGGTCATCACATAACTATAACACAGTTATCTGATATTTAAAATAATATGGAAAATAACACTAGCAATAACTTCAATGAGGGACAAGCCACTACACGACCACCATTGTTTAACGGATTAAATTATAGTTATTGGTCAACTAGAATGAGAATTTTTATGCAAGCTAGTGGATTTGAAACCTGGAATATCATTCAAACTGAATATACTATTCCTACTACAGAGTATGCTGCATGGTCTAATACACAAAAACTAGATGCTACTGCAAACGCAAAAGCAATGAACATGTTATTGTGCGCTTTAGACAAAAATGAATTCAATCGAGTCAGTATTTGTAAAACTGGATATGAAATTTGGAATACACTTAAGGTTACACACGAAGGAACGAATAAAGTAAAACAAAGCAAGATTTCTATGCTTAAAAACCAATTTCAAAATTTTAGAATGAAGCAAGGAGAAAGTATTATTGAAATGTACTCTAGATTCCAGGATATCTATCATTCACTATTAGCTTTAGAAGTTACTTATACTCAACCTGATATTGTTTCAAAAATCCTTAACTCTTTAACTGATGAATGAGAACGAAAAGTCTTAGCTATCGAGGAAGCTAATGATATTTCAACCATAAAAACAGAAGAGTTAATAGGAAATCTAATGTCCTATGAAGTAAATTTACAGGCAAGACGAGCACAAGCACAGGACAAGAAAACTATCGCTTTTCAAGTAGAAAAAGAAGACTCTGAATCAGAAGACGATATGGCATTTATAGCTAAGAATTTCAAAAAGTTTTTGAAATTCAAAAAGAGCAATAAATTTGGAAATAACAAGGGTTTCAATAAGCCATCAAGCTCATCTCTTGAATGCTATGAATGTCACAAGAAGGGCCACATAAAGAAAGATTGTCCTGATCGGAAGAAAGAATATAATCTCAAAAAGGACAAATATAAAAAGAAGCAAGCCTTCTTAGTTACATGGGATGATACAGAATCTTCTTCGTCAGACAGTGATATTGACAGTGATTCAGAACAAGCCAACGTTTGTTTTATGGCAACAATTATGATGTAAGTGATCTAACTTTTGACGATTTAATACAAATAAACTCTGAATTGTTAGATAAGCTTAGAACCCTAAAGAGTAAATATAAAGATGCTTTAGGAAAATTAAATAGAACTGACAAAGAAACTGGCATGTTAAAAGATGAAAAGAAAATATTAGAGGAAGAGGTAGTAAAATCTCAAGAATCTTATGTTAATATAACATCTCAATTCACTGATTTAAGTAGTAAAATGGAAAGACAGAAATATGAGAATGTTAAATTAGCAAAAGAGAATTATGATTTAAACTCTAATATTAAAACACTTGATATAGAAGTATCACATCTTAAAACAAAACTGGAAAATATTTCTAAAAATATTTCTAAATTTAACAGTGGAAGAGAGAGTCTCTCTAAAATAATTGAGAATTCTCAAACCTGTTCAAATAAAAAGAGGTTAGGATATAAAAAACCGATACAAAAGCATTCTAAAAATAATGGTTCATTATATACTAATTTTAAGAAAAAGGAATCTATATCTGCTCAAAAATCTTCTTCAAAAGTTGTTCATCCAAAATCAATTATGATTTGGGTTCCAAAAACTAATAATAATTTGATTAGGAATAACTACATTAAATCATTCGTTAATTCTGTACATAAGAATGAAAATTTTATTTTTAAAGAGAACTCTAAACCCAACTGGGTTTGGCTTCCTAAGATTTAACCCTTAGGACCCTAACGGAGGAAGTGGGTACCAATAGAATTTCAATATTTTTTGCAGGTACCGATTAAGAAAAGAGGAAAATGGATTCTAGACAGTGGTTGCTCAAAACACATGACAGGCGACAAAAATATGTTAACAAACATTATCTACTCAGATGGAGGATCTGTCACTTTTGGAGATAATTCCAAAGGTTACATCATCGGCAAAGGCGATGTGAGCAATGACGGTACATCTAATTTACCTCTTATTACAAACGTTCTATTAGTTAAAAATTTAAAACACAATTTACTAAGTATTAGTCAATTATGTGATAAAGGCTTTAATATAGCATTTTCTAAAAATAAATGCAATATCTTTGATCAAAATAAAAATCTTATTTTCAAAGGAATTAGAGAACGCAATATTTATATTTTGAATATGAAAATCAATCATAATACAAATATGTGCTTACTAGTCAAAGAAAATGATCCTTGGCTATGGCATAAAAGATTTTGTCATATAAATCTCAAAGCTATTAATAAATTATCCAAAAACGATTTAGTAAAAGGTTTACCTAAAATGAATTTTAAAGTAAATAGCATTAGTGATGCTTGTCAACTAGGAAAACTAACTAAATCTTCTTTTAAATCTAAGAAAATCATCTCAACATTACAACCTCTTGAGTTGTTACATCTAGACTTATTTGGACCAACTCAGACTCAATCTATTAATCACAATAGATATGTTTTTGTAATAGTTGATGACTTATCTAGATATACATGGAACTTATTTATGAAAAAAAGCGATACTTTTGAAAATTTCAAAATCTTTGCTAAACGAATTCAAAATATTAAAAATCTAAAAATTAAAAACATTAGAAGTGATCATGGAGGTGAATTTGAAAATGAAATGTTTGAGAAATTTTGTAATAAGAAAGGAATATTTCATAACTTTTCATTTCCAAGAACTCCTCAACAAAATGGAGTTGTTGAACGTAAAAATAGAACACTTCAAGAATGTGCTAGGACTTTATTGAATGGAACCACTCTTCCAAAACAATTTTGGGCAGAAGCCGTTGCTACTGCTTGTTATGTCCTAAATCTTGTCTCTATTCGACCTTTAACTAAACACACTCCATATGAACTTCTCAACGGTAGAAAACCTAATATATCTTACTTTAAAGTTTTTGGTTCGAAATGTTTTGCTTTAAATACGAAAGATCAACTAGGAAAATTTGATCCAAAATCGGATGAATGTATATTCTTCGGTTATTCAGAACGAAGCAAAGCATATAGAATCTATAATAAAAGAACTAAAATAATTGAAGAAACACTTCATGTATCATTTGATGAAAATTTCAAAATTAACACAAATGATGATGAAGATATTATAATTAATTCTAATTCCAATATTGACGACAATATACCTGAAAACACTTCTTCTGAAAATCAAATTGAAAAGGAATTAAAATCTCCACCGAGAATTTTAAAAGATCATCCAATACAAAATATAATAGGAGAAATTGATGAAAGAGTTAAAACACGTAATCAACTAAATCAAATGGGTCATATAGCTTTTCTTTCTAATATAGAACCTAAAAATATTAAAGAATCCCCAACTGATGATTATTGGATTATTGCTATGCAAGAAGAACTAAATCAATTCGAAACAAATGACGTTTGGGATTTAGTTCCAAAGGCCTAATGATCAATCAGTTATTGGTACTAAATGGGTTTCTAAAAATAAAGCTGATGAAAATGGAAATATCACTAGAAATAAAGCTAGATTAGTTGCACAAGGATATAATCAGGAAGAAGGAATTGACTATGAAGAAACATTTGCTCCTGTCGCGAGATTAGAAGCAATATGAATATTATTAGCCTATGCTTGCTTTCATGATTTTAAACTATATCAAATGGATGTTAAAAGTGCATTTTTAAATGGATTTATTAGAGAAAACGTTTATGTTGAACAACCTCCCTTGTTCATACACGAACAATTTCCAGATCATGTTATAAACTTAAAAAAGCTTTATACGGTTTAAAACAAGCACCTCGTGCTTGGTATGATCGTTTAAAAAGTTATTTAATCAACTCTGGTTTTAAAATTGGAAAGGTTGATCAAACTCTTTTTATTAAGAAAAAGAAACATGATATATTAATTGTTCAAATTTATGTAGATGACATTATTTTTGGATCAACTAACGATAAATTATGTCAAGAATTTTCTAAAATAATGACAAGTGAATTTGAGATGTCTCACATGGGAGAATTAACATATTTTCTTGGATTACAAATTAAACAAGTAAATAATGGCATTTTTATAAATCAAGAAAAATATTGTAATAATTTAATTAAACGTTTTGGTATGGAAAATACTTCTGCCAAACCAACTCCTATGAGTACAACCATACATCTTGAAAAAGATGAAAACAGCAAGAGTGTAGACCAAAAATTATATCGAAGTATGATTGGATCTTTATTATATTTAACCGCAAGTAGACTCGATATAATGATGAGTGTTTGTTTGTGTGCACGATTTCAAGCAGATCCTAAAGAATCACACATTAGAGCAGTGAAACGTATTTTACGTTATCTCAACAAAACCAAAGATTTTGGACTATTTTATCCAAAAGAATGTCCTTTTGGATTAGTTTCGTATAGTGATGCTGATTTTGGAGGAAGTCGGACGGATAGAAAAAGTACAAGTGGGACTTGTCACTTCATTGGACGGTCTCTAGTATCTTGGTTTAGTAAGAAACAAAATTGCGTATCACTTTCTACTTGTGAAGCAGAATATATATCTGTAGCTTTGGCATGTGCTCAAGTAATTTATATGCAACAAACTCTTCAAGATTTTGGTTTTAACTTATCTAAATCAACAATTTTCTGTGATAATTCTAGTGCTATAAACTTATCTAAAAATTCAGTAAATCATTCAAGAACAAAACATATTGATATTCGTCATCATTTTCTTCGTGATAATATTGAAAAAGATATAATCAATCTAGAATTCGTATCTTCGGAAATTCAATTGGCAGATATTTTTACCAAACCATTAAATGAAAACACTTTTGTAAAATTGAGACGAGAACTTGGAATCATCTCATTCAAAAATTTATAAAGTTTATTTTCTGCATAAGCTGGGATTTGATCTTACTTCGGCTTATTTCAGTTTTATTATTTAAAGGTCATTATAAACTTGGTTTTTGTCCTCACATTTTCTTCTGGTTAAAATTAAATCATTCTACATTTAATCATAACTATTCATTGTTTAGCTTTCAGTTTTATATATAATTACTTTCATTCGGAAGAAAACTTTCATTCAACTTATTCAAATTTTTTAAAAAAAGGGGGAAAGAAGAAAATCGATCATGTTTTTTAATTTTGCATTGTTCATCTACACCATGGAGCAAACGTTTCTTTGTTGTCTATTCCTTCCTCTTGATTATACCCTTGTGCTACTAATCTGGCTTTGTTTCGAGTTATATTTCCTAATTTATCTGCTTTGTTTTTATAAACCCATTTAGTTCCTATAACAGTTTGATCGGTCGGTCTAGGTACTAGTTCCCAAACTTCATTTCGTTCAAACTAATTTAGTTCTTCTTGCATTGCAATAATCCAATTTTCATCGAATGATGCTTCCTTTGTATTCTTAGGTTCTATAGTAGAAAGAAAAGCTACATGACCCATTAAATTTAGTTGATTTCTAGTTTGAACATTTGAATTTATTTCTCCAATTATATTTTCTGTAGGATGATTTCGTAAGATTCTTGGAGGAGATCTTATTGTATTGGTGATATTATTTTCTGAATTATGAATGATGTTTTCATCTTCTCTAGAATTATGAATAATGTTTTCATCTTCTCTTAAATTATTGGTTTCTATATTTGTGTTATCATTTAGTAAATCATCGTCATCATTAAAACTTGAAATATGTGTAAAAATTTCATCAAAAGATATGTAGAGTGTTTCTTCAATAGTATTAGTTCGTTTATTGAAAATTCGATAAGCTTTGCTTCGATCCGAATATCCAAGAAATATTCCTTCATCACATTTTGAATCAAATTTACCAAGATGATCTTTGGTATTTAACACAAAACATTTTGATCCAAATACTTTAAAATAAGATATGTTTGGTTTTCTACCGTTAAAAAGTTCATAAGATGTATTCTTAGTGAGGGGTCTAATAGATACACGATTTAATACATAACAAGCAGTTGCAACGGCTTCTGCCCAGAAATGTTTTGGTAACGTGCTTTCATTTAGTAAGGTTCTAGCACATTCTTGTAGAGTCCGATTCTTTCGTTCTACAACTCCATTTTGTTGTGGAGTTATAGGAAACGAAAAGTTATGAAATATTCCTTTCTTTTTACAATAGTTATCAAACAGTTCGTTTTCAAATTCTCCTCCATGATCACTTCTAATATTCTTAATTTTAGTACCTTTGAAATTTTGAATTCGTTTAACAAATGTTTTGAAATTCTCAAAAGTATCACTTTTATTTTTCATAAAGATAGTCCACGTATATCTAGAAAAATCATCAACTATTACAAACACGTATTTATTATGATTTATGGATTGAACTTGGGTTGGTCCAAATAAATCCATATGAAGTAATTCAAGTGGTTGTAATGTTGAAATGACCTTTTTAGATTTAAACGAAGATTTAGTTAATTTACCTAATTGACATGCGTCACAGAAATTATTAACTTTAAAACTCATCTTTAGTAATCCTTTTACAAGATTATTTTTAGAAATTTTATTTATAGTTTTGAAATTGATATGACAAAATCGTTTGTGCCATAGCCAAGGATCATTTTCTTTGGCTATTAAACACATGTCCGAGTTATGATTAACTTTCATATTTAAAACGTAAATGTTTCTCTCTCTATTTCCTTCGAAAATAAGATTCTGATTTTGATCGAAGATACTACATTTATTCTCAGAGAAGTATATATTCTCTTTTTGTCATAGCAGTCGTCGAATCTGTATGTCGTAGTGATAGCTTCGTGCCATGAATCAAAGCCAAGTCTCAACACTAAGAACTACAGAAAGACCTAGGAATTCGATAATTGAAATTTCAGTTTTGATTAGTTTACTTAGTGTTGTTTATTTGGTATCCCTAAAATATTAAGGATGATTGAGTGTGTTCCAGTAAAAAATTCGGTGCAGTTTTATAGTAAAGGGTTACATATTTAATGGTTAGACCATTTGGAAGAAAAAACAAAATTTTGAGAATGGTAAGTATATAGGCATAGTGAGAATGAAGAGAGTGAATGGTTACTTCTGGGTGATGAAGAGACATCAGAAACACAATTGTTTACATTATTTGTCTTAATATGGAAATAAGAAACATATTTTCTTTTCCAAATATATTTATATTATAAAAAATTAGTTTCCATAAAATAAATTTCTTTGTTCAAAATGTTTAATCTAAAACTCTTAACTCTAAATTAGTTATAGTAAAGGAAATAAATTGCTCATGGTAAGTGGCACAATGGAGCTTTATATTTCAAATGTTGTTATTGTAAAAGTGGAAATAGTAGGAGCATACCATATAACACATACTAATGAACGCCTCAAGTTTTGAAAGATTATTTTCAAGTATGCTGAATATTATTTAATTTTTGGATTATAGACTAAGTCGTATATTTAAGAAATGATTCTTTAATAATATGATTATGAATCATATGATATTTGTGAATTTTATCTTGAATTACTATAGGCAAAGCACCGATTCGATGGGAGTGACAAACTAACGAATCTCGTCAGGCTAATACATGTAGATGTATATAGTCAAAAGTCCTATAATACCAAAAGTGAATCCAGGTACTTTGTTAAATTCACCAATGAATTATCTAAGTTATGAACATATGTATTTGATACACGAGTTATGTATCTATGACAAGTTCATGGAATATAAAATGGAAGTTGAAAACAAAATGTGCTTAGGGAATAAAACAATTCGATTTGATCAAATATGTGAGTATATCGAAAAGGATTTCAGCAGGACCTAAAATTGAATAAGTTTCATAGAACATTGATGTGTTCTATTATGGAAAATAATAAATGAAAATAGATGGTGCAAAGAAGGGCTCAGATGCGCATGCAATGGGATCGTTAATACTCAGAGTATTTTCTGATGTACTCAAAAGCAAGGGTATTGTGAGGACGCTCATTGGGTACTTAGTCGGTTACCCTGGTCAATTGCATATTCCGTGGATCATTGTTGTGATCTAGTATCAGTTATGGGTTGGTATTTGGGTACACAGAAAACCGAGATTTTTCCATTAATCCCTGGCAGTTGATGGTCATACGAGTTATCATATATCCAAAGCACATTGAGTGGTAGTGAGTATTGTTTGATGGATGTTATGTTTTCCACATTTCTTTGTCACTCTAGGGATGTTACATGATGTATGTATCCTAGTGATGCAGCAGCGGATAACGAAAATGATGAAACGGTGAAAGTAGCAATCGGTGAATTGAAAAATACCAAAGGCCCAAATCCGTTGATCCAAAGATACCGGATTCTAGCTATCCCAAACACGTTGATCGCGCACGATACCGTGTTTAAAGATCTACGATTCTTCGTACGTTGATCTAGCGCACTAGATTCCATGAATCGGCTTCAGCAGTCATTGATTCGAGCGCACTCGAATGCTGAAAGTGGAGATAGGAGATCACACTCAACTACCAATTTAAGAAAGAGGCACAAAGCTCTCAAACAAAAGTTTATTCAAAATCAACTAACTATTACAAATGACTCAACCCCGCTATTTATAGAGTTTTACAACACACACGACTCAACATTTGACAACACTTAGGTCGGCAACGACCTAACACAACCACGCGACCTACGACCTTACATAGGTCGTTAACGACCTAATACTTCAAACAATGCAGCGACTTTATTTACAACACATATTTACAAAACAACATAACGACCTAAAATACACGGCAGCAGCGACCTATCCTCCTCCAGCGATTTAAGTTCTTGCGACCTATTCTTGAGCGACTTAAAGAAATGCGGCAGTGAGCGACCTAAGAAACTCCTCAGTAGTGACTTAAGAAGACTCAGCGACCTAAGCATTCAAGTGGCTTAAGAAAATCAGCTTCAGTGACCTAAAGAATAGCGACATAAGGTTGAGCGACCTAAAAAGAAGCGGCTTCAAGAAATCTTCGAGCGACCTAAAGTTGAGAGACCTAAGTTCTTCAGCAACGGAATCTTCTTCACGCGACCTATCTTCACGCGACCTATCTTCCAGCGACCTAACACCCCGCGACCTAACTTAGGTCGTAACTCGTCTTTCTTCCCGCAACTTAAGGTCGAGCGACCTAATAAAATGCACGCTGGTTTGTTCATCTCCTTAGGTCGTTTGCATACCTTAATGTTGAATCCAGTAACTCGCGAGCAACCTTCACTAGGTCGTGAGTGACCTTCACTAGGTCGTGAGCGACCTAATTCACTAGGTCGTTCCAGCGACTTATTCCCCTTGTTAGGTCGTTCCAACGACTTATCTTCCATGTTAGGTCGCACGTGACTTATCAGCACGTTAGGTCGTTCGCGACCTAAGACTTGGACTGCATCATCCTCCCCTAGTTGGGAAAAATTCGTCCTCGAATTTGCGCTTTCCTCTTCCACAATAGGTTCATCTCCATAATAAGGAATAAGATGTTTAACATTAAACACGTCAGAAGTGTACACATCCTCCGGCAGCTTCAACCTATAAGCGTTTTCATTGATCCGTTTCACAATCTTTACAGGACCAATCTTTCGAGCTTTAAGTTTGTTGTATGCTCCCACTGGAAAACGATCCTTTGTTAGTACAACATATACTAAATCACCTTCATTAAATTCAACACTTCTGCGCTTCAGATCCGCAGATCGTTTATACTTTTCATTCGCCTTCTCCAATCGTTCCTGAACGACTTTATGGCATTCTATCAATCCGTCAACAAAATCAACAGCCCGCTTAACTGTTCCCTTCGGTTGTGGCACTATCGTCAAATCCAACGGCCCCTTTGGCAAGCTCGAATATACAATCTGAAATGGACTGAAACCCGTACTACGATTGACAGCATGATTATGTGCAAATTCCGCCTGGCACAACTTCATATCCCAACTCTTCAAATTATCTCTCACAAGACATCTCAGCAGGTTTCCCAATGATCTATTCACCACTTTCGTTTGCCCATCTGTCTGCGGATGATAGGCGCTACTAAAATTCAGCTTCGTTCCAACCATCTTCCACAAACTTAACCAAAAATGGCTTAGAAATCTAGTATCCCGATCAGAAAATAATAGATTCAGGTAGCCCATGTAATCGATACACCTCTTTAAAGAATAACTGAGCAACACAGACGGCATCAGCTGTCTTTTTACAAGCTATGAAATGTGTCATCTTTGAAAACCTATCCACTACAACATATATCGAATCATTCCCCCTATGAGTTCTAGGTAACCCCAAAACAAAATCCATACTTATATCAACCCATGGTCTAGTCGGCACGGGTAAGGGCATATACAATCCCGCATTCGTCGCTGTCCCTTTGGAAATTTGGCAAATATGACATCTCTCCACAAACTTTTCAACTTCCCGTTTCAACGAAGGCCAATAATAAGATTGAGAAATCAATTGCAAAGTACGATCTCTACCCACATAACCTTCCTCATGCAACTCCTTCACAATCTTCATTCGTAAGCTGCACTCTGGTATACATAATCGATTCCCCTTAAAAAGAAAACCATCCACTAATACAAACTCATCCGTCTTTCCCTCCTTGACTTCATCTATAAACTTCGCAAAGTAAGAATCATCAACAAACAATTCTGGCAACACATCAAACCCCATCACTTCAACCTTCATTGTAGTTAACAAATGATTCCTTCGACTCAATGCATCTGCCACACGGTTTGTAATTCCCGACTTATGCTTCACCACAAATGTAAACTATTGCAGGTATGCGATCCACGAAGCATGTCTGGCTGCAATTTTGTCCTGTCCCTGCAAATGTTTCAGTGCTTCATGATCAGTATATATAGAACAAATTCTTTATGGAACAAATAGTGTCTCCAATGTTTTATAGCTTGAACAATAGCATAGAATTCCACATCATAAGTATTATATCTCATCTTGGCTCCCGATAGCTTCTCACTGAAATATGCAATAGGACGTCCCTTCTGACTTAACACCCCTCCAATTCCAACCTTCGATGCATTAGTATGTAATTCAAACAAGAACTGAAAATCCGGCAACACTAGAATTGGTGTTGTTGTCAAAAGTTCCTTGATTCTTTCAAAAGCAAGTCCTGCTTCCTCCGACCATGAAAATTGCTTCCCCTTCATACAATCAGTAACTGGTGCCATCACGCTACTGAAGTGTGGAATAAACCTTCGGTAGAATGATGCTAAACCATGAAAGCTTCTAACTTCTGTTATCGTACTGGGTTGTGGCCAATTTCTGATTGCTTCAACTTTATTATGATCCACCTGTATACCTCCTTCTGAAATAACATATCCCAAAAATAAAACACTATGCGTCATGAACACGCATTTCTTCGTTGCAGCATAAAATTGCTCCTGTCGTAGTATCATCAACACTTCTCTCAGATGATGCAAGTGTTCTTCTGCGCTTCTACTATATATCAGTATATCATCAAAATACACCACCACAAACTTCCCAATGAATGGTCTAAAAATATGATTCATCACCCGCACGTACTAGGTGCATTCGACAGACCAAATGGCATAACCAGCCATTCGTACAACCCCTCACGTGTCTTGAACGCTGTTTTCCATTCATCCCCTGGTCTAATTCGAATTTGATGATAACCACTCTTCAAATCGATCTTCGAAAATATAGTAGCTCCGCTAAGTTGATCCAACAAGTCATCCAGTCTAGGCATAGGAAATCTGTATCTCACTGTAATCTTGTTCAGTGCCCGACTATCAGTACACATCCTCCACGTTCCATCCTTCTTCGGCACTAATAAAGCTGGCACTGCACAAGGACTTAAACTTTCCTACACACGCCCCTGTTCAAGCAACTCTTCCACTTGCCTTCTCAACTCCTCGTGTTCCTTTGGACTCATTCTGTAATGTGGTTATGTGGTAACACGGCTCCTGGAACAAGATCTATTTGGTGTTGTATGTCCCTCAATGGTGGTAACTCTGTTGGCAGCTCTTCAGCAAAAACGTCGTCAAATTCTTCCAGCACTGGCTTTACTTCTTCAGGGATTTCAACCACTTCATTACTCTCACGCCCAATCAACAAAAACACTTCAGGCTCCTCTTCTACTTCCTTAACAAACTCCTTCAAAGATAGAAAAGTTTTAAGTTCTTCAATCTCCTCCAACTTGCTTTCTTCTTGTTGTCGCTTCTTAGGAATTAAAGTGATTTTAGTTCCTTCAAACATAAAACTGTAACTGTTAGTATGACCATCATGTTGCACCGCTCTATCATACTGCCATGGTCTCCCCAACAACAGATGGCATACATCCATGTCTACAACATCACACCAAATTTCATCTTTGTATTTCTTCCCAATCGAAAAATTCACACAAGCTCTTCGTCCAACCTTCACCTCCCCACCTTTCCTCAACCAAGCTAACTTGTAAGGTTTCGGATGCTTCTCAGTCTTCAATGCTAACTTCTTCACAGCTTCTGTAGAGATAATGTTGTCACAACTTCCTACATCAATAACAAATTTGCAAACCCTTCCCAAGATAGTGCATGTTGATTGAAAGATGTTACTCCTTAACCAACTTGAATCATCTTCTTGCTTTGGTGTCAAACACGATCTCCTCAACAACAAACTACAATCCTCATCTCCTGTCAACAATTCTTCTTCTTCAACTGGTAGTGAATTGACACACTCTACCTCTGCATTTTCATGCTCAATCTCCGCAATCATGGCTCGCTTCTTAGGCTTTGTACATTCATTGCTTTTGTGACCAAACTCTTGACAATTAAAGCATTTGAGATTACTATTGGCCTTAGCTTTGTTGGCTTCATTCACATTCGGTCTACTGACGACTTTGGAAACATCCGCACTGTTACTAACATCCTTGTTCTGATTGTTGGAATTCGTAAACACTCCACCACCTCTCCTTCCTTGCTTCTCCCAAGCTAGAGCTTTTTGATGTGCTTCCGCAACAGATCTGGGATCAAACATATTCACCATATCTTGAATCTACATTCTCAACCCTCCAACAAATCTAGCTGTCAACTGCTCCTCCGTCTCCATGATATCATTCCTAGCAATAAGTTGATAAAATTCATCCGCATAATCATTCACTGACTTTGTTCCCTGTCTCAGATTCTGTAATCGTTGATACATAAGAGACTGATAATTATACGGTAAGAAAGTAGCTTTCATCAATTTCTTCATTTTCTCCCATGACTCAATCTTTGACTTTCTCATTCTCTCCCGTGTTAGTTTAGTTTGCCGCCACCATGTCATAGCTCTTCCTTTCAATCGTGTAGCAACCAACTTCACTCTTCGATGCTCGGGAACTTCTTTGAAGTCAAAAATTTCTTCCACATTAGACAACCAATCCAAAAATTCCTCAGCCACCATTCCACCCTTGAATTCTGGAATTTTAGTTTTCATCCCCGATTCCCATCGTCGATCATCCAAACCATCCCGATATGCATTTCGTACTTGGTCTCGATCTCGATAATGAGCACTACATCTATCACCATCTTCATCAAAAATAGATGTACTTCGATAACGATCTCGACCACCCTCATTTCTATGATCACGCATATCTCTTCTACTTTTTCTATCATCATCACGGTATGGTTCATGTTCAAACTCACGTGGAGTTCTTCTCTCTTCATCTCTATACTCATGATGTTCTCTTCTCAATGAAACTGAAGATTCTCTTCTTCCTCGATAAGATTGTGGCGACACCCTCCTCGCTTCCGTAACCGATGGCGAAACTCGGTTTCCTCCATGGTTCGAGATTGGCGACCTCCTCCTTTGTCCTTGATTCATATCATTCATAAGTTTCTCTAACTTCCCAAAGCCTTCATCAAACTTTTCATTGATGCGTTGTTCCATTTGCTCGGCTTCTTCTCTTCTATACAACGCTTCAACATTCTGATGGCGATTAGCTCTTCTCGGCGGCATGATTGAATCTTCACAAATTTCAACACTAAACTTTCGGCCTTGAATTAGAAATGATCAACTATGCATGGCTCAAACACTTCTCTTAGCTCGGCTTTGCTTGATGTAGCTCGGCTTCACTAACTCCTCAAACTCTTATATAAGAATTGGCTCCAAGACTCGGCTTAGCTATGATTGGCTAAGTCTAGCTCTAATACCTAATGATGCAGCAGGGGATAACGAAAATGATGAAATGGTGAAAGTAGCAATTGGTGAATTGAAAAATACCAAAGGCCCAAATCCGTTGATCCAAAGATACCGGATTCTTGCTATCCCAAACACGTTGATCGCGCACGATACCGTGTTTAAAGATCTACGATTCTTCGTACGTTGATCTAGCGCACTAGATTCCGTGAATCGGCTTCAGCAGTCGTTGATTCGAGCGCACTCGAATGCCGAAAATGGAGATAGGAGATCACACTCAACTACCAATTTAAGAAAGAGGCACAAAGCTCTCAAACAAAAGTTTATTCAAAATCAACTAACTATTACAAATGACTCAACCCCGCTATTTATAGAGTTTTACAACACACACGACTCAACATTTGACAACACTTAGGTCGGCAACGACCTAACACAACCACACGACCTACGACCTTACATAGGTCGTTAATGACCTAATACTTCAAACAATGCAGCGACTCTATTTACAACACATATTTACAAAACAACATAACGACCTAAAATACACGGCAACATCGACCTATCCTCCTCCAGCGATTTAAGTTCTTGCAACCTATTCTTGAGCGACTTAAAGAAATGCGGCAGTGAGCGACCTAAGAAACTCCTCAGTAGCGACTTAAGAAGACTCAGCGACCTAAGCATTCAAGTGGCTTAAGAAAATCAGCTTCAACGACCTAAAGAATAGCGGCATAAGGTGGAGCGACCTAAAAAGAAGCGGCTTCAAGAAATCTTCGAGCGACCTAAAGTTGAACGACCTAAGTTCTTCAGCAACGGAATCTTCTTCACGCGACCTATCTTAACGCGACCTATCTTCCAGCGACCTAACACCCCACGACCTAACTTAGGTCGTAACTCGTCTTTCTTCCCGCAACATAAGGTCGAGCGACCTAATAAAATGCGTGCTGGTTTGTTCATCTCCTTAGGTCGTTTGCATGCCTTAATGTTGAATCCAGTAACTCACGAGCAACCTTCACTAGGTCGTGAGCGACCTTCACTAGGTCGTGAGCGACCTTCACTAGGTCGTGAGCGACCTAATTCACTAGGTCGTTCCAGCGACTTATTCCCCTTGTTAGGTCGTTCCAACGACTTATCTTCCATGTTAGGTCGCACGCGACTTATCAGCACGTTAGGTCGTTCACGACCTAAGACTTGGGCTGCATCACCTTGAGATCGATACTTAAACACCTGATGGTGTACCAGGATGTTTGTACATTTTATGATGATAGTAGATGATAGGTTAGCATATATTATTATGTGCTAACTCTTTGGATTCAGGGACATGTCTGGTATGATTGTCTATACCCTAAGTCCTATAGATTATATAGACTTTCATGGTATTTTGAGACTATTTATCGCTCCCATCAGACTATTGTTTAACTTAAGGTTTTATGCTTTACTTCTTATTATCTCGGGCACTCTTAAATGAGTAGATTAGATAGCAGGTGTAGAGAATACATGAAGTATTGCAGATGGACTAGTAGGAGGAGCTTTCTCGTATTTATATGTGGCTTACTATTGCTTATTCCATTGTGCAACACTATGGATCCTAGATAGTGTTGGCTATTTTATCTAGAGATAGTTATCTTGAGTTTATTTCCAATGGTATAAACTCTGCTACTGTTTTGTATAATTTTGTGAACTTGTGCGCTTTGATATTTGTGGTTCATTTAGTTATTACTATCCCACCTGTTTTATATATATGATGATTATTACATTTTATTCAATGCGCTGTGAGATATACGATAGTTTATGTGATTATTTTATTTACTTTACAAACCTCGACAATTGTCCTACATCAGTAAGACACCATAACAGCGCACACTTTGGGTATATTGAGTGCCGAAAGAGTAAGGCGGTCATCACATTTGGTACCAAAGATTAGGTTGCATAGTTAACTTGAGTTGATACTGTGATCCATTAGAGATAGGGTAGGAATTATCACCTTATAATGGATCAAGAGTATATAAGGGAGCGTACTTGTTATATATTTTGATTTTCAAAATTATATAGTATTATATATAATATATAAGTTGCATTGCACACACGAGTACCATTGATGCGGTTCTTCTTTATGTGAGACCAATCATTCTTATTATAGATTAGGAATGATCTGGCATACAAGAAACACTACTAGGAATTTCACTCATGGAGTTGAGGAGAAGGCTGGATCGGGGAATCCTAATGCTGATTTACAAGATATGTTCGTTGAGATTGTGAAAAACATGGTTCGAAATGACCAAATTGCTCCAAATGATGATGGTGCTCACGTGCAGGCATCCAGTGTCGACTTTGCTGAGTAGAAAGAGATTATTCTAACTTGGAGGGAAGGCCGTTCATTGGAACAGATTAGGGTGTTGAGACGCAAGACTGGATAGATACTTGCAAGAGGATCTTCGATGACTTGGAGTTAGACGATGCTATAAGCTATAGGTCGGGCTCTAGATAACTCCAGGGATGGACTGTGAACTGGTGGATTGCCCTTAGAGTTGTGCTTCCAGTGATCATTTTACTTGGGATTAGTTCATAGTTCACTTCAAGTAGAAGTTTATCCCAGCTGTACGTAAGTTGGTTCTGTTTAGAAAGTTCACCGACTTGAAGAATGGCGATATTTTTGTGTCAGAGTATGTGGTCGAATTCGATGTTCTGTCAAAATACTGTCAATCTTTCATTGATACACCACTTAAAAAGAATGAAAAGTTTATCACCGGGTTGAACTATCTTCTTGGGAAGCGATTGATTGGTCATATTGATGGAAGCTTCAAGAAGTTGATAAAAAAGGCTTTACGATACGGAAGCATGTACCCAATGCAGAAGGACTGTCCTGAACCAGCTAGGCAGGGGCAAATAATGAAGGCATATGCATTGAATTCCGTTCTAAATTCATCAAGTTCTCCAACGGTAAAAGAGAAGGGCATTACTATCTACGACATGCATTCTATTTATGGCGATCATATATGTGTTTGCTTTGATACCATAGGTTTCACGTTCCTTCATATCTAATGGTTCGATAGATAGATTAGGATAGAGACCCGAGATAGTTGACCGACCTTAAATTGTGACAAACCTATTAAGGGCTCAGCTAGCCCATACATGGTTGGTTGAGACCTAGTGTTATCTAGTTATGCATGTTCTTTTGTTTATGTTCTGGGTTTCCATTGGGTTCAGTATTATTCTGGTAATGGACTGGCAGAAGAGGTACTGAACGGTTGTGGACTGTGAGAGGCCATTGGTGACTATTGGGATCGAGGATGGGCGGAAGCAAAGTTAGGTTGCCCACCGTAAGGTGAGGTGATGGTTAGCTTTCTATATTTTCTAGAGATCCCAATGACGAATTGTCATATTTTCTTGTAGCAAGGGAGTATCCGAACATATTCAATGAGGTGATCGAATTACCACTACGTAGGAAGATAGAGTTCCTTATTGATCTGGTCAGAGATACTTGACTAGTAGTTATACCTTTAAGGCATATGGTGCCCAAAGAGCAAAGGGAACTAGAGGTACAAGTGGATAACCTATTAAGGCGAAGCTTCATTCGTAAGAGCATATTTGAGTGAGGTGCACCTATTGTGTTCGCCACTAAGGTGGATGATCTCTAAGACTCCATGTCAATTACCGTAAGCTGAATAAAGTGATTAAGAAGAACAAGTATCCATTCCCATGTATGGGTGACTTGTTCGAGCAGCTCTACAGTGTGAGGATGTTCTCTCAGTTGGACCTTATGATGGGGTTTCATCAGCTGAGGGTAAAGGAAAGTGTGTCGATTATAGCATTTTGTACGCCATCTAGATTTTGAGTGGTTTCTTATGCCATTCGGGCAAACCAATGTACTGGCATACTTTGTTGGCCTAATGAACTATGTTTCGAGGGATCATTTGAGTAAGTTCATACTTGTTTTCATTGATGATATTCTCGTTTATTCACAAACGAAAGAGGAACACAAGGCACGTTTGAGGATTTTATTAGAGGTTTGGGAAACACTAGCTGAAGGTGAAATTTTTGAAGTGTCACTTTTGAAGAAGGGAAGTGAGATTCTTGGGTCACCTTGTTTTGGAGGAAGACATTGTTGTAGATCCTGCAAAGGTTGTCGTAGTCCAAGATTAGGACATACCCAAAAGTGCTAGGGATGTGAGGAGTATCCATGGATTGGTGGGATATTATAGACGTTTTACCAAGGACTTCTCAAAGTTAGCGGCACCGTTAACCCATTTGATGAAGAAGGACCGGATTTTTATTTAGGACTTGAGGTGCGAGCATGCGTTTTTGAGTCTAATAGAGAGGTCGACGAGTGCACAACTATTAGTCATTCCGAGTAGGACTAGGGAGTTGGAAATATAATCAGGGTTCTATGATACTGGTCTAGGTGCGGTATTAATGTAGAGGGGTAAGGTTGTCGCATATGCTAGTCGACAATTGAAACCGCATGAAATGAAGTATCTGACTTATGATTTGGAGTTGGTGGTAATAGTATTCACTTTGGAGATTTGTAGGCACTATCTATTAGGAGAGAGTTTGGGATGTTCATTGGCTCCACATTGTTGAAGTACCTCTTCTCCCAAAAGGATATCAACCTTCGCCGGTAGTAATAATATTTTTGAAATATCAAGTGCTGTATGATTCCAAGATATAAAGTAAATGTCTTGACTCGCATATACCAAGGCACATATACGATTTTAAAGAAATGTGAGATTTTGCAATTTGGAAGAAAATTGAAAACGAAGTGAGATTTGGTTCTTTTCAGTCATCACTTGGATTGAATGAACTATCTTATTAAGTCAATTTAGTGACTTTTTGTGCATAACCTATTTTCAGTGCCTGATACATATGAAAAATAAGTGAAGATTGCACAACTTAGTCTATGAGTTTGTGTTAGGATAGTATAAAGTGACACCTTAGATTCTAATATTTAGGATTTATTAGGTTCAATGTTAGTTACATTTATTTTTTTTATTTAGCATTTTAGTTGAAGTAATATTGTGATCATTGAAGTTAAGGCATCGTCCGTCTATGACGTTCTTAAATAAATGGTGATGAAGTATGGGTTTCGCATAGGTATCCTAACTGTTTGTCCACTTAGAGCAGAGGCACCATCTATTATCGTGTTGTCATGCCTATGGACTTAAAAGAGGAGTTTAGTGAGGAATGTCAAAGGATATGAAGAGTTATTCCACTGGCCAAGGATGAAGAAACATGTAGCAGTGTATGTTGCAAGGTATTTGATGATAGAGATATGCCAGAAGTGTAGTTTATTTAAATAAAAACAATATTTGGACATTATATGATTAGAGACGCCTTAGTGATATGCAATGAAATGGAAACTACATGAGATAAGCATGCATAAAAGTTTGTAGTATGTGGCATAGTAATTGAGATATGTTTTATGGGAAATGTAGTGTCATCGATTGTTGGCCCTTTCTCGATCGTATAGAGAGCAGGGAATTCAACATGTCGAGTGGGTTTCTTGAAAGTTAACGGCGGTTCACAAGCTTTTTATTTATCCTATTTGTGAACGTACATATATGATTTAGCTGGTTATGATAGAGCCTAGTCAGCTTGATGAGGTGAATGTAGAGACAGAGTCTAGAAGGCAGTGTAAGCATATTCGCGTCTTAGATCTTGATTTGATTCAAAGTAAGAATAAAAAAATGGAGTTCGTCCAAGTATGACAAGGAAAAGGTTTGGATGGAAGTATGTGGGAACTTGAGCAAAGAATCTAGTTTTCCATCATAAGCTCTCTTCCAATAAGTTTCCATTTTAGTTAGTTTGTAGGTTAGTTTGCTCACATTGTCATTTGGTCGTTTGTATGTTTACATGGTTGCTTTAGCTAGCTAGTTGACATAGGCATGTATGTATGGATGTTGGGATTAGTTGTATGCTTGTTCTTATGACGTGTTTTTATTGTTATGGTTGCTTTGTTTGAAATTTGAATTATAATAGTTTAGTTTATACTGTGTTGGTTTGTGTACATATATATATGTATACATTCCCACATAGGATAGATACCTATATTTATGTGCCCTAATTTATGCTATATGATTATATATATGTCATTTATTGATTTTTTTATTTGGCTTGTTTATGGACTTGGTTATCTACTCAAACTTTGATATGGATGTATGGATGCACTCATATCACATCGTATCATCCTATTATTACTTATCATATGTATTATATACTCTTAGTTATATTTTGCTTATGTTGTATGATGGATACTGAATGAATGCAACTATGTTTGTTTTGTATGCTTGTATGCTTGTATGCTAAAAAAGGAGTTGCATTATCCGTCTCTTGGAAGGACGAAATTCTTTTAAGAGAAAGAGAATGTAACGCTCCGTAATTAAATAATTAAAGTAAAATAGTCGAAGTAGTAATTTTTCTTAAAGGGCAAAATATTTAAATTTTACAAGAGCTAGAACTAGGCTTTATGACATATTCCATTACGTTCGAGATACCATTTACAGGAAAAAATTATAGATTCCTTGTTGTATTTGGTTAAACATACTAGAAATTAGAAGAAGTATAAACCAATGACATTTTTGTAGTATAATGGTTACGAAATTTTGGCTAAATATGTGTTATTTCCAGCCTATAAATAGAAGTAGAAACAATATTTTCTAACCCTCTTTTAACCTGAACATCTTAAAACTAATCTCCATCAAATTCTAAGCATCTCAACACGAAAATCTCATTTTTTTTACTGTTTCCTTTCTTCTTTCACTTCTCTCTTCTCCACCAAACTTTAAAAATTCATAACGTCTCTATTTCTCAATGGATTTCGATAAAACCAGTGGAAAACTGAATGATGCAAAGAATACTATGATCTATTGTCAATTTGGAGGCAGAATTTGTAAGATCGGAGGCATATAGAATCTGGAAAATAAAGAAAAATGATGAAATCACGCATAACATTTTCATCCTTCTCCATCAAACTTCAAAATGGCGTATCCCTGTCATTTCTTAACGGATTTTGATGATCCGCCTATTAAAATGACCATGGAGAAATGTACTACAATCTAGTAAACGAATACTAGTGTATTTATAGGTTTATTGCTGCAAAAGGAATAGGACAATGAAGGCTGTGTTGAGTTCTTTTTTTGAGAGTTTCCGTGAGTGGGACTCTTCCATTTTAGTTATATATTAATAAGACATAGTAATTCATACCTTATAGTCTTATATAAAATTATAAATGATGAGACTAATAATTAAAAAAATGATTTTTTAATACATGATTAGGAAGTAGTATCTATGACTAGATAATTAAAAAAGCGAGCTTTTTATTGTAATTAGACAAATTTTTATCTTTCCCCAATTAAAAAAAAGTGTAAAACACAAAAGTCTCCTAAATTAGATATATCAAAACTGTATTTTTCGACGATACGAATCCATTGTTGGTGTTCGTTCTACGATATAAATTAATAAATTTATAAAATTACAAAAATACCCCTGAACTTTAAACGGTTATATCTTTTGGATATGACCTTCGTTTCATGTGCAGTTCACAGCATTGGGATCATGGCGAAACGAGGAATGTTTTGGTATATTATTTGGTCTGTTTTAAGATACTGTAGAAAAATGTCTTATTTTAGTAGGTTTGTTATATGAGATGGTTCTACTAAGACGTATTAGTGCACATATAAGAAGATTAGTCCTCAGTTATACTAGTGGCGTTTTGCGAATATGGGTTGGAGCTTGATCATGTAGCTTCATAATTGGTGGGGCAATGATGAGTTTTTGACTTGATCCCAGTAGTGTCGTAGACTGCTAGGCGAATGTCTAGCATAGACCTGACCTCAATCATCACGTGCGATTTCCATGACAGAGTCGCATACAGACTACATAAGTTGAGACGTTGAGCTCAATAGTATGGCATATAGTAAGAGTCACATACATTTTGGTTGGGTTGGTAACGTTTGGCGATGACGAGTTGGTACTTCAAGCCTAATAGTGTCATAGTTGTTGGTCATGAGTATGGATTTTGAGCTCAATAGTATACATACGATCTGGAAATAGCGCAGCGAGACACATGGATCTTTAGTAGCAAGTCGCATATGACTAGGCAATAGGAGGTTGATACATTTGGATCTCTAGTAGCGGGGTCGCGTACGACTTGGAGATAGTGGTAGAGACATATAGTTCCTCAGTAGCGAGTCGCATGCGAGTTGAGAATTTGGACTCAATCATGTGCATATGATTAGACATAAGATATATTTTAGTGAGACCTTAGCATATTGTGTCACTGTAGTATTATTGTGTTTAGCTGACTTGTTGGGTGCAGGTGACAAAAGATAATGTATGGTTTTCGAACATAAGTGTTGTTTTACTAGCTTACTAGTATTATACGCTTACATGATACGTTTCACTACAAATGTAAGTCATACCTCCTCTATCATTATCTTCTTTTTAATTATACTCTGATAGATCGATAGAGAGGACTAGTGGTGACTTAGAGGACGATTGTGCAATTGAGACGTGCATTTATTTATCTACCAACTATACACTATTTCTTTTATATTAGTTATTCCCAAGCATTAGACTATTTTTCATTAATAGTGTAAAAGATGTTGTATTTGGAGTTTATTTGATATTATGTTATTTTATTTAGCTGTGGTTTTATTATTGATTATTGTATATTATTCCTTCCTTTGTGAGTTTCAGAAAGTGTAAAATACTGTAGATAGCTCTGTGATATATTTTATATTTTACCTCAAAACGATCCACCGTTTGTGAGTTTACAATGTTCACGTCATTTTATGCATGAATTTGGACGTCGTAGTTGGTGGGTTGTTTTAGACACACCCTAACTCTTAGTTTTGATATATCAAGTTGTAGATGAAATTCATTGAAGATTTTCTTTGTTTTCCAAAGAGCTTAAGAGTATTAATGGTGGAACTACAATAAATGAGTAAAGGCGAAAAAGGGGCACCCCACATCTTTTTATATCTTTTGGACATTAATCTCAACTGTTGGATGGATTGGGTAGGAAACAGATCAGATCGCGAAATCCCAATCAAACGTGTCATCTAATCATACGTTTAGTCGTCAAAACTGCTTTTAAACATGAACCATCACTATGACTTGGAACATGCCATGTGTTATTTGCAATAGTTACGAATAAGATAAGTCTACCCATAAAGACGAACTTGAGGGAAGATATTGTTTGTCTTCTCCCTAAGTATAATCAGGACCATCTTATCCAATGCCCAATAGAAAAGGCCTTCTTAGCAAGCTTTCGACCAAGATCTCGCATGGGTTCAATGTCTGTCAATCTACTTAGTCTCACTCTTAACGCTTATCCACCTCATCATCCCTACATGGAGCTCTATTCATATCTTCTTCAAAAACAATGGCCACCCTCAAGCCTTGTTGAGCATCATCTCCGAACCATCTTCAAGACACCTTCATGGGTTGGTTGCCATCATATTAGCTGTCCAAATAAAGCTAAGCCCCAAACATGTACTTCCATGTGCCATGTCCGGTCACGTTCTTACCTATTCAAATTCTCTTACCAACCAACATTCTTACCACCTCACCTTTTCATATGCACACTGGGATCTCTTAGAAGATCTTAACCACTTCTGCCAATAAAGGTAGTGACAATGCATTGTTCTCTTAACAAAAGCGGCAAATACGTGTTATTCATCTGATAAAAGACGTCACTATGAGATAACGATGAAACAACCACTATGCCACAAAGTGAATCAGACAACAATGATCACACAACACATGGTTGATTTTCTGTTATTCCACTTTTTCGCACAACACATGGAAAAATCATCTGTGGAGTGACACAATAGCGATCACACAACATTTGTTTTCAGATAATACTTGTCCGTTGTTTGATTGAAATTATCAAAAATTTGGCTTTGGCTCCTTATTAAAATTTGAGTTTCCCCCTCAATATTCACCATATTATTTCATGGTCGCCTTTGTTCCAATTCGTTCCCTCTCTCTATTCTTTCGTTTGTAAAAGAAAAAAATGGCATTCCAATTTGTGGCCGCCTTCGTTCCTCTCAAAACTCTTGCTTCTCCCTCTCAATTTTAGAACCTGATACTCTCTCCCTCTTAAAATATAGGTTAGTGAATTAGGGTTTCTTCCAAATGCTTGCTTCAGGTCGCTACTTTTGTCTTCAAGTTGCCTTCAAAAATCATGGTTTCACAATCGATTGCTTTCGTGAGTCGATGGTATCTGAATTCAACTACTCGGTATGATTTTTGCTCCTTGTTGATTTGTTGCGTTCTCGACTTTTGATGTTGCGAGTTAAAAATTGGTATGCCAATGATGATTTTGGGTTATTTATAGGGATTAAAACCCTATATTTCGTGAATACGGGTATGCTTGTGGGTTTGGTTGCTTTATTACCGATTTCAAAATCTAATAGATGTTAGTATTATCTAATTTTCAGATTTTGCACTTGAGCTTGCTATCTAGTTTCTAATTGCCCCATGCTTATCTGAGTTTTCGATATTAATTTGCTTTGATGTTGATTTTAACAAGGCAGTGTGCACTGCCTTGAACTCCATGTACTTCTTGGTTGAGTTTCACTTGAGTTCCACTTGAGTTCATGTGTATATATATATATATACATATATGTGTGTATATATGTGTATACTATGTCTGAGTTCCACATGAGTTCATGTGTTTTGAGATATACGTGTTTTTAGATTTCTATTTTGAGATATATGTGTATATATATATACATATATGTTTTGATATGTATGTGTTATGATGGTGAAAACTTTGGTTGCTACTTTATTAGTTCATGTCTGAGTTTGTGGACGTTTTGAACTTCCATGTATATACATACATACGTATGTATGTATATATGTATGGATGTCCTTTTGATTCCTGTTCATTTGATTCTTGCACCTTACAATTTCATTTCAATTTCATTTCATTTCATTGTTTAATTTTGGGAAGTTAAGTTAAACCGTGATCACTTTATTTGAGTTCTTGTGACTCATTTGATCATTTAAGTTCATGTGTACACTTGTCCCTACCTTGTAATTGTTGTATTCTCGATGGTTTGAACTTCCATGTATATACATACATACATACATACATACATATGTATATATATATATGTGTGTGAATGTTTGTACCATTACTGACATGTTGTTGGCCTTTGAGTCTGGTTTGTGAAATATCTTCCATGTATATACATACATATGTATGTATATACGCGTGAAATTGTTTGTCGACGGGAATTCAATCGAGTTAGAAATTCGTCGAGCGAATTTATAATAAAAATAACCGCAAGCACATGGCGTACAATGATAGTACGTGGTGAGTACGGGTCGATCCGCAGGGAATTGTTAGATTTTAAATTTCCTATTCAATCAAATTAACCAAAGTTGAAAGTGTGATTAGCTAAAAATGTAGAAAACTAACAAAAGAAAATTGATAAAAATATGAGAGTGTTACGACAATTTAGAGGTAATTCCACTCTCTAGATCACATAAATAAACAAAATGAAGTTATGATCTCCCTTTTGGTCATTAGTGAGATTAGTTGATGTGCTTATCATAAGTATGGTATGTTTGTGCTATTAATTAGCCCAATATAAACCATCAAACTATAACACACCACTAATACACATTTAACTCTCATGAAATATGACAACAAAGTTGAAAGAAAAATCTATTTTAAGCATGGCCTATTAACTATTATTTAGAAATATAGGCCATCAAATTTTAATTTCAACATTCACTTCTTTGCCATAATCATATTTAGATGAAGAGGCAATTTGTGTTTTGTTTGTTTAAGCATAGCCTATTTGTTATGAACAACATAGACTATCAAATTCAAAGCTAAACAACAACATTAAACCACTTCAAATGTTTTCATTAAGCATAAAAAGAGAACATAAATGATCAAAATGTTGAAGCTATATGATTAGAGAGCTTCATTACCCCTAAATTGAAGGGATTAGCCTCTCATTTGTGTTATCATATCAACATAAGCAGCATGCAACATGAAACACAAAAAAGAAGAAGATGAAAGCAAAGTAAAGGAAGAGCTATTCTGCTTGCATAAAATAAAAGAAGATCTACATTACTAACATGAAAGTAAATAAACAAGAAAAGACTTGAATTAAAATTGCAATAAAATAATTACATAAAAGAAGTGGCTAAGTAGCCATGAAAAAAGGGAGCTCTCATTTTATTTTTGATCTAAACTAAACTATGAGAAGAGACTAAGGGAAGAGAACCTAAAGAAGAGGAGGGTTACATGAAACATAAGGGGTATTTATACAAGTTTAAAACCCTAATTTACTTTTCTGGGAACTACCCAAAATACCTTCTTAGGAAGTGTGATGGCCAATTTATCATTAACTTCAAATAATGATCCATTAAGTGTGCATGAAGATTTATTGGCCTTTTAGTATGTGCATTAGCTCCTAAGTGTACATTAAGGTAGGTGGGTAAGTGGGGTCCTCCATGATCATCACTTTCCATCTCCATTCCTTTGTATTCACTCTTTTGCATGCATATCCTCATGAAGCCACTTGTAAAATTCACTAAAATTCCTACAAAACAACATAGAAAATTCCAAGTAAATTTTCATAAATTAATAAATGCACAAAAATGACCATTTTGCCCTTAGATGAAGATGAATATGTGACAATTTCAAATAATTTGAATTTTGGTTTAAACAAGTTAAAACACCCAATATGATCATTTATTTAATTTAAATAGATTAAATATGGTGGTAAAAATATGCACATTTACGTGCACATCAAATATTACCATATTTTTCTTTGAACTTCCATATATGTGTGTCTCCTGTGTGTTGTAATCTTGCTTTTGCTTTGCCTTAGTCCATGTTGTTGGCCTTGTTCACATGTTGCATTGTGACCTTGTCTATGTACTTGCACACCGCCTTATTCAAGGCAGTGTGCTGGCACTGCCTTGAACAAGGCAGTGCACCTTGACATTGGTTGAATCCTTTTCATGTGCTTTGGTTTCTCTTTTGTGCACTTTGATACTTGCTTCAACACTTTTCATTTTGCATGAACTCGTTTATGTTCACTCGAGCTTGTATATACTTGCTTCTTGTTACAAGTATATACTTGTATGTACACTCGAGCTTGTATATACTTGCTTCAGCACTGTGATTTCTTGTTTTGCCTGAGCACTTGCTGTTTGATGCTTATGTATATGTATACATATATACATATATATGTATATATGTACATGCTCACTTTGATGATTTATACTTACTGCCTATAGCATGAAATGCATGTCATGCATGTACCATTATACATGCTTCATGTGTGCATTTTCTGGTGTTCCTTATTCATGCCTTTATCTGAACCATTTTGAGTTTCTAAACCATTTTGATTTGAACTTGTTTTGAGTTGCCTTGAGTTGCTCCTATGTGCACTGCAATTTTTCCTAAGCTTGTTTATGTGCACTTGAATTCTTGTTTATGTGCACTACAGTTCTGAACATTATGTGCACTACAGTTTTGCCTTGAATTCTTATCTAGTTGTCTTGTTTGCATTTCCTGGATGTGCAAGTGTGCATTTTCATGTATATACATACATACATATGTATGTATATATGTGTGAATGTGCAAGTATGCATTTTATGGTTTGAGTATTCTGGTTGTATTATCTCACACTTGAATTGCATATACTCCTGATTTGAGTATTTTGGTGTTTCACTTGTTCGTACACTTGTTTTGAACTTGAATTGCTGAAACTTATTTTGAACTTGAATTGCTGAAACTTTTTTTATGATATGTGCACCTAAGTTGAGCCCGTGGAGGCTTCGGTTTGACCCTGTGCACATTTGCACCGTGTTGAGCCTTCAGGCTTGACCTTTGAATCTATGAGATTTAGTCTACGCTCGGCACTATGATATTCACTGTGATACATTGTGCATATCATAAGTTGTCTGTGCACATATATAATTGTCCCTGTCTAAAACATGAAGAGAAAACAAACCCATAAACTGAGGCAATATTAATATTCAATTCAATTTTATTTTTGCAATTTAGGTTTGTTTCCTTTTCCATTTTACTGTGTTGTTTATTTGATAGGTATAGAAGATGGTTGGACATAAGCTGGAGCAAGCAAATCAAGATCAACATAAAAAACAAACTCGTGTGAGTAAAAGAAAATGTTATATATGTGAGTGTAGGGAAATGTTGTATATATGAGAGTGAAATTGAAAGTTTTATTTGAAAATATAAGTAGAGAAATAGTGAAAGTCGTATTATATTTGAATTTGATTTGAAATAAAATATTTGATTAAATAAAATATTTGAATTTCATTCTGTGGACAATTATTCATATCAGTCAATATTTATATGTTGTCTAATAGAAAATTTAGAAATGATACTATAATATCAGACAACATATGGTTTTTTTTCGTGTTAGTGTATATCAGACGATGGGGCATATCTGTGGTCTGATGTGCAATGAGACGGCACAAGATTTAACGACAGATAGGTAAACAATCAGACAACGGAGCATACCTGTCGTCTGATGCATTTTTTCCCATAGTGAACCACTCTCGTTCCATACCAACCTCTTTAAAAAGCACGTCGTAACGCCACCTAACGTGCATTTGGACCACACCGTCCATGTGACATCTGAGTTGGCCACATCTAAACTGTTAATTGCAATCATCTACTCTAAGGAAACCTGACATCTAAAACATCAATCCAAGCCCTTCAAAGTATGATCTCTGCGGTTACAAATAGGAGATCTCATGCACTTGTACATGGATCAAAAATCAAATTCAATTCATTTACAACTAGATTTTTTTATTTGTACCCATAAAGAAGCCATTAGTCTCCACTCTTGTAACAAAAACTCTAGAAAGAAATAATATAATCTTTATTAATAGTTTGAATAGAAACACAGTCTTTTAGTCTGACCACGAACTTCCAAAAATACCCTTATATGCAAATGAGAGGTCAGAAGTTCAAATTTCATACAAAAATATATTAACATCTATTTTCAAATGAAAATTTTTAAATGTAACTAGGTTTCAAGTTCGAAACCATGTTCCAACAAAAAAATTATATTTTTTATATATTTTTCAATTTAGTTTTATCAAAACTAAGCAGAAAGTTTACATTTTATAACATTTTCTACATGCACGTGCATTGCTCGTGCCATAAAATCTCGTAAGTCGTAGTGGATGTAGAGTTATTCTAGATCGAATCACTCTATATTGTATGTGTTTTACATAATTACACGGTATTTTACTCAAATTTACTCCTCATTTCCCTTTTTAATAACGTTTTTAACTACTAACATTCACTAAAGATCTTCTTTAGTCACTATTCCGAAATTGACTAGAAATCTAGTCAACACCACGTACTATCATCTTCTTGGTAACCTTAACAATTATATTAAAGTTGGCTTAGTCCTTTATTGATGGATTCAAATCGCCCATCATATTTCCTACTTATGTTTCGCACCCGATTGCAGTTAATTTAGGATCGTTGAACGCAATTCAAGAACAAGTAATTTTGGTTTAAATAGGTGTTTTGATGGAATGACTGATCTTTGTAGAAATTCATAGTATGTTTTTGAGACCATTGCCGATGATGTGGTTAAAACTGTTGTTGAGAATGTCTAATCAGAGAAGAATTATCGTGGTAGCAAAGTTACTTTGATATAGTTGAAAGGTTTAGTAAGAAGAATGGATCATTTTTAATCTTTTTGGCATTTTGACATTTTAATTTGGTAAATATGAGTTGAGTTTGTAGAGTACGTAAGATGTAAAAAAGGTTGAAGCAGGAAGTAACGAAGGTAATTGTGGTGATTGTAAATTATGGAAAATGGACGTAGAGAAGAAGTTGTAAGAAAATTTGGTCTCAGAGACAACGAATTTGTTTTTTAGTTTTAAGGACACTTTTCAGTCTAAAAAGCAAACTTCTTGTTCCTGAAACTAAATTTTTTTCCAACTTTTTCCTGAAGCCTAAAAACTCGTTGTAAATATATACCGATTGCATGGGAAAAAACAAGGCAATAATCACAAAATAATATTGATGTGGGTCGCACATATGATGGTTTGCCTTCGTTCGGTGGCATGGCCAAAGAGATGTTTAACTTAGAACTTTAGTTCAATGATATACTTTATTAATTTAAGGTATACAGTAAACCTGTAAAATTGATAAACGGCAACATACGGATTTCAAAACGATTTCATTTCTCATTATTTTAATCAACGGATTTTTAATTGGGATAGTTTGGCTCACATCCCTGTTAAGTTTCAAAATAGAGAAAACATCCTCTCCAAACTAAACTTACGTTTCTAGTCCCTATTTTCTGCATGTGCCAAAAGACCCAAATACCCTTTACGTTTTTAGCATTTTAAACGCATACAACTTTCTGTAGAAATATCGGATCAGCATACCGTTTTCACCAAAAATCATAAATTTTACGATCTTTCAAATGAGATCCATTGTTGATATCAAAAAATCATATCTGTAGTAAGGCTACAATTATTCCATATATTTGCAGAGGATTCTGCAATTTTTGAACATTATCGATTTTTCTTCAAATATCAGAAATTATTCCATATAATTGCAGACTTTTATGCAATTATATGGAATAATTGCACACTTTTATGCAATTATATATAATAATTGCAGACTTCTCTACTATTATTCCATATAATTGTCCATTTTTTTGCAATTATGCAGTATATTTGGCATTTTCTACAATTATATGAAATTATTATCAATTTTTCTTCAAATATCCGCAATTATTCCATATAATTGCAGACTTTTATGCAATTATTCAGTACACTTGCCATTTTCTGCAATTATATGAAATGATTATCAATTTTTCTCTAAATATCAACAATTATTCCATATAATTGCAGACTTTTATGCAATTATATGAAATAATTGTAGTTTTTTCAACAATAATTCCATATAAGTGCATACCTTTATGCAATTATATCGAATAATTGCAGAAAACTCTGCAATTATTTCAAGTAATTAAATAAAAGTGCAACTATACCATATAATTGCAGACTTTTCTGCAATTATTGCACATAATTGCTGAATTGTCTGCAATCATACTATATTATTGCAGACTTTTCTGTAATTATTGCACATGATTGCTGAATTGTGTGCAATCATACCATATAATTGCAGAAAATTTAAAAAACATCGATTTATAAATTTTGGACTAGGACGCGCTGTCCCATGTAAACCCCAGCCAACTCAGCGCGGAGTTGGATTCGCGAATAACTTGTCCTGCCGTTATTTTTACATATGCACAATGGCACTCATTAGAAAGATAATAAAATTTGTGATTTAATGGTGAAAACGGTTTGTTAATCCGTCGTTTCTGCAAAATGTTATTGCGTTTTAAAGATTGATAATTAATGGGGTATAAAATTTAATTATGGATGTGAGAATAACATCCACATAGCCGTTCAGCAGTGGAGCAGAGGAGTATTTTAGAAAAGAAAATGTGTCCCTTATTTTCACATTTTAATTACCATGTCAAAATAACAACATTCCCACTGTCAAGAGTTGCTTCACTGATCGAAGCATCATGTTGTCCAATTAAAGATGCAAAAGTCCATGTATACTTGCTGCATAGTGTTAATATTTAAACCTGATCTACTAGAGTATTAGAAAAATAATTATATATGAATTAATGCTTCTATCCTACCACCGACGGCAAAATATAAGAAGAAAAAAATTTAGTCTTAACTTCAAATTCGAAGCCATTTCTAAAATCAACTGTGTCATTGTGGATGACTAAAAAAAAGGTTGTTTAAGATCCGGTAAGCGTAGTGGTAAAAAGGTAGCAATGACGTCGCCACGCGTATTCGCAGTGTCAACTTCAACGGTGGTATAAACAAGCAATTATTACGAATTAATATGCAAACAAAAATAGCAACTGGGTTCTGTGCGCACCTAATTGTTCACCGCAAAAATGAACAAATAGAGAAGAGTTAGCAAAATCAACATCACGTGAATTTTAGGTACTGCATGTACCTGGAAATAGCAAATCAATAGCTTCTCTGTCGTACACTCGCTTTATTGTCACTGACAGCTAATGATAGTTACCGACTGGCCATTTTCATCCACCGACTATGTTGACCCTTGGCTATGCATGTACTTTATTATTCAGTTGATCAGGTTTTTTAAGGATAACACATGCTTCCAAGTTAAAAAATGCGATGCGTTCCTAAAGCTACACAATAATTTTATATTAGAGCTTGTCCTTTACCAAGGGTTCGATGGAGGATGCTTTCTAAACACCTGCTACCATACGTCAAATCTATTAGTATATTTATTTTCCAATTTATGAAAGAAAAACCACAATCGATGTTTTACCTAATCCTCATAATTTTAAGTGTAGACCATATGAGATGCACATACAAAAGACGGAGGAAAAGAAATATTACTGAAATACAAATTTGAACACAGTTTGTGACAACGATACCTTATAAAATTTATCATTATAAATATATAACAAAATGGTTGATTTGTTGCATCCAAGATTCATAGAGCCAAAATTTTGCGACTCTAAGGAAACTTACCCTGAACCCACAAGAAATTTGGAAATGAAGTGCATTCCAGGAGCATGAGTACTAGTGTGATATTATACCAAATACATGACAAAGATGGATAAAGCATTGTAGTATTTCTATAGATGTGTCACATCATATAAGTCCGAGCCAATATCAAATTGCTTCAATTTGAATCTTCTCTGGGATACTTTGTATGTTAAAAATATGCATAATCAAAAATGTTTTTCGATTCAACAGAAGTCGGAAAAGTGAATATGGTATCTAAATAATGATAGATATGTAAAAAGAAGGTCTGATCATACTCATTTTTAATCATAAATAGAATATAACGATGTAGGAATCCATATGGAAACATAGTATCTATTTGATACGCTTAAATGACACTAAAATACGAATTTTAGATAAATCTCAAATTAAGGCTTGAATCATCGACTTTGCATATCAGTGTCGTAACCAACTACAGTACCCATATAATAATAATGTGTGCGCACACACCCAAAGAACTATGCTCTGCTCATAAAGCTTAAGAAAGCGTGCGTTATCCATCAAATATGATTATAATGGTTGAGTGCAATTGGTAAAATTGACATATCGACATAGTTTTTTTCTTTCAAGAATAAGATTAGTACTTTACTCAAACAAAGCACTCATTTAATCTTCTAATGGTTCATGTTCATAACCTTTAGAACTTATGTATAGAAACCATAACACTTGCCACTTGAGCCAGCGATACTTGACCAATCAACGGAGTATTGAATAATAGTTTTGATAATTCAATCCTTTTGGCAATGTATGATTCACTCACTCAATTACCCTATCTCTATAACATTCCTCACAAAATCTTCACCATTTTTAGGGAATTAAAAATTTAAGTTGTCGAATTGCTGTAGTTGTATAAAGATGGAAGGTACATGGAATTTGAGGATAAATGATTTGGATTCGAATTCATGAATAATGAGCCAGTGGAAGTATGATTTTCAACAATTAAAACCAGGTTTAACATAATGAATTAAAATCGGATGTAAAACTGCAAATTTGATTATTTATAGATAACAGTTGAATGAGTTGTGAATTATTATTCATTGATAGAAATAGATGCCCAACAATAAATGGACACTTGTAGGCAACTTCTTACTAAAATTGTAAGTAACCTAATCATTAACATTATGATGTCGATGGTTAGGCACTTTGGTTTTGGTTCAAGAGGTCATAGATTCGAAACTTTCATAAAATCATTCAAAACGTTAGACATATATTTGACACAAAGTATGTCATATACTATCTAAAATTTGTAATACTGTTATGTACTGCTAGTTAGATTAATTATCAAAAAAAAGAAAAAGAAAATAGAGGAAGAAGGAAGAAAGAAACAATATAATAATTTTGTTGTCCTGTTATTTCTTTTCTTATTGTCAATTAAATAATATTTTAATTACTAATTTGTCGTACTTTATATATGTTAGATACATAGGAAATTATGTAAAAAAACAAATTTAGGACAAAAGTTATCCTCAATGATAGTTAGTTCCTCTTTTAGCCTTAAGATCAAGTTTTCATCTCATTCATCAGTAATCCAATTATTATGTGTTAAAGTTCAAAGATCCTAAAATTAGGGTTATGAGGAGACGACTGACTGATGGAGGTGACAAAATAGAACGGGAGAGGCAATAGCGGAACTTGACGGAGGTGCGACAACATTTATTGTCTATAATGGTGGTGGATGATGAAGGAGGTGGTTGGTGATAATTATGACTAAGGATACGATGTTGGACACGACAATGATTGGGTGAAGTTCGATGATGGAAATGTTGATGATGAGCAATGGTGAACATGGTTAAAGCCTTGAGATTGCAAGGAGTAATTGTTAATTTAGAAAAGAAAATGGATGTTAACGCTTGATACTACTTGCATGTAATACTCAATGAATTGGAGCTCTTCCACTAAGAAGATGGATATTTGCCTGTATTATTATTTTCATATAAGTTACTAGAATTCAGAAAGGGTTAAATATTTAATGATTTCATATTTGTGAATTTTAGAATGTAGGTCTATAAATTCATATTGGCTTTAATATAATTGATTAATATGATGATTTTATGTGATTAGGTATTATGTAACATCTTCCATATTGGTCTACTGCATTGTATTAATGTTCTTTGTAGATAACGTTTGAAGAACCTGTAATAATTAAAGGTGTGCATTATGAGCAATTATGTATGTTATATAATCTTAATTTTGTAAATGATCTTTTCCGAAATAAAATGTTTTTGGTTTTTAATATCAGTTGCGTTTGTTATATTATGATACAAGTAATGTGTCAGTAAACATTAAGCATATATAAGTAGAAAATCCTTAGAAGTGGTATTTTATCGACTGTAGTTATGAAATGTTCATAATCATGAGGATTGAAATCGATACAAACAAAAACACAGCTCCTTAAATGTTCAAAATAAAAAAGTATCAAGAAAAGCAAATCGATACGTCTTTTGAGACTACTGTACGTAACGCTCTACATAGGTTGGACCGTGATTTACTCATGACCGTTCGACGCATCTATGGTTACATACTTGCAATTGTTTGGAATGATCAAGGAATGACTTAATGATAGTATTCTATAGGGTTATATAACTTAGTTAAAATAGAATATCTTAGGGTAGTGGCACACATAGTCTTTTGATCTGAGAGTATTGTCGAACTTATGTTTGTAAACTGTACACTAATTGTGGGAAACCACATGGCATAGTGATATTGTTACGGCCATAGTTTGGTACACATTAAAAATGGTGTTACTATCTACACACATCAAATATACACCTCTCATCCATTTTTCTTCTCACCCACTAAATTATTCCAAACATCCACCTACACTCACTAATTTTAATATTCATTTTCCACCGAGTTTGCTCTTCCTAAAACAAAAAACCGATGTTATGATATTATGTTTCCTCCCATAAATCAAATTTCAACCAAAACTAAATAACATTTCATCTCAGATTTAATCTATTGAGGTTGAAGCTCTTTGTGTTATTCTCTTCACAACTTTTCTCATGTTCAGTTTTGTTCATTATTGAAATTTTAGGCTTGATATCAAATTGCCAACTGGAATGGTTAGGTCGAAGGGAAGCTAGCTGTTGGAAAGGGGAGAATGAAAAAAGTGGTAAGTCCTAATTTTGATGATTATTTAATTTCATTTTTATGGTAGATGAGTAGATGATTTTCGATTTATGTTAAAGATACAATATTTGGATTGATTGCGAGATAATTTATGAATCTAGTTCGAGGGAAAATAGGTTCAAATTTTTGTGGTGGAAAGTTAGGTCAGTCGGTAATTATAATTTTGATGGTTGGATTTTTATTCGGGTATGTTAAACCAAATGCAGGATAATACAATTTTTACACCGTCCTTTCAGTATGTGTAGGAACTTTGGTTGTTGATTAGAGTAGCTATAAAAAATGGAAATACTAACATTTAGTTAAGTCACCAATAGTAAGATAATAAGAATAAAAATGATGAACTTTATAGTTGGTGTTCTTATTATTCGCTTATAGGTTTTGAGAGCATCTTGCAAGTGGTAGAACTGATATAGATAGATTAGGATTTCCATTGTTTACATAGATTGGCTATTATTAGTTACGTGAGCCATTCAAAAGCCTTTGTTTGTTAACTCTACACATACAAAACTTTGTAGAAGCATTTTTGATTAAAAAAACTTTAAAGTGTCACTTATCCGTGAGAAGCATAAGAAATGTTATTAAGTAGTAAGCAACTCCAAATCAACAGATAAATAAATATTATAAGGAGAAATGGTTAGTTAATTTTACTAAACTAAACTTCAGTTACTCAAAGCCATAAAAAAGCTAAGTTACTAAACTTCGGTTACTTTTACAAAAAGCAATTCCAATTCACCATATCCAAGCAATAGTAAACCGTCCTTACTTAAATAGTAGGATTAGTTTGGCTGTAAAATATCAATAACTACTTTTTTAGTGTGATAGAAAGGAGAAAAGTTGGAAAAAAATGGAAAACACAAAGCAATAGGAGTGATGAGATCTCGTACTGAAGCAAAATCAAGTACCAAAGAGGGAAGGATGAGATTGAGGAAGAATCACATAATATAGATGACGATGAGGATTTCGAAGTTGAATTATAACGGTTGTCTAGTAGGTCAAGTTGATCGAGTTCAGGTACAAATATGGGTAATGTCGAAGGATATCTAAATATAGGTAGAGAAGGCTCGAAAGGTAAAACGTTGCCTGGCAACTTTGATTTCCATATATCGAGAAGTATATGAGATATGGAACTGTTAAAATATTAATGAATTTTGGAATTATTTAATAAAATACAGTTCATTGTGACATGAAAATGGACATATCGTATCTAGTTGTTGACAACTTGGTGCATCATGTAGGAGCATGGGCCACTTAGTTGCATTTCTCATTCACGGAAACAATAAGGTTGGAAACTAGAGGATGAGCCACAGTAGGTGCTTGAATAAATAAAAGTTTCTGGGTTGAATATTATTGATCATTTGTATGGATGGATGGATATGACGTCAATATCAGCCTTTGTAGTGATATCGCAACATGAGTCAAATACTTTTCACATGCCACTCGGCAAGATGGCCATTACAATTGATGATGTGATGCAGATACTATGAATTCATGCGGTGGGTAATATATTTTCATACAAAGGAGGTGATCGAGATATAGAAATAGATGATCTTTTAGAGCTGTTGGATAAACAACTTGGCATTGATGAGGAAGTTACAAAGGCAGAGACAACATATACATATGCTATGAGTTTAGAATGGTTGAAACAACAATGTTGTGGTAAAGCTATAGAATATAGTGTGGTGAGGTATGCGATATGGCTGGTTGTGGTTATTTTCTATACACTATCGATTGTTGTCTGTTTCTAGACAAATCGAGAATGAAGATGTCTATTACTTGAATGCACTAAAGGGATGTATGGATGAGGTGATGGAGAAGGCTTTGGGACCAATGATATTAGCATATTTATACAGATAGCTTAGACTTTCTTCTCGAAAAGATGTGAAGCAGCTAAGTGAATGTTTGTCTTTTTTAATGGTATCGACTTTACAAACTACGTTAATTTAAAACTTATTCTACATGTGCCATTCTAAATATAGTTTAAAACAATAATTAATAGTATATAGTTTTTTTTACCAAAATGATATGAAATTAAGATATAAAATTTTAACTTGTAAAGTTATGATTTTAGGCTTGGGTATATGAAAACTTTCTGGTAATTCCAAATGCTACTCCAAGTCCTTTGTACGGTGATTCTAAACCAAGATTATGCAGGTGGAAAATACTCAACTTGATGATGATCAAACATATGCACCGATAAGGCTCGTAGAGTAGCTAGATAGTTGATAGAGCATGATGTGAGTATACTTTTTTCGTACAATGGTTGTTGCATGTATTAGTGGACCAATATTTTATTTCTGTTATGGTATATACGTTATGTGGAACCCACACTCAGATATTCGTGATAGATAACTATTGTAAGAATATATTTTATCATTGGGATTTTACTGTGTTTTGATGTTGTGGAGCAATACTACCCGAACCGTGTGTTGAGATAGTTTAATATTAAACAATTATCCCAAAACCACCAATGGCTCCTTTAGCTTGTTGTAGAGGTGCAAAATATATTTAGAACAAAGTTCATTATGACATTGGGTATTGGTTATGTAACACCCCAGAAATTTTAATAATAAATTAAAATATGAATAGGGGAAAAAATATAATTTTACATAAAAAGACAAAATAATAAATTTTTACAAAAGTTGGAATCTGGCCTTTGGACTAGTTCACTACGTATAGAATGTTGTTTACAGTCAAAAGTCATATATAACTTGTTAAATTTGATAAAATAGAGCAAAATTAGTGAAAAATGTATCTAGTGGCAATTTCATAAGTATTGATTTTGAAAATTGTACTAGAAACCCTAATTCCCAACTATAAATAAAGGTGTAAGCCCCCTCTCTTCCCATTCAGAAACTCTAGTATCTGCCTCCTAAATATTTCTTCTTCCTCAAAATGAAACTCTAAATTTCAAAACAAATAAAATAAAAGAGTAAAGGAATTAGAGAAATAATAATTTAACAACCAAAGCTAGGGGAAAATCCATCGAAAAGAGAAGAGGAAAAGCTAAAAAAGTGAGGATATTTTATCTACGAAATGCATATGTTTGGAATAAGTAATTAATTTTCAATTATACGCCTTCTTAGTAATATAAACATGATCTCTCTTCTCGAATCTATCTTTTATTCTGAATATTTAAATTGAAATAATTTGGGAAAAACCTAAGCAAATGATAGATTTAAGTACTGAATTGATAAATGAAAGTAAAACTATCTCTAGTCTTATGAATCTAAATTGTATAGATAGTTAGGGATTGATTTTGATAAATAAAAATTTGTTTTGAATTAAAACTACCTTTTACCTTATAGAGTTGATCTTTATAATAAGTTTGAACTGATTTATAAAATAATCTTGTGTAATGATATAAAACTTAGGAAGCGGACCAGCAGGGAGATGCACCAATGCAAGATGGCAAGAACCGTTGGACAGTGATCCAATGAACGGGCCGAGAATTGAATGAATACTCTATTTAGTACACCAATGCAAGATGGCAAGAACCATCAGACAATGATTCGATGAACGGGTCGAGCATTGGATGTATATTCGGTTATGAGCACCATTGCATAGATAGCAAGAACCATCAGACAGTGATTCGATGAACGGATCGGGAACTGGATGTATATTCATATATGTGTAACCTTAGCAATTGCTACTAAAGATGTTTGTTGATGTATAGTTAGGCGGTCACCATTTGGACCATATACTAGAGATGCTTCTATGAATTACTCTACTTTTTTATGCTCCACCCATAAGTAGGACTTTCATAAACTATAATTGTACATCTAGAATAATCAACTTAAAATGTAAAATAACTAGCTCCTTATATATAACACTAAGGAATGCCTAGGTGTAAGATATAACTGAACTTCAATCACTTGTTTACACCATACCACTAGTGATATAATTCATTCACCAGACTATGTCTGATCCCCTCCATTTCTCTTTCTTATCGCCCATTACGTGAGGATATGGAAGTAAGTGTGGTGAGTTGGTCAAGGTGCATAGAGAAGGCGACACGACATTGGAGATTTAATTATTTGTGGTCTTTCTCCATGTATCTTATTGTATCTTTTAGTCAGACTATTATTATGGTATTATTGGGAGTCGTTATCAAACTTATGTTGTATTGGCATTTGAGGACATTGTTCTGTCATTCATCGTATGGACCACAGTTATTCTAAGATTGTGTTGCTTGAATTATTTTCATTACGTATATTTTATTACTTTTCGCTGTGAGATCCGAAAGTGTAGAATGGTGTAAAGTTATTATAAAAGTTGCAAAAATTCTTAATCACGGATAGTGAGAATGAGCAACCAAACTAGAACTGGTATGGGCGAAGCAGTTGAGATTCCAAACGTGAACATTCCGATGTGGTTCCTCTTGTACCTATAAACAAGAGGCCAAGCCGAAATTAACCCCAATAGAGGACCCGCAGTACAAGCGTAGAGTCCAGGACCAGTCAACCCACATGTTGCAGATTTTGTTAAGCTATGTAATGACTTTTCGAGCTTAGTAGGAAAGCCTTATGTAGGAACTGAATCTTTTGTGGACTTGAAGACATGGTTGCATAATTGTGAGTGGATTTTTGGTTTGTCGGGGCTGGTTAATGCCACTAGAAGGAAGTTGGCTTCTTGGCATTAACAAGGGGAAGCTCTAAATTGGTGGGATGTTGTGGTGGAAGGGACCAATGAAGAAGAGATAACTTGGGGTGATTTTAGAAGATGTTTTGAGACTAAGTTTCTTTTTGTAGCCAAGCAAGGAGTGCAATGGAGAAATTTATACATCTATAGTAGGAAGATGTGATAGTGAAAGAATATGTGAACCAATTCAATGAGCTAGCTAAGTTTTTTTTGACTTGATGAATACCCTACATAAAAAGACTTTCAAGTTCGCAATAGAGCTAAAGAAACCTCTTCAAGATTTGACTCTTAGCCACATTCTGATGCGAGCTACTTATGAGGGATTTGTGGAAATAGCTTTGCTAAATACCGTTTCCAAAGAAGGCATGGGGAAGTTGATTCCACAAAATCAGCTTAAGATAAAGAAGCTAGAAAGTGTAGTTTTAAAGGACATTTTGCTAGGAACTACAAGACGAATATGGTATGGATAAAGTGTTACAATTGCAACTAGCTTGGTCACATGAAGAAGGAGTGTCCGACCTTGTCCACGACTTTTACCCAAATGGTTCCAGTGCATGCACTAGATGTTATTCCTAGTTTAAGTATAGCTCAAGTTATGGATACGGAAGAGAAGGTCGTTATCGAAGGTGTGATAACTCTCATTAATTTCTATTCGCACTCTATTTGACACTAGATTATCACACTCATTTGTTTCAAGTAAACTAGTAGATGACTTACAGTTAGAGACTATTATACTTGCATACCCTATTATAGTATTAAACCCTGTGGGCAGATCGATTCATTTGTCTATGATTTATAGGGGCTTGAAATTGTATATTTTGGGTGTTGAATTCGATTGCGATGCTTATGTTTTGGGATTTTCTGGGTTTGGGCTAATTTAGGGAATATACTAGATGACTATGTAAGGAGTGGTACTAGATTGTGATAGGAAGGTAGTTTGTTTGAGTACTTGTCGAGGACTCAGCCTAGAGGTTAAATGTAATCCTAAGAGTCTAGTTAAATTGAGTTATTTATAAACCCTTGAGCTGTTACATAATTTGTTGGCTTTTGTACCTATACTCCGAGATTACCCAAATATCTTTTCTGAAGTTTTCGGTCTTCCAACCTACAGGGAGATCGAATTTTGAATTTATCTTAAGGAGAATGCTAGACCTATTGCCTTACCTCTTAGGCACATGGCTCCTAAAGAAAGACGAGAGCTACACAAGCAAATAAATGAACTATTGGAGAAGGGCTTCATTCGAAGAAGTGTCTCAGAATGGAGAGCACCGGTTGTCTTTTCTACTAAAGCAGATGACTCCTTAAGGCTTTACATCGATTATTGAGTAGACAGTCTCTTTGATCAGCTAGTTGGAACAAAGATATTCTCTCAACTAGATTTGGCTATCGACTTCCATCATTTACAGTAGCCGAGGATAGTTTTTTTAGTGGGACACTACTGATAGGGAGACCTCTAAGAATTTAGATTTGATCCGTAGAAGAATGAAGACTTCACAAGATAGGCAAAAATCTTATGCTAACAGGAGACACATGGACTTGGAGTTCGCGGTGGACGACATGGTCTTTGTGATCTCACAACTTAAGCATGTTATGAGGTTCGATAGTTGGGGAAATTTGGCATCAAAATTTATAGGGCCTTTTCCAATCTTAGAGAGAGTATGGAAGTTAGCTTTGTAGAGTGGAGCTTTCTGAAAAGTTAGCTGGGGTTTACAATGTCTTCCATGTGTCACACTTGTAAAAGTTCTTACACGATTCAACTACTGTGGTTGAGCCGAGTCAGTTGGAATAAGTTGAAGTACAAAAAGAGTCACTTGTTTAACGTGCTCCTACCCATACTATTGAGCATGCAACAAAGTGACTTCATAATAAAGTAATCAAACTATTTAAAGTCCAGTAGGAAGATGATCCAACTGAGAGCACTTGGGAGCCAGAGGAGAAGATCCGAGCTTACCATCCAGAGCTCTTTCCTGGTAAATTTCCATTGAATTAGTACAATTACTTATATACACAGTACATAGCTTAGTGTAGGTGGGTAAGTATATGGATATTAGGCATGGATGTGAACATGTCACTAGGACATGTTTTAGACAATGGTTGCTAATGAATGTATTTTGTTGGCTAGTATAGCACATATAAGCTATTAACCATGCTGGCCTATGGCACACATCACATTATCCACTTTATTTTATCAGCAATATGCATATGGTTGTTGCATTTTTGCATATGTATCGAATGGTTGCTCATTCATGTAGAATTGCAAGTATTTAGGATGTTGCATACATTTGGGATACATGGCATAAGCACTTGCATTTCTTGCATTACCTGTATGTTCATAAGCATTTCATAGTACATGTTGCATTAGAAATCAAAACCTAAGGATAATGATTGCAAGTAGTTGATGGTTGTAGTTATTGGTTGCATTTGCGAATTACATTTTTTCATCCTTAGAGATATCGAGGACGAAATCTTTTTATGGGTGTAGAATGTAATTCCCCAGAAATTTTAATAATAAATTAAAATATGAATGGGGAAAAAATGTAATTTTACATAAAAGGACTATTTTTTTTATGTAGAAGTTGGAATTAGGCTTCGAGACCTGTTTCATTGCATCCAGAACATCGTTTACAGTCAGAAACCATATATAACCTGCTACATTTGATAAAATGGAGCAAAAATAGTGAGAAATGTAACTAATGGCAATTTCATAATTATGAATTTCGAAAATTGGACTAGAAACCATAATTCTCAACTATAAATAAAGGAATAAGCCTCCACTCTTCTCATTCGAAAACCCTAGCCTCTGCCTTCTAAACATTTCTTCTTTTCTACTACTTCCTCAAAAAGAAATCCAACAACCAAAGCTAGCGGAAATCCTCATAAAAGAGAAGAGGGAAAGCTAAAAAGGTGAGTGGATTTTATCTACGAAATGCGTACTGGAAATAATAATTGATTTTCAATATGCCTTTTTAGTAATATAAACATAATTTCTCTTCTCGAATCTATCTTTTATTCTGAATTTTTGAATTGAAATAATTTGGGAAAAACACTAGAAAATGATAGATCTAAGTATTGAATTGATAAATGAAAGTCAAACTATCTCTATTCTTATAAATCTAAATTGTATAACGAGTTTGGATTGATTTTGATAAATAAGAATTTGTTTTGAAGAAAACTGCCTTCAACCTTATAGAGCTGATCTATCTAATAAATTTGAACTGAATTTTTAGAAAAAAATAAATAAAACATATATATTAGGATTTATTTAGATCGGATTCAATTTACATTGAAATATATGCTATAATAGATTTGAACATATGTGGATAATTCCTTGAAATACACAAACACACATATACATACATACAGATAAGCGACTGAAAAACTATGTACAAAAGTTGTAATAAATTATTAGAAGATGGTAAAAAATAGTAGAAACTATATCAATGATACTATGGAGATAAACCCTAAAATCTATATTCAAATATTTAAAGAAGATGATCGAAATAATAAAGCAAATAAATCTTAAAAATCTAGAAAATAGGCCAGACGGTTGAAAAAGCGATCAGACGTCTAAAAATTATTTTCAGACGTTTAGATTTTAGGCAATTGAACCCGAGAGTCTTAGGTTGAAATCTGACTTAGATCGGACATCTAGACCCATTTTTAGACGTTTGAATATTAGGTTTAGATGTCTAAAAAGTGTAGCCAGACGTCTTAATAACTGGAGAATAATTTTTTTAATAGTGTGCAACCAAATGTAGATTTGTATTTTCAGATGTATGAATTATTGTAGCATGCCAAGGTTGAACCTGAACTTGGAACGGGCCAAGTAGGAAGGATCGAAGAAACTTGTTCCTACGTCTTAGTTACTCAGTAGTGGCATAGCTAAATGGGGTCGAGCAGCAAGCTGGAAATGTACCGTCTTTAGGTAAAGTACTAGGCTTTCGCTTCATGAAGTTGGAATGTGACACTCAGCATGGCGGGCGATTGTATCACAATTAGAAGTTCTTGCAGTTCATAGCTAATCCTAGCCATAGATTGGTGGAAACGGGAAAGAGTGGATAAAGGCATTCGCTAGAAAAGGATCAGTAAATCTTAGATGAGGGGCAGATCAACCTTTGGTTGCTACTTGTGTAACGATATAGAACTTAGGAAGCGGGCTAGTAGGGAGATGCACCAATGCAAGATGGCAAGAACCGTTGGACAATGATAGAACGAATGAGCTAAGCATTGAATGCATATTCCACTTAGCACACTAATGCAAGATGGCAAAAACCATCGGACCGTGATTCGATGAATGGGTCGGGCATTGGATGTATATTCGATTAGGAGCACTATTGCATGGATGGAAGAACTGTCAGACAATGATTCCATGAGTGGGCCGAGCACTGGATGTATATTCGAATAGGTTTAACCTTAACAACTGCTGCTAACGATGTTAGTTGGTTTATAGTTAGGTGGTCTACAATTAGGACCATACGTTAGAGATGTCTCTAGGAATTACTCTATTTTAGCATGCTCCATCTATGAGTGAGACTTTTATAAACTATAACTGGACATCTAGAATAGTCGACTTAAAATGTAAAATGACTATATATATATAACACCAAGGAACACCCTAGGTATAGGATATAACTGAACTTCAATCACTTGTTTACACCATAACACTAGTAATTTAATTCATTACCAGAGTTTGTCTGATCCCCTCCATTTCTCCCTCTTATTACCTATTAAAGGAGGAAAGATAGTAAGTGAGGTGATTTGGACAAGGTGTGTTGTAACATCCAGTATCTGGAGATCTAAAGCTAAGCGCTACAGATGTTGCAGTCATCCATAGTATTAACTTTTAGTGACAAAATACGGTAATGATAATGGTATCCATAATATCAGAAACACTTGAATATGAACAAAATCACAGAGTTCAAAAAACAACATTTTACAGATTACGTTTCAAAACAAATTCATATCCAAATTAAATAATCCCATATCATTTCCGAGGTAAAGATTAATTATAATCATTACAAAATACGCCAAGAGCGACATGTGATGATGCCCGCTTGGTTGATCAAAGCAATATAGTCATATCTGACTTAATATTCACAGCAGAATCAATACAAAACTGTAACTCCTAATTAACTATCCATTAGCCACCTGCTCGTCTCCGGAAGCTTTATTCGCCAAAATTTCTAAACCTGAAAACCTTAACCCTCAGCCTACTCAAATCAATTTTGAGCACTTGAGAGTTTAAGGGGAAACAAAAACTTCGAGTCAGAGATAGAGCCTGGTGTGAATAATTCTGTTACATCTCGGTTTACTGATATTAAGTGAGACCACGCCGCTTAACGGAACGGATTTTCCTTTACTAATATCCTTTTCAAAACATATATTTTGCAAACCCTTTCCTACAACCAAACTGGTTAATCAAACCGATTATATCAAAATAGAAAATGGACTATCTGTCCACAACATAATAGCAAGGTCCGTTATGTTAACAAATGGACTATCTATCCATAAACTAGGCTGACTGCCCGCAAAATGGACTAATTGTCCGGATCAAAATGGACCTTTGTCCGGATCATTTTTTTAGGGTTAACTACCCTTTATAGTTTTCCTTGAAAACCTTTTCAAAATGATGTAATATTTTAAATCATACTTATACAAGGAAAAATATAATCTTAGCTTTATTCTAAGCTATTTTGCCATGACATATATATTTTACTCAAAATAATGTTGATGAACTTTAGTAAGGATTAACTATCCTTCAAAAAAAATTAAAAAACCCTTTTTAACTTGAAAATACTTAGGCTATATTGCCTTTTAATACATTTGAAATGTAATGAAGTATGATTATATGTGTTTGTTATGTGTAATGGGGTTGTTATGTAAGGGTAAACCAGTCTGGGCTCAATCACACTTGCGGGTTGCACCTGGGCTCAAGCCCATGCTTGTTTCTTTTCTTTCTATTTTTGTACATGTATCACTGATATACATATATCAGCCTCTTCTTCTATTTTGTATAATGAGATAACAAACCCTAAGCTCGATCAATGGTGTCTTCAATTCGTGATTCTCTTCTGTAATATTTTACTCTAATTCAAATATAATAACATGGTATCGGAGCTTCCAGCATCGATCTAGGGTTTATAGATTTCTCCTATCCCCAAATTTTTTTTAATTCGATCCACTAAGTTTTAAATCTGGAAACATGACTGAAAGCAAGAGTTCACCAATGGTTGATGTCCTTCCCGTAATGTCCAAAATCACAGATCGCAAATTAAATAATACAAATTTTCTAGAATGGATGAAGAAAATCCGATTGTATCTTCGAAGCATCGATAAAGATGATCATCTCTCTGAAAACCCACCTGCTACATTTAAGGAAAAGGATATTATCTGGTTGAGGGAAGATGCTCGGTTATTCTTGCAAATCAGAAATACAATTGATGATGAAGTTATTAGCCTAATAAATCATTGCGAATTTGTGAAAGAATTGATTGAATATCTTGAGTTTTTATATTCTGGAAAAGGTAATCTCACTAGAATGTATGAAGTTTGTAAATCCTTTTACAGAACCGAGAAGCAAGATCAATCACTTACCAATTACTTCATGAATTTCAAAAGAACATATGAAGAATTTAACGTGCTTCTGCCTATGAGCCCTGATGTGAAGGTTCAACAACTCCAACGAGAACAAATGGCCATTATGTCCTTTCTGGATGGCTTACCACCAGAGTTTGAATCAGCCAAGTCACAAATATTATCTGGATCAACTATGACATCTCTTTAGGAAGTATTCAGTCGAGTTCTTAGAACAGAGAATTCATCATCAACTATAACCATGAACAATAGTGCCTTAACTAGCTCTAACATACCCAAAAATGCTTGGAGACCCCCATCAGACATTAGACCCCCATGGAACCCTTCACAAAGACCTGAATTCTGGAGACCACCGGTATCTCAATCTTGGAGGCCTCAAAGAGGTGGATGGAGACCAAATAACAAAGTGTGTTCATATTGCAAAAAGCCTGGACATCTAATCATTGAGTGCAGAAAATTACAATACAATAATCAACTCAAGAATCAAGGAACTTCTAACAACACTAATAATCAGAAAACTGTTCTTATGACCACTGAGGAATATGAGAAGTATTCAAAATTTCAGGAATCTCAAAACAAGCCAGCTATTTCTACAATTGCTAATGCTGAAACACCAACATCAAAGTGGATAATTGACTCAGGGGCTACAGATCATATGTCAGGTAGCCTTAAACTATTTATAGACTTAAAAAACATGGAGAAGGTCAATCAGTCACTTTAGCAGATGGGTCACAATCTAATGTTCATGGAATTGGTAACATTGATACCGGTCTTCCACTAAAATCAGTATTATACATACCTTCCTTATCCTACAATCTTTTATCTGTGAGCAAAATTACTAAAGACTTGAATTGTAGTATAGAATTTTTCCCTGAAACATGTGTATTTCAGGATCTTATCACGAAACAAATTATTGGTAAGGGATATGAATCAAGGGGGCTCTATATCTTGGAAAACTCACCTATAGCATGCACAAGTATGGAGTCTGCCATCAAACTTCATCAACAACTTGGTCATCCATCTCTCACATTATTCAAGCATCTCTACCCTCAGTACAATTCTATAACAACTCTTGACTGTGAGCCTTGTCAATATGCTAAACTACATAGAAGTAGCTTAAAACCTAGAATAAATAAGTGTGCAAGTGCACCATTTGAACTTGTACATTCTGACATATGGGGACCTTCACCAATTGTTTCTAAATCTGGTTATAGATATTTTGTGACATTTGTGGATGATTACTCTCGAGTTACTTGGTTGTTTTTAATGAAAAATAGATCTGAACTGTTCTCTATTTTTTTTTCTTTTCATGAAGAAATTCAAAACCAGTTTAAAACATGCATTAAAACCCTAAGGAGTGACAATGCTAAGGAGTATACCTCCCATATCTTTAGTTCATACTTGAGTCAACATGGAATTATACATGAAACATCATGTGTAGATACTGCTGCACAGAATGGGGTGGCTGAAAGAAAGAATAGACATCTTCTTGAAACTGCTAGGGCACTGTTATTTCAAATGAATGTACCAAAAGTTTTCTGGGCTAATGCAGTTTCAACTGCTTGTTTTCTGATTAATAGGATGCCTTCAACTGTTCTTAATTTTAGTATTCCATACAAAGTGCTGTTTCCTAACAAAGAAGTGTATCCTATTAAACCAAAAATATTTGGATGCATTTGTTTTGTTAGAGATGTAAATCCCCAAATAGGGAAACTAGATCCTAAAGCTTTAAAATGCATCTTTGTAGGGTATTCAAGATTACAGAAAGGATATAGGTGTTATTGCCCTAATTTAAACAAATACATAGTATTTATAGATGTGAATTTCATGGAAGAAAGACCATATTTCCTAGCATCACACACACCAAATCAGGAGGAGATTGATGAGTATGTTGTCCATACCACTTTACCATCTCAAGAATCTGAAAAAAAATACCGAGGAAGATAATACTGCTGCACCTACCAGTGAGAGTCCTACATCACTTGATCCTAGTCTTGATCTCCCTATTGCCCTTAGAAAAGAGAAAAGAAAATGCACATACCCTATCTCTAATTATATGACTTATGATAACCTCTCACAATCATCCTACATGTTCACCACTTCCCTAGACTCCATCTATACACCTAAAACTGTTGCTGAGGATTTATCTAAACAAGAGTGGAAAGAAGCTATGATTGATGAAATGACTGCTCTAGAAAGGAATAATACATGGGAACTAGTTAAGCTTCCAGAGAACAAAAAAGCAATTGGGTGTAGATGGATATATACTGTTAAAATGAATCCAAATGGGACTGTGAATAGATTCAAGGCAAGACTTGTTGAAAAAGGGTATGCACAAGTATATGGTATGGATTATTCAGATACATTCTCTCCAGTTGCTAAGATGACTTCTATTAGACTATTCATATCATTAGCAGCCTATTTCAATTGGAAAATTCATCAACTAGACATCAAGAATGCATTTCTTCATGGTGACCTCAAAGAAGAAATTTATATGGCACAACCACCTGGATTTATTGCAAAAGGAGAGAATGGACTTGTTTGTAAATTAAAGAAAACATTTTATGGACTTAAGCAGAGTCCAAGAGCTTGGTTTGGGAAGTTTAGTCAGACTCTAGAAGAATTTAGAGTAACTAGGTGTAAAAGTGATCATTCAGTCTTTTATAAACACTCTGAAAAGGTGTACTTATATTAGTGGTATATGTAGATGATATCATTATAACAGGGAATGATGAACTTGGGATTGCTTCACTTAAACAATTTATTCACAACAAATTTCAAACTAAAGATTTAGGATAACTAAAATACTTCCTTGGTGTTGAGGTTCTAAGGAGTGATAAGGGAATTTTATTATGTCAAAGGAAATATGTCATAGATTTGTTGTCAGAAACAGGAAAACTAGGCACTAAACCAAGAAGCACTCCTATCTTACCTAATACCTGTCTGACAGCTGAAGGAGAACCATTTGATGATCCAGAAAAGTATAGAAGACTTGTGGGGAAATTGAATTATCTTACTATAACTAGACCTGATATCTCTTTTGCTGTGAGTATGGTAAGTCAGTACATGGCTTCACCAACAAAACAGCATTGGCAAACTCTTGAACACATACTAGGATATCTGAAAGGAACTGTAGGCCAAGGAATTATGTATACTAATCATGGTCATATGAGGATTGATAGCTTTGCTGATGCTGACTGGGCTGGATCAAAGGATGATAGGAGATCAACTACTGGGTTTTGTGTTTATCTTGGAGGGAACTTAGTATCCTGGAAAAGTAAGAAGCAACAGATTGTGTCTAGATCTAGCGCAGAATCAGAGTATAGAGCAATGTTAAAGGCTGTATTTGAAGTTATGTGGATTAAACACTTAATGAAGGAGTGTAAACTTGAGTTTGAGCAGCCTGCAAAGCTATGGTGTGACAATAAAACTGCCATTCACATTGCATCCAACCCTATATTCCATGAGAGAACTAAGCACATTGAAATTGATTGCCATTTCATTCGAGATAAAATTCAAGAGGGAGAAGTCACAAAACACTATATTTCTACTCAAGAGCAACCTGCAGATCTGTTGACAAAAGCAGTGAATGGAGATAGAATGAAATATCTGAAGAACAAGTTGGGTTTGATAGATATATATAACCCAACTTGAGGAGGAGTGTAATGAAGTATGATTATATGTGTTTGTTATGTGTAATGGGGTTGTTATGTAAGGGTAAACCAGTCTGGGCTCAATCACACTTGTGGGTTGCACCTGGGCTCAAGCCCGTGCTTGTTTCTTTTCTTTCTATTTTTGTACATGTATCACTGATATACATATATCAGCCTCTTCTTCTATTTTGAATAATGAGATAACAAACCCTAAGCTCGATCAATGGTGTCTTCAATTCGTGATTCTCTTCTGTAATATTTTACTCTAATTCAAATATAATAACAGAAACATTTGTTTAGACCTTTAAACAACCCTTTCGAAACCCTTTAAGGTAACCCCTTCGAAACCAATGAAAGCGACCCTTTCGAAACCATTAAAAGCCTTTCCTTTGAAAGCTTCGAAACATTAGACATCCCTCTTTAAAACCTTTAAATAACGTCTTTCGAAAACATAGGAAAAACCCTTCCTTTCAACCCTTTCGAAACCCTGGGTAACCACCCCTTTCGAAAACATTCATTAAAACCTTTCGAAACAGTGAAAACTTAATCCTTTTGAAAGCACTTTGGGTTCAATTTAAAACATGTGGAAACCTTTCGAAACCATTCAAAAATTTACCCTTTTGAAATCATCGAAAAACGTCTTGATCGAAACCATTTGGATTATGCCTTCAAGTAGAGCAAAATGATCAGAAACCCATTAAAGTCGAAAGCATCTGTTTCGAAACCATTTAAAACTATCTCTTTTGAAACCATTTGGGTTTTACTTTACTTATAGAAAAAGGGAAGTCGAAAGCATCTGTTTCAAAACCATTTCCTAAGTAATGAAGTGAGGTGTTGAAACCATCCCTTCGAAAGCATTGGAGAAGTGGCTATATTTTAAAAACAAAGCAGCCCTTTCGAAACCATCTGGGTCGAAAGGTAAAGAGGCGGCATCAAAAGGTTTCGACTTAGTCGAAAGCAATTATTTAAAAAACAGAGGCGCAACCCAATCAAAACCATTTCCTTTAAATCATTTGACCTAGTCGAAAGCTACTCAGTCGAAAGCCATTTTAGTCGAAAGCAAACAGGCATATTTTTAATTTAAAAGCAAAGTGATGCCTCAACCCCTTCAGAACCCATGGTTTCGACTACATACCTTTCGCCTTCTATCCAGTTCGCTACGTACCAATACATTGATACCATGTGCATTGGTTTCGATGGTGTTAAAGGCGGAGAGACTTAGTCGAAAGGCAACTAAGGCGGAAGCAGGTGCCAAAAGCATCGAAACGGTGAAACTCACGTAGCAAATAGTTCTTTTCGCCTAACCTGGTTTACATGTCAAATTCTGATTGGTTGCCTCTTTCTTTACCAATAAAAAGTACTGCAATTTTCAGAAGTGCTGCCGACTTTTCGAAATTAACAAATTTAAATTAATTTGCAAAAAGCCACTTCTCCTCTCTTAATTATATAAAACATTTTAGTCTCATACCTTAAATAATTTTATATAACCATTAAAACACTTAGGAAAAATCTACAAAAATTCCAGAAGATCTCTATTATTATGTTTTCCAGCATATAAAAATTTCAGACCCAAATCTTTTATTATTTAACCGTAAATAATTATTAACCCAAGTTAATAGTTTCTTTACTAAAAAATTCATATAAATTACATATAAATTTAGAAAATCCTGAAAATTGAAACCCATCTCCAAAACAATATTTACGTTCTTTATAAAAATTCGCAAGGCATTTGGATATCATTTTATAGGGTTTTCACCTTAAAACATATCATAAATTTGGTATGAACAACCATAATTCATCAACAAGTATATATAATCATTCCATCATTCAAAAACATGGCAAATCAATGCAAAATATTCAGAATTCATCTTAAGACCGAAAATAATAAAAATTTGAGATGTAAACATTATTCACCTTAGCTTTAGAGATTAAAGAGATTGAGATGTGAATGGATTTGATTTGCTTAAGCTTCTTCCTAGATTTTCTTTATCTTCTTAATGGTGGCCGACCTTAGTTTAATTTTTTTTTGATAAAATGAAATGGACATGTAGGGGTACACGACCAAGAGTTTAGGGTATAGGAATGGCCTCTTTTCTATTTTACTCCTCCTCTATTTCAATTTAAACTCATATTTTAATTTATAAGTTAAATGGCATGGCTACCCTTTGATTAAATCAAATCTCAATCTCCTAATCAACACATTATTTCATTTACTTCGACTAATTAAATATCCTAATTAATGTTACCAAAAATCTGGGGTGTTACAGACTCCCCTTCTTAAAGAATTTCGTCCTCGAAATTACAATAAGGTACACAACAAATCAAACAAGAAGGTAAAACATACCATCAAATAAGTCAGGATAAGTATCTCTAATCCTGCTCTCAATCTCCCAAGTACAGTCCCTGTCATCGTCGCTCCACTAGACTTTGACTAATCTGACCGTCTTGGTTCTATGCCTCATCTCATCTCTCGCAACATACGAATAGGCTTCCTTACTATAGTCAAATCTGGTTCTACCACTAAATCATCTAGCACAGTTGGTGCAATAGTAGTCTCCGGGTCTCTAACACACTTTCTGAGATGAGAAACATGAAAAACATCGTGGACTCCTGCTAAACTACTCGATAACTCAACTCTATATGTGAGTTTCCCGATCCTCCCAATAATAGGAAAAGGTCCAATGAATCTCGGTGCTAACTTTCCTGATTTCCCAAATCTAATCACACCCTTCATCGGTGATATTTTGATGAAAACCTGATCTCCAACTGAGAACTCTAAATCTTTCTGTCTCTTATCTGCATAACTCTTCTGCCTAGACTGAGCCTCCTTCATTCTAGACTGAATGACCTCAATCTTTTCTGCAGCTTCTCTGACCAAATCTGGACCAAGAAACAACCTATCCCCAGTCTCTAACCAACATACGGGAGATTTGCATGGCCTTCCATACAAAGCTTCAAAGGGTGCCATCCCAATACTAGTCTGATAATTGTTGTTATACGAAAACTTGACTAAATGCAGATGGTCCTCCCATGATCCCCCAAAATCTAATACACAAGCTCTTAACAAATCTTCCAAGATTTTGTTAACTCTTTCCATTTTCCCACCAGTTTGCGGATGGTAAGCGATACTCATCTTGAGCTTGGTTCCCAAAACTTCCTGTAGACTCTTCCAGATATCATTAGTGAATAAAGGATCTCTATCACTAACTATGCTACCAGGAATTCCATGCAGTCTAACCACATTCTTCATAAACAATTTTGCCAAAATAGGTGCCATTCTGGTTGACTTAACTGGAATGAAATGGATGCTCTTGGTCAATTTGTCCACTATAACCCATATACTTTCATCTTCTCTGTTCGACCTTGGCAACCCGTCAACAAAATCCATGGAAATAGAATCCCAAGCAACCTACTTTTCATTTGGTGTTTGGCCTTTGCCTGCTAGAAAATCAAGCACTGCTTTACACACAAACCAATATCCCGCTTCATACCTTCCCAGAAGAAACTCCTCTTCATATCCTGATACATCTTAGTACCTACTGGATGAATAGAGAATTTCGAACGATGTCATTCCTCCAAGACTTCTTTCCTTAAGTTTCCTACACTTGGAACACAAAATCTTCCCTTCTTTCTCAACCACCCATTCTGGTCAAGACTGAAATCTCTCAAGTCATCGCTCTCTGTTCCATTCCTTAACTTCCTAATCCGTTCATCTAATACCGGATCTTCCTCCTGTTTAGAAGCAACCCTCTTGATCATCACTGGTCGAACTTCCAAACATGATAACATTACGATTTCTTTGCTAAACCCATCCTCGGATCTCCGTTGCACTCTACAATCTGCCAATGCTTCCAAACCTTTCCACTCAGCAATTATCGCTAAAACTGCATTCTGATGTTTCCTGCTAAGTACATCTGCAACCTTGTTGCCGTTCCCCGGTGTGTACTCATTCCCAAAATCATAAGCGGCTATAAACTCTAACCATCTCTGCTGTCTCATGTTCAGCTCCTTCCTAGAGAAAAAATACTTCAGCGACTTATGATCTATATATAACTCAAACCTCTCTCACAAAAGGTAATGTCTCCACACATTTAAAGCAAAAATAACCGCAACCAATTCTAAATCAAGCGTCGGATATCTGACCTCATGCGGCCTAAGCTGTCTAGAAGCGTAGGCAATCACTTTACTATGGATCAGCACAACTCCTAATCCTGTTCCACAAGCATCAGTATAAACCACCGAATCCTGATTCCCTTCCGGAACAACCAACATAGGTGCATGGGTCAATAAGTGTTTCAAACTCTGGAATGCTTCCCCGCACTTATCGGTCCACACAAACTTCACATCCTTTATCATCATCTTGGTCATCGGTGCTGCTGTCCGCAAAAAATCCTTAATGAACCTCCGATAATACCCAGTCAACCCAAGGAAACTCTTTATCTCCATCACTGTCTTGGGTCTCTTCCAACTATTTACCGCTTCAATCTTAGTTGGATCTACTGACAACCCTTCCTTTGAGACTACATGACTAAGAAACTTCACTTCTTTCTTCCAAAAATGACACTTCGAAAACTCCGCCTTTAGCTGATGCTGCCTCAGCATCTCAAGCACTCTTCTAAGATGAACTTCATGCTCTCTTTCATCCTTAGAGTATATCAAGATACCATCTATGAAAACCAATACGAACCTATCGAAGTGCTCTCGGAAAATGCGGTTCATCAAATCCACAAAGAAAAATGGCGTATTAGTCAATCCGAACGACATAACTAACCATTCGTATGACCCATATCTGGTCCTAAATGCCGTTAACGGTATACTATCCTCTGCTACTCTGAGCTAATGGAAACCTGTCGCCAAATCCAACCGCGAGAATACCTTGGCTCCACTCAACTGGTCGAACAAATCGTCGATCCTCGGCAATGGATATCGATTCTTTTTCGTCCTCTCATTCAACTTACAATAATCAATACATAGCCGTAACGATCCGTCTGGCTTCTTAGCAAATACAACGGTTGCTCCCCAAGGTAAACTACTCGACCTGATAAAACTCTTGCCTTCCAGATCCACCAACTGAATCTTTAACTCCCTCATCTCTGTAGGAGTCATCCTGCTTGGTGGTCAACTCACTGGTTCTACTCCCGGAACCAAATCTATTCGAAACCCAATGGCTCGGTGGCAATCCAACCACAGGCTCAAAAACATCTACGAATTCTCTAACCATGAAAACTCGACTCAACTCATCCTTTGACTCCATAACACCCAACAAAGCATTCACTTCACCGCTAGAACCTTCCATGGCATAAACTATCCAATCACTATAATCAGGGTGCCTAAGAGATATTTTTCTATCCTGGCAAAGTATCCTAGCATCATACTTACTTAACGAATCCATCCCAAGATTAATCCTGAACCCCAAAAAATCAAACACATGCAAACTGCAAACAAAAGTATGACCTAACAGGTTAAACTCTAACTGGTCACACCTCAACCCTAGAGTTGCGTACCCTCCTATAGGATTCACAACCCGTAAGGAAGTAACTAAATATGTGGGTTCTAGGTTAATTTTATCTACCAAACATCTAGATATAAAAGAATGCAATGCACCAGTATCAAATAGAACGCTAACAGACATACCATGAATCTAAAGCGTGCCTTCCAAAACTGCCTTTCCTTTCTCTTGTGTTGTTGGCTTCGAAGTAGCAGGCTCCAATGCATACACCTTGCCCTTTCCATCTTTAGCGGGCTCCTTGCACTGGCTCTTATAATGGCCAATCTGGTCACTATTGAAGCACCTGACATTCTTCTTTCCAGCCACTTCCTTAGTCTTTCCAGCACGACACTCATTAGCGAAGTGTCCCTTCTTGTCACACTTGAAACAAACAATCTCAGACTTCCCCTTCTTAGCCGCTCCACCCTTCTGAGAACCTTTTTTAGGAAAGAACTTTCTCTTCTAATTCTGCCCAACTTGGACTTTTTTAGCCTTACTCTTCTCTAGAGAATCAAGAATCTCCTCATGCCTTAAGGCCATCTCCATTACAAAGTCAGAAGAATCTCTAATCTGAGGTAATGTAGCCCTTGCTAACTTAGGCTTCAACCCCCTAATAAACTTCTCATTCCTATTCATCACAGTATACACTGAAGCATACCCATATCTGGCCAAATCCCCAAACTTTCTAGCATACTCCAGAACAGACATTTCTCCCTGCTCTAATTCAGCAAACTTTATGATCAGAGCAGACTATTCCATCCAGACATGAACCTCTCCTGGAACCTTCCCTTGAAATCTGCCCATGAGAAAGTTTCCTCGTCCATATCAGCTGTCACAATGTTCCACCAAAACAAAGCGGCTCTTTGAAGCTGTCTGGATGCCAACCTCCCCTTCTACTCATCATTGAGCCTCAAATCTGCAAAAATCCTTTCGTAGTGTGACAACCAATTTTCTACCTCTATAGCATCCTCTGTCCTCAGAAATGGCTTCCATCCAAGCTTAACGTAATCTCCGCTCAGCTTAGCATAATGGTTAACTACCGGAACTTTCGGAACTCCTGCCCATACAACATCTCCCCCTAACACTCCAGCTGCAACTCCCGCTTGCATCATATTCATGAAAAACTGATACATAGCTTCCATTCCAACTTACGGGACTCCAGCACCTACATTTTCTGCTTGTGCCTGACCATGGGTTCTCCTTGTACTAGGTCTGGCATTCCCATCGGTGTCCTCTCCTCCTGGGTTAACTCTTCCTCTTCTACCTTCCATATCTGTATTCAAACCTCATGAGATACAGAAAAACAACCTAACAAGGATATGAGACTAGAGATAAAGCGTATACTTATATATAGTAAATACAAGTACATTACTATAGCATTATCCCATACCCCAACCTTCTCTAATTCCTTAGGATTATGTTTTAAAAACCATTTTTAGTTTAAAGTTTTTCGTAAACCATGCTCCGATACCAAGTTGTAACATCCCGTATTTGGAGGCCAATAGCTAAGGGCTACAAATGTTGCAGTCATCCGTAGTATTAACTTCTGGTGATAAAATATGGTAATGATAATGGTATAATATCAAAAGCACTTGAATATGAACAAAATCACAGATTTCAAAAAAAACATTTTACTGATTACGTTTCAAAACAAATTCATATCCAAGTTACATAATCCCATACCGTTTCCCAGGTAAAGATTAATTATAATCATTACAAAATACGCCAAGAGTGACATATGACGACGTCCCCTTGGTTGATCAAAGCAATATAGTCATATCTGAATTAATATACACAGCGGAATAAAAACAAACTGTAACTCCTAATTATCTATCTGTCAGCCATCTGCTCATCTCCGGAAGCTTTATTCGCCAAAATTTCTAAATCTGAGAACCTTAACCCTCAGCTTACTCAAATCAATTTAAGCACTCGAAAGTTTAAGGGGAAACAAAACTTCGAGTCAGACATAAAGCCTGGTGTGAATAATTATGTTACATCTTGGTTTACTGATATTAAGTGAGACCACGCCGCTTATCGGAATGGGTTTCCCCTCACTAATATCCTTTTCAAAACATATATTTTGCAAACCCTTTCCTGCAACCAAACTGGTTAATCAAACTGATTATATCAAAATAGCAAATGGACTATCTGTCCATAACATAATAGCAAGGTCCGTTATGCAAACAAATGGACTATCTATCCATAAATTGGGCTGACTACCCGCAAACTGGACTAACTGCCCGGATCAAAATGGACTAACTGTTTGGATCATTTTCTTAGGGTTAACTACCCTTTATCTTTTTCCTTGAAAACGTTTTCAAAATGATTTAACCTTTTAAATCATACTTATACAAGGAAAAATATAATCTTAGCTTTATTCTAAGATATTTTGCTATGACATATATACTTTACTTAGAATAATGTTGATGAACTTTAATAAGGATTAACTATCCTTCCAAAAAAAGTAAAAAACCCTTTTTAACTTCAAAATACTTAGGCTATATTGCCATTTTAATACATTCGAAACCTTTAAACAACCCTTTCGAAACCCTTGATGGTAACCCCTTCGAAACCAATGAAAGTGACCCTTTCGAAACCAATGAAAGTGACCCTTTCGAAACCATTAAAAGCCTTTCCTTTGAAAGCTTCAAAACATTAGACATCCCATTTTAAAACCTTTAAATATTGCCTTTCAAAAACATAGGAAAAACCCTTCCTTTCAACCCTTTCGAAACCCTGGGGAACCACCCCTTTCGAAACCATTCGTTAAAACCTTTCGAAAGCACTTTGGGATTAATTTAAAACATGTGGAAACCTTCCGAAACCATTTAAAAATTTACCCTTTCGAAATCATCGAAAAATGTCCCGGTCGAAACCATTTGGATTATGCCTTCAAGTAGAGCAAAAGGATTAGAAACCCATTAAAGTCGAAAGCATCTTTTTCGAAACCATTTAAAACTATCTCTTTCGAAACCATTTGGGTTTTACTTTACTTATAGAAAAATGGAAATCAAAAGCATCTGTTTCGAAACCATTTCCTAAGTAATGAAGTGAGGTGTCGAAACCATCCCTTCGAAAGCATTAGAGAAGTGGCCATATTTTAAAAATAAAGCAGCCCTTTCGAAACCATCTGGGTCGAAAGGTAAAAAGGCGGCAGCAAAAGGTTTCGACTTAGTCGAAAGCAATTATTTAAAAACAGAGGTGCAACCCAATTGAAACGGTTTCCTTTAAATCATTTGACCTAGTCGAAAGCTAACTAAATCGAAAGCTACTCAATCGAAAGCCATTTTAGTTGAAAGCAAACATGCATATTTTTAATTTAAGAGCAAAGTGATGCATCAACCCCTTTGGAACCCATGGTTTCGACTACATACCTTTTGCCCTCTATCCAATTCGCTACATACCAATACATTGATACCATGCACATTGGTTTTGATGGTGTTGAAGGCGGAGGGACTTAGTCGAAAGCCAACCAAGGCGAAAGCAGGTGCCGAAAGTATCGAAACAGTGAAAAACATGTAACAAATAGTTCTTTTCACCTAACCTGCTTTACGTGCCAAATTTTGATTGGTTGCCTCTTTCTTTACCAATAAAAGTACTGCAATTTTCAAAAGTGCTGCTGACTTTCCATAATTAAAAAATATAAGTTAATTTACAAAAGCTCCTTCTCCTCTCTTAATTATATAAAACATTTAAGTCTCATACCTTAAATAACTTTATATAATCATTAAAAAACTTAGGAAAAATCTACAAAAATTCCAGAAAATCTCTTTTAATATGTTTTCCAACGTATAAAATTTCAAACCTAAAGCTTTTATTATTTAACCATAAATAATTATCAACCCAAATTAACAATTTCTTTACTAGGAAATTCATATAAATTCCACATAAATTCAGAAAATTCTGAAAATTGGAGCCCGTTTCCAAAATAATATTTATGATCTTCATAAAAATTCGCAAGGCATTTGAATGTCACGTTATAGGGTTTTCACCTTAAAACATATCATAAATTCAATATGAATAACCATAATTCATCAACAAGTATATATAATCATTCCATTATTCAAAAACATGGAAAATCAATGCTAAATATTCGAAATTCATCTAAAGACCGAAAATAATAAAAATTTGAGATGTAAACATTAATCACCTTAGCTTTAGAGATTAAAGAGATTGAGATGTGAATGGATTTGATTTGCTTAAGCTTCTTTCTATCTTCTTCCTCTTTCTCTTGTTAATGGTGGTCGACCTTAGTTTAATTTTTTTTTGATAAAATGAAATGGATGTGTAGGGGTACACGACCAAAGGTTTAGGGTATAAGAATGGCCTCTTTCCTATTTTACCCCTCCTCTATTTCAATTTAAACTCTTATTTTAATTTATAGGTTAAATGGCACGGCTACCCTTTGATTAAATCAAATCTCAGTCATCTAATCAACACATTATTTCATTTAATTTGACTAATTAAATATCCTAATTAATGTTACCAAAAATCTAGGGTATTACATCGTGGAGAAGGTGACATGACGTTGGAGATTTATTTCTTTACAGTCTTTTTTATATAGCATATTGTATCTTTTAGTCAGACTATTATTATGGTATTATTGGGAGACTATATCTTTATCAGAATTATGTTTTATTGGCATTTAGAGACATTCTTCTATCATTTATCGTATGGACCACGGTTATTCTAAGACTGTGTTACTTGAATTATTTTAAATACTTATATTTTATTTCCTTCAGCCGTGAGATCTTAAAGTGTAGAATGTTGTAAAGTTATAACTCTGTATCATGTAAACCATTTTAAAACATAATTATTCATACTTCTTGGCATGAAGACGGTTCAGAAGCCACTTTCGAGTCTTGAATTGGTATGTCCAGGGGTGTGGATTGTTTAGGTTGGGTCAAAATCGACATGATCAAATTTTGGTTGCAAATTCTAGGTCAACTACAGTCGTAAATCCATATAATTGTGAAAACAAGTATATGAGTTGATTCAAAACCATGTCACATCTTATCTCATAGAACCCATATGCATGTGTGAGTTCAAATATCAATAAGCCAAGGCCAACGGACTTGTACGATTCTATTGTTATACCGTATTTAATATAGTTATTTTTTCCTTTGATTAAAAAGTTTAGTCTTTTGTTAAGTTGAAGCTACTAAAATGGCTCCTAAATGCTAACATTATAGTAGGTACTGCAAAGTTGAAGGAAAATTGAGGTAAAGATGCAAAAGTGATATCAGAGAATGTTTTACTTGCTGTAAGTGAAACTCCCTTCGGACCATGACATAAGAAGTGCACTGTTAAATGAAAAAACAGTCTTGACTACACTAAAAAAACCAAACGTCTGTTGTTATTATTATGTATTTTGGGTTAACTAATATATTACGCTACATATTTTGTGTTAATGTTACGTTCATGTAAGGATGAATGCTCGTTCGTATCAATGTGATTATAATATGTCAGGTCTTATAACTTACTAACTACTGAATGGTTTAAGTATAAATGTGTAGTATTTCATTGTATGTTTGTATGTTACCCTTATATATTATGAAAAATATTATGGTCATATATTTGGTTTTGCAGAATATGTGATGCTTTCTCATAGTTAGTTATTGAAAACCATTTGCGCCGTGTTGTTGTGAATAAAGATAGACGAACAACTCATTAGGTTTTTCATTATATGTCTTCATGGTCAAAATCAAGTTTTGTATAAATTTTTAGTAAAGCTAAAAAAAACAATGAGGAGTCCGATTCAATCGGTTTTGTATTCCACTATGTATATGTTATTCGGCTTGTTGACTCGGCTATATTTAGACTGATTGGATAAGTTAGACTCGATGATAGATAAGGAAAGCAACTCGGAGAGGAGATCATAGAAACCGAAGATCAAGCATTGACAATAGTTTGAAGCAACAATCAGGTGAAACCAAGAGATAGACTCTACGGAACATTCTAAGTATGGATTAGTGCTTCCCCTATGCAGGGGATCGGATTGGATCACTATGGCTATGAACAGCTTGAATCAGCAATTCAACTCAATGGAAATTAATCGATATCTCTAAAAACATGAAAGTAACTGTGCAAATAACTTTGAAAACATAAAGTTAGCATGGAGGGGGACCCACACAACAGATCGCATGTAGCCACGTGGACGTCTCGACCGATCGGCCTCGATCGCTCCCCGTTGGAATTGGGCTTCGAAATTTTCTAGGTGACCTCGTCTGCATCTGGAGATTCTGCCAGCGAATTTTCATGATGGTATTTGATCATATATGCCTAAAAATACAGGGTCATAGCTCATTTGAAGGTTCTTTACACTGTAATTTTCTTTATACTCCATTGTGATCACGGATTCCTATCTGATCCCCCTTATACCCAGAAATTCAAGTGATTAATAAAGCTATTTCTTCAAAGTGGACGTAGGCATTCAACGTCAAACCACTATAAATCCGTTTTTCATTGTTTTCCACTCGTTTTCTATTTGATTCTTCTATTTAAATTATGATTTTTTCTTATTTCTTTATATATAATCTATTGAGTGTTTGTGCCAACTTTTGGTGCAAACATTTTTGTTCTTTCACTTAGAATGAATTCTTAGATTGATTGGATCTCATCATCTACTTGTGGATTCTCATATTCGTGAGATAGATCCAAATTTCTACCGATTAGTTTTCGTTTCTACTCAGATTTGAAGGAGATCTAAGATGGAAGCTATTAGCCATGGCCAAAGGAAAGTCTGCTACTTTCTATATCGTTTAAGGCAATGACGATGCTAGTGTTCAACAAGTTGATCAAAATGTACAACCAGCGGCTGCTGATGCCCAGAATCCAGTTGAATGCATCACTAGAGCTGATTTTGAATTCCTAATGAAGGAACTAATGGATAGCCATCAACGGCTCAACTAGCAGATCTAGGCTAACATCGACTTGATAAACCAATTGAAAGATCAGCGTGGAAAGAAAAGGATGGAACCTACTTCATATTCAAGACCAGAAAATTCCTCCTCAAATTATGACTACCATCGAAACAGACGACGCAAAACAGATGCGTATGTAGTTGGAGCATCGGGGTAGGATTAGGCGATTGGCTATGGTCGATCGGCACTGAACGACCATACCAAACCCCCCAAGGGGATCGGCAATGAACCCTCCAATCATGGGGGCAGTCACCATATGGGTGGTGGAACGCACTCTGAAGGTGTCACGATCAATCAAGGTGTTGGAACTTAGGTGAATGTTGTTGAACTACATTTTAGACAAGATGATAGTACTACTGCTCAGGAAATGGATAAAGAGCAAGAGGAGCCAAGGCAACGTGGCTCTGCCCAGAGGCATGGATTGGGCTGCTCACGTGAGGTGGAACACGACTATTGCTTGGCCCAACTCTCCAAACACAAGACTTAATAACTATGGTGAGGCAACTGGTGAAAGAAAGTCAAGGCTTGACCAACGATGACTGGGGACTCTCCAGAAATCATACTCCATTCGTCGACAATATTCTACATGCAGAATATCCACGGAGGTGCCATATGCCTAAGATACCTGCCTATGCAGGAAAAACCAACCCTAAGCAGCATCTCTTGAAGTATGAATTGCGCATGGACTACACCCGAGCCACTGATGTAGTCAAGTGCATATGTTTTCCAATTTTTATGGAAGATGTTGCGACCGTGTGGTTCACCAAGCTACCACCATGGTCCATCTTTTCATTTAATGATTTAGCGAAGAAGTTCCTAGAACAATTCCACATGCACAGGACTCACCCCAAGGATGTAATGTCACTCTCCAACTTGGTCCAAGCACCGGGGGAGTCACTGAAAGATTTTCTGGGAAGGTTTAATACAACTATTACAGAGTTCAGTAATCCGAATGATGATGAAATACTCATGGCAATAACTAGGGGAGTCGACTTCGATTCCAAGTTTGGCGATTGGTTAGCGGGAAAGTCTCCTTCTACGTTGGATCGTTTCTTTACAAAGGCGGCTCAGTTTCCGAGGAAGGAGGAAGCAAAGCAAACCAGGAAGAGAGATGTTGTGGGCATAAGCGCCAAGGGAGTACAAAGTAATGTGGCAGTAAATCAATCCGGCGATAGTTTTGGGAAAGTTCAAATCAACGTTCAGAGCAAATCGAATGAGCAAAAGAAAGGCTGTGATAGAAACCGCGACCAAAGACAGGATTTCGGGAGAGGGAAGCTGAGGATTCCATCATTTGATACTTACACAATGTTGAATACATCGCTAGAGAACCTTTGTTTATCGACTTGTAACACTATGCAGTACAAGATACCACCTCCAAAGGAACCAATGGAGAAGCAGAGACAGTTTGGAAATTAATATAGATTTCATGAAAGTTATGGGCATACCATGGATGAGTGTTGCCCCCTCCATGATGTTATTCAAAAGTTAATTCGAGAAAGAAAATTGCACCAATTTGTTAAATCCCTGCAAGATGGCGGGCAGGGGAAATCCGACCCCAATCGAGGACAGGATCCGCCCAACGCTGAGGAACATCGGCGGATAGCAGGGAGATTAGTTATTAATACCATTGTTGGAAGATCACATCCGGCTGACAAAATCTGGAATGAAATGGAGCGTTACATGAATGCTATCACACATGTTGACAGTGAATGTTGCTCGAACATGGAGGATAGTGCTCCAGCAAAGCAGCAACAAACTATGATAGATGATATTAAGTTTCGGATTAGAGATGCAAACACAAGGTGGAGGCCCATACGATTGACGCAATGGTGATCTCGGCCATGATTGGCCTCGCCTTGGTGAGAATGATTCTAATTGATTGTGTAAGTTCTGTGAATATCATTTTCAAGAAGGCATACAACTATACGTTACTGGAAGCCAAAGATATGAAATGGTGCAAAGCCTGTATTTATGACTTTAAAGGTATTGCAACTGAAGAGGTAGGCTATGTCGAGCAACCAATGGAGTTAGGAGATGACAGCCGGTGGAGTATGTGGGTGCTACCGTTTGTTGTGGTGGATGTGAACTCTCCATACAATTCTTTTCTGGGCCGATTGGTCCTGCTGAATTCAAGGCATTTATCTCCCCTTGGTGTCTGCCCTCAAATTCCCAAAAAAGTATAGCATGGGAATTATCTATGGAGATCAGGCGACTAGACATGCCTGTTATGTGGCTTAGTTGAGTGATGATCAGGGAGGGGAAAAAGGAAAGGATGTGAAGAAGCCTCTCCGCATCAAAACCAATGAAGCTTAGCAATCAACGTCCAAGTCTAGGCTTGAGCACCACAATCGGGTCTATAAAGATATAGTTCCAAGAGATGAAGAAGAGGAGCCGAAAGAAACCAAGGCTGCACCCGCTGAGCTGACAATCGACATCACAGTAAACCACGACGACCATCATGGGTCTTAAAGATCAGATCGTAGCTCAGTGCAACAATGATGAAGGAATTAACTGGTTTTCTCCAAGAAAATGTTGATGTGTTCATTTAGACCCATTCTGACATGTGTGGGATCTCGCCGACTATCATGAGCCATGCATTGAATATCGACCCGAGGCATGTTCGGTGAAACAAAAATGACATTGCATGGATCCAGAGAGATCTGCTGCACTTAAAGAGAAGGTAGATAAACTCAAAAACAATGGGTTTATCTGCGATGCCCTCTATATGAAATGGGTATCCAATCCAGTTCTTGTGAGAAAAGCTAATGGAAAGAGGTGGAAATGCGTCGATTACTCAGACTTGAACAAGGCGTTTCTGAAAGACAGCTTTCCACTTCTGAGGATCAATCAGCTGAACCAGATCCCGATGCACATCCCCGACCAGGAACACACCGGCTTCATTGTTGATCTAGGGCTGTACTGCTATGTTGTGATGCCTTTTGGACTAAAGAACGCTGGAGCTACATACCAACGAATGGTCAACTGGATGTTCAAAGACAAGATCGGGCGATCGATGGAAGTATATGTGGATGATCCGGGCGTGGAGTCATGATGATCAAATGACCACATCGATGACTTGGCGAAGTTGTTCAGTTTTCTTCGGAAATATGGAATGAAACTTAATCCCTTGAAATGCTCTTTTGGCATTGCATCAGAGAAATTCTTGATCTCATCGTTAACTCTCGTGGAATTGAAGCCAATCCCAAGAAGATTCAAGCGATCAGAGATATTCAAGTACCTAAGACAATTAAGCAGGTGCAAAGTCTAAATGGGAAGGTGCCGCCCTGAGGTTGTTCATCTCCAGAGCCATTGACAAGTACATTCCTTTTTTCAACTTAATCAAGAGAGGGAAGTGAAATTTGAATGGATGCAGTATTGTATTAATGCATTTCAAGCTTTGGTACATCACTTAGAGAGACCCTCCATACTGTCCAAGCTATTGGATCGTGAAGGCTAATATACTTACTTAGCAATGTTGGTACATGCCATAAGTACCACACTATTGTGCGAAGAGAATAGGATCCAGAGGCCGGTATACTACGTTAGCAAGCGACTGACAGGTTCTAAAAGGAACTATCTGAAATTGGAGAAGCTCGCGTACTACTTGTTGATTGCATCAAGAAAGCTCTACCCTTATTTCAACGCTTATCCCAGCAATGTCTTCACCGTCCGGCCGTTACGATAGGTCCTACGACATCCTGAGACGTCTAGATGGTTACTTAAATGGAACATCGAATTGACCCAGTTTAATATCACTTATCTCCCTCAGAGAGCTACCTAGGGACATGCACTGGTGGACTTCATAGCCGAATTCACTGCACAAGACGACTCTTTAGAGAGCAGTGGAGAACCTACCATCCACTGGAAGATGTATACGGATGGAGCATCCAACGATCGGTGTTCTGGTGCTCAAATCATGTTGTGAACTCCTGAGAAATGCTTGATCTACTATGCCCTGAAAGTTTGACTTCCCTGCAATGAATAATGAAGTTGAAAATGAAGCCTTGATCGTTGGGCATAAACTAGGTAAAGAGCTGGGAGTAAAAGCTTTGCAAATTTTCTATGATTCCCAGTTAGTGGTGTATCAACTCAGGGGAAAATAGCAGGCCAAAAAGCACGACTTGCTCCTTACCTCAACCGGGTCCAAGAGCTGCTAATCGATTTTGAGCATTACACCATTACACACATCTCCAGAGAATAAAATGAGAAAGTAGACTTACTGGCCAAGCCGACCAGTTCCGGGGATGCATAGCTAATGGGCTTAGTCCCAGTACGCTCGGAGCATTGACCAGATGGAGATCGATTAGGTCTTAGAAATGGCGCTTGAGAAGGACTCATGGATGACTTCGATTAAAAATTATTTGCAAAGGGGAGTCCCTTCCCGAATGGAGGAATAAAAAACAACAGATCCTTCGTAAAGCTTCACGATACATCCTTCAAGAAGGAGTCATGTATAGAAAGAGTTTCTTTGTCCCCTCGCTTCGGTGTATCGCCAACGATGAAACCAAGCTATTATCAAGAGAAGTCCATGAAGGAGAATGTGGCGATCACACCGAGGGGCAAACCCTGGCGAAGAAGATACTTCGTCGTGGTTACTTCTAGCCAACTGTCAATCGAGACACAACTAATTACACTAGATGATGTGACAAGTGCCAGATGTTTACAAAGATTATGAGACCCCCGTTGATAGAAATCACTCAGATGGTTATTCCGTGGCCGCTTGCTACTTGGTGTATTGACATCATCGTCTCCTTGCGGATTTCCAAAGGTGGAGCAAAGTAAGCTATCGCAGTAGTTGATTACTTTGCTAAATGGGCTGAAGCGAACCTTTGGTCATGATCACTATGAAGAATTAATTATTTTTTTTGTTCAAAACATCATCTGTCATTTTGGTCTCCTCCAAACAATCATAACCGACAATGGGACCTAATTCAGTAGTGCTGAGTTCAAAGACTTTTGTCACCGACATCATATCGAGAAAAGATTTGTGGTAGTTTCTCACCCTTAAGGTGATGGACAAGTCGAAGCGATCAATAAAATCATAAAGTCCATTTTGAGGAAGCATTTGGAAAAGGCAAGAGGCAAGTGGGTTGATGAAATCCCGTTTGCATTACGGGCATACAGAACCACCGATAAGTCCGTGATTGGCCATACTCCATTCGAACTTGCTTATGGCTCTGAAGCCATGACTCATGTAGAACTTGAAGTCACTTCTCATCGGGTGACTTATTATGACCCCATAACTAATAGAGATCTCCTTTTGGAATATCTGGATATGGTAGATGAGAAGCATGAAGAAGCTAATTTGAGGGCAGCTGCACACCGGCACAAAGTTGCCCGATACTATAATGTTAAAGTCCAAAGCAGAACCTTCAAAATTGGCGATCTTTTCCTGAAACAGATCTTTCCAAGCCCTGTAAACATGGGCCTGAGAGGGGAAGGACAATGATTCATCGATCAGAAGCTTGGAGATGGGACTTTCAAGCTAGCGACCGTCAATGGCATCACACTCCCTAGAGCATGGAATAACGAGCATCTTTAATGCTATTTCACTTAGTTTGGTTTCATTCAATTGTATTTTATTTAAATTTTGCATTTTAATTCAAACCTATGTAATAAGATAGACTCTGACATTTCTCTTTCAGTTTTAATAAAATATGAAGTTTGCTCCATATTTGTGACTTGTTTGTGCATAATATAATAGTTGTGATATATGACCAACTTACATCCACATATGCCTAATACAAACCAATAAGTGTCTGGAGTTTGGTGCAAACCAAGTACCCGGGTCCATAATCGAATTAAACAAAATGAATATGACTCGATCATTCATCTATTAACTCTTGCCTGCAATCCGACGAGCTGAGTATAAAACAGAGAACGAGTGTGACACGATCTTCTGTTAACTAACTTCGTCTCCCGATCCGACGGGAAGAATGTAAATAAAAATTGGTCGTGATACGACCGACCACTCTTCGACTTTTGCTCCAGACTTGGAGGAAAGAGAATTAATCAAAGGAAATGTGATTCGATCATTTCCCAGAACAACTTCAGTCCACAGAGTGTGGGCAAGATTATAAACATCGAACGGGTGTGATTAATCTCCCATCGACTAACTCTAACCCCTGGAGTGCAGATAAGAGTATAAACAAAATGAATAGGTATGACTTGACCATTCATTCTCCAACTCCGGCCTGAACCCGACAGGAGGAGTATAAACTCATCATCGATGGGACCCAACCATCTATGAACTAAATCCGCCAACCCAAGACTGGGGGTAGAAGTATAATCGCTTAACTGCTGAACACGACAATGTAACACTATGGCTCGCGCCTAATGTTTGACATGACTTAAGGCCACGATCGAAGGGAGGCCTCGAGATGAATTTGTCGGATTGACACCCAAAGCATCGGGGACCGAAAGACATTGCAAACTGAATGACGAGCAATGAATTACAAGTACATTAAATGGAAAACATAATAGATCGAATACTTGGAAAAGTTTTGCACAAGAGCTGAATGGAAACAAAAGAAGTTTTATTCACATATTGAAACTTGGAAACCAAGTACAAGTTTACTTCAAAAACTAAAAGCCAAAAAGGGGGCCGTACCTGCACAATTGCGGCCAACAAAAAGGAACTAGCTACCTAGCTAAACACTCCCCAAGCCAATCCGACCGTTATTTCTCCCCTTTTTTGGGCTTCTTTGGGTTGGATTCTCCAAAGTTACCACCTCATCCTCTCCTTTACAACCATTTTTTGCCTTAGAAACCCTTAGGAGAAATTTGTTTAGAGACAGAGGCAGTCTCACTTTGGGATACAGAAAGATCGACCTTCTCAGGAGTGACGCCCTCCGGTAGTATAAATTAGAGAAAAGTAATATCCACTTCGGTACTCTCCCTCTTGGCTTGCAAATCCAGCTCCTCCTTTATAATGCGCTTCTTCATGCTAAGTGTACTAGTGTGTTCGGAGGTATGGGCCACTACGATGTCCTCTGTTTCATCCTTGCCATGCTGGTCATCAGTCTTTTCTTCATTCAGAGCCCTTATGATTTCAGCATCTAGGCTGGGAGTCTCAGTAGGTTGATCGGTAGGAGCCTCCTGTATAGTGATGGCTATAGTGGCCATAGTGTCTCCCTAAGGAAACATCATCATCGAGAGCATGGACAGATGTAGAAGGACCTACAATTTCATGAAGACCAATGGGTAAGCCCATGACTACCGGGCGCGAGATGTAAACCTTCTTGATCGTCCAAGAAGTAAGAGATATACCTTCACCGGATTGGCCTTTGGTCGAAGCTGGCACTACAAGAAATTTTATTTTTGGTAGCGCAAAAAATGCTACCAAAACTTATGGTAGCGTTTTGATAAACGCCGTGATAAAGCCCGCAACTAAAAATCCATGATTTTTAGTTGCATTTATTTCAACGCCACTATAAATCCTTTTATTGCAGCATTTCTCAAACGCCACCATAAATCTTTTGGTAGCGGTTTAAAAACCCCACCATTGGCGAGTTTCCAACTTTACCCCTACTTTTCGGTTGCGTTTACTCAACGTCGCCATATGTATTTCTGTAGCGTTTTTGAAACGCTACTAAAAGTTAATGATCATTTTGCACCATTTTTCATGCTATTATTTCCTGTTGATAGTCTATTTTGTTTCTACTATATCAATCAACAATCACTCACATAATCATCATATTCAAACAATTAAAAAAACATACTAATCATATAATCAAATTAGATATCAATAACCATTCTAATACAGTAGTTTTTTGATAAAATGACCACACATACAATAACCATTCGTATACAAATTTACACACGTAGTACTAATAAAATGTTATACCAAACTGGTGCTAACAAAATGCTTGATTACCCATAATTCTTTGTTGCATGCACAAGTAAAGCTAGCACCATAAAAGTCCAACCTTGCTCTCTTCGGAAATCCAATGCCTGCACAAGTGAAAGCACAACATATAGTCAAACAATTATGTTAATTCGTAGAACTTCAAATCTAATATCAAACATCTACAACATTGTACGAGTATATCATATTATAAATAATGTCATATAAATAATCAAAGTTATAAACGAAATAAAATAAATAAAGTCCAATCTTACAGTTATATATAAAATGTTGTTAAATTAGTTATATTATTATTATTTATAAAATTTAGTTAACTTAAACTTAGTTAATTTTATAAAACTTGTTTAAATTTAACAAAGCCTAGTTAATTTTTATTAACTTGGTTAACTTAATTTATTATTATTATTACTACTATTACTATTATTCAATTTCAGTTAACTTAATTATATTATTATTATTGTTATAAACTTAGTTAAATTTTATAAACTAAGTTAATTTATCATCATCATTGTTATTTATAAATTTTTGTTAAATTAGTTATATTATTATTATTTATAAAATTTAGTTAACTTAAACTTAGTTAATTTTAACAAAACTTTGTTAATTTTTATTAACTTTGTTAACTTAGTTAATTTATTATTATTATTACTAAAACTCGGTTAATTTAATTATATTATTATTATGAACTTGGTTAATTTTTATAAACATAGTTAATTCATCATCATAATAATCATTGTTATTATTTATAAAAATTAGTTAAATTAGTGATATTATTATTTATAAAATTTAGTTAGCTTAAACTTAACTAATTTTATAAAACTTGTTTAATTTTAACAAAATTTAGTTAATTTTTATTAACTTGGTAAAATTAGTAAATTTATTATTATTATTATTATTAAAAAACAAGGTTAATTTAATTGTATTATTATTATTAGTATAAACTTGGTTAATTTTATAAACTTAGTTAATTCATCATCGTTGTCATCATTATTATTTATAAAACTTTGTTAAATTAGTTATGGTATTATTATTTATAAAATTTAGTTAACATAAACTTAGTTATATTATTATTATTATTATTATAAACTTAGTTAATTTTTATAAACTTAGTTAATTCATCATCATCATCATTTATAAAACTATGTTAAAATTAGTTATATTATTGTTATTTATAAATTTTAGTTATCTTAAACTTAGTTAATTTTATAAAAGTTATTTAATTTTAACAAAACTTAATTAATTTTTATTAGCTTGGTTAATTTATTATTTTTATTAATTTATTACTATTTCTCACTTACACATCAATAGGTTTAATGAGCCAAATCTGATGTAAAAAGAACAACTAGTAAGGAATAAATGAAGCAGTTGTCAAAATCTGATGGTTATCAAGACTACACGAGCATCAACTACTAACAATTTCCCTAGACAGTGTAACACCTACCTGAGCCAAACAATTTCTTGACCATTTAACTCTTTGTTTGTTTCAACAGCCATGGGTTGCTTTGCCGAAGCAACTCAAAGTTGAGTTGCTTTGCTATTAAGCAGCTTGGTTTAATGTTACATTTCCTGTCCTTCATTATCATGTAAGAAGTCTACACCGATATCCCGACCAAGGATAATATGTCAATAAATACAGCTAGAGTAACATCGTAGGGCAGAACAAGAACTATAGAAAATGGTCTTGAAGCTAGAATTCTGTCTACAAGAAACGTGATCTCAAATGCGGAAGTTTCACTAAGTAATCATCTTTATTTTTACAGGTAAAGTAAAAGTTATTCATTAATAGTTTTGATTAAGCTTTATTATTAATATTTACCTTTTCATACATGTGACTAAATAAATACTATACCATCAATTTTGCTCCCCTAACCTGAAATATGACAAATCAATCTAAGTATTTTCATTCTTACTTCAGCTTCTTTTTAAAATAACAGTTTCATTAACTCTATTTAAGTGGTAAAAATAACAATATCAATGTCTAATAAATATTTTCCCGGCTCTATAACGAATAAAATGAGGAACGGGTAAGTGGAAACCGGAGTACATAAACTATCAAATTTATAGGCATTTGTTAGCTCTATCTATCTAACTATTGTAATATAAATTTGATTCTCAATCGCAAAAGGATGTTAAAAAAGCTATCATTCTAAATCAATAAAAATTTCGTAATTATACAAAGATCATAACTTTCCACTACATGACTTAAGAATAAAAATCAATAATAAAGAAGTTGATGGAGACTACCTCAAGCTGGTCAATTGAAAACTATTACTGCACTGCTACCCGTAGCCTCGCCTACCCCCATCAAAGTTAGATTAAAGCATGGAGCACCTGTCGCCTACAGCGTTCGATTGGGTTGTCGCCTTCTAAAGTTGTTGGTGATGCCTACGGCCTACTGGAGTTCCTGCACCTAATTTTCACTTACTGTCAATTTGGAGTTCTACCATTTTTTCTTTCTCCGTGCGCTTGTTGAGTGGTGCTCTAGTGTTTGATGAGGTCCAAAGCAGATGCATCTCTTACTTTACCAAAAGGCCGGGCTTGATTGTAAATGAAGCAAGGACATCTGAATATAATTGAAGTAAAATCTGAACATTTTACATGGTAAAAGTCAAGTACTTGGAAGTGACTCTTGACACCCATGAATTTGAGAACACCCTCTGATATAACCCCTATTTCAAAATTTCAAAATAAACGAATATGCATATTTAAGCAATATGTATTATTTGGCACTTTGTTCTGCCCGTTTATGTTCAACAACTGAGCTGCAAACAAGAAACAAACAACTAAATATATGGTACATTATGGGCAACGGTAACAAATCTACTTTTGGACTGAATTAATTTTTTTAAGAAAATAACTACTTAAAATTACAATAACAAAATAACATGATTAAAATATGGAATGGGCAACAAATCACTCACGTTCAGTGCAATTGATTAAGAAAGCTATCTTCCCATAAAGCAGCCCACTCTTTTCAAAAGCTTTCTGTTAACCAACAATTGACAGCACACAATTAAAGCAGAGTTATGTATCCCAGTTTACTAGTATGCATTAATATATTTATACAAGTATAACATACCTCTAAGTTTAAGAATTTCAATTGATTTCACAAAGCTTGTCCATGTTATCCCACTGTGAAATTAAAGTAATGCATTTAGCACTAAAGTATTTTATTGTACACCAATTTAAATTTTACGAAGATGGTATCATCAATATACCTCAAATAACTCAGCCTGGCCATTAGAACGAGCTTGCTTCACATGCTTGCACTAGTTTGTAACACTTCTCTTTTCACTTATGTACTGTTCATAGGCTCGATTTATCATTTCTTACAATTGCTCATCGTATCTGTCAATGTATAGTTTCATATGAATAAAAAATAACCAGTAAATCAAATAAAATATAATGAAATTTCTTATGAGAAATATCTATACTCACCATCTTTGTTCTTCATCCGAATCCGTATCGCTAGGAAAATCATTACGAGGTTCTATAGCATAAGCTTCCTCTTCACTATCACTAACTTTAATGTCGCCATTTTCCACATCAATCCATGTAGAATCTATGACATCTAGGTCATTTTCTCTCTGCAATGCAGTATAATATTCTTAGAAGAAAATTCATTCAAAAGTAGTGAAATAATTAGTAACAAATTACCCTACAATCTAAAAAGTAGTTCGTTGTTACATTTAATAAGCACGAATGAACCATTAGACATGTGCAATCTAAGAAAAGCCCAAAAAAATTGGCGCCAGATCATGCATAGTAACCAAGCATGTATATTCCTCATAACATCTTTATAGTCTTCTTTACAAATAAGCTTTCGTTTTGGGATGGTTTTGCATGCATATTTTTTAGGAGTAAAGTGAAACAAGCATGTATAAGTTAGCACCAGATCATGCATAGTAACCAAGCATGTAGTGAACTTAAAAAAATTAACTTAAATATCTTAAACACTGAAAATGACAAAAATCAAGTGAATATTTTGAAGTATATAAGCATGAAACTTTAAACAAATTGTAACTTAAGTATCTTATAAGCGGAAAAAGGCAAATGTATATTAATGCATGTATGATGTATATATGTATCCATATAGGCATCTCAATGAAATATTATACTTAGACTAAAATATATAACACATATTTTGACAGCATCAATCTTAGTAAACATTAGGAAATAATGAAAAACATAAGTCTTATTACCACAAAATAATTAAGTATTGTAAACAAACAAATGCTGAGTTATTACCACATCAAAAATGGAACATTCCATACCTATCCAATATTTAGAGCTAGCAATTTGTTCTTTGATTGCTCTCTAACCCGGACATATATTGCTGAGCAATGGTCAAATCAGCTTGAGTGAAACTGGATATCTCTATCTCCTCAATCAGATTTTTCAATGACATAAACAAATTTTATAAATGAGTTTATTGCATAAAATCATATATATATATATAAACATATATATATAAACATATATATAAACATATAAACATATATATATAAACATATATATATATAAACATATATATATATATAAACATATATATATATATATAAAAACATATATATATATATATATACACACATATATATATATATATATATATATTCAAGACGTGTAAACAAACACCCTACTGCAATAAAATCTTGTATGCATGTGAGTATGTGGACATAAATGTGCCTATAAATTGTTTTCCTCACAACATGTGTAAATCTGAGAAGGCAACATCCACTATGTTCTCAGTTTGCCTTTGATGGACAAGGTTACGAAATGTAGAAGGTTATTCTAAAAGCGTGTGTTCATTGTGGCCATCATTATGAAGGGAGGATGCAAAATATTATGCAATGAAACTTCTATTTCTTAATATGATATCACAAATATTCCATTTCGTTCATCTCAAGCCATAATTTAAAACATAAGGCTATGTTTGGTTTATTTTGTATTTTATGTTTTGAGTTTTCAACATTAATTACAAAATATGAGAAGAATAAAGGAAGGTCGGAAGGGATGAACGAAAGATTGGAGGGGACCACGAAGTGGATGGAGGAACGACGAAAGGATGAATTGTTGCTCGTGCTTCCGTTTTTCTCAAAACACGAAAAATGAAAAAAAGTTGTTTTCTATTTTGTGTGTTAAATTCGTTTTCTAAAATGACCATTTTTCATAATATACATGCGTTGTTCGTATTTTTGTATGGACGAAAACTCAAAACTAAAAACGGTAAACCAAACATAGCCTAAGTTGTTTAACTATACAAAGTTCCATATGCTTTGGATTTCAATTTATCATCGATAAAGACAAAAAAATCAAATTTGATAGATTGTTGTTAATAAACATACCAAAGTCCAAAATATAAAGGTATTCTCGCTTGTGTACTATTTCACACATCCACTTCAAATGAAGTCACTTTTTGTACATTAGGTAGTTAAAGAAATTTTTATTTTTAACATATATATTAACAAAACCTATATGGAACAGAAAGCCATGGTTCGGTACATGAGCCTAAAACGCTGAAGGATAATCGCTATGGTGCAAAGTTGATACGATTAAACAATCAAATTTAAAGAAGCGAACAAAGCAAGGAAAAATTATTTATGCTACCCTTTCCTACTTGTGTATATATATCGAAAAGCAAACATAATTGAGTAATCTTTCTTAACTTCATGATTTAACTTTATATCTATTCTACTGTTGTTACTTTATTATTAAACACAACGTCAACTGGTACAAACTCATCGATTATGTGGGATGCAAAAGTAAATAAATATAGTGATGAGTACAAAACTCGCCGGTTCTAAGAATTGAAGAACATAAACTCAGCTCTAAGTTGTTGTCGACAGCCACTACTCTCTAGCCGTTCTTTGTGCAAGTTCGCTGCCCTACGTCGGCAGCTCCACCCCAAAACTATCGCCTTCTAGCTTCAGCCATCGCTGCAGCTACCACCTTCGTGCCTACATCGCTCGCCAACTCCCATGCTGTAGCAACGACCAAGGATGCCAGTGTTATCTCACGATGCTAATTCTGACACCATTTTCTCCACCACGTCGCGGTCTCATCTACCAATTGTACACATCCCCGATCGGTGTCCCCTCCACCAGAACCTATTGCAACTACTCCTCATGCGTAGCAGCCATCCATCATCAACTGCCACATCGGGGTCCCCATGCCACTGTACGTCATGGCTCTCTCTCCTGGACATCGACGATTATGGACGCGCTTCTAGATCGCGATCGGGATCCCCACCGCCATTCGATTGTGATTTTTGAATTGGATAAATTAGGTCTCGGGGAGTAATTTGGAAGACGAAGACTTTTTTGTTCTCATCGCAGTTTTGAGAGGAGAAAAAACTAAGAAGTGTTAAAAGGAAATTTAAGTGGCTATGGAAAATTTTAGCAAAATTATCGTGAATTGTTGGCGGGGCCGATTAGTGGCGTTTCTTGTTTATTTTATATTTTAAAATCACCAATGGTTGCATATAGCTTGAAACGCTACCAATTAATGCAACCAAAAGCAAGTTTTGTTGTAGTGTGGGGCGCCGCCTTCCAAAATCGGAGATAGCCCAAAAGATTTTTGCATCCCTGGATGATCTGGATCGTAGCCCACATCCTTTTTTGGGGCATGAGAAATTGAAGCACCAGCTGCTTGAGTAGTAGGAATGTCTTGGAAAAAAGATCCCGAGGCTCTTTCTCCATCTTTTCCCTTTTCGGTGATCACCGGATCATTGATTAAACTGAGCCAGGCAGCCCTGAGTTTATGGGCTCTTAATCGCATAAGATTTCGCACGTGAGCTGATCTTCATCCACTTCACCACCACCGAGGTATTTCTTCTGCAGATCTACAATATGGTCCTAGGCTTCGACGAGCGGCTCGGGATATCCCTTTCTAAGGAAGTGGAGTTTGCGATTCATGAGGTCGCATGCATTGTAATATATCAGCAACGGATCGAACTTGTCCTTAATCTCTGTGACGACCCTGAATTTTGGACATTTGAAATTAGAATATTTAATTGATTTTAAATATTTGGAAGATAGTTTAACTTGAATTTCAAATATCACTATGAATTTGGCAATTTAAATTATTGAATTTAATTTACTGAAGTTGGGTAAAAATTTGAATCTTCAGTTTTAAGCTGATTAAAAATAATATGAAGTCTTGTAAAATCTATATTGATAATACTGAAGATAATAAAAGCTTCAGAATCTAATTTGAAACTGTTTTGTTCAGTTTGAAAATATATTGTTTAAATCGATATTTAAAAATAGCCTTTCAAGGCACAATCTCGGAATTCGACAAAACCAGTTCTAGTGGATCCGTAATATTGTATTTGTAACGACCCGCTATTTTCAACCATTCGCATCCGCACATGTCGGACTTGAATTGCTCAAAATAGCGCGTTGTAAATAAAATTTGGCAAATCTCAGAATATATAGTAAATAAATATAATCACGGACACAGACACAGAGTAAAATAATGCAGCGGAAGTAAAAGAGATAGTAGTTCATGAAGCTACTATATAAATATATCAGAGTTACATAAGATACAACAGGAGAAAATAAAGTACAACGGAAGTCTCAGGATGACAACCAAGTACAAGCTGGATAGAACAACAGAACTGGAATAGGTAAGACTAGATAAGCAGATAATCTCCAGCGATTCCAATCTCCAGAAAGTAGAATTCATATCTGTGAATAACTCAGGCTGACCCGAGCGTAAATAAAAATACAAACACTCGAGTCAGGACATACATACTTATACAATGTAAACCAACTCAAGTGAACTGTAGTAAAAGTACAATTAACTTAAAGGATGCTTGGGACCGCCCATCCTCTAAGGATCCGTTAAACTATTTACTATATAGTAATATATGCTATACACAGTAGTGTCCAATCAGTAAAGTATAATCATATAGAAAATAGCGTTAAGGGGATGGTGAACCTTAACGCGGTCGGATCTTTAAACCAAAATCGTAGTGGGCTCGATATGGCAGGTGACACGGCACACAAGGCAATGCCAGGGTAGATATACCAATTATGCACACGGACTGATGGAACGCATAGCAGCCACTACCGTCCACCTCGAACAACACTCCCAAATCGAAGGGTGGCCACCAAATATCAAAAAGTAATAGAATGGAATCAAAGAAGTGCGTCCGATAAGAGGTGCTACCTCACTGGTCCGAGATCGCTCCTGTTTTAGCCACCTTATGCCAACTCACGGGAGTTGGGTCTACGTATATACCTTAGGATCATCGCCACCATCCTACTTTATTCTGGAAACTCCACCACGTACACAGTTGTCAAAGTGGTTTTCGGTATCGACAGAGAGTATGTCCATATCCGATCCCGGTCTCTTTAACAACCAATCGTTATTATAACCCGTGGTTATAATTTAAAACAGTTTATACTTCAAAATAGAATTTCAAATCCTAATCTTTATCAAAAATAAAGATTAAATCAATTTCAAACCATTTCAATATATTTAAAATATCATATCATTTCAAAACTTCATTTCAAATCATTTCAATATATCAAAATATCATATCTTTCCAAAACTTCATTTCAAATCATTTTAATATATCAAAATATCATATCTTTCCAAAACTTCATTTTAAATCATTTTAATATATCAAAATATCATATCCTTTCAAACTTCATTTCAAATCATTTTAATATACCAAAATATCATTTCAGTTCAAATCTAAATATTCAACTTTAAATACTTTTTAAATTTAAAGATATAATTCATTTATTATCATTTCAAGTCACCTTTTAAATAGTATATATTTCAATCAAAATAATTCATTTAAACCATTTAAAAGTGTAATTATTATACTTTCAAATCAAGTATTAAAATTTCCAAAGTTTCAATTCAATTCAATCATTTATTTCAATTAAATTTCCATAGACCATTTCAAATCTTATAAAATTTCAAATATTGATTTAATCCACAAAATAACTATTCAAATTATAAAATAAATTCCAAAGCTTTATTATCCTATATTTCATAAGTCTAATATCTTTTAAATAGATTCAAATTACAAGTAAACAAAATATTTTTCATACTAATATGACTTCAATTATTTATTCCAAGATTTAATATCATTTCAAATTCATTTCAAAATATCAAAATATCATTTCAAAACATCATCTATTTAAATTAAATTTAAATACCATTTAATCACATTTCAAAATAGTTATATTTCCCAAATCAACTATTCCATTTAAATCATTTAAAGTCAATTCATTATATTTAATAATTAAATATTTAATTTCCAAATTTAATCCTTTTCAAAGATCATTTATTCATTTGAATTTATTAAACAAAGAAAATTCAACTTTCGCAGCACTTAGAAAATGCTACGAAATGTTCTGCTTAAAAATAGTTCATTAACAAAAGACGGCATTTAAAATGCTGTAATATCTTAATTTAGTTCCAATTAAAATTTTAGTTAAATTTAACAACTATAGCACTAACAAAGTGCTATAATAACCCTTAGTTCAAATTTTCTATTAGGTTCATTTAAAACAACTACAGCATTTTCCAATGCTGTAATATCTTTACATTACATTTCAAAAATGTTGTCAAATCAAATTCAGAGTTTTATTTACAATTTCACACATAATTAATTTTTAATATAAATCATTTTAACTTATAAAATCATATATTTTCACATTTAAAAACAATCATTTAAATACCTTTATTTTTATGATTTTATAAAGTCAAATTTCCATACAAAAATCAAATTAAATAACAATTAAATTTTCATTTCTTTAATTAAATTATTAACTTAACAACTAAGTTTAAATTTCAAAAATATAACTTATTTCCATTTATTTTACTTAATTAAACATTCACTTTTAAACAAATTTCACAAAATTCAATCTAAGTTATATTTCCAAATTCAGCTTAAATATTCATTTATTTCATATTTTAATTTATACAAAATCATTAACACTTTTCACAATTATTATTACTTAATAAAATCAATACATTCATCTTCTAAATCAAATTTGTCATATTCTCTTACTTTACATAAATTCCATTTATAAACAAAATCATAAATTCCAAAATTAACTTATACTTCAAATTCTACTTCACCATTTACTTAATTCACATATTTAATTTGTAGAAAATCACAAATATTTTATAGAAATCATTTTAATAAAATTTAAATCAAAATATCATAATATTTACATTTTAAAATATTTTAGAAATTTCAGAAAAATATATAAACCACGGGTCTGTATAAAATTTTCTAGCATAGGTCAAGTGATACGGATATGTATCATTTCAATCCGCAGTTTACAAAGAAAAACCGGGTTCTATCATTTCAAACCCGCAATCCCAAGTTAAATAAAATAAATAAAAAGTCGCTCAGGCTTATCATTTCAGCCCATAACGATCTTTCCCTATTCTAAAGTCCGTTCGGGTATGTATCATTTCAACCCATAGTGATTTCTATACTAACAGGGAACTTGCAGTGTGATAAACTGATATAAATAAACAGTATACAATATATAATAGTAAAAGATGATATAACATGTGTATAAAACAGGGATGAACATCATATAATCATAATATAACAGTTATAACAGGATGATATAAATTTACAGATTCAGGAGGTGTCAGTTCACTAGTTATATAAGTACGAATTGTCTGGTGAGAATTACTCACCTTTTTGTGCTGGAGATATCAACTCAAATGACACAATGGATTCCAGAAGGCACGATGACACAAAAAATAGGCTCAAGTGGGAAGAGATCCAAGCTTAGAACTTGTGTTACAACCCAAAACAAAACAAAATAAAATCACAATTCAATACAACATTAAATTGAAACAACATTGAAGTAAAAAGAGATACGAATACACAGTTTTTTGCCTTGCTTCCTACATTTGATTGCACGGCCTAGGGAATGTTTTGGCTCAGGTTTGGACATACTTTGGTTCAGGTTTGGGTCCTATAAGGCATGGCTACAAGGTATTGAAGTGGTGGAGGAGTTACTACGCATGAATATGAAGAGGCTTATGCAAAATAGTGGTTTTGGTTCAACTTTGGCTCAGTCTACAAGGTCATTGGGCTCGGCTATGACATGTTTCAGATCTGGACAGAGGATGAAGTTGATGGTTATGGGTGTTTCAAGGTGGTGGCGGTGGCTAGAGGTGGTGGTGGTGGTGGAAAAAGAGGTGGTGAAGCAACAAGGCTCAAACTAGCATGTTTTCAAGGCATAGGTTGTATTTTTTTTGGATTTTAGTATCATGGTGGGTTCGACCATGGTTCAGATCTGAGGAGTAGGTGGTGATGATGACAGGGAAGAGGTGTAGGAGGTGGTGGCCATGGCTATGGAGTGGAGGCCAAGCAAAAGAGTGGAGAGAACAAGGCAAAAAATACATAAGAAAATAGGAAGAAAAGGAAGAAAATAAGAGGAGGACACTACCCAAAATGTTTGAAGCCATGAATAAAATGAAAGAATGGTTTCTTGAGTGAGAAATAGGATGAAAGTCACGGCTAGAAAACTGAAAATGGGCAGCCAAAATGAATAAAAGAGATGGTTATGACATTTGAAACGTTTTTGGACAATGAAACGTCTAGAAATGAAACGCCTTAAACTCTTCACGTTTCCATTCTTTAAAGATCAAATAAAAACAACAATAAATCAGCAAATACCTTTAAAAACCGAAACCAAGTGATATGAAAATAAATAATTAATTTTAAAGAACATATAAAAAGGATGAAAGAAATTGCTTAAAAATGCAAAACAGTGTCCAGAAATTACAAACTAATCACTACTAGTCTTGGGAAAATATCCACTTCATTTTAAAAATATTATGAAGTGAAAATTTGAAATAAAATAATTTAGTTATAATTTTCAAAATAAAATAAATAATTAAATTGGAGGAAAATAGAAAAAGAACTAAAGAAAATGTTTAAAAATTGAAAACAGGGCATGGAAATTACAAGAAAAATACTACTAGCTCTAGAAAAATTCCTACCTCACTTTAAAAATATTAAAAGACAAAATATACATAAAATAACATATTAATACATATAAAAATAAAATATGATAAAGAAAATATAATTTATACAATTTAAAATAACAAAATTGTAGAATAAACAAATTGCACTCAATATTGAAATATACATAACTGTTATTGTTTAACTCCGTTTTCAACGGAAAGAAAAGCAATGTTCAAGTTATTACATCTATTTTCATAATAAGAGATAAAATTTAAGATTTTAAAATAATTTAAATTTGAAGTTTAAAAGTCAAAGTTTGACTGATTTGACCAGAAATTCACTTTTCAGTAAAATAACAAATTTGTACTAGTTTGAAATTATAATTCACATAATAATTAACATTTATTTTAAAAATGAAATGTTTGAAATCAAACAAGTTAAAAATAGTTTCAAAAATAAAATAAAGTCACATTTAAAAATATAGGCCAAAATCTAGGGTTGTTACAGTATTATTATCGGATTTCAATTTTCGTAATGTTTGGAGTTGTTGTGTAATCGTACGGTGAGTAAACGCGCTGAAATTAAATCGAAATTTAATTTAATAACTGGTCCAAAAAGCTATCTTCTCCATACGATCAAATTTGGCCTCGGAACCTTTTCCATTGCGTTCGGAATAGGGGTATAATCTTATGAACGCCAAGCGGCATGCCTCGTTAGGAGATCAAGATTTTCGGCTCGATTTCAAATCGTTTAAATTCAAAAAATTCAAATTTAATTTGATATTTTAATCAGTTAAGAATAAAATACTGTTGATTCAACACGTTTCATCATTTCGAACACCTGTCTTCTCTTCTCTATTCAAAGTAACACGCGTTGAAGAAAGAAAAATTTATCTCGTTCGAAGAATAAAAGGGAAAAAAAACAAACGAATGAACGAAAAGTTTTTCTTTTCATTCAAACCAAAATAATGGCTGAGCGAAAACGAATTCGGTCCCCCTCCATTTTTATTCGAACGAAATCAACTGTTCTTCTACAAATAAAATCCCAAGACTTCCCCCAATTTATTCAAAATTGAAATCAGCAAAAGAAAAAAAAATCGATCGAATCGACGTAGACGAGGGAAATGCTCGAAATCAGGAATCACACTCGTATGGGGGTAGTGCGGTGGTGTTGTTCACGAATAGGCGGCTGTGGTCTGGGGAAGGGTTTCGCGAGTCAAGCTCGAGCGCGCGCGATGCATTGATCTATGGTTTGGTTTTGGCCCCGAGTTCGAGCTCTATTTGGATGCGAGATCCTGGAGATGTTCGGCAATTAACGGCGGCGCGTGTGGCTAAGGTTGCTGATGTTGAAGTCGATTGATAGTGGTCTCGAGCCTGTAGCGTGGTGAGGAATTCGTTCTTTTTTTTATTTTTACAAATTTATTTTTGATTTAATAAAATATACAGAGAAGAAAAAAAAATGTAAGTAAGCTTTTGAGAAATAGAGGAAAGAGGAAAATTAAATTTTTATCTATATAAGTTATTTTAGTATATGATTTCAAAGGAAAATAAATATACATATTGACTAGTTCACTTTAAAAAATGAAATGGATTATGGTGATTATCTTGTTTTATTAACTTAATTAATTATTTTTAGTTACTAAAGGATTTTATTTAAAAAGGAAAATTATTGGTTTAAAAGAAATTACTGGTTAATCAAATTTTTTAAATGGAAATTTATTATTCGATTATTTCGAATATTAATCAACTATATAAATACTTATACAAGGTCAAAATTGTGCAGAAAGCAAGCTAATTTGGATGGATTGCAAATAAAAATCAAAGGTGAGATCTTCTCACTCACTTGATTGTTTGTTGAATTTAAATAGTTGAATTTAAATTCTGGATGTGTTTGGATGAATTAATAATTTATCTATTGATGATATTAGATATAGTAGGATATATATATATATATGGAGTGATTGATTTCCCGCATTATATAGCGGATGAGACCCTATGCGCCACATAATAGCGGATGATATTTTATAAATCCCATATACCGCTATATTCCACCTCGAAGTGGAATTGGTATTTAATTGTTGTGCTAACATCTGTGGATGCAGGGAAACAGGTTGGAGGGATCCATATGGATTCCTCACATTTTTGAATTTATTTGTATATGTTGTGATGTGATAATCTGTGAATGATTATATTGGTGTGAATGATTATATTGATAAGTGGAATTTATTTGAAGCCTATAGTTTAGTCGAAATTATTTTTGGTATCGTAAGATACTAGAAATAAATAAAATTGGATTTTTGGAAATTAAAGTAGAAAAATTGAAATAAATTTGGAATTTGATTTGGTGTTTGAAAGTGAATATTTGGTGTTTGAAAGTGAATATTTGGAAATAAATTTGGAATTTATATATCAATGGATTTTGGAAATTTAAATTCACAATGGGAATTTATAAAGGAATGGGTTATTTGTTTTAAAAATAAATATTGGTTTATTTTAAAAGAACGTGGAAAGAAATTATGGATTTGGAATGTAAATTGAAATAAGTCAAGAAGGATTTATTAATTGATTTAAAAGGACCATTTTGAAATGGAAAGTGTATTTTCACTGAAAAGCCGAGTATGTTTTCAAAGTAGCTGATAAATATAAATTGAAAGTTTTAAGGATGGTTTTAAAAAGGATACTTTGGAGAAATTGTTTTCTTAAGTTGTTTTTAAATCTTTAAAGTAAAGATTTATTTGGTTGATTATAGAAGTGATTATTTTAAAGATCAAATTGAGATTTGATTTAGAAAATGGATATTTTAATAATTACACTTTACCTAAAAAAATTATTCTTAAAATTATTTGGACTTGAGTTTTTATATGAGATATTGATATTAAATTTCATAACTAATGTTTTAAATAAAGTGTTTAAAAATAGTTTTTATTTTTAAATGTATCCAAGTACATATATTTTTGGATAAGTCATTTAAATCATTTTGAAGTATTCGGACTCGGCAAATTTTCAGTGGAAGTAAATAAATATTTTGAAATTTATTCTGCAAAAGTAAAGTGATTTGAAATTGGTTTTCAAAGTGTTGAAGTGTTAAAATATATCTTGCGAAGATATTTTGAAAATAAATAATTGGGAAAAATTATTTAAAATCTGATGATTGTTGTGAATGTTGTTTGATAGTTAAATAACCGACTATCAATATTGGCCTTTGAAACGGCACTTGAATTTGGTTTCAAAAACAAGCGCTCAATATTCGGTTAAGCCGGGAGAGGACTTTATGTCGTAAAACCCATTCCGGATAATGATATGTCGAAATGGGATCGTATTTGAAGATGGTGTTGAAGACTGGGTATTTTCGAAAATGAAAGGATTACCTGTCGAATGTCTCTGCACCGATTTGCTCCGGTATAGAGATTTTGATTACCCTTTGTGATGGGGAGTCCGGACGTAATTAGGGATTATCCGGATTTGCAAGGACTTCTTTGAAGTGCCTTCGGTTCTGTTCGGACCCGGAACAGACTTGTATGGATGTATGTCTGACATTACACTTTGAGATGTAAAGCTGGTTTCTATCAAATATATTTCTATTGGTGGCGGAGAATTTATTCTCTTAGCTTAACACCCTTCTCTGAGACGTACGAGCTCAGAGGTTATGTAGTTGATGGTTACTAGTGATACATTCCCAATTTGGTAATGTGGCGTGTTAAGTGTTGCTGATCATTTATTAATCGAAGCATGGCTTTTGTGAAAAGAATAGCTTTGTGGATGAGACTTCGTCGAACCTCACAACCCAGAATGGTCGAAACAGGAAGGATGCGGCAAGGTTGTTTTGGTGGTAGCGCCCTCAGGGTATGTCTATTTCCTTCTGGAAAAGGGTGGTATCATGGTATGGAGCCCAGATATTTAACTTATGTGGTTGCTACAAATTTATTACTTTGTGGTTGTTGGTGTTGAGGATCCTCGGATAAAGGTCGGTAACGACCGGGAATGACATAGCTCGTGTGTGGAGTTATCTAGTTACAGCTTCATTGCACCAGAAGCGTGAGATAACTCGACCTTGTGTTGGTAGAGATTTGGTTAGGTTCTCGGGGCGTCCCTTCAGAGGCGTACCCATGTGATGTAGGAAGTTTCTTAGCCTGACCATTTGTTGGAAATACAAAGAAACAATACGTGCCTTGTACGTTTTAGTTGTATAACTTGCCATTTACTTATGGTAGTTTCATTTCCCAAAAGCATAGAGGATTTCTTTTTATTCCTTTGTGCAAATAACTGTTTTAAGATCTCACACCAGTCCCATGACTGACTCAGAGTTTATTGTTCCCTTTCTAAACCCTGGGTGCCCATAATTTTCCACACGGGCAGCCTAGAGTCAGGTTATCAGTTGTTCTGGAGCGAAGTCAGAAAAGTATGCTGTGGAGATCAGGAGGCGAGCTGGATGGTGAAACGTACTTCCATAATACTATTATCATTCCGTTGTGTATTCAATCATATGGGCAGATTATTATAACTGCCAGTGTTGCGTGTTGTTGTAAACTCTGATGATGTGATGTAATGTATAAACATATAGTCTTTGTTTTAAAGATTATTCATTGATCTATTATATATTGTTCCATTACGATTGTGAGATTCTGATATTGTTTCTGTTTCTTCTTCTATCTTCTTCTTCTTAAACCCTAATGGTTCAGTTTTCCGGCGTTCGATTGTTCGGCAGTTGATATAGTGTACGTATTGATGTCGATTTTCGGAAGTCGAAAAATCGGGTCGTTACAAAGTGGTATTAGAGCAATTGGTTAAGCGAAAACCTTGGCTCTGGTGGCGATTACTCATTAGAGATAGAGTCAGTAGTACTCTAGAATGAGTGTGAGTGTAATAATAGATATGAGTGCGTATTTATTAGTGAATATAAAAATTGTTTTGTATTGTGTTGACTTATCGGTTGATTGTTTATAGATTCTGGTCGGTGCAGTTTGGCCAACTGTATCGATAGGGATTTCTAAACTCTTAAACAAGATAGACCGACATAGTATTGTATTAAAATGAGGTAAATGAAATAATTTTACCCAAACTATTTTTGTATATAAAAGGAAATAATTTTTGGAAATTATTATAGTATATGGGTGTTTGGTTGTTAGGAAGCGATAATATTAAATTATTATCATTGTTATATGAAAAGTGAATAGAATGAAATTTGAATATGAACTATAAATGAGATTTATAACTTGAACTTCCAGAGAAATATTTGAAAAAAAAGTGGAAGGTTTTGAAGTTTGAAATTTGGGAAGTTTAAATTCCTTTGGGTTTGAAAATAGTTTTCAAAAGTTTTGGAGAAATAATGGTAATATTATTTGGGAAATATTTTTGAATTGGATATTAAATCCGGTGGGGTTTGAAATTTAAAAATATTTGGAAATTGTTTTGATTTGGAAATATTTTTGAAATTGAGTTTGATTTTGAAATGTTGAGTAATTGTTTAAAAGACTCTGGAATCTTATTTAAAATATTACGGAATATAAATAAGTTTGATAACTTATAAAAAATTTGAAATTTGTTGGAATAATATTCAACTTGAAAAGGGATAAACAAAAGTAAGTGTAAAATCCAAATAAGTGGGAAGCTAAGCTAATTAATTGAGGTGAATCAAAAGAAATTAGCAAATGAAATTAAATTTAGGAAACTTATAGAAGTTTAAAATTTAAATTGAATTGGAGTATAATTAAATATAGTTAAGTAAAAGTGAATTGAAAGAAAGGTCTAAGGAGACCAAGTGAAATGATTACTCAAATAAAATTTAAGGTGGAAACTGAATTTGATCTGTGATAAACAAAGTGAAGTGGAAAATTTGTGTGATAAACAAAGTGAAGTGGAAAATTTGTGTGATAAACAAAGTGAAGTGGAAAATTTGTGTGATAAACAAAGTGAAGTGGAAAATTTGTCAAGTTGGATCAAATGAAGCAAAGTATTGAAATAAAAATTAGTAAATGAAACTAATTTAAACAATGAGATGAATCAGTTGTGAATGAAAGATAATTGATAAAATTCAATATTCGGAGTTTGAAGATAAAATGAATTCAAATAAAATTTAAATTGTAAATTGAATTCAAATGGAATTGAAAATGCAAAGTTGAATGGAAATGAATATATAACTTTGGTAGTGAAGTGAAAATAAATATAAGAAGTATGTAAATACTTATATTGAACTTAAGAAATGGATAATGGAATTCTTAAGTAAATTTTGAATTGAGGAAATATTCTAAGTTAATAAGTGAATGAAAATTAAACTAGAAGTTGTAAAGTGGTGATTGTGAATAAGTGGATAGAAATCAAAATATAAATGTGCAAAAAGATTTTGATTGTCATAAGTGGACATTATTGATAAAAAGGACATACAGGGGTTATAAAGGAAAAGAAAATTGGATTTTTGATTTCGAAGATAAAAATTAATTGCTCGATAAAAGGTATGTATTTAAATTTCTATATGAAATTTGATGATTTTCTGGTCTAGCCACTTGGCCTTTTGTTTTCTTTTGTAATCTGGGGGCCCGTTGTGGCATTTTTTAGTCGTACCGAGCTAGCCGCGCAAAGGAGACGCTGGTGAAATTTTTCGAAAATTTAGAGAGTTAGAAAAATTTTGAGAAAATTTTGAAAATTTGAATTTAAATTTGAATTGTGAAGTAAATAAAATTGTTTGGTAGCTATGGAAGATTTTGGAAAGTTAGTTGAAATGATAATAGATCTTTGATGAAAAAAATTTTGTTTTGGAAAGTTGATAAAACTGTTTGGTTTTGGGAAAATGATAAACGGGTTATGGATCATTCTTCTTAACTTGTAATTTCGGGACAAAATTCTTTTAAGGGGGGAAGTCTGTGACGACCCTGAATTTTGGACATTTGAAATTATAATATTTAATTGATTTTAAATATTTGGAAGATAATTTAACTTGAATTTCAAATATCACTATGAATTTTGCAATTTAAATTATTGAATTTAATTTACTAAAGTTGGGTAAAAATTTGAATCTTCAGTTTTAAGCTGATTAAAAATAATATGAAGTCTTGTAAAATATATATTGATAATACTGAAGATAATAAAAGCATCAGAATTGAATTTGAAACTGTTTTGTTCAGTTTGAAAATATATTGTTTAAATCGATATTTAAAAATAGCCTTCTGAGGCACAATCTCAGAATTCGTCGAAACCTGTTCCAGTGGATCCGTAATATTGTATTATTATCGGATTTCAATTTCCGTAACGTTTGGAGTTGTCGTGTAATCGTACGGTGAGTAAACACGCTGAAATTAAATCAAAATTTAATTTAATAACTGGTCCAAAAAGCTATCTTCTCCATACGATCAAATTTGGCCTCGGAACCTTTTCCATTGCGTTCGGAATAGGGGTATAACCTTACGAATGCCTAGCGGCACACCTCGATAGGAGATCGAGATTTTCGGCTCGATTTCAAATCGTTTAAATTCAAAAAATTCAAATTTAATTTGATATTTTGATCAGTCAAGAATAAAATGCTGTTGATTCAACACGTTTCATCATTTCGAACACCTGGCTTCTCTTCTCTGTTCAAAGTAACACGCGTTGAAGAAAGAAAAATTTATCTCGTTCGAAGAATAAAAGGAAAAAAAACAAACGAATGAACGAAAAGTTTTTCTTTTCGTTCAAACCAAAATAATGGTTGAGCGAAAACGAATTCGGTCCCCCTCCATTTTTATTCGAACGAAATCAACTGTTCTTCTACAATTAAAATCCCAAGACTTCCCCAATTTCTTCAAAATTGAAATCAGCGAAAGAAAAAAAATCGATCGAATCGACGTAGACAAGGGAAATGCTCGAATCTAAAATCACGCTCGTATGGTGGTAGTGCAGTGGTGTTGTTCACGAATAGGCGGCTGTGGTCTGGGGAAGGCTTTCGCGAGTCAAGCTCGAGCGCGCGCGATGCATTGATCTGTGGTTTGGTTTTGGCCCCGAGTTCGAGCTCGATTTGGATGCGAGATCCTGGAGATGTTCGGCAATTAACGGCGGTGTGTGTGGCTAAGGTTGCTGATGTTGAAGTCGATTGATAGTGGTCTCGAGCCTGTAGCGTGGTGAGGAATTCGTTCTTCTTTTTTTTATTTTTACAAATTTATTTTTGATTTAATAAAATATACAGAGAAGGAAAAAATATATATGTAAGTAAGATTTTGAGAAATAGAGGAAAGAGGAAAATTAAATTTTTATCTATATAAGTTATTTTAGTATATGATTTCAAAGGAAAATAAATATACATATTGACTAGTTCACTTTAAAAAATGAAATGGATTATGGTGATTATCTTGTTTTATTAACTTAATTAATTATTTTTAGTTACTAAAGGATTTTATTTAAAAAGGAAAATTATTGGTTTAAAAGAAATTACTAGTTAATTAAATTTTTTAAATTGAAATTTATTATTCGATTATTTCGAATATTAATCAACTGTATAAATACTTATACAAGGTCAAAATCGTGAAGAAAGCAAGCTAATTTGGATGGATTGCAAATAAAAATCAAAGGTGAGATCTTCTCACTCACTTGATTGTTTGTTGAATTTAAATAGTTGATTTTAAATTCTGGATGTGTTTGGATGAATTGAATAATTTATTTATTGATGATATTAGATATAGTAGGATATATATATATATATATATATATTTGGAGTGATTGATTTCCCGCATTATATAGCGGATGAGACCCTATGCGCCACATAATAGCGGATGATATTTTATAAAGGGGCATTTCACCAGAAGGACAAACTTTGCAGTCCAATTAGTTTCTAGGACACACATTCAAAAAAATTACTTTCAAGGCCAAAGTCAGTAGAATAATTACTTTCAAGGACAAAGTCAGCAGTCCAATTACTCTGAAGGACATAATTTCATAGGTTTTTAGGTCCTAGAAACTAATTATTTTACATTTTGTCCTTGAAAGTAATTATTTCAATTGTGTGTCCTAGAAACTAATTCCACTTGCTAAAAAGGCCCTTGTGGCTAATTTCCACTTTTATAAATCCCATATACCACGATATTCCACATCGAAGTGGAATTGGTATTTAATTGTTGTGCTAACATCTGTGGATGCAGGGAAACAGGTTGGAGGGATCCAACTGGATTCCTCACATTGTTGAATTTATTTGTATTTGTTGTGATGTGATAATCTATGAATGATTATATTGGTGTGAATGATTATATTGATAAATGGAATTTATTTGAAGGCTATAGTTTAGCCGAAATTATTTTTGGTATCGTAGGATACCGGAAATAAATAAAATTAGATTTTTGGAAATTAAAGTAGAAAATTTGAAATAAATTTGGAATTTGATTTGGTGTTTTAAAGTGAATATTTGGAAATAAATTTGGAATTTATATATCAATGAATTTTGGAAATTTAAATTCACAATGGGAATTTATAAAGGAATGGGTTATTTGTTGTAAAAATAAATATTGGTTTATTTTAAAAGAATGTGGAAAGAAATTACGGATTTGGAATGTAAATTGAAATAAGTCAAGAAGGATTTATTAATTTATTTAAAAAGACCATTTTGAAATGGAAAGTGTATTTTCACTGAAAAGCCGAGTATGTTTTCAAAGTAGCTGATAAATATAAATTGAAAGTTTTAAGGATGGTTTTAAAAAGGATACTTTGGAGAAATTGTTTTCTTAAGTTGTTTTTAAATCTTTAAAGTAAAGATTTACTTGGTTGATTATAGAAGTGATTATTTTAAAGATCAAATTGAGATTTGATTTAGAAAATGGATATTTTAATAATTACACTTTATCTAATAATTTTATTCTTAAAATTATTTGGACTTGAGTTTTTATATGAGATATTGATATTAAATTTCATAACTAATGTTTTAAATAAAGTGTTTAAAAATAGTTTTTATTTTTAAATGTATCCAAGTACATATATTTTTGGATAAGTCATTTAAATCATTTTGAAGTATTCGGACTCGGCAAATTTTCAGTGGAAGTAAATAAATATTTGGAAATTTATTCCGCAAAAGAAAAGTGATTTGAAATTGGTTTTCAAAGTGTTGAAGTGTTAAAATATATCTTGCGAAGATATTTTGAAAATAAATAATTAGGAAAAATTATTTAAAATCTGATGATTGTTGTGAATGTTGTTTGATTGTTTTCAAAAACAATCGCTCATTATTCGGTTAAGCCGGGAGAGTACTTTATGTCGTAAAACCCATTCCGAATAATGATTTGACGAAATGGGATCGTATTTGAAGATGGTGTTGAAGACTGGGTATTTTCGTTAACGAAAGGATTACCTGTCGAATGTCTCTGCACCGATTTTCTCCGGTATAGAGATTTTGATTACCCTTTGTGATGGGGAGTCCGGACGTAATTAGGGATTATCCAGATTTGCAAGGACTTCTTTGAAGTGCCTTTAGTTCTGTTCGGACCTGGAACAGACTTGTATGGATGTATGTCTGACATTACACTTTGAGATGTAAAACTGGTTTCTATCAAATATATTTATGTTGGTGGCGGAGAATTTATTCTCTTAGCTTAACACCCTTCTCTGAGACATACGAGCTCAGAGGTTATGTAGTTGATGGTTACTAGTGATACATTCCCAATTTGGTAATGTGGCATGTTAAGTGTTGCTGATCATTTGTTGATCGAAGCATGGCTTTTGTGAAAAGCGTAGCTTTGTGGATGAGACTTCATCGGACCTCACAACCCGGAATGGTCGAAACAGGAGGGATGCGGCAAGGTTGTTTTGGGGGTAGCGCCCTCAGGGTATGTCTATTTCCTTTTTGAAAAAGGTGGTATCATGGTATGGAGCCCAAATATTTAACTTATGTGGTTGCTACAAATTTATTACTTTGTGGTTGTTGGTGTTGAGGATCCTCGGATAAAGGTCGGTAACGACCGGGAATGACATAGCTCGTGTGTGGAGTTATCTAGTTACAGCTTCATTGCACCAGAAGCGTGAGATAACTCGGCCTAGTGTTGGTAGAGATCCGGTTAGGTTCTCGGGGGTCCCTTCAGAGGCGTACCCATGTGATGTAGGAAGTTCCTTAGCCTAACCATTTGTTGGAAATCCAAAGAAACAATACGTGCCTTGTACGTTTTAGTTGTATAACCTGCCATTTACTTATGGTAGTTTCATTTCCCAAAAGCATAGCGGATTTCTTTTTATTCCTTTGTGCAAATAACTGTTTTAAGATCTCACACCAGTCCCATGACTGACTCGGAGTTTATTGTTCTTTTTCTAAACTCTGGGTGCCCTTAATTTTCCTCATGGGCAGCCTAGAGTCAGGTTATCAGTTGTTCTGGAGCAAAGTCAGAAAAGTATGATGTGGAGATCAGGAGGCGAGCTGGATGGTGAGACGTACTTCCGTAATACTATTATCATTCTGTTGTGTATTCAATCATATGGGCAGATTATTATAACTGCCAGTGTTGTGTGCTATTGTAAACTCTGATGATGTGATGTAATGTATAAACAGATAGTCTTTGTTTTAAAGATTATTCATTGATCTATTATATATTATTCCGCTGCGATTGTGAGATTCTGATATTGTTTTTGTTTCTTATTCTATCTTCTTCTTCTTAAACCCTAATGGTTCGGTTTTCCGACGTTCGATTGTTCGGCAGTTGATATAGTGGACGTATTGATGTCGATTTTCGGAAGTCGAAAAATCGGGTCGTTACAATCTCGGTCCAACCCGCCTCCCTAACCTCTTCCTTGAGGGCCTCTATCCGCACAAGCTATTTGTCAGCCTCTATTTTAGCTTCACGAGCCACGACGATCTCCTGGTAATATCATTAAGACTCCAACCGAGCCTCAAGTTTTTCTAGCTTTTCCTTCTCAAACTCCTTCTCAAGCTGTTTAATATGAAGGACCAAACATCATTGTCTTTTTTTAGCACTTCCTTCTCCTTCTCTAAGATGTCTTTTTCATGGGCTAAGTACCACTGCGACGAATGGCAGTGTCCAGTTCAGCTTGGTGTACTTTCATTAAATGCTCGAACGACTTCAGAAGACTCACTAGTTTTTCTCTTAACATCGACCAGCTTTGTACCCAATTACTTGACCTCCTCTCCAAATACTTGATGATGCCTTTGTTGTGGATCGCCTCAAGAGTTAAGCGATCAATTTCTTGTTTCCTTTCAATTGACACCTCAGAAATTCTCTCATCCACATGGAGAGTTATCGGTGCTAGCATAGACATCATTTACATAAAAGAGCATTGTGTCCTTGGCTTAGAAAGGAATTGAATGCAAAGCAGGAACAAATTTGAACTCGTCAAAGCACAACTTAGGAAATATGGCATTGAGCTCAGCCATCTTTTCAGCAGTAGTGGCATCAATTTTAGTCGGGGCTGAGAGGGCCCGTTTATTGTGCTGGTGGGATGAAGTATAAGGATCTTCTATGTCAGATTGGCATTTCGAAGATCAACGAGCACTGGAATAACCCGAATGTTGCTCGGGTGCAGTAGCTGAAGTTGGAGCATGAGGCAGGATCAACAGACGCTGGAATAACCCGATTGTTGCTCGGGCGCAGTAACCGAAGTGGGAGCATGAGGTAGCGAATTGCTGCTACTGTGTATAGTGGGGCATTGGCCGACACCCTTGTCATGGGAAGATTGAAATTTTGACTTATGTCTAGACGACGAGTCCTTAGATTGATAACTTCGGCCTTGGTCCTCTTTCCATTTATGAATTTCTCTATCTCGACCAGGGTCCAAACGTCGACTGGGCCAAAAATAAGATAGCTGGGAGTATGCTGATCTCTTCAAGCGATCATAGTTGCAGGGGGCGTCCTATCGAGCCTGAAAACAAAATGTAAGTGAATAAGAATCACTGGGGTTAAATATAGACAAGTGTCGTGCAATGAAGTGCATATGATTGTGAGTGTCCTAGTGTCCCCCAACGGACTAGTTATTGGAGCTTTGCTTACTATAGTAATCTCGCCCATGCTAGTAGGAGGAATGTCAGCACTAAAATGAATAGGGGATTCAGACCCCCCGAGGCTTAAATTGGTGAAATCATAATTCCCAACATCATCTGGAATTGGGATGTCCGACAGCCCCTCGAATAAAACTTCTAGAGGTAGAGAGCTAGATTGATCCGTCACAGCAAAGGTTGACTTGGGTTTCTTGGAGACCTGCCCTTTACGAAGCTTGTAAACGCGCCTTTTTCTTCTTCTCTTTTCTAGGACGAGGAGCTGTGGGTCTTGGGAGGACATGATCGTAGGCTCATGACTTGATATCACATTGTCACGACTGGGCTCATTAGCACCACCCCTCACCTCACCTTCCTCGGTGACATCCTAAACCCCTTCGACTAGGGGTATGACAGGATCAACTTCATCACCTCCCTGCTCAACGACATCTCTTCTTTGTATAACTTCCTTATCGCTGTTTCTTGATAGTCCCTTGCTGTGATCTTCTTCTAGTAAGCCAAAGACAAAAAGGTGCTCGTTAGTAAGAAGAGATCTGATGTCCCTATCCGCCACCAGTATATTTTTAAGCTCTGAAACCACCTCCGAGTATATATCGCCGGTGGGACGTGGGTGGCTTCCTGCAATGTTCAATAAAAACCTGCTTGATTCAGGATACGATTTAAATAGAAGCACTTCAAGTTAAGTTTGAAATGACACTTACGACCTTCTAGCCACCGTCATGCAAAACCAGGTGGGCGGTGCATATAGAACTATTTATTCTTAAAAGCGCTCAGTTTGTTCCAAGCGCTGTTTATGACCTGACAGTTAGCGACTGACTCGAGGAAAGTGTACAAGAGGCTTCCCCTTCGCCACTTGAGATTGTAAATGAATCTAATATCTTTCAGTGTCGGCTTGCAATATAGAAATTAGAGGAATATCATGTATGTGCAGTGCAGGAACTCGTATCTGTTTGGATGTAGTCGAGTCAGCGCCAATTTTAAATAATGCAACATTTTCCAAATGGATGGAATGAAAGGCAGAATGCAACCAGCCTAGCACATAAACTTATTGCATACAGTATACCCCTTTGGAGGCAAGTAAGCCCCATCGTTACGAGATGGGACTCGCATATCCTTGTACGGAATCCCATGTTTAATGCATAGCCCGCGAAGAGAGGTCTCATCGACCTTTGAAGCCACCAAATCTTCCGAATCATTCAAAAATATGGCATCTTCTAGAGCGTCAGGAGCTGGCTCGATTTATGTTTCTAAGTTTGAAGGAATTTCTGGCACCTGTTGAGAACTTTAGGGGTGTTCAGTTTGATGACCTAGAGAGTTTGAGTGGATATTGTTGTCGAGCTTGATTCAACGACCGGATTATCATGCAAAGTGGCTTGTTCGGTGCTTATAGCAGCTAAATGGTTCGAGCATCTAAAAACCATTACTATCAAATATAGAAGATAATTATGGTTAGAAATTTTAACCTGCCCCCTCGTGTAAAGTGTAAACTAGTGCGGTGTGATGCAGTGTTGTTCGGTGCAATGATAAAAAATTCAGAAATAAAGTGACGGCTGCGACGTGACTCTGGAATTCGACCGGAGTGACCATCATAGTGATCGTCCTAACTAGCCTTCGCGTTGATGGTTGTGGATTTCTTGTCTAAGCTCCGAGATCAGTTATCGGCACATTGGAGTACAGTATTTACATCCAAGTTCATTCGAGCCCATATGTTATACTTGTTCAAGTTCTAGTTATATTCGTAAGTGTGCGGCTTTAAGTTCCATGTGCTCAAATCATATATCATATGAAAGTTTACAATGCAAATGCTTATGTTCTAGTGAGTTCAAGCATTAAAATTCAAGCACACATATTCAACAGTTGAAAATGGCTAAGTCCCCATAGGTAGAGGGATCGTACCCGATCCATCCCCTAGGCAGTTTTTCCTTCTGCATGATCGAACTCCCAAATACAAAAACTAATCCCTACATTCATCTCCTCAACTCCTACAACCGATCACCTCCTATCACCAATCCCTCAATGTCACAAAACCATCTCCATCCATATAACTGATCCCTTACTCCCATGTCAACCGATCCTACAATCACCGATTACTCCACACCGTATCAATAACTAAACCCTCATTCCTCACAAAACCAAATTAGCACCAACTCCATACAACCGATTCCTCGGTTGTACGGGATTCCACTTCATCCTCCTTATGTCCATACAGACCCCTCCTTTAACCAGTAACCCTCTTCATTCAAGTTCGATCAATCACAGAACCTTTAGTTCGCATCCACCAACGCGGTTTGTCCCATTTTCTCATCATGTTAAAACACTAAATTGCATACTACAAGGTTGAAAACCTACCTATTTATGTAAGGATAGACAAGAAAAAGGATCAAGGAAAGGGATATGGGCAGTTCGAGTTCAAGCATAGACCCAAAATTAAGCTGGCAAGATCGAAAGGAGATTTGACTTAGGGTGATAGCAAAGGCTTCTAGCAAGATGAAGGATGGGTTTTCCTTGGAGATTGGATGGATCGACAAAATAGTGGATGAGAATGTTGAATTCGCAAGCTTTTTTAATAGCGACCATTAGAAAGGAAGGGGCATCGGTTCGGTTGCTAAACAAATAATGTGAAATGAAGAAAATAAGCTAATTGTTTAGCTTATATAAGAACGCGGCCCGCTCTTCTTTGGACCCGACAATTGACTTAGTCTATGAGGGTGAAGGGATCAGATCCGATCCCCAAGGGGATTAACATCGTTCCCTTCCCAATGTAAAAAAAAATAAACGATAAAAAGTGCATTGCAATTATGTTTGAACTTCACGAAATCAGCAACGACCCATAAACACCTGAACATGTTCGGGATCCATTAACAAAGTTCATGTATAAACATATGTGCACCCTCAAAATTCGATACCTAGAATCGACAACAGCTGAATTCTCACCTGGATTTCAAAGAATGGAAGTCCCTACAGATAGGTGAGGCCAACTAACTCGATCAACAAGCTTAATGGAACTGAGCACAAACAAAGACTGGGGATTACACTCTGGAATTATACTAACAAATATCGACTGAGCATCATAACAAACAGAGAGAGAAACGACTCTTCGGAAAGACAACTCAATGGAAAGATAACGACTGTTCAGGAAACTGAATGGAATTCTTCATGGTGACTCTAACTTGCTTTTATTAAAAGCACGTCATGTTTGAAATAGGATGTACTTTAAAGGACAAGTGTTATCCGGCCTTTTGACCCGACTATATCCAAACTGATTAGACAAGTTAGACTCGATGATAGACAAGGCAAGCAACCCAGAGTGGTGATCAGAAAAACCAAAGATCAAGCATTGAAAATAGTGTGAAGCAACAATCAAGCGAAACCAAGAGATAGACTATACAAAACATTCTAAGTATGGATTAGTGCTTCCCTTAGGCAGTGGATTGGATTGGATCACTATGGCTATGAACAGCATGAATTAGCAGTTCAGCTCAATAAAAATCCATCGATATCTCTAAAAGCATGAAGACAACTATGCAAACAACTTTGAAAACATGAAGCTAGCATGGAGGGGGACCCACACAACCAATCATGCGCCGCTACATTGATGTCTCGACCGACCGGCCCCAATCGCTCTCCATTAGGAATTGGGCCTCAAAATTTTCTAAGTGACCTCGTCTGCATTTGGAGATTATGCCGATGAATTTTCAGGAAGGTAATCGGTAGTCTACGCCTAGGGTTCATAGCTCATTTGAAGGATCTTTACGTTGTTATGTTCTTTATACTCCATTGTAATAACTGATTTCAATCCTATCACTCTTGTACTCAGAAATTAAAGTGATTAATAAAGCTATTTCTTCAAAGTGGACGTAGGCATTCAACGCCGAACCACTATAAATCCGTTTTTCATTATTTTTCACTTGTTTTCTATTAGATTCATCTATTTGAATTTTAATTTCTTTATTTATTTCTCTACATATAATCTATTGGAAGCTTGTGCCAAATTTTGGTGCAAACAATATCAAAAAGTCGGTTTTTCTATATAGGAAAATAGTATGAAAGACAAAATTCATCAATTTTTTACTTCAGGGACAGGCTCCCAATTTTTTAGTTAGAAGGACAAAATTTTCAATATAATATAGTAGAAGGACAATACTACTATGTAGTGTTAGTTTTGTGAACTACAGTAGCAGTTTTGAAGTATTTAACATTTTTTGATTTGTAATAGTATTTTTATGATTTGTAATATCATTTTGTAGGTGGAGTGTGTAATTTTAGACTACAATGCTATTTTGTAGTAGCATTTTATGAGTTGTAATAATATTGTTAATTGAATGAAACAAGAAAAAATAATATTATATAGTATCACTTTTGTTCCACATTGTTTGTTGTATTTTACTTGTAATAAAAATTACAATTGTAGTATCATTTTATTTTATTTTTTAGTACTTATTATGCTTGTAGTAGCAGTTTCTGAATTGTAGTTGTTTTTTTGAATTGTAGTAGCAGTTTATACTCATTTAGTAGTAGTTATGAATTATAGTAGCAGTTTATGAATTATAGTAGCGGTTTAGGAATTTTTATTATCATTTTTTGAACAAATGTACCATTTTATAAATGAAGTGTGCGTTTATTATGTTTGTTGTAGCAGTTTATGAATTTTAATTTTTTTGAGTTATAGTAGCAGTTTATACACATTTAATAGCATTTATGAATTATAGTAGCAGTTTATACACATTTAATTGTATTTATATATATTATAGTAACAGTTTTGTACACATTTTATGTTTTTTATAGTAGCAATAAATGATAATATATACACATTTTGATAGTAGCAGGTTTATGCACATTTTGATAATAGCAGTTTTATACACATTTGATAGTAGCAGTTTTACACACATTTGTTAGTAGCAGGTTTTTGATAGTAGATATACATTTGATAGTAGCAGTTTTATACACATTTGATAGTAGCAGTTTTATACATATTTGATAGTAGCAGCTGTTTGATAGTAGATATAAATGATAATGTGTAGTATCAGTTTTTCTATTTTTTTTAAATATCAATGATGCGCCTTTTCTTTATATATAGTAGGATAGTATTGATGGTGATTATGAAGGAGTAAAATTAAATTGGAAAAGTAGAAATATATATTTATTTTAGCTTATAATGACATTAATGATATTACATAATATCATTTTATTTTATAAAAGAAAACTTATACTACATAGTAGAAGTGTCGAACCTACTACTAAAATTTCAGATGTTGGTGATTGTGGTGGTGTTGGGAGCGGCAGCGAGGCTGGTGGTGCAGGCAGTGCTGGCCCTGCTACATTTGTTGCCCTAGGCAAAATTTGAGAAAAAAATGAGATGAGAAAAAAATGGCGGCTTTGGGAATAGAACCCAGGTTAATAGAATATGAGTTAGACATTAGACCACTAAGCTACATGATGTTTGTTTAATTAGTTGCCCTGCTACTTTCACAAATAAGTATTTTTTAAAGCATGCGGTACTTTTTGTTGCCCTCTCCGCCACCTCCGACGGCGTTGACCTAGACGAATGTCTCGTTTGCCTTACCTTTGGGCCAGCCCTGGATGCAGGTGATAGCAGCGGGTGGTGGTGCGAGGAGTAGTAGTTGAAAATTTTGGTGGTTTGTCCTTACGACTAATTTCGAAAGAATGCTTGTCCTTGTAGCTAAAATATGGAAGTAGTGTTGGTGAGGCTAAAAAAAATAAAAAATTTGTCCTTTAAACTAATTCCTCATTTTCCATAACCGTATATACTGTATCTGATACTATTTTTTTCTTTTTTTATCAAACGTTTTTTCAATATACCATAGCGAATAAATATACCAGTTTTGAATAACCGTATGATCATAGTTAAATTATCCAAAGACATACAAATTATGTCGATGATAAAAAACTGTTAGAATTCTTACGCTAGGGTTATGTGAAACCGTATATACTATTGGTAATAATAGCGTTTTTTATTATATCTCAAATGGTATTTCAAAATAACACGTTGCACACTTCTATTGGTTTTGAGTAACCATTGTCCAGAGAACATACATATTCAGTTGATCGTATAAAACCGTTAGACTTCTTAGGCATACGGTTATGTGAAACCATATACTGTTGGTAATAATATTGTTTTTCATTATATCTCGAATGGTATTTCAATATACCACAGTCTACACTTCTATTGGTTTTGAGTAACATTATTATCATATTTAAATTGTGTAGTGACAAAAAATTCGATTGATTGTATAAAACTGATGCAATTTTTAAGCACACAATTATGTTAAACTGGAAATGCTGTTACCAATATTAATGGTTTGCATTATGCCTTGAACGGTACTTCAAAATACCATGGCATACAAATCTATTAATTTTGAATAGCCGTATATACAAGTTAGAGTGGGAATAGAAGAAATAAAATCAGTCAATTATATAAAACCATATGTTCATTACACCTGTTTTTACTATCAATGAAAATAAATATATGAATCAACTATTTGGTTAACCCTTATTCAATGTTACAGAATAAATATTCAAAACATTATTATTACTATTACGAAATAGAATTTTCAAAATGTATAGGTAAATCCCTTGTAGATACATCTTCGGGCTTCAACCTATCGAATTCAACTTGCCTTTCTTTATAACGATCATCCTACAATTTAGCTTCTTCTATCGCAAATCTTCTCCAATAGTTTGCAACTTGTGGGATCAGTGAATTTTTCTTTAGTACTAACTTGAGGTAGTTATACTTGTTTACGTTTATAAAAGATAAATTTATCAGGAGTCTCACATGCAAAACTTCGTTGATGTGAATAAAAAGTTAAACATTGAATGTTGGATATGAATACGATCACCCTATTGAAAGCATTCATTATTAAATACCACATTCCAAGCATCTCCTTCCAGTGCTCCCGAAGAACATTTTTTTCAAACAAACTAAGTACCACCCTCGTTTTATCACACTAAGTAACATTGAAGTGTTTACAATACATAACCTCATGTGTATCCAAATCCGATAACATTGATTTCTTCACTTCTAAAAAATCACCATTCATTTTGTCTACAATTCAGTGACGCAATGAAAAAACCACAATACCATCTGTCTTAACGTCCTCAACCCTAACAACATACTAGTGAAGAAACTCTTAAATATGATAAAGGAATTTGTTGGTGTATATATTACCAATCAGCTATAATTTATCTATAGCTTTATCTACCAATTTGTAGGACTCGTGATCAGTTTCAAACGTATCGCCTTTTCTTTTCCTTTTAGGAGTAATTTTTTTACAACACTTAATTGTGACGGTCGTTGCATACAATGTTTCACTCTTTCAAATTCCAATGGATCGCATTTCGTAGGCACAAATTTCTCATATTCGGTTTAGTTTTTCCTTTACTTTCCGATGATCAAACTTTACAGAATCTGGGTTTTGGTTATAGCAATGATGTTGCTGAAGGTACTCCAATCTCCTTAACTACAACAAACTAACTCTTTTTTCATATGTAGTTGCATTCACGAACCATTTTCTGAATTCTATGTGTTCAGGTTATGATCCAACTCTTTAGGCTCTTAAATTTCTAGAACATAATCAAGTATTTGCTAATTTTCGTGGATTACACTAAGTGGAACTTGAACGATATCACTATAGTTTTCATTCACCTCATATGCATAAGGTAAATCAAAGGTCGTTCGATCACAAGAAGAAAAAACAAATTCTTCTTTTTTCATTTTCATTAGCTCATCATAAATCACGTCCAAAGCGAACAATGATACTCTACATCTAATATATTTGAAAATATGATCTCGATGTTGTTTCCAAACCTTACCCAAATTTGTTTTCAAAGCTATCACTAATTTCTGTATGGTGTAAAATGAATAAACCATTATTTTTTCCAAATATAAACAAATGAACCCTGTAAAGTACCACGATATCGCTTTTGTACAGAATGTGCCGACTAAGCTCCGTTAGAAGTTCTGTTGCCTAGATGTCTAACTTTATCAGTCCATGAATAAACTACTTGCTTCTTAAAAGGAATCCAATGATCATCTATGTACTTCAATACACTAGGATAGTTTTTCCACATATTATTAAAAGTTTTCCAGCATTCTTCGTATTTATCTACAGATTCTGCTCGAACAATAAACATCCAATCTGCTATAAATATTTCTACAATTTCAATATATCCAAAAAAAATCTTGACTTTGTAAGAACACTGTTCGGCATGTGCCACTCGCAATTACTTTGTAAGAACACTGTTCGGCATGTGGCATTAATTAATGTCTGTTCTCTATCTATCACAATTACTTTGGAAAATTTGTTTGGACCAGTAAAGGCAATCCAAACATATTTGTTTATACATGCAATCAAGAATTAGGACTGAAGGAAAGCGTTTGCACAGTATACTAGATTTCAGATGAGCCCCCGTAATGTCTAAAGCAAAAATCATTCCTTCTCACCTAATGAACATAATGGGACTCAACAACCAACTTGAGAAAATGTTGCATCGCGGACCGAGCTTGCGTCTCAGCAACCCCCATCTTTTGTTTAAATTTTTATACCATTCTTAGTGTTGAAATATTCTTAGGAAAATTCCTTTTAAGATTAAGCAAAACGTCTCTAGGTTTCACGCTAGAAACTGTGATAACCCGGATTTTTGGACATCGGATAATTAACTGATTTTAAACCATTGAGATATTGATTTTTAATTATTTGAATAAATAAAAAGAAAGATAAAGATATATAATATAAAAACACATAAATGCATGCATAAAAACAAAAATAAATATAATATTTGTTGTCGACATTTGTAGCTTGAGACAACATGCAAATTTACAGGTGGCCTTAGTTTTTCTTTAAATTGAAATATATATAAATAAAAGTGTTTTGAGAAACCAGGTTAATACATATTCATTTTCATCTCTCACTTTTCATTCCTTTTTCTTTTATCTCCTTCTAAACTAAAATCTAAAAAGTAAATCAAAACCTGTTCAGGTCTTCAAACTGAACTAAAGCAAAGTAAGATCTATAAAATCAAACAACTTCAAGTTTTAATCTGAGCAAAGATTTAAAGCAAGATTCAAGTTCAAGTTCAACTAAAATCAAGTAAATCAAGCCTGGTGTTTCAATAGCAAGTGCAGTTTTCAACTTCAAACATCTGAGTTCCTCTATTCAACAATTTTAAGGTGAGTAAACAAATCTTCTTCTCAAAAGCTTAATCTGTTCATTATCTGGTTGCATGTGATTAAATAATTAAAGTAAGTTGTAAAAATGTTGCTTGGATGTATTTTAGCGAATTACTGTGTGTGCATGTCTATGTATATGCATTTACATATCTCTGTTATGTATAACAGGCTCAAATACACTCAAAAATTCATATCTCCTTATGTAAACAGATTCATGTGATGATCTTTAAATGAAAGTTGGTTGTATTTACCTGATTCAATTTTTAAAAACATTTGTAAGCATAAATAACAAGTAAATTACTGGTAGAAGATGATTACAGTGAAAATTATTTAAAATCAGAAAAATCAAGTTTCTAAATTCCAAGTTTTAATTATATAATGTGATTTGTATTTGAAAATAATGAATTTTGATATTAAAATCATGATTTTCAAGTTTGGGAATGTTGAGTATTCGCGAGTAGATCGGAATTGCTAATTTCGTCGATTCTCGACGATCGATGGAGAGATGGTAGTCGAGATCGAGGCTGGAGGTAGATAGTCGTCTAAGGGTTGTAGGAAAAATGGTCGGTGAATTTCTAGATCACCGTAGTGGCTTAGCGATGGTGAAGTAGGGTTTATGGTTCGATCAGGTCGAGGTTGGTTTTCTTGGCTAGTGCGGTGTCGCGACGGCATCGAGTTGGATCGGAGTAGGGGGAAAAAGAGCATGGTCGAGTGGCGAAGGTCTGGGCGCGGCGATGAGTTTTTTGGAGGTCGGCGTCGTCGGGACGAAGCGGTTCTTGGTCGATGGTTGGGTTCCAGTGGGGTTCTAAGGGGTTCGATTTCGATTTCGGGATCGATCGAGGAAACTGGTTCGTCTGATGGCTTGAGGAGATTGTTGGCAACTTGTTGGCGATGATCTTGGAGGCCGGAGATTCATCGTCGATCGGTGCATGTGCACGAGGTGATTCCTGTGCATCAGTGTTTGTATTAGAGAAGAAGGGAGAGCCTCGGGGTCGATCTCGGGAAAATGAAAGGTTGTCTCGGGGTTGTCTTCGTGTGTGTCGCGTGAGTGTTTTGTGTTTAAACAGATTAAAATTTAAAACAAGTTTAAAGAAAAAAAAACAAGATGGTTGGCTCGGGTTTTAGTTAGGGTAAGCCTGGGATTGACTCGGGTAAAATGTTTGAGGCTAACAAGTTTTAAAGCTAAATGAAAATCAAGTTTTTAAACAGAATTTTTAAACTAATTCTTTCAATTAATAATTGATTAATTTAGAAGCTTGGCTAAGTAAAAGATAGGTAATTTATTTTAACATAGATTAATTAAGTTAAATCTTAAGTTTATTTAAAACTTAATTAATAATGTAATTAAGTAATAATTAAAAATGATGAAGTGTTTTATCATTAAACTTAAGGACTCTTGTTAATTTACAAGTTAATGATAATTAATACCAAGTTTATTAAATTCTGATGAAGATTAAGAAAGTGGTTAAGATAAATGATTTATCTTAAAGTTAATTATGGTCTTGGATAATTAATGATTAATTAAATTAATGAAGTAATTAAAGAGAAATTAATTAATTAATTATTAAGGAATAATTAATTAAAAATTAAGGGTTATAAATTAATTAGAGATTAATTAATTAGAAATTAGGGATTAATTAATTAGAGATTAATTACTTAAATGATAATTACTTAATGAAAGTAATGAAGGATTAATTTGTTAAAGGTTAATTAATAAATAGAGGATAATTAATTAATAATTAAAGGTTAATTAATTGAGGATAATTAACCAATGGGATAATTACTTAATGAAAGTAATTATGGATAATTAATTTAGATAGATAATTAAAGGATTGATTAATTAATGGTTGTAATTAATTAATGTTAAGTAAGCAGGAATTAAAAGCAATTAAATTAATTAGAAATGGTACAATTAATTTATCTTGCTTATGGATGATTAAATTATATTGAATTCCTTAGATTATTTGATATATCTGATATGTGATTGTGATGCTCTGTGATATGAGATGCTTTGGATGAATTGTGATAATGTAAGTTATCTATCTGTGATAGAAGTGCCATGTGAATATGATATCCCTAATATAAATTGAATTGTTTAAACTTAAAACAACTTGGCTTAAAAAGATGGTATTGAATTTGAAGAGACCGGGATCAGATATCAGCGATATCCGGAACCACTTCGATTAGTAATCTAAAATTCTTTATAGATTTGATTTGTAAATCAAATAGGCTGGAATGGAATAAATCAAGTAAACTAGACCATTGAAACTAATTAAGTAACGATACTTAGATATTGTTTTAAAATATCAATGGATTTGTGTAATAAGTGTTTGGCTATAACAAGATAAGAACTCGTAGTGAGGTACGAGTTACCCTGGGTTTCAAAGAAGGTTTACAACCTTAGTATTTCAAGTTATATGGGTTTACTCACGCTGGTTTCCAGCCCAACTCGGGTGTTACTTTAATGTAATGCTCGGGTCAGGCCGAGTATTACAGATTTTCAGGTTAGGACATTTTGGAGTTCAGGTGGCGAGCTGGATGGCAGGAACGTATGGAGTATATTCCGCTGTGTATATTGAGATTGTATTGATAGTAGTCAGGGACAAGTTGTTATAACTGTCCAGTTTTTTTGTGAATGGTTGTACTTTGATATATTGTTTGTAAATAGACAGTTACATCTTTTCTTGTGTAAATGCTGTTATTTAATATTATATTTTGTTCCGCTGCGATTGTGAGATTCTGTGCTGTTGTTTTCTGTTTCTCTTCTACCTCTTTTCTTCTTAACCCTAACAATCTGGAATTTTCGGCGTTCGGATGCTCGGCACTTCTATAGTGAACGTATTAGTGTTGAATTTTCGGGGTCGAAAATTTCAAGTCGTTACAGAAACAGACAAATCAAAATGGTGTTTTTTGTCCACCGCAGTAAATCATCCAAAAAATGGATGACCAATTAGAGATTTTGGTAATTCATAATTACGAATACCGTTAACTACTTCAATACCTGTAAGTCATCTCCTTTGTCTATATCTCCTTTATATTTACCTTTAAGTGGAAAAGGACAACCCATTTTCTACTTGAAGTATGTTCATGTGTTTTAATATTTCTTTCGTTACCTTTTCCACTCTTTGTTTCATAACATTTTCAACCTCTTTCACAACCAAGATGAACTCATGGCTTCTTTCCTAACTTCTTATCAAATTGAGAAGTCATAACTATAGTTTTCAACTTCTTTCTAGTCGACTGATACTAATGAATCATATCTTTATATGAAGGGAAAACCTACATAAAAATCGAACATTAAAATTTTAATTCCTTTTCAAAATTTCATTTATTTCTGTCAATAGATCATATAGAATAAATTACTTCTTCGTTAGTAAAAAACTCGGTCAAATCAACTTTATTTCTTCATCGTGATTTGATTTTTTGCCATTTGTACCTAACAGGATAAACTCACTTCCTCATATAATCACATCTTCTATTTTAATACCCTGAAAATATTCTACCTGCTCTTTCAATTCATCTCTAAAATTATTACTACCAATTACTGAATTAGAGCACCGAACATCTTCTACGATCTATATATTAAACAAAGAGAAATATGATAGTAATTTAATTATCAGTCAAATTTGTTTAAAGAATATATAATTAATCAACCTATAAAGTAAAAAAATCAAAAAATAAATGAAAAATATTGTGAAAGGTTTTCCAGAGTACAACGACTTAAACCAAAAATAGTTCTGTGAAACCGTTCAAGTCCGATACCTTTTTCCACTAAACATTAAATTACTATATGTGCTACTATTTAAAAAAATTAAATCTATAACACACACTCTCTTAAAACTAAACATTAATAAATAGTACAATAAATTCAATACTGGATTTAATGAGATTACAATACAATTAAATACCTTTTATACTTTGAATAGGAATAGAAAAGGCAATCTATTCATACAATGATTTGTTCCAAAACAAAAGATTATGTATAACTTATATTGTTAATTTCAATACGCTCTGTCGTTAATTAATGATATGTGAAGTTATATAACGACTTGTAAATTTGACATTTCTAATATTAAATGACGAAAAAATGGATTTTTAATAAAATGGTGAATTTGGTGTTGTGTTTATAACCATTGCAACGGTATCTCCGAGCTGGTTAGTTTGGTATATAATTTGGATGGATTTGGAATTTCAGTTTGCGAAATAGAGGCAACATAGTGTTTGAATAGAGTATGTAGTAGCTTTTGGGCTAAACGGTTACACATAACTGAACCCGCCTCACTGCCTATGCAAATAATGCTTAGAAACCCTGGAGGGAAGTCATTATATTGGTCTCTCTTTCTTAATCATGAAATTCCTCTTAATCATATTTTAATATAGGATGAATTTTTCTAATCACAAATTAATTCAAAGTGCCCAAACCCCTACATATTATGTATCTTTGAGAAGCTCTCGATGAATAGAGTTGACAGGAAGTGTTCGTTTGTTGAAATAGCACTCAAATTTGTCAGATTATCCAGTCAAACCTTAACGGGGTTGGTTTGATCAGGCTGGCAACATTGGTGGAGTTAGGGGGCAGTGTTGGTAAATATAAGTGAGCCTTGAGGATTTGAAGCATATGGTGGTGATTATGCTTGGTGTAGGTCGTTAAGGTGGTTGGAAATTTTTTATTAGCATTCGTTTGAACCCTAAAATCGATGGTGACGCAAGGTGTAGGAGGGTGATGGGCTACCGACGAGTAGGTGTAGTCCACAGCGCTTGGCGAGGCTAAACTAGGGAGGGTGGTCCGATGCCATAATTTTGGCGCAAGGCGATGGTGATTGCCGATCAAAGATAGTGGCCGATAGCTGAATTGAATGAGGGAAGAAAGGTGGAATTTAATTTTAGCCCTTATTTTTATTTAGTTACAATTTGAACCCTATAACTTTCAACCTCCATATTCTTCTCATACGAACTCCGATTCACACGTGGTTTCTTCTATTGGACTCATGGCAGAATTTCGGATGGTTTAACATCAGATTTGCTAAATTCTTAGGATATTTGCAAGAGTGAGTTGGTATGGTTAATTTAATTTAATTAATCGAATTTTAAATTATAAAGTACATGTATATTGATGAAAAGACATATTTGTTGATATAAGTTGGATGTACTGTGCCTTGAATTGGATAATTATTGTTGATTGTAATATTTTTGGATGTTTAATTAAAATAAATTCTTTTATTTGAATTGGAAAATATTGAAATACAATGGGTAATAATGAGAAAATTAGATAAATAAATAATTATGTACAGATTTTGGATGCTATTTTCAAATAAAAATGATTTAACAAATTTTACTGAAATTAAATTATGGGATTAAATAAGATTATTATTTATGAATTTTTGTGGATATTCATAAATCATAACTAAAATTATATTTTAAATTGAAATTTGGGAGGTTTATTTTTATTTACAAAATAAAATGAGATTTTAAATAATAATAACATGAATTTCAATGAAAATAGCATTGTTTTGTGTAAATGATAAAATGATTGATTTTTATGGTATTTATGGTAGGAAATATTATTATTATTGTTCAAGAAATAAAAAAGGTATTTTCTGGATATAATAATGGTAAAATGTTTTCCAAAAGTGTTTTTAGATAAAATAATTACTATTTTGAGTGAGTAGGAATAAAAAGGAGTTTTGGTAATTTAGAATAAAGTATTATTATTTTTGAGATAAACAGTAATAAAATGATTTTGGAAAATATTAAAGAGCGTTTTATATGCATACCATTATTTTGATGTCAAATAATGAATTATTGCTTTGAAATGTGATTTAATGGAAATTACTATTTTAGGAGGTAAATACGACATTTTGAGAGATTTAAAGCAACGAGACTACATAAAGGGTTTTTGAAGTAAATTATCATTTTGGAAAGATTATTATTGTTTTTGATATATAGAAATAGAGGTGATTTTATAATAATCAATAATAAAATGATTTTATACTTAAAAGAGAAACACTGATCGTAAATATATAATTTTGGATGGATGCAATATGTGATTAATTGTTAACTTGAATTATCGCATTTTTTGTTTTACGATAATGAAATCATATTAGGATGAGTGTGCAATGTTTTACCATTATTACTACTAAATGATGGGTGTTGATTATGGTTATTTGATGATATCGATGTTGTATTACTAATGTTGATTGGATCAATACCCATTTGCTGATAGATGTTATGTCGCTATTATGGGGTAATTCATATACATTTGATGATTTATACTTATATTGATGATGTGTTCCTATAATGGATGGTTAGTATGTATGTAAGTATATTTTTTTCATTTCTATTTCCTTATTTAATGATTAGGGTTGACACTGAGTGTTGTCAAATGTATGTGATGTTTAATGGCCAAGTATATTATTATTATTATTGCCCAATATGATGATTTGTTGTGATGCATATGTAGGAATACAATTGTCTGCTTATATTGTTCGGATTAATTACACTAGTTGCATGGATGTTATGGTCAGGGAACCAAGAATGCGTATTTATTATATAAAAAACAGGGAGCACTTAAGTCTGTTCCTTTTCTTCTGGCATTTATCTTCGTTCCTTTTCTTCTGCCATATTTCTTCCTTCGTATTATATTTTTGCCCTCCTCTCACATTAGATTTTTCACCCCGCGGCATCAAATTTTTGCCCTCCTCTCACGTCGTCTCCCTCCCTTCCTCACATCGAGCCGACGGTAATAGGTAATCCACTAACCCTAATTTTCGTTTGCATTGATTTGAACGTAGTTTTTTAGGGTTTCTTAAATTAGTTATTGATTTGAATAGAGCTATAGATTTAAACGTGGTTACCGATTTTTTGCTGATTTGATGAATTGAATTTGTTAAATTGGGGCTGTTTTGCTGAAATAATTTTCTGAAATGAACTATTGTATTGAAATACTTTGCTGAATTGAACTTTTTTGTTGAAATAGTTTGCTAAAATTAATTTTTTTGCTTAAATACTCTACGTAAATGAAACTTTTTGAAATAGTTTGCTGAAACGAACTTTTTTACTTAAATGCTTTGCTGAAATGAACTTTTTCGTTGAAATACTTTGCTGAAATGAATGAATCTGTTGAAATAGTTTGATGAAATGAATTTTTTTTGAAATATTTTACTGAAATGTAATTTTTTGTTGAAACGACAATGAATTTGCTGAAATGGCAATGAATTTGCCAAATGAAATGGTACTGAATTTCCTGATGTTATAATGAATTAATTTGTTTATTTCAGATTTGCGATTTTTTTTCAAAAGATCATTTGAAAATATTTCAAACGAAGTTAGTTCTTCTATGGTTTCTTTGCCTACCTATAGGGTCTCGAAGATTGATAGTCAAAACACTAATATCCTAGTTCACGCCATCAAATCTTGGACTATGATCCAAATGATCAAGACATAGTTCGAAGAGCATATTTAGTGAAAGGTCCCTGTCAGCACTCTTTGCAATTGTTTCCACAAACAATAATTAGTGGAAAAGCTCGTCGCCTTAATCAATTGTGGTTTAATGATTAGAAAAGTTGGTTATAATACAGTGAGAAAGAAGATGCAATATATTGCTTACCATGCTATTTATTTTGCGCTCAATCAATGAATAGAAATACAAGTAATTCATTTATCCAAGGTAGGTTTAGAAATTGGAAGAACTATCTGTTAGCACCAAAATTGGTCACTAACCTCGTAGAGAAAGATTGTGTAGAGATATAAGTGATGAAGATAAATTAAACAAGGAAGAGAATGCTAATTTAAATGTAGAAAGTAAGAACACCAAATTTATAGTGGTTCAGCGTAATTGCCTACGTCCACTTTGAGGTTAAACTTTATTGATCTTCTTAATAGTTGATTACAAATACAATTCGTGAATCAAATGCTTGAATGAAGTTGTTAAGTAGAGAAGATGAGTCTCAAAAATGGCAGAGTCTCCCCAGTGTTCTCCAAAAAGGATCCATTTCATTGTGCCCCTGCCCTTCTATTTATAGAGGAAGATGGGTTGGACTTCCTTCATGGGCTTAGGAGCAAGGTGCCTCTGCCCATAGTGGGTGAATCTGCGCACCAGGCCAGGCAGGCCGAATGCTCTTGCTTTATTGTGGGCCTGACAACTTGCTACCACCTCCAGTCTCTCCTTGATCAGAATCTTGTCTAGTGCTAATGATAATTTCTTCAACCGTCATTTTGTAACCGGGCCAAGATGCCGGTTAACACTTGCCCCCTAAAGTGTGTCGTGTGAAGCAACACAACACGCTTTGAATCAGCGAGTATTCCTTGTCTTCAGAAAGAAATCCACCATGTTTCTTGAATAGTCATTATCCTCCAATTTATCCTCCCAAGGCGTTGTATCCTTCTTTTGTAACGACCCGTAAATTTCAACAATAATAACGTAATTAGTTGAAATTTTGTGAAATTTTAAACGATAAAATTTTGAGATATAAATTTGATATTTGAAATGCGTCTAGTTAAACATAGCAACTGGTAAATTTTCGTCCGAAAATATGAAAGTTTATTTCGCGCGTAAATTTACTTCAATTTAATCAGTTAAAAAGCGATGAAAATAAAATGTTTCCGAAACCTAAATATTTTTACATAGAAAAATTCTAAATCAACTTCTGAGTGAGACGTCATATTTTGTTTTTCCAAATTCTGACTGTTATTGCTCCGTCGATCTTATTTTCGGCAAAATAACAGCATTTGGTACCGATATCGACTTTTGATCGGATAATTGTACCACTGATATCTGCATACCGTATAGATCCTCTCGTCATGCTGATTTCTACGATATATTCAACTTTCAATTTCGATGACCGGTGCACAGCTGAATCTGTGAAACGATTAAACCGTATCGGTATCAAATTTCTAGCTTTTGGCTTCCGTGGCCTTTCATTTGTCTACCAGTAACAGCCACTTGATATTAATAATTCCAGAATCCAACTGTCATGACTTTTGTTATTCCATGACTTTTGCTATTTCGAATTATATATTGGTTCATTTTTCTCGGGTTCGTTTTCTATTCTTATTCCATTTAAAATATAATATAGTTCTGTTACTCTACCTGGGACCTTCTTCTTCAATTGGAATACCACCATTCACGTATCTTTGCTCGTCCATATTGCCCATCCTCTACTTGCAACCCCAAGCTTCCACTCGTCTCAGCCTTTCCCTCATTCCCACTACCAAGCCAGACCGCCTTCATCCCCTTCCACCTACCATGCCGAAGAATCCCAACACCCAAGCTCACCTAACCCACCTTCGTCCACACCCCGCCTAGGCCGAAGCCACTTTGCCTTGCCGTGACTTCTTTGTGTGCAGCGATGTATATATATGTGAGTACATATATAACTTTTTTGTTATAACCTATATATTTTATATAAGATGGTTGTATATATATTATTTATATGTACTTTGATTTCAAGATGCCTACAGATATTACATTATAGTATATACATATGCCTATATTGCAGTTATAGTGTTGATCGGCCTATGTAGTATATGCGTGTGCCGTATAAGTTTACAATATTATTCGATCTATATATATATATATATGTATAAGGTTGGATATATAATTATATGTAGTGTAAAATTATTTGTTGTTATATAAGTTTGTCTGTATATATATAAGTTTAAAGTTTACATATGTCGTATTTTTATATATGAGAGTATTGTTTACAAATAAAGATTGTTTATATATAGTATAAAGTATACAGTTTAGTTTATATGTTAAATTTATATATATGTGTTCATGCTAGTTGTATGTATGATTGTCTGTTGAGTGTTAAAGGAATAAAGTATAATAGTTTGCACATATATTATGTTGCTCACAGTAATATGGTATTGGTTTTATTATATATGTTATATATACATATATGCGCATGCATATAAAGCTTATATGTTTTAAATATGTATTTAGCATAGTGATTGGTTTTTGTAGTATATATATATATATAATTTTGAAACGTATGTGCATTTTAACATGACTGCTTGTTATATGTTTGCATGTATATATAATAGGTATATAGTGTAGGCTATTGGCATATAAAGTATCTGGCAATTTCATTATGTTCTGGTTTCAGTTGGATTTACAGTAGAGTATATTTATTTAAAGTGTTATGTTATAATAGGATATATATATATATATATATATATATTTAAAAATGGTATGTACATAAGATTTCGTTTGTTATCTATACCCTGTTAATCAATTTAGTAGGCTGTGTTGCTTTATAACGAATATTGGCTTTAAAATATATTTGTTATACTTATGCCCTATATATATATATATTTTATAGTTTAATTTATATGTCTCGGTTCCACAGTTTATATATTAGTATATATAGGTATATATATATATATATATATATATTGGGTTTAAACATAAGATATGATATGGTTGTGTTATATATGAGTAATTATCTCAACCTATATTATGTATATATATATATATATATATTTAAATTTTAAAAATGGGTTTGAACATAAAACATGATTTTATATGTGTACATAGATATATATATGTTCAATTATACCCAATTATCATCATCGATCCAATTCTGATTTGATTTTGTCAATTCCAATTTATCAGCTTCGTTCATCGGTTCGTGCCATCTAGCTTTGCTTTGGAATTCGTGCTTGGATTCGTAACCCAATTCAGTATCAACTCTCTCTAACCTCGAAAGGTGAGCACTCACTCACGATTAACGTTCTTTTATTTATTAAATTTGATTTCAATTGAAACGACAATTGAAATATACTGCTGTTAGTTAATTACACTATTATATATGCTATTACCTGTATCAGTTCACCTGTGACATCTGACACCATTATCTGTTAATTATTTATGCGATGATAATACAGTTTGGCTGATAATTGATTGATTGTTGATGTTTATATTGGACGTTAAATTGTTAATGTTAAAATGATAAATGGTATGCAAATTTAAATGGATATAGAATAGTTAAATGTTAAATTTGATTAAATGACAATTATGACCCCTTTAACTGTTAACTTTATTGACACGTAGGATTTGTTTAATTACACTTTGAACCACTAAATGTATGTTGTTAAATTGATGATGTATGAAATTGTAAATAGATGACAAGTGAAAAACCATAATGTAATAATCTTTAATCTACATGAAATGATAGTGTAGATTCTAGAAATAATTATATTAATTCGTACAAATGACAATACGAATTAATATGGTTATTTCGGGATTATTTGAATTGATTATTGGATTGTTATTGATTGTTGTTATTGCTTGTTTATTTACTTTGACACCATCCCTGTTATCACACTGCAAGTTCCCTTTGCTATGTTTTGATTTTTTTGAATTGAATTGAAATCGGGTTGAAATGATAAATACCCAAATTGAACTTTGACCTAGGATAGGAAATTAAATAAAACCCGATTGGTCAATAATTTGATTTAAAAATAAACGAAGATTTTATTTGAATAAATAATATGGTTCTGAAATGAAGTTGAAATTTGAATTTTAAAATGTAATATTTAATAATCTGAAACAAAATATTAATGATTTAATTGATGAAAGAACATTGTTTAATTTGAGAAATGATTTGATAATTAAGTTTGAAATTATAATTAAGTTTGAAATTATTAAGTTTGAAATGAATTAATAATTAAGTTTGAAATTATAATTAAGTTTGCAATTATTAAACTTTGAAATTATTGAATAATTAAGTTTTGAATTATTTAATACTTAAATAAGATTAAATTATTTAATGATTAAATTGAATTGAAATTCTTTAATAAGAAAATTGAACCTTTGAATAAGTGAATTTTACTTCGTAAATAATTGAAATTGAGTTTTCTTTATTAATTAAGTTTTGGAAAATTATTTAAGTAAGTAAAAAAGTGAAATTGAATTTCTTTAACAAGAAATAAAAATGCGATTTATTGAAATTAATGTAAGACTTGAAATTTGACGAATTTAATTTAATTCAAAATTGTAAGTTTTGATTTAATGAAGTTGAACTTAAAAAGGTAATGTAATGGATTTGAAATTAAATTGAAATTGTTTTGAATGATAAAGTAACTTAACGAATATTAAATGAAATCGATAAATGAATTTAAATTGATTTGAATGTTAAATTAGGTTAATTCAAATGATTTTGGAATGAAACTGATATTCGAACTTGAATTGATATTTGAATTGTTTAAATGAAGATTGAAATTGAATTATAAGATTTTGAAATTATGAATTTGGAAGTTTTGAAACGTAAATTTTGGAAATTGGTTTAGAAAGATAAACGAAATGTTGATTTATAAACTCTGATTGAAATTGGAATTGATTTGGTTTTGAAATAAATAAACGACCAATCGATGAAATAATTACGAAAGTTATTAAAGAGACCGAAATCGGTTATGGATATACTCTCTATCTAAACCGAAACCACTTTAATAACTATACGCGGAGTGATGATCCAGAATGAAGTGGTTGGAATGATGTGCGTGATGACTGAAGAAAGAGAACGATAATGGATAGCCTTGACACTTGTGTCAAATTGGAAATGACTAAAACAGGAGCCGTGCCGGGCCAATGGAGGATTAGCTACCTCAAGTGGACACACTTCTTCGAACTACTCATTACTTGTTGTCGATTGGTGCACCCTTGATTTTGGGAGTGTTGTTTCACGGTGTTGCGGGCGCTGCGGCGTTGCTTTCTCACCAGTCCGGATCAGGCAAACGGTAGTATCACTACCTTGGGTATTGCCTCATGTGCCTTGTCATACTTGTATTCCCTTTATTCGCGACCACTACGAATTTGTTTTGTACCTTTAGTATATGGATTGCCCTCTGGTGACTTCCGGTTTTGGGGAAACTACGGTCTTGTATATGCTTTTGGGAATAAAAATGTGTTAAGGGTGGAATGGGCCATGACTTAACACTATTTTGATATCTTTATATTACTGATAGACATTATCTACTTATCGTACACTACTACATAGTAGATAGTTTAACGGATCCTTAAAGGATGGTTATTCCAAACATCCTTTGAGTTACTTGTATTTCAATTGCTATTTCACTTGAGTTGGATTTATAAATATAAGAATGTTAATCCTGACTCGAGTGTTTTGTGTTTTGCTTTACGCTCGGGTCAGACTGAGTGTACTAGTATTCGAGACTCACCTTTGAAGTTGGAGCTTTGCTTGAAGATTCAGCCATCTATTCTGCTTCCAGTATTCGATGATTCTAGTGATGTATTCTGATTTGTATCTGATGTATCGTATTACTCTTCTGTTGTAAACTCTTATGTATCTTATACATTTATATAGTAGCTTCATGAACTACTATTTCTTTTATTTCCGCTGCACTTATTACTTTGTGTCTGTGATCTGTGATTATTTATTTACTGTATAATGTTCAGTTTTGCCAAATTTAAATTAACAACGCGGTATTTTGAGCAATTCAACTCCGGCATGAGTGTCTACCTATACACTTATAATGGACGCGAATGGTCCAAAATATCGGGCCGTTACAGGTGGTATCAGAGCTTTGGTAGCTCTAGGCAAAACTTAACATATAGGGTAAATGTATTTACAGAATCACTCTCATTCGAGTTTCAATCTCTTCCTTTGACTCAATTCCTTTGAATTTTGGAACGTTCCCCTCGGTTCCGAAATTCATTCGTGTCCTTCACTATTCGTCTTCTTTCAATTCTGGAGCACCCCATAACTCCATTTTGAATGATATCTATAATAGATCGGCGGTCTCGCCAATCTTCGAATGATTCGTAAAGGAGTAAACTCATGTATAATAGGCATCGATTTACCGGAGATTTCTGTATCCTCGGTTTACGATGCTATCTATCTCTATTATACCTGAATTATAACCCTTGAGATCTGATGTTGATTTACCTCGGAATTCTACACCGATCTTATTCTTGAAGTCACGGTCGACCCGGTTAAGGTTGCCCGCGATTTATACAAACTTATCAATCTTCCTGCTTTGTTATTTAATCATCATGTCTTTATTTCGAACTTATCTTCGAATCAAAATTCTCTTTGGTTTCAGTCCATCAAAATTTGAAACCCTATCCTTATTTTGAAAATTCATTCTTATATCGTCGAGCAAAGAAATGTATTTGTAAATTTATATTTAAAATGTTTTAAAATATATTGTGTTGTTTGAGTTGTTGATGTTGATTTGGGTTTCCGATCGATTCGTCTGATCAACGCTATCGATAGGATTTCCAAAACACTTGAGCAGAGCAAACTGACACAATATCGTTTTCAAATTTGGTAAATAAAATAAAGTTTTGTATGATTATATTATAAAACTAAATTGTTAATAAATTTGTTGTCTGAAATAATAATATTTGATTACCATTTATTGTTTTGTAAACAATTGACTATTGCAATATAAATAAATGAAGTTATAAACTTGGCTATAATGCAATTTGAAATTTGAAATGTACTTAAATCAAGAATTTGAGAATTTAAATTTTTGGTGATTTCAACTTGGGTTTTAAGTTTTAAAGTGTATAGTATTTAAAATATTTTCAAATAGAAATCGTTTTCAAAGAATTTTAAAATATTGAAATCAGTGCTCTTCTCTTTGTCGCTGGAAAATAATTTCGGTGATGGCGGCCGCATCATCGACATTCATTTTCGAGTTTCGAAGTGGAGAAACCATTCTGTAGCTTTGCTACGGTTTTGTTTTGAGAAAAAAATATATTTTGATTTGAATTTCTTCAGTATATTTTGATTTACATATATATAAGTATCTTATTTTAAAATTTAATTTGATTTGATATAAATATATTATATAAGTTTTTTAAAGTTATTCGGAAATCTAATTCTTAAATGTTGTTAAAGGATGATTTTAATTATAAATAAAGCTAAATTTTGAATAAGTATTTAAACTTGAGATAATTGAATTTGAAAATTTTATTTGTATAATACTAAATTGCATTTCAATATAACTTACCTAAATTATTCATAAGTTAAAATGTAATTGGATAATATACAATATAAAATAATTTTATAAATAAAATTTGAGTGTTTATAATAAATGTTATACACTAAATTTTGATTATAAAGATGTCAATTGAGTTAGATAGGATAATAAATAAAACTTAGTTAATAATGAAATAAATTGTTTTGAAAGAATTAATAAATTTGTTTTGAAAAGAATTAATAAATTGAAATTTGATCAACTTATGAAAATACCTTGAATTTGAAAGCAATTAGTAAATATAAATTAATTTAAATCGAAACTTTTATGGTTTAAATTAATTTATATGGGTTAAATATATGTGGTTAGATATATTAAGTAGAATAAATTTAATAATAATTTGGAATAAAGAAAAATTTTAATTGTTGAAAATAAAATATGATTATAATAAAAGATTATTCAAATTTATGGTTTTAGAAATTGTAAATTGTGGATAATTGGATAGTAAGATAATGAATTTAGAAATAGTGAGATTGATTTTAGTGAAATCAAATGGATTAAATCAATTATTGAATATCAATTAATTTAAATTTGAATTTATATGGTTTAAATTAATTGTTATTTTGTATTTCAAAATCTGTTTTTCTTTCTGGTTGTTTCTATTCTCCTACCTCGTTCCTTTTCGAGGACGAAAAGTTTTGAGTGGGGGAGAGTGTAACGACCCGTAAATTTCAACTGTTTTAATAACGTAATTAGTTGAAATTTTGTGAAATTTTAAACGATAAAATTTTGAGATATAAATTTGATATTTGAAATGCGTCTAGTTAAACATAGCAACTGGTAAATTTTCGTCCGAAAATATGAAAGTTTATTTCGCACGTAAATTTACTTCAATTTAATCAGTTAAAAAGCGATGAAAATAAAATGTTTCCGAAACCTAAATATTTTTACATAGAAAAATTCTAAATCAACTTCTGGGTGAGACGTCATATTTTGTTTTTCCAAATTCTGACTGTTATTGCTCCGTCGATCTTATTTTCGGCAAAATAACAGCATTTGGTACCGATATCGACTTTTGATCGGATAATTGTACCACTGATATCTGCATACCGTATAGATCGTCTCGTCGTGCTGATTTCTACGATATATTCAACTTTCAATTTCGATGACCGGTGCACAGCTGAATCTGTGAAACGATTAAACCGTATCGGTATCAAATTTCTAGCTTTTGGCTTCCGTGGCCTTTCATTTGTCTACCAGTAACAACCACTTGATATTAATAATTCCAGAATCCAACTGTCATGACTTTTGTTATTCCATGACTTTTGCTATTTCGAATTATATATTGGTTCATTTTTCTCGGGTTCGTTTTCTATTCTTATTCCATTTAAAATATAATATAGTTCTGTTACTCTACCTGGGACCTTCTTCTTCAATTGGAATACCACCATTCACGTATCTTTGCTCGTCCATATTTCCCATCCTCCACTTGCAACCCCATGCTTCCACTCGTCTCAGCCTTTCCCTCATTCCCACTACCAAGCCAGACCGCCTTCATCCCCTTCCACCTACCATGCCGAAGAATCCCCAACACCCAAGCTCACCTAACCCACCTTCGTCCACACCCCGCCTAGGCCGAAGCCACTTTGCCTTGCCGTGACTTCTTTGTGTGCAGCTATGTATATATATGTGAGTACATATATAACAGTTTTGTTATAACCTATATATTTTATATAAGATGGTTGTATATATATTATTTATATGTACTTTGATTTCAAGATGCCTACAGATATTACATTATAGTATATACATATGCCTATATTGCAGTTATAGTGTTGATCGGCCTATGTAGTATATGCGTGTGCCGTATAAGTTTACAATATTATTCGATCTATATATATATATATATGTATAAGGTTGGATATATAATTATATGTAGTGTAAAATTATTTGCTGTTATATAAGTTTGTCTGTATATATATAAGTTTAAAGTTTACATATGTCGTATTTTTATATATGAGAGTATTGTTTACAAATCAAGATTGTTTATATATAGTATAAAGTATACAGTTTAGTTGATATGTTAAATTTATATATATGTGTTCATGCTAGTTGTATGTATGATTGTCTGTTGAGTGTTAAAGGTATAAAGTATAATAGTTTGCACATATATTATGTTGCTCACAGTAATATGGTATTGGTTTTATTATATATGTTATATATACATATATGCGCATGCATATAAAGCTTATATGTTTTAAATATGTATTTAGCATAGTGACTGGTTTTTGTAGTATATATATATATATATAATTTTGAAACGTATGTGCATTTTAACATGACTGCTTGTTATATGTTTGCATGTATATATAATAGGTATATAGTGTAGGCTATTGGCATATAAAGTATCTGGCAATTTCATTATGTTCTGGTTTCAGATGGATTTACAGTAGAGTATATTTATTTAAAGTGTTATGTTATAATAGGATATATATATATATATATTTAAAACTGGTATGTACATAAGATTTCGTTTGTTATCTATACCCTGTTAATCAATTTAGTAGGCTGTGTTGCTTTATAATGAATATTGGCTTTAAAATATATTTGTTATACTTATGCCCTATATATATATTTTATAGTTTAATTTATATGTCTCGGTTCCACAGTTTATATATTAGTATATATAGGTGTATATATATATATATTGGGTTTAAACATAAGATATGATATGGTTGTGTTATATATGAGTAATTATCTCAACCTATATTATGTATATATATATTTAAATTTTAAAAATGGGTTTGAACATAAAACATGATTTTATATGTGTACATAGATATATATATGTTCAATTATACCCAATTATCATCATCGATCCAATTCTGATTTGATTTTGTCAATTCCAATTTATCAGCTTCGTTCATCGGTTCGTGCCATCTAGCTTTGCTTTGGAATTCGTGCTTGGATTCGTAACCCAATTCAGTATCAACTCTCTCTAGCCTCGAAAGGTTAGCACTCACTCACGATTAACGTTCTTTTATTTATTAAATCTGATTTCAATTGAAACGACAATTGAAATATACTGCTGTTAGTTAATTACACTGTTATATATGCTATTACCTGTATCAGTTCACCTATGACATCTGACACCATTATCTGTTAATTATTTATGCGATGATAATACAGTTTGGCTGATAATTGATTGATTGTTGATGTTTATATTGGACGTTAAATTGTTAATGTTAAAATGATAAATGGTATGCAAATTTAAATGGATATAGAATAGTTAAATGTTAAATTTGATTAAATGACAATTATGACCCCTTTAACTGTTAACTTTATTGACACGTAGGATTTGTTTAATTACACTTTGAACCACTGAATGTATGTTGTTAAATTGATGATGTATGAAATTGTAAATAGATGACAAGTGAAAAACCGTAATGTAATAATCTTTAATCTACATGAATGATAGTGTAGATTCTAGAAATAATTATATTAATTCGTACAAATGACAATACGAATTAATACGGTTATTTCGGGATTATTTGAATTGATTATTGGATTGTTATTGATTGTTGTTATTGCTTGTTTATTTACTTTGACACCATCCCTGTTATCACACTGCAAGTTCCCTTTGCTATGTTTTGATTTTTTTGAATTGAATTAGAATCGGGTTGAAATGATAAATACCCAAATTGAACTTTGACCTAGGATAGGAAATTAAATAAAACCCGATTGGTCAATAATTTTATTTAAAAATAAACGAAGATTTTATTTGAATAAATAATATGGTTTTGAAATGAAGTTGAAATTTGAATTTTAAAATGTAATATTTAATAATCTGAAACAAAATATTAATGATTTAATTGATGAAAGAATATTGTTTAATTTGAGAAATGATTTGATAATTAAGTTTGAAATTATAATTAAGTTTGAAATTATTAAGTTTGAAATTATAATTAAGTTTGCAATTATTAAACTTTGAAATTATTGAATAATTAAGTTTTGAATTATTTAATACTTAAATAATATTAAATTATTTAATGATTAAATTGAATTGAAATTCTTTAATAAGAAAATTGAACCTTTGAATAAGTGAATTTTACTTCGTAAATAATTGAAATTGAGTTTTCTTTATTAATTAAGTTTTGGAAAATTATTTAAGTAAGTAAAAAAGTGAAATTGAATTTCTTTAACAAGAAATAAAAATGCGATTTATTGAAATTAATGTAAGACTTGAAATTTGACGAATTTAATTTAATTCAAAATTGTAAGTTTTGATTTAATGAAGTTGAACTTAAAAAGGTAATGTAATGGATTTGAAATTAAATTGAAATTGTTTTGAATGATAAAGTAACTTAACGAATATTAAATGAAATCGATAAATGAATTTAAATTGATTTGAATGTTAAATTAGGTTAATTCAAATGATTTTGGAATGAAACTGATATTCGAACTTGAATTGATATTTGAATTGTTTAAATGAAGATTGAAATTGAATTATAAGATTTTGAAATTATGAATTTGGAAGTTTTGAAACGTAAATTTTGGAAATTGGTTTAGAAAGACCACTTTAATAACTATACGCGGAGTGATGATCCAGAATGAAGTGGTTGGAATGATGTGCGTGATGACTGAAGAAAGAGAACGATAATGGATAGCCTTGACACTTGTGTCAAATTGGAAATGACTAAAACAGGAGCCGTGCCGGGCCAATGGAGGATTAGCTACCTCAAGTGGACACACTTCTTCGAACTACTCATTACTTGTTGTCGATTGGTGCACCCTTGATTTTGGGAGTGTTGTTTCACGGTGTTGCGGGCGCTGCGGTGTTGCGTTCTCACCAGTCCGGATCAGGCAAACGGTAGTATCACTACCTTGGGTATTGCCTCATGTGCCTTGTCATACTTGTATTCCCTTTATTCGCGACCACTACGAATTTGTTTTGTACCTTTAGTATATGGATTGCCCTCTGGTGACTTCCGGTTTTGGGGAAACTACGGTCTTGTATATGCTTTTGGGAATAAAAATGTTTTAAGGGTGGAATGGGCCATGACTTAACACTATTTTGATATCTTTATATTACTGATAGACATTATCTACTTATCGTACACTACTACATAGTAGATAGTTTAACGGATCCTTAAAGGATGGTTATTCCAAACATCCTTTGAGTTACTTGTATTTCAATTGCTATTTCACTTGAGTTGGATTTATAAATATAAGAATGTTAATCCTGACTCGAGTGTTTTGTGTTTTGCTTTACGCTCGGGTCAGACTGAGTGTACCAGTATTCGAGACTCACCTTTGAAGTTGGAGCTTTGCTTGAAGATCCAGCCATCTATTCTGCTTCCAGTATTCGATGATTCCAGTGATGTATTCTGATTTGTATCTGATGTATCGTATTACTCTTCTGTTGTAAACTCTTATGTATCTTATACATTTATATAGTAGCTTCATGAACTACTATTTCTTTTATTTCCGCTGCACTTATTACTTTGTGTCTGTGATCTATGATTATTTATTTACTGTATATGTTCAGTTTTGCCAAATTTAAATTAACAACGCGGTATTTTGAGCAATTCAACTCTGGCATGAGTGTCTACCTATACACTTATAATGGACGTGAATGGTCCAAAATATCGGTCCTTTACATCTTTGGTCATCGTGATGCTCGATCGATTCCCAATATTATAAATCCAGGGTTGTAGTTCATTAGTGGCCATCCGTGTCTGATTCTGCAGAGCTAATAAGCTTCAGCTATATGATCTAGTCTTCTCTTAATAACCCTTAGTGAGAATTCAATTTATGTTGATTTCAAGAAGTCGAACTTTTTCAGATGTACACATGCACGTTCGGGTACATGTTCTTGCCATTGGCTCTTGGATGCGTTTTATATGCTCATAAGTCGTCGCCAACTCCATCCAGTTTAATTGTAATTCAATCTCGATTCCTTGTTTGTATTTTCTGTGAAATAAGGGTTGCAATCAGCCACTTGAGGAGTTTTCCAAACCTCTCTTCAGTACAGACTCTATGAATTTGTTCACAGCTTCAACCTGTCCATTTGCAGTTATAATGGACCATGGAAGGTCATAAGGACAGATGACGTTACGGATAAAAAAGTTGATTATTTTCTTCATCTTGGTCGTGGTTAAGAGTTCTTCATCTGCCCATTTGGTGACGTAATCAACTGCTATGATGGTGTATTTCGTACCACCTTTAGGATCGACAAGAAGATGATTTCAGTGCCCCCAAGTGGCAAACGGCTATGAACTAGCCATTTGAATAATTTCCATCGGCGGGGTTCCCAGATTTTTTGCAAACATCTTGCACTCGTCACATTGTCTAGCATGATCAACCGCTTCTGGGTTGATAGTTGGCCAGTAATACCTGTAGCAGAGTATCTTCTTTATCATGGTTTTCCCCCTGAAGTTATTACCGCATTCTTCTTCATAGAATTTGCTCAAGATATCATCATGGGCGATATGCCGAAGCATGGGGATGGATAGACTCCTTTTGACACACGACTTATTCTTAGATGATTTGGCGTGAAGCTTTGAGGAGGATATATCGTTTTCCATTCCTCCGTTCAGTAAGAATTCCTCATTGTAGATAGTCTTTGATAGGAGTCAACCATGACACCTTTTCATTTTGTTTGCTGAGTACGTGTGTAATGATGTAATACGTGAAGTCGTTTAGCAGCTCTTGGACTTGGCCGAGATAAGGAGTAAGACAATGCCCCCTAGCAAGATCAACTTCCTTAAATTTGTATACTACCAATCAAGAATCACAAAAGATATGTAAAGTTTTCACTTCAAATCCTCTAGCAAGTTTGAGGCTGGTAGTCAAGGCTTCATACTAAGCATCGTTGTTTGTTACAGGTAAATCGAGTTTTAGGACGTAGCAGATTGATCGTTCCTCAGGAGTCATTATCATGACTCCTATGTCATAACACTGATCATTGGATGCTCCATCCGCGTACATTTTCCATCTCATGGTTGGTTCTCTGCTACTCTTCGAGTAGTCATCTGAGGTAGTGAATTTGGGTGTGAGGTCTGCTAATTTCCGTCCTTGGATAGCCCTTCGTGGGAAATAAGTGATATCGAATTAGCTTAGTTCGATATTCTATTTAAGTAGTCTTTTAGACGTCTCAGGTCATTGTATGCCCTGTCGCAACGGCTGGTAGGCATAGATGTTGATGGGGTGAGCCTAAAAGTAAGAGTGGAGCTTTCATGATGAAATCAATAGGATTGTGCTAGCTTTTGTAGCTTCGGGTTGATATCCAATGCATGGCTCGCGATAGTTAATGAAATCACATATGCATGTCAGAATGGATCCAAGGGAACATATCATCATTTATTCAGAAAAATCCAACTAATTCTTTTATCATCACTGCACTGAGCTGTGATCTGATATTCAGCACCCGGAAAGGGTCGCCATGGCTGGCTGTAATGTCGACCGTCAGCTTAGCAGGTGCCATCCCAGATTCTTTGAGTAAAGATGTAACTATTTTGCATAACATTCAATGTGAAATATGGTTGGGACGGTCAATGTTGATGGTTATTCTGGTCGAATCCTAGAGTCTTGTCATGAGTTGTTAAGTCAAATAATGAAGGGCTCTGAATGCTCTAATTAATTATCTGCAAATGGCCAAAGATCAGGCTTAAAAGCACGTTGAAGGAAATGTCGAGTAGGGGCCAGCCTCGAGTTGCGTGCAACTGCATAGCTGGATCTTGCTATGAGTTTGAATTTGCTTGTATATTCGAGTAACGCATTTTCTATTCAATGCATTCATGATCCTTCACTCGCCCTACGGGTCGGAGTGACAGTCAGTTGCCCACAAGCTTTGGCATCGATTTAATGATTCCATCTCTAGGCATCCTTTCGGTCGTTGCCTTGAGTAGCTGTAAGCACTATATATAAGTTTTAATACTGAGCTATCGTAGCCAGTTTTTGGATGACCATGCATCTTCTCCCAGTCTCGGGTTGATAAATGTACTGCATGGACGGTTGAGTTTCGTCCTAGCTATGTTTATGTTTTCACCTAAACTCCAAAGACATAGGGGTGATTGGTGAATAGTCGGTTCACATTCATCTTGCTTCTCGCTCGTGCCCCCAGGTCTAGGGCATATACCGATAAGTAGGAAGGCCAGCCACGCCCACTTTAGCTTTACTCTCTTTCCCGTTGAATTATGGGATCATGTCAGTCGATGGGAGACTAGGTCTCACCTATCTTGGATTTTATCGTGGTTTTTCATTCCAAGAGGAATACTTCGATGCCACGTAAGTTTTAGGGCGTAATTTGGACAGTGGATGGTCATCCACATCCACTTTGGTTCATTCTCTGTAATCAGATCTCGGGGTAAAGTTGGCTACAAATGCAGTCGGGTTATGCTCATCCAGTTTCATACTCCTCCTGACGAATCGAACGAGGGTGCTGGAGAATTTTTGACCAAGTATCCGTGGTTTACCCTCCTTTCCATACTCTGGGGGTCATAGTTTTTCAAAAAACAAACATCCGAGTCACATTCGTATGTGCTTGGTGCGGATTGGCATTGACCCTTGGTCTGAGGTATGATATAGTAGGTTGCTCGTAGCTTTGGATGTCGTTTCGATTGGTTCTGTATTGAGGCCTCCCTGCAGTCGCTGCCTCAAGTTATAAAGAACGCCATGCTAGGGCTATAGTAAGCTGTCGTATTCGGCTTTTTAGTGTTTTGTATCCCTGCCCCCAGCATTGATTTAGCCAGGTCACTAGTTGGATGGTCGAACTCCACCCTTAGCGGGTTAAAAATCCTCCTGTCGATTCCAGGCTGAAGTTTACGGAATAAAAAATGGTCGGGATCCACTCGTCTATTTATCGATGTTTATACACCACTCTGCATTCTGGTAACATAGTGTTATTCTCCCTCCGGTTGACTCGCGCCCAATTTGTGTTCATGCTTCAGTCCACGCTCCGGGGACTTAGAGATTCGTCGAACGGTTTATGCTTTAGTCCACAGTTCTTGACGCAGAGATTTTTGTCAACTCGTTTATACTCTAGTTCGCACTCTGGGAACTTAGAGTAATCTGGTACGCTTCTGGTATTTAGGGATTTTTCTGAAGTCGTCTATAATCTAGTCCATGCTCTGGGGACTGAGAGTATTGTAGTCCGCACTCTGGGGACGTAGAGGTTTTTGAGTCATTTATACTCTAGTCCGCATTCAGGGACTTAGAGTACTTTAGTCCACATTCTGTCTCCCGTTCCAGAGGGTGAGACCCCCCGGATGGCTAAGAGTTTGCCTAAACCTGGTAGATAATCCTTCTCTTTAAGATTCTCTTTAAGATTTCGAAATCGTTATTCTTTATGCAGGACTATTGCATTCTAATGCTCGTTTTCCATGATTTTGTGCAGGCCGTTCTGACCCCGAGCCCACTCCGAGGAGCAATGTCGCCAAGGAAGTGAGGGAGAAAACAAGTGAAGCCACTCACGCAGGGGAGGCTTCTGGTCCAGATGCTTAGGTGATCGGAGCGCTTGATGAAGACAAGTCTGAAACCTCCTCTCCTACCGACGGGGGTTATGAAGTAGAAATTACAGGCGCCTCTGAGCACACATCCGAATTGAGCATGGAGGAGTGGCTTGAGAAAGAGAAGGAAGAGATGGTCAAGGTCATAGTAGAGCCCCGAGTTATGGACTTGGACGATCCTTTGAACAAGCCGTTGAAGGTCATCCTTCCTGGCGGGTCCAAGCCCATGGAAGGCCCCCGTACTCCTTCAGTTGCTACCCACTCTATCAAAGAAGAGTACAAAGGGTAAATGCTCTGGAGAGGAGCCGTCTGGAAAGAAGTTGAAGAAGCACAAGAAGTGATTACTATCCTCGTTCAACGAGAGTTAGTTTAAGTCATGTAATTATTTTCATCTATTTCCTTAGTCCTTGTAAATAGAACGTCGACTCCGAACTTTGGAGGGGTTTTAATAGAAACTCATTTTTGAATAAGGTTTCGTTCCTTTTTCTGTCTTACAAAAGACTCTTATTGTTCAGTTTTCTTTGTGATTGTGATTTTAATCCAAGCAGTCGTGAGTAACATAGACTTCTCAGTCCATCTTCATATAACTCGGAAACTCTTCGGGAGTCGTTGAACTTCCATTTTGTGCTTCGAGCACTTAGAATACTTTTTAGCCTGTATGTCAGGGATTTGACAAATTCAAGTCATTTGTGTCATAGTTCATATTCAGGGAACTTGGAGATCCGATTCGCTTATATTCGAGTCTGCACTCTGGGGAGTTAGAGTACTCTAGTCCGCACTCTGGGGACTTGGAGGTTTAAGTCATTTATACTCTAGTCCGCGCTCTGGGGATTTGGAGTACTCCAGTCCGCACTCTGGGGACTTGGAGGTTTTAGGCATTTATACTCTAGTCTACGCTCTGGGGACTTAGAGTACTCCAGTACGCACTCTGGGGACTTGGAGGTTTTAGTCGTTTATACTCTAGTCCGCGCTCTAGGGACTTAGAGTACTCCAGTCCGCACTCTAGGGACTTGGAGGTTTAAGTCGTTTATACTATAGTCCGCGCTCTGGGGACTTAGAGTACTCCAGTCCGCACTCTGGGGACTTGGAGGTTTAAGTCGTTTATACTATAGTCCGCGCTCTGGGGACTTAGAGTACTCCAGTCCGCACTCTGGGGACTTGGAGGTTTTAGTCATTTATACTCTAGTTCACGCTCTGGGGACTTAGAGTACTCCAGTCCGCACTCTGGGGACATTGAGGTTTAAGTCGTTTATACTCTAGTCCGTGCTCTGGGGACTTAAAGTACTCCAGTCCGCACTCTGGGGACTTGGAGGTTTTAGTCATTTATACTCTAGTCCGCGCTCTGGGGACTTAGAGTACTCCAGTCCGCACTCTAGGGACATGGAGGTTTAAGTCGTTTATACTCTAGTCCGCGCTCTGGGGACTTAGAGTACTCCAGTCCGCACTCTAGGGACTTGGAGGTTTTAGTCGTTTATACTCTAGTCCGCGCTCTGGGGACTTAGAGTACTCCAGTCCGCACTCTGGGGACATGGAGGTTTTAGTCATTTATACTCTAGTTCGCGCTCTGGGGACTTAGAGTACTCCAGTCCGCACTCTGGGGACATGGAGGTTTAAGTTAAGAGCAGTCGTATTTCCACTCTTTTATTTGTATTCATCTACTGTATCGAGGCTAATGTCGTCGAATGAACAATCGAACCACGTTTGCTCACGGAATGGGATTCTGCCCCCCAGGATGAGGGACGGAATTTGAAAAATGGACGATCGATTCTCGTCCGCTTGGTGATTATAGCTCTTCCAATCAAGTCAAGGAAGGAGGTATATGACAGATTATAGCTCTTCCAATCAAGTCAAGGAAGGAGGTATATGGCAGATGGTTGAATCACATCCATGTTGGGTTAGATAGCCAAATCTCTTATAATTTGCTCCGTATCTCCTTCAAGAAAATAAGGATAATAGATTGTTGAGTAGACAAAGTAAGTTGCATATGTTCCAAGGTGCAGTCGTGTCCATATATTGACAGCGATGGTTAGCGAGTACGCAGTCTACCGTAGCTACTTCAAGTTGGGCTTTCGAACAACCTTTCGTGTTTAGGGTAGGATTTGATGTGTAGATGATCAAATCACGTCCACTTTAGACGGATCCCGGCGTCACTGAGCTTCATGAGGGGTATTTTGTCGATCTTTGTTCTATGACTCGATTGGAGTGGATGATCGGGCCATATTCATTCCAAGCAATTTAGGTCTCCAAGTCAAATGTGGAGGTTGATGGATGGATGGTCGGTTGTTCGAATCGATCATAAGTTGAGCATACGAACTCGGGTCGTCTTGAAACTTGGAACATTGGCTTCCCTAGATTTGATTGTTATGTCTTGTTAATCGTGGCTCGATCCAGACTCGAACAAAATCCATCGATATCCATAGTGAGCCTTTGTGTAACCGATCTCCAAGACGAACTGTCACTGGTTTCTAATCAAGTTCTTGGTGTCACAGCCTTGCCAAAAGGCGGGATAACATTTGCCCCCCAAAGGACGTCTTGTGTAAACATGACGTTCTTTGAAAAACCGCAGTCTTTCATGCTGAATATTTCCATTCAGTTGATTGCTTGACAGTCGTCTTTTAATCGTTTCGTTGCAATCTTCTTTTAGACAAATGTTCTACTAGCGTGCTTTGCTTTGGTTCTGCCCCCAGTTTTGGGGATGAGTATGGAGTTGATGTATGTTTATACTCCGTCTCGCACTCTGGGAGTACGGAGTTGAGTAGATGTTTATACTCCGTCTCGCACTCTGGAAATACGGAGTTGATTAATGTTTATACTCCGTCTCGCACTCTGGGAGTACAGAGTTAAGCGAATGTTTATACTCCGTCTCGCACTCTGGGAGTACGGAGTTGATTAATGTTTATACTCTGTCTCGCACTCTGGGAGTACGGAGTTAAGAAGATGTTTATACTCCGTCTCGCACTCTAGGAGTACGGAGTTGATTAATGTTTATACTCCGTCTCGCACTCTGGGAGTACGGAGTTGATCAATGTTTATACTCCGTCTCGCACTCTAGGAGTACAGAGTTAAGTAGATGTTTATACTCCGTCTCGCACTCTGGGAGTACGGAGTTGTGCGAAGAATCGTCGTGTATCAACCCATATTTAACCTTGATGTGATGGCTTGCCCCCGAGCTCGAGTTTCACTTAGCGAGTGGCTGGCCGTATCGCAGTCGCTCTCTACTTGAATAAATTCCACTTGCAGGATGGAATTCAGCTCTCTGTGCATCGTGATGTTGTACATTGTATTTAATCCATAGCCCCAAATCAAAGGCATATGGTTGATGATGAGCAATAGAATTATTCTCGTCCAGATGTAACTCCACACGTCCGATCATGGTCTGCGTAGATTGGTTGGCAACCAAATCTGAGTACCTGGACACCTGCATCATTTTGAAGTAGTTTAGTTCAAGCTAGTCGTAGTTCATAGAACAATTGAAATAGAGATGGAAATGGAAATAATTCAAAGAAGATTATGGTAAATCTCATTGATATGTGAAGCAGCATCGTGTGCTCGCTATTTGACTCCGCCACTGGCTCCTTTCAAAGGGATGTTGGCCGTCAACCGTCCAATTGATAATCATAGCCCTTTATTAATAGGCATCAGATATTCGCTGCCCGCCATTCTGCAGGACTTGTACATACTATTGAAGCTTTCCTTTCCAGGTCATCTTTTCGATCATACCTTGGAGATGTTTGTAATTGCCCGTGTTAGGATCAGTGAGCATTTGGGAATATACAACATTCCCATGATTTTCTTTAGACTTTGGTGTACTCTCTCGAGGTTGGTTTCCAGTACCACTCCGAGTCGTGAGTCTTCAAGTAGAGGTTGTCAATTGAACTTTTCAAAGAGCATATGAGCTGAATTTTGAAGTCTTGTTTCGGCTACTGGGATCTACATCCTTAGCCAACGGGCCTTCATTGTTATTTTTCTTAGTATGCTCCACTCCACCTCACTTTAGTTCTGATTCATTTTGTAAAAGAAACGATCCATAGTCGTAGGAGGCTCTTTAGCTAACTAGCTTCCAAAATATATCTGGAGGTCGACTTTCCTCAAACGTGATCATTATGATACCCTTGTTAGTATTTGGAATAAATTTCTTAGAGCCAAACATTCGTTTGCTTGGAGTCACTAAATTCGAAGTGCTGGGTCAGCGAAGAATGGTGCTTGGAGTCACCTTGGCGTTTGCTAGAGTCACATCCTCTATGTTCTCCAACCTTTGGGAGTACCGTTTGAATAGCGGTTGCTTGTCCGTTCCCTTGATGTCGTTCATAAGCTGCCGCTAGATCCTCTATGCCCTGGCCGATCATGGGATGTCAAGGAAGTGGAAAGAATGTTCCTTTATTAACTTGAGTTTTGATTTCACTATCCGGAGGCACTGCGCTGCGGCTAGGGTTTGAAAATTTAAGTCGTACCCGAAAATATTTTTTTTTTTAGAAAATAGGGGTCGTATAAGTGACCGGTGTAACTTAATTCCAGAGGTGTTCGGCATTCGTTCTCGTTCGGCGCAACTGAGTCGTTCGGCATACAATACCGTTCGGCATTACAGAGGTGCTCGGCATTCTTTCTTGTCCGGCACAACCGAGTCGTTCGACATAAAATACCGTTCAGCATTACAGAGGTGCTCGGCATAGAGGTATGGATCGACCTGGAAGAGTGTTCGGCCAAGAGGTATGGTCGGCCTGGAAGGGCGTTCGGCCTAGTGTTATGGTCGGCCTGGAAGGGCGTTCGGCCTAGAGTTATGGTCGGCCTAGAGGTATGTTCGGCCAAAGCTGTTCGGCCAAGGCTGTTCGGTGGAATGGATCGGCGTGGAGTGGTTCGGCCAAAGCTGTTCGGCCAAGGCTGTTCGGCCAAAGTGGATCGGCCTGGAGTGGTTCGGCCAAAGCTGTTCGGCCAAGGCTGTTTGGCACGGTAGATCGGCCTGGAGTGGTTTGGCCAAAGCTGTTCGGCCAAAGTGGATCGGTCTGGAGTGGTTCGGCCAAAGCTGTTCGGCCAAAGTGGATCGGTCTGGAGTGGTTCGGCCAAAGCTGTTCGGCCAAGGTTGTTCGGCATAGGAATGCTGCTCGGCATGGGAGCTCTGCTCGGCCTGGATGCTACTCGGCATGGGGAATTCTCTGGAGCGATGGGCATACACCTTTTCTGGAGCGGTCGGCATACTCCTTTTCTGGGGCGATCGGCTAAGTTGGCTTCAGAGGGGGGTCAGCCTCTATTCAACATGACTGCAAACTTCAACGCCTAGTCCCCATATCTTACATAGACTTGGTTTCTATGAATACGACTATCAGCTTCCTTTAGATTTCTTTCAAATCTGAGTAGAATAGGAAGTTTCCTAGTAAACAACTGGATCTATCTCGCGAATATAGAAATCCACTAGTAGATGACGAGATCCAATCAAGCTGAGAATTCAATTCTCGGTGAAAGCACCAAAGTGTTAGCACCAAAATTGGTCACTAACCTCGTAGAGAAAGATTGTGTAGAGATATAAGTGATGAAGATAAATTAAACAAGGAAGAGAATGCTAATTTAAATGCAGAAAGTAAGAACACCAAATTTATAGTGGTTCAGCGTAATTGCCTACGTCCACTTTGAGGTTAAACTTTATTGATCTTCTTAATAGTTGATTACAAATACAATTCGTGAATCAAATGCATGAATGAAGTTGTTAAGTAGAGAAGATGAGTCTCAAAAATGGCAGAGTCTCCCCAGTGTTCTCCAAAAAGGATCCATTTCATTGTGCCCATGCCCTTCTATTTATAGAGGAAGATGGGTTGGACTTCCTTCATGGGCTTAGGAGCAAGGTGCCTCTGCCCATAGTGGGTGAATCTGCGCACCAGGCCAGGCAGGCCGAATGCTCTTGCTTTATTGTGGGCCTGACAACTTGCTACCACCTCCAGTCTCTCCTTGATCAGAATCTTGTCTAGTGCTAATGATAATTTCTTCAACCGTCGTTTTGTAACCGGGCCAAGATGCCGGTTAACACTATCAAAGACTTCAAGTTCATGCTAATACAGATGCTCATATTGCTGCATACATGAAGGTTGAAAATTTAATGAATCAAAATCAACATCTTAAGACAGTAGTTGAGAGACAATCAACTCAAAGTCAAATTGATTATCGAATTCGTTTAGATTCAACCCTTGCATGCATTTGGTATCTTTTACATCAAGATTTGTCTTTTCGTAGTCACGATGAATCTGAAGAATCAATGAATAAGGGAAATTTTCATGGACTTCTACAATGGCTAACTAATGAAAAGCCCGTGGTTAATGCGGTTGTTTTAAAAAATGCACCACAAAATCTTAAAATGACATCACCAGATATTCAAAAGGATATCGTGCATTGTATTGCAGTGGAAGTTGTAGATGTTATATTAAAACAACTTTCCAAAGGACTATTTGCATTATTAGTTGATGAAGCTCGTGATTCTTCAATTAAAGAGCAAATGGCAATTGTTTTGAGATTTGTGGATGAAACTGGAAGTGTTGTTGAAAGATTTGTAGGCATGGTACATGTTCCCAATACAACATCAATTTCTCTTAAAACGTCACTTGAAGATTTTTTTCAACAAACATAAATTGAGCAAGACAAAGCTACGTGGTCAAGGTTATGATGGGGCAAGTAATATGCAAGGTATGTTCAATCGTCTCAAAACACTGATTTTGAATGAGAATAAGTCAGCTTTCTATGTTCACTGTTTTGCGCATCAACTTCAATTAACACTTGTTCGTGTCGCCAAAGATATAGATCACATTTACGAGTTCTTTTACTTACTTGATAATTTGGTAAACCTTGATGGAGCATCATGCAAGCGTCGGGACATTCTTAGAGAGAAAGAAGCAAACAGAATATTTAGTCAACTAGAAAGTGGTGAATTATCTAGTGGTCGGGGGTTAAATCAAGAGCGGAGTTTGAAACGACCGGGAGATACACGTTGGGGTTCAAATTATGGTACATTACTTAATTTGATTGTTATGTATCCTTCAGTTATTGATGTCCTTATGGATCCTGTAGAAGATATGTCGGGTGATAAAAAGGAGAACCTTTGCATTTGATAAAAGTCTTACAATCTTATGATTTCATATTTATTTTGCATTTGATGAAGAATGTACTTGCAACTACTAATGATATTTCCAAAGCACTACAACGAGAAGATCAAGATATTGTGGATGCTTTGATGTTGGTAAAAATATCAAAAGAACGTTTGCATAAGATTAGAGATGACGAATGGGATACACTTTTTAGTGAGGTTGGATCTTTTTGCATGAAATATAATATTCTCATTTCTAATATAGATGATAATTATCTTCTTTTGGATAGATCATGAAGAGGCCCAATGATTAAAAATTTACATCATTATTGAGTTGATTTGATCTACCTTTGTTTAGATAAGCAAATCATTGAACTGAATAATTGATTTGATGAGGTGATTTCCAAACTTCTTCTTTGTATGTCAACACTTAGTCCGGTTGATTCATTTGCTACTTTTGATAAAGTAAAGTTGGTTCGTTTATCGGAGTTTTATCTAGATGATTTTTCTGAAGCAGAATGTATGGATCTTTCTAATCTGTTAGAGATTTATGAGATTGACATGAAATCCAATGATAGATTTAAAGATGTAAAATGCATTAGTGATTTGGCTAAGATGATGGTGTTAATGGGAAAAAATATCGTATACGATTTGGTGTACAAGCTAATAAATTTGTCACTTATCCTACCAGTTTCTACTACAACTGTGGAGAGGGCATTTTCTGCTATGAATATAGTGAAAAACGATCTATGCAATCAGATAGGAGATGAATGGTTAAATGATACTTGCGTTGCATACATCGAGAAAGATATATTTAATCAAGTTAGTAATGATGTAGTTACCAATCGCTTTCAAAACATGAGAACTCAACGTGGACAGCTTTAAATTATTAGAATCTACTATATGGTTGTTTAGTTTGAAAAGATCAATAGTTGATCGTTTTTGTAATATAATGTTATTATATAAAATATTATTTATGGCTATTAATTGATTTGTTATGCTTTGTTTTATAATCGTTCAAATAATTGCCAATTTTTTTTTTGGGCTATTGCCCAAGAATCCCCAGTATTTTTTCATATCATGACCTCACCAACCACAATTTCTGGCTACGCCACTGGTTATGGTTGTTATGTACTAACAAGTATTTGGATGCAAGAAAAGAGCAAAAAACAGAAATACTGGCTTGATCCCCTTAAAAAGGGTACATAGGTAGTATTTTCCTATGCAATAGCTTTCGAGCCTTAGCCGGAGTGTATAGGGTTAGGCACGGTCCGAACATAATAGACACCTTTTCCTTTTATATATATTTGTAAATTTGCAGGTGCAAGCAAAGAAGGGAGCAAAAGGTCTGGAATGAGTCATATTCACAGGATGGCTCGACATACCCCTTGCATCATGGTTATATAGTTATTGCTTAATAATTAATGTATTGAAATGTGTAAATTATGTGACGTATGAGATTTGAGTAATATTTAATTCTTGAAATATATATGTATGTATGTACATGTATACATAGATGTATAAATTCCGCTACGAGGTTTCTCTTTTTGTTCATTGTTTTAGACTTTTTAATTCTGTATACCCATAATCCACTGTCTTTAACATTTGAAATTAGTTGTAAGCATATTTTGTTAGTGTTTATAATTATTTTTAAATGTTTATAATAGTGGGTAGTTTAAAGGTGTTACTGTTTTTTATAGGTTTTTTTTCATATTTCCGTCGTTTGTTTTTGCAAAACTGTGTAACTATTCCTTCACTCGGTTTTGCGTAATTAGCCGAAGTAGGCATTCACATTATTTTCTCCAAATTATTTTAAATACATACTTAAGTGGGGTTATGAATAGTTTAGGTGTGTGTAGACAGTAACTCCCTTAAAAAACTTGAAGTGACAAACTACTCAAAAGAGGATTCGTCGTCTTTATTTTAGAAGGTTAGTATCACCATAATTTGTTAGTCAATTTAAGGTTAAAGCTCTAGCTAGAGAAAATCGGTTAATTGATAAATGTTATCAAATTGTACCTAGAAAATTAAAATTAGCCTATGCAATTAATAAGGATATTAAAAGAGATTTTGATCTTAGACCAAACTCTATATATCTAAGTGATATAGTGATGATGAAAAGAATAAGTGTACAAACTTTCGTTAGTACGTGGGCTTATATTAGATTAGAAATACGATTTCTCCAAAACGATCTATAAGCGTTGATATTGACCCAATATTATACTTCAGCGGAGTCCATATAAACTTTGATATTTTAATTCTTTAAATTTTGACTATAGTCAATGACCATTAGCTCTAATGGTATGATGCTTTAGACCGAGGTCATGGGTTCGAACCTCCAAGTATCAAAATAAGTGCTTTGAGTTAGGTAACACACTTATCATAAAAAAAAATTGATTATGGATTGAGTTCACATCGGAGATCAATACAACCTTATTGTCCATAATTTCCAAGTTCGACCAAGGATGAAATTAATTTATAAATTTTATAAATTAATATTAAATTAATACAAACTTTGTATTAATATTTTTTGATAAGAAGATTGATATTTTATGCAAGTAAAGCACTCATGAATGTATTGATATAAATGGCTTATTTTAACTATTTATTTTAGGCTCAAAATTGAACAGAATGGTGTATAAAAGTTACATGACAGTTCGATCGATTTTGGAATCATAAATTAGTTAATTAAATAATGATTCAAGAGGAGTCAAAGGGCTGTTTGACCATGCTTGGTCAAACTCTAGCCATTTTAGGGCACTTATTAAGGCTTTACTTAGTCTCCAAATCTAGAGTAAATGTGAGAGAAAGGTGCTAGCTAATGGCTATAAAAAGCCAAGCCACCACACAAATTATTACATCCAAATTTGAGCTATCTCTTCTATCTTCTCGCCGAGCCCACGGCGTTGCTTATAATTTGATGTTGCAATCAAAGAGATGAGGATGCTGTGGTGCTCCAAGAGGAAAGATTGTTCAATCAATGTATTGATTCTCGACTAGGTCAATTCGAAATAAAGCTAAAATTTCTATTTTTATTTAAAATTCATATCATGCTCACCTATGTCACCATGCATATATTCATAATTATTATATTCAACCAATTTTTTTTATATATATAAACCTTTTAAACATATATAAAGAGTTTAGTATATAAATATATGAAATAAACACATATGTTTATTGGTTAAAGTTATTCTTCGCAAGAATTAAATAATATTTGGAAATGAAAAGAAACATTTTTTATAAAACTGATAGCTTTTATATATTAAATAAAATTCATTTTATTTTATTTTTAAAAAAATTTCATTTTGGTTTATATGAATAAAAAAACGTTTTTAAATTTTTTACTTAGTAAAAAGAATATACATACATACATACATACATACATACATATATATGTATGTATATTGATTTTTTCAAACTAAATTAATTTTAGTCAAAATTAATTATTAAAAAATTTATGCTTGCGGTTGAAGCTTATTAAATAAAAAAATAAAAGTTATTTCCTTTAAATAAGTCAAAACGTTCTGAATTTTAATTTTAAATAAATTGTACATTTATATATATCCGAAAATAATAAACCGATTAAATATAAATACATATATACTTATATATATAATAACCTTATATATAAAAAAAGGCAATTTTATAATAATTATATATATGTGTGTGTGTGTGTTATACTTATATGCATTTTTATGTATTACTTAATATAAACATTTTTAATATCGAATTATAATAAAAAAATTATTTCGTTTCATGTGAAACTAAGATATATATTATTAAATATTATATATATATATATATCACATTTAGTCATCTTACCGATCGTGGAACAAAGTAGTCAATTTTCCCCTCGAACCCTAGTGTATGTTATATATGTATATATTACAATGTTCGTATTGTAAATATGGATATCATAACATATTAAATTTAAATTTATATAAATTAAGTTATAAATAAATATAATTTAAATATTAGTAATAAACCATTATTTTAATAAATATAATTACATTGGAATACTACATATTAGTCAAAATACTAAATTTGGTTTAGTATAATCAAATATTTGATTACATAGAAACCTAGAATTAAAGACCTTATGCAAATTGAATTTTTTATTTAAAAAATTCACTCTTTTAACTCCACTGCTAGTGCACTTAAAGTCTTAATCAAACAATGATATCAAAGCCTGCGTTGTGCTTGTGTAAATAAATATAGCAATACTGTGGGCATTAATCTTTGAAAAGTCAAAGTAGGTGCTTCTCTAGGAAATGGTGCTTAAACTAATGAGAATGTTACTCTAATTAAGGACCACCATATATGGAAGACTTCTTTTGGCCATTACCTAGCTCGTTGAAATGGTCTAATTCTAGGGTTTATCCTTTGTAAGACTCAAAAGTGTTTTTCAATCTTAGGATAATTCAAGTAGCATATTTGAATATTACAAATTAATTTAAATTGTTTAAATGAAATAAATAATTAATTACATAATTTGTGAATGTTATAAAAGGCAAATTAAAATTGTTTTAAATTAAGTAATTAATAATATAATTTTACAAATGGTTAGAAAATATTAATTTAAAATTGCTTTAAATTTAAATAATTAAAAATGTTATATTTATAAATTAATTAAATTATTTAATTAATAAAGAAATACCTAAGAATATATATATATATATATAACCAAATTAATTATAAGTATTATAACTCAAAGTGTACATATATTATATGTATAAATAAACAAGAAGTTAATATAAATAAAACTCATGAGACTTCAGGAAGCGCACATTAGAGATATATATATATATATATATATATATATATATAATATTTGATACCATGAGTTATAAAAGTTATGTACTCATCTTTCTTAAATAGTGGACAAAAATCTGTTAAATTAATTTTAAATTATGAATTTTAATTAACAACGCTCTCCGTCATTTATAATATATAAGTAGAGACCTACCCATAATTTTGAGCACCCTCAAGCCATGAAATATCTATGGTGATGGTTACATTATCTATACTTATATAAGAATGGTATGTAACTTTATTGAGCACACTCAAGGATTACATAACTTCCCTTGGAATATCATGAAATGATTAGATCTAGAGTATCTAATGTGCTTCATAATTTGTTGAGCACCCTTAGGGTCATGAATGAGAGAGTTAGGGGTATATCCTGTGAGCAATTATGTAATTTATTATATATATATCTAACTCTATAATCAATATATTTATAATAAAGGTATTTGATTTCTATTACATAATTTTTATAATATAATATAGTTAATTAATTAAATCATATAAAATATATTAATTATAAAATAGTTAAATAGTATGTTATGTGATAATTGTTACAAGAAGTTGTAATCATTTTAAAATTATCACCATATAGAGTAACTTATTATTTTAAATATTCATGGTCAAGATGTTTCAAGAAAGGATATTGACACATCCATTGAGATTGGAGCGGTTGAGAGAGTTAGGGGTATGCCAAAGGAACAATTATATAATTTGTTACATATATCTAACTCTATAGCCTATTTTATTAGTAATAAAGGTGTTTAATTTTCTATTATAGTTATATTGTGATATTAATTAAGTAATTAATATAAGTACATTATTATAGAAAATCCTAAAATGATATGTTATGTGATAATAATTACTAGGAGTTATAATCATGAGAAAATTATCACAATATAAAATAATATATTATTTTAAATATTCTTGGTCAAGATGTTTTCAGAAAGGATATTGATACATCTATTAAGACCAGAGTGCATAACGCTCTCCAAATATCGGGCAGTTTACTACTCATGGCTGCTGGGGGCATCTAGGGGTTACATACTCATAATTATTGGATAACTATGGAAATATTCATCTGAGAGTTTCCTACTTGTTAATAACAATAAGGTCAAATAGGAAATCTTAGGATGACAATCTTACACAGTTCCCTCAAATTAAGAACACCGTAGAAATTCAATATCAAAACTCCATTTTGATTATAGCTAAATCATGGCATGGCGATCGATCAAGGAATTATAGTTGGGTCTGATTTGAAATATTGGAAGTGAAGCATTGTTCAATAGAGAATTTGTCTTTTAAGTTGCAGGAGATTAGTATCACGGTAAAATGTAGTCTACTCAAAGTCAAAATCTCTGGTTAGAGTCGTATAGTTAATCATAAATGTTATTGTTGGACAGTGGACTTTGTTTATGGACTAACTATGTTGAATAAGGATAATATTGGAATTTTGACCAAAATCAAATTTCATAAATCCTAATGTGATATAATGTTGATGAAGAGAATTTATGCAAATTGTTGTTACTAGATGGTACCTCTTAAGATAATATAAAGTATGATTTTATCGAAAAATAATAATATAAGCAATGAATTCGACCAAATTGTCACACAACTAGCTAAGGTGATGCACGAACGTTAATATTTAAATGGTTCAATACTAATCATTAACTGAATTCACAACTCTAAGTCACACAACCGTATTTGTGAGTTCTCTAAAAAACCACACGATTAAATTAGTTTATAAAATTTTATAAATTAATTAATATTAAAGAAATTTTAATTATTGATTTATCTGATGACTTGGGTGTTGTTATTAATTATTTAAATGTATTTATAAATGTTTCCTATTAGCGTAACGATATTGGTATATATTTAAACAAATTTCAATTAGAGATAATTGCTTAACATACTTTTGAAAGTAAACATATCATGTAATGAGAAATTTTATTCCCAACTTTACTTTTTCATAAAGTATTATTCTATTTGGAAACTACCTAATTCTATTTTATATATATTTGTTTTTTTATATATATCTATGTGTGTGTATATGGGAATATAAATCTCTCTCTCTCACACACACACATGCACACATATAATCCTAAACCACATATATGGTACTATATATAATATATCTGCATACAAACAATATACACATACTATAGTATATTCAAACATATACATCCATAGACATACTTTGGTATTTATATTCCTAATATTCATATGAAATTGGCACATGCATATGTAAGTATAATGTATATGTATGTACAATAGATATAAATCCCATATCGATATGTATATATATTGTTTTATATATGTTTATATCTCATTATGCTATGTTGTTATGTCATTGAATTTATATATGATACATCCAAATGAACATTTAATTAAAAATATTAATATGATCAATTGACAAATGTGATAAATTTAAATAAAATATGATTTGAACTAATTACTAGATTGGGTCCAGTTAAACATTAGACTTCATAGGCCCACTATAATACAAATTAGGATTTTTTTTTAAAATTTACCCAATTTACCCACTGTAGAACACCTCGACTGCAGTGGCTGAAATATCATAGTGAGTTTATCATCTGGTAGCTTGGATCAATGGGTACGAAAGAAGCAATATTTCGTACACACTACTTGGGTCAACATAGATACATTTCAATACATAAATACTTCTGAAATAATGCATATCACCTCTCGACGCAAGCCAATGTACACAAGTTCTAGAATCGAATAATACAGTATTGGAGACAATTTTTTTTCCAACTAACAGATTCAAAGTGAATAAAAATGATGAATTTTATATATCAAAAAATTTGATACACTATCTCATATATACAACTCTTCACACAAATACATCACATCGACAAATACAATGAAATCTCAATAAAATTATAAACGATGTAAATACTCGTTATCGTCGTTTGCTCCAACTCCATATCATAGCCCATAAAGCACATGCAATCATAATATCAACCTGTAAAACAATATTAGTGTCTGACCTAAGTTTGTCAAATACACACCAAACCCCGAGTCAGGCTAAAAATCTAGATGTGAGTGTAACTCTGAAACACCCCACACCCCTTAGTATACCCAAAATGACACACTAAAAGATGTGGTGCGTTGTAGGTATAACTAAAGCTAGCAGAGACTAACATTCACAAGACAAAATAGATAGATAATAACACAGCGGAAGTAATTAAAAACAATAAGTGATTTTAAAAATTAATACTTCATAAATACTTCAGACAAACCAAATATGTTCCAAATACTAAATACAATTGTCTTATGAAAATAGTCTCATCAGAAAAACCAAAGTACAAACACAAACTTTCCCTCAATACAGTGCCAGTACAATGAAAGAACAAGAAGCTGGAAATAAAAAGAAGGAATACATGATAGGGTCTCCAAGTCTCCAAGAAGTTGTGGTCTATCTTCCTTGCCCCTGATTGCCTATGGGGGGGAAGGGGAAAATAGAGGAGTGGGTCAGACTAAAAGTCTAGTGAATGATAGTAATTACTAGAATCTTTAAGCAAAGTAAAAGTAATAGACCTTACAACAGTTCTAGTATATATAAAGGAAACACAGAGAATAGGAAGAAAAAGGAATAAGCCGGAAATAAATACGAATTACTAAACTAACGCAATTGCTTAACTTTGATTGTTTGCACTTGTCTTTGTTAGCTGCTTTGATAAGGCTGAATTCCTAATCCTATAATTAGGATGAAATCCTAATTCTACCCTTTGATTGGTCTGCTACTCCATAGACCTTACTGCGGACTAGATTCTATATAACTCCCTACTCATAAGGTAATGTCATCTACGAAGGATGCACAAAGTACAATGGTGTCTACGAAAGACGCACAAAGTATTTATTATGGACTAGGTGTTATATAGCTCCCTACACAGAAGACAATGGTGCCTACGAAAGGCACACATACTTAAGCGCTTTGAACTCATAGCGATTACTGAGCACCGAAATAAAAGTCGCATGCGTAACTGTCACCATGCTCATGCTACCTGTTGCTCCACCTATTGGGTCTTCTTATTACCTATGCTCCAGCATAAGCATACCCCTCATCTCACTTCAGGCTAAGTGTGAGATCACCATTTTTTCTAATAGGGAATGCTTTTTGGTACAAGTCCTACTTTCATCTTTGCTTATTAACTTAGAAAAATTATTTAAATAAGCCTTTATTATTATCTTCACTATCTTTGCTTATTAATTTATCCAAAGTCTTAAAATAAGCCTCCTTTTGTTCTATTTCTTATTATAACCTACGTTATAATCATGCTTATTACTTAACCTAAGATCTAAGTGTAAAACTAAGCTCCTTTCGTCTTGTACTCTTTTTAGTTATAATTCTAAGTTATAACTAGGCCAATTATCTTTAATTAGTCCAATTCTAACAATAATATCATAATTAGGCTTAATTTCAATCTTAATTCCATTTTTATTACAGTCTTTACAATTTACATCTTATCTTTCGTTATTTCAGTATTCTTATAATTTTAATCCATATTCGCGTTTAACCTATTCTAATCCATATGCGAAGAAGAAGGAGAAATAAAAGTGTTTGTACCAAAAATGGGCACAACACTCTTCGGGAGTTGTTTGAAGAGATAAAATGAAGATTATAAATGTAAAACAGAGATTATCTAACAAAAACTCCAACAAACAGGAATGTAAAGTGCGCAGACAAGCAGTTTAGAGTGGTTCGGCGTATAGCCTACGTCCACTATAAAGTTTTGATGATTTTATTGATTCTTTTTCAATGATTACAAGCGTTTACAGCAATGAACAGCGGATTACAGTTTTGAATTCGAAATTGACAGCAAAAGTATGATGCAAATCTCAATCCGGCAGAGTCTGGACGCTTCAGAGAAAAAAGATCCTTTTTCCGTTGATTCTGGGGCTCTATTTATAGGCGTAGGAGGCTTGGATTTCGCTCAAACTCCGGGAGACTTGGCCTGACACGTGAGGGGACCCATTCGACCACTTCCAGAGAGTTTCAAGCCAATCTGTGATCGATACGAAATCATTTTGTATCGATCAAGATTACTTCCAATTGAGCTCAAAATTGGTGGAGATGTTCCTTGTTATGTGTGCAACCTTCAGTTAAAATTTCATTGTGTTTGGATCAGTGGATTGAGAGATATCATCGATACGAGACGATGTTCTTCGCTAGGCTGCCTGGTTCGAATCCATCTCTCTGAGCTGGGGGTTTCGAATCGATGGTGTCACGCGCCCCTGTGAAGACGTGGAACGCACACTTCGCCTCGATCCTGTTTCTACTCTGAGTCGACCGCATCGACTCCATATATCTCGGCGCATTCGCATCGAGGGATGACGTAACGCGCGCGCTTCGTCTCGATCCGGTCTTTGTGCCGCATTGACTGGTTCGACTCCACATATCTTGCCTTGTTTTACTTTGATGGAAGACACGTCATCCCTGGTCAGTTGACTCGTTGGATGTGAACAAGTCATTAGGCATGGATTCGAAGTGAGGTCCTCTGATGGATACGAAGAGCACTGGTCCGATGGATACGAAGCAAGCACCGAGTGATGGATACGAAGTAGACGCCGAATGATGGATACGAAGCAGACGTTGGCTGAAGGATACGAGGTCCTTCAATTGTTGGTGTGTATGAAGTCCATCGATACGAGCTCGATGGATACGAAGGAAATCGAGTCGAACCTGGGTACCTCGATGGATTCGGAGTTGATCGGTACGAAGCTTGATGGATTCGAACCAAGGCTTCGGTGATGGATACGAAGTTGCCCAGAGTGATGGATACGAAATCTGGGCTTTTCCCCCCAATTTGACTCGATCATAACTTGAGCGTACGAGTCCGGATTGACTTGAAATTTGAGGTGCTGATCTCTATGGCCTTTCTTGTCATGTCCTATCAATTGTAGCTCATTCTGGGCTCTAACAAAATTCAGTGATATCCATGGCGTGCTATCCTTGTTCTCTAGTCGGCTCCTTGATGTCCTGGCCTTGCCAAAAGGCGAGATAACATTTGCCCCCCAAAGTACGTCTTGTGAAAACATGACGTGCTTTGAAAAGTCGCAAACTTGCATCTCGTCGTTGGTTTTAGGTCATTGTTGAATTTTGCAGTGATTCTTTCATGGCGCCATGGTAAGAAGTCAGGATGCATTCCTTCGAATCGATGCGGGGCATCATTAATGGATACGAGATAACTATTCGCATCGATGGATATTAACAGGATGATTATCGAGTTCGTATCGATAAACCTGACTCGCTGTGAATCGATGGTTCGCGAAAGGGACATATCGAATCGATGGCGTCCGGCGAATACTTCGACTCGATGGAGGTACAGTCTGACGGATTCGAAGAGGGCGCTCGCATAGGTCCACCGCTTGACCGCTCGCGACCGGTTACGTTGCCTGGGAGATGAATCGCCCCGGTTCGACTCCATGCTCCATATAAATATCTGGGACTTAGCTCATTTTTTCACTTTTACTCTTTACTGTTGCTCTTAGTCTTCTGCGATCGATCCAGGAAGAGATAGCAACTCCGTATTCTTGACTCGATCAAACTCGTTCTTCCAGATTCTCGAATCGAATTTCCAAACTAGGTAAGCGATGGCAGATCTGAATAACAAAGCTGCCATAAATCCATCTCTTCTTCGCCAATCTTTCACTGCAGCATCTGATAACACCAGATCTGGCTCGAAAACATGATGGCCATGGCGATCTTCGCAGATTGGGGAAGAAAGGATGGACAGGATGATTTCGAATCGATTACGAGAGCCATGTTTGAATTTCCAAAATTAATGGCTCTTCTCTGGACCTTGCATCGATTCTTGGAACGTGTTAGCGGAGTCGATGTGATTTCGATTCGATGTTGGTGGCGATGGGTCGTATCAGCATGAAATGTCTGATAGGAAGTCGATGGCTACTTGGAAGCCCCTAACTTTGGATCGATACGAATTTTGTCACTGCGATCGATACGAAACCAAGGCCTTCCCTATCGATACGAACCGGGCCACCATTGTTCGACACGAAGACACATCTACTGTGATCGATGCGAACCAAATCACCAATGATCGATTCGAAACATGACATTCGGCATCGATTCGAACCTTCAACCGGATGGATTCGAACAGGTCTAATGGGACCGATTCGATCTCTCCCTTTGATGGATACGAAATTCCAGGCAGTTTGAAAACATGATTCTGACAATCTTCACCCTGCATATCTGGACTTGATAATTAAACTGCACGCCTGATTCCTACGAGCTTCCGCATTGCATAACCGAACTTGATCACAACACCGCATATTTGATTGCCCTTTGAAGCTCGTAGATGGAACCGTAATCCAGCAAAGTATAACGAACTGCTAATCTAAATCGAACGACAGCCTCCGGAAGGCGCGGCCGTGACGGTCAGCGATGACGGTCATCGCCAGTCTGACTTCCGGCATTTCGTTGCTAGCGTGTTTTCTTTAATTCTGCAGAATTTGCTCAAGTCACGCACAACACTTGCACTGCACGACACATTCATGCACTTTACACTGGGGAATGCACGGGCTTTTTGTCATCTAATGATGGTTTCTCGTGAGTTAGCTAGTGATGGAACCGTCAAGTTCGCAGCAGCAAGAAACTCATAACCCTACCCTTCCTAGAATTGAGATTCCGGTCATCGAGACCGAAGCTATTGGCCCAGCTCCGGACGAGTTGCCCGATGCGTCCTTCATTAACAGTCCGCCTGATTCCGTCCCATCCAATATTTCTGAAGACATGCTAGGGAGAATATGCTTAAGGCATGGTCTGTCTTTGGATGAGGTATTGTTTCCCGGACCGAATGATAGGCCACATAATCCCCCAGAGGGGTATACTGCTTTCAACCGGCATGCGTGCGCAGCCGGCACACTTCCTCCATTCAACGACTATATAAGAGAAGTGTTGGCTTATCTGGACATCGCTCCGTCTCAATTGCATCCAAACGGATATGCCTCACTCAACAGCTTGTTCATTGTATTCATGGAGTACCTCTATCGCCCTCCCCGTATGACCGACATAAGATACTTGTTTAATTTCAAGAGTCGGACTGACAGCCCATCTTATACGTTCTTGGAGTCTGTAAGGAACTGCCAAGTTGTCGCGGGGTCGTGGACTAGGCTAAGCTATTTTAAGTCGGAGTGGTTCTATGTCCGATGTCCTCCGGGGTTTGCCAGAAGATGGCTGTTCAGACGTGAGCATTGTCTTTTCTTTTTCAATTAATTGACAGGGCAATTTTCGGAGTGAAATTAAATTTACGTCTTCTTCTCTTTTTCTCTCAGCTATCATCCAGCGGCCGGAGGGTGGCTATTATAAAGAAATATTTCGGGTCTTCCAAGAGATTCCTAGCGAAGAAAGGAATATTGAACTGTTATTGACAGATCGGAATCTCAGAGTCCTTGGGCTGATCGGTCGGAGGCAAAGCATAAGACTCGATGGTGCATTAAAGACCGTCTCCAAGAAAAAGGTCAAGCAGATGAAGCCCAGGGTCGTGATAATCGAGGAACCCGATTCCGAGAAAACTCATACTGACGAGGAACCGTTGGCTGGACCTGCTAATGCAACCCCAGAGTCCGATGCTAAGAGGAAAGGCAAAGCTGTGGCTTCGAAACAGCCTAAGTCTGGGAGGCGGAAGTCTGTGGTTTTGCAACGTCCTTTGCCAGGAGTTAAGATTACGGAGGCAGCCTCCCTGCAAGCTGAAGACCAACTCGAAGAGCCTGCTGACCCTCCAATCCCTGACATTGAGCCGGAGCAACACGATGTTGGGTCGGGTGGACCGCGACATATCGTCGATGTTAGCGAGTCTGAGCTTGCCGATGCGATTGACACTTCTGGTTGGTCCGGGGGGTTACACATTCACACACTCCTCACGGCACAACACACTTTCCTAACCATAGACAACACATCGCAAACGGTTACTGATTCTTTGTGGTTTTCTTTTCAGGTACGATGTCTGGGAAAGGTTCTGTGCTTGGTAGTTTGCGTAAGCGCCGTTATCACGAGCCACGCAGGAGAGAGGGCGAGAGGGATTATGACACGGGACACTCTGGTCAGGAGAAGTCTGACAGAGATAGGGGATATGTTCGCCGATCCCGATCTCGCTCTCCTCCCCCAAGGACCTCTGCACCTCCTACGGCCGCAGTTACTCGTCCTCCCGAAACTTCACGGCCTAGGCCGCCTTCTCAAGCTTTGAGGTCCGATCCTCCGCGCAGGACCGAAATAGCCACCTCTTTGGCTACTGTGCCGGCCCCGAACGAGGCGTCTAGCGAAGGAGCGCTCAAATTGGCACAGATGAGGAAGGAATTTCCTGACATCAGTTTTGATGGGTATGTCTTCCCTCCGCACCTGAAGAGAATCCCGCCAACCGCGGAAACCACTATCCACGATTATGTTGCGGACATCTTTTTCCAGTATAGGGAGTGGGGACGGGCCGCGAGGAAGGCATCTAAAGTGGCATTTGAGCGGGGCGTCACCATCGAGAAGCTCGAGAAGGAGCTGGGTCGCAACGACCAAATCATACAAGCGCTCAACTCGGAGGCTGAGTCTTCTCGTAAGTCTGAAATGGAGGCTTTAAAGAAAGTTGATGAAGTGACCGCTGTCATGGCCATGATGAAGCAAGAACATTACACCGCCATCGAGGACATGGGTCACAGGAACACTTCTATTACTGCCGAGAGGGATGCCGCTCTCAAGGAGCTTAATGAGCTGAAGTCAAAGTTTTCAGAGATGGCTAAGGAAAAAGACGCAGCTAATGTCTCTGCGCAGGAAGCCTGTGACCAGGCAGTGACACTCCGAAAGGAGAAGGAAGCGGCTATACAACAAGCCCGTGAGGCTGAGGCTGGGGTTGATGAGAAAGTACGGCAGGCGGAGGCCAGGATCGAGGCCGAGGTGGAGGAGCTACTCGTCACTTATAACGCCAACGTGCTAAGGCACCGAGACTTGACATGGCTTGACGATTACCCTACACATCTCTATAACGCCTGGAACTTACTAGTTGATGAGGAGAGATCTGGGCACCCTGATGAAGCCGTTGATGAGTTCGAGCCGGAGAACCGCATCCTTAATGATGACGAAAAGAAAGTTCTTCATGACTTCATGATTTCCCATGACAAGGTGAGGCTTGGTGCCCAGATCCAGGAAGTCGGAGAGAGCTCTGGTGCTGAACACCATGTTACGAGTTCTGAGATAGTCGTGTCATCTCAATCTGAGCCAACTTCGATGATCTACCCCCAGCCTATCCCGGCGTATGACCCAGATCAACCGCATTTATCTCCTATTAAGGAACATCTTTCTGAAGTAGTTCAGACGACCTCGAGTCAAACCGAGGAAGGTACTTTGAACTAACTTCTAGTATGTTTGGATTGAAGAACCCGCGTTGAAATGTTGCTAATGACATGTCTTTTCCTTTGATCAGTGACAGGAGTTGCACCAGCCGCGCCTCTTACACCCCAAGAATCAGGTCAAGCGCCAGGAGCCATCATCTCTGAGGCGCCCTCCGTCGCAGCAATGGCACCAGTTGGAGTGACGGAGGGGAGCTCACTTTCTTTCGACAAGCAGATGATAAACGAGCTCCTTGGCCGTCAAAGTGATCCTTTTGCGGACTTGCCATTTGGCTTGGGTGGATTCACGGCTACTTCTGACACCTTGTCCCAGACTACTACGGCTCCTAGTGAGGCCAGGGCACGGCGGGAAGCGGCGATGTTGGCCGAGATTAATGCCGAGATGGCGGCCGCGGCGCACGGTGGTGAAGTAGACGGCGGAGCAGCAGCACAGTGCCCTACTCCTCTTATGACGGTGTCTCCTGGGGGCACACTTACTGATACTAATGTGCCAGCCCCTCCTCCAGCTTCCGAGTCTGTTCCTCCCACTCCTCCTTCGGGAAGTATCCCTATAGAGTCCAGCTCAGACGAGGATGTTGACATTATGCCTCCACCCGAAGGGAGCTTGCCTAAGGAGAAAGGCTCCAAGCGAAAGGGTACTGGTGGCTCCAGTAGCTCCTCAAGGAAGAAGAAGCTGAGGAAACAGAAGGATTAGACGTTCTTTTCATAGGCGGTTAGGGACTTTTGTTTTTTTTTTTGCTTTTTCCCTTTTGTAGGCCGTGTTTAGATGCAGGTTCGGCCCCTGCTAGTAGGAATATTTTGACAAAAAACTCATGTATAAACCATTGTTCTTGAGTTAGTTGGAATAAAATTTTGTTTTTTGGCTTCAGCTTGTGTTCTTTTCTATGCTTGAATATTGCAGTGTTCGGACTTCGGTCCAGTGTACTTGCATCATTTGATTGCTTCAAGAATAGCTCATTTTACTTGTAAAGTATGGGAATCTCAGACTTGAGTTGTGATAGGGGATCGCATCAGAGCTGAGCATCGTATAGTTTCGGGCAATGACTAACATTTGCTTCTGCCCCCAGTTTCGGGGTCAAGTTGTGATGATCAGCTTGTGATGGCACCAAGCGAGGACCGAGTGGTCGAACTACGCTTGTTCTCTTATGAATCGTTCCATTCACACTCCGGGGATATGCGTCATCTCGTAAGCGGTTGTTCGCACTCTGGGAACATGGAGTTGACTGTTTATACTCCGCTTCGCACTCTGGGAATGCGGAGTTGAATGTTTATACTCGGCTTCGCACTCCGGGAATGCGGAGTCGAATGTTTATACTCCATTTCGCACTCTGGGAATGCGGAGTTGACTGCTTGTACTCCGCTTCGCACTCTGGGAATGCGGAGTTGAATGTTTATACTACACTTCGCACTCTGGGAATATGGAGTTAGATGTTTATACTCCATTTCGCACTCTGGGAATATGGAGTTAAATGTTTATACTCCGCTTCGCACTCTGGGAATGCGGAGTTGGATGTTTATACTCCATTTCGCACTCTGGGAATATGGAGTTAAGTGTTTGTACTCCGCTTCGCACTCTGGGAATGCGGAGTTGAATGTTTATACTCCACTTCGCACTCCGGGAATATGGAGTTAAATGTTTATACTTCGTCTCGCGCTCTGGGAGGACGGAGTCGAATGTTTATACTCCATTTCGCACTCTGGGAATATGGAGTTGGATGTTTATACTCCATTTCGCACTCTGGGAATATGGAGTTAAGTGTTTATACTCCGCATCGCACTCTGGGAATGCGGAGTCGAATGTTTATACTCCACTTCGCACTCCGGGAATATGGAGTTAAATGTTTATACTTCGTCTCGCGCTCTGGGAGGACGGAGTCGAATGTTTATACTCCATTTCGCACTCTGGGAATATGGAGTTGGATGTTTATACTCCATTTCGCACTCTGGGAATATGGAGTTAAGTGTTTATACTCCGCATCGCACTCTGGGAATGCGGAGTCGAATGTTTATACTCCACTTCGCACTCTGGGAATATGGAGTTGAATGTTTATACTCCACTTCGCACTCTGGGAATGTGGAGTTAAATGTTTATACTCCATTTCGCACTCCGGGAATATGGAGTTAATTGTAGGATTGTCGTGTGTCAACCCTATTAATATCGGTGTCATGGCTTGTCCCCGAGCTCGGGTTTCACCTAGTGAGTGGCCGGTCGTATCGCAGCCACTCTCCATTTGAATAAGTCCCACTGCGTGATGGGATTTAGCTCTTCGTGCATCGTGATGTTGTATATCGTACATAATGAATCACAGCTCTGGCTCGAAGAAGTGGCATTTTATTGCTGAAATAAGAAAATGCGGCAAAGTCAGTTGCCTTATTACAAAATTCAAATTTTGAAATGCAGAAACGAATTGCTAAATAGAATGAAATAAATAAAGCCTGTCATATGTAGTAGCGGCGGAGACTTTCGCTGTTCCAAGCCCTCGGTAAATCGAGACCGTCAACAGTCGACAGCTTGAATGTACCATCTCCGAGCTTTCGTGTAATTACATACGGCCCTCCCCAGTTCGGTTTCATGTGTGAAGGAACTGGGTAAATTCTCTTGAGCACGAGGTCGCCGAGTTCAAAGGTTCGAGGTCGAACTCTGGTGTTGTACAATCGGGCGACCCGGCTTCGATGTGCGGCTGCTCTCAAATCAGCCTCCTCCCGTTTTTCATCCAATAGATCCAAAGACTCGGCTAGGAGTATAGCGTTTGTTTTTGGATCATAATAAGTCACGCGATGAGAGAGCACTTCTGTCTCGACCGGAATAACGGCCTCTGAGCCATAAGATAGGGAAAACGGAGTGTGTCCGGTCGCGGTTTTGTGGGTCGTTCGATAGGCCCATAACGCCATAGGAAGTTCATCGACCCACTTGCCCCCAGCCTTCTCTAATCGTTTCTTCAGGATCGATTTTATAACTTTGTTGACAGCTTCAACCTGTCCATTCGCTTGGGGGTGTGCGACAGCCGAGAACTTTTTGCGGATATGAAACCGTTGACAGAAATTCTTGAATTCTGCGCTCTCGAATTGGGTTCCGTTATCAGTGATGATAGTATGCGGGAGTCCAAATCGACAGATGATGTTGCGAACCACGAAATTTATCACCTTCTTTGTCGTAATGGTTGCTAGGGCTTCGGCCTCAGCCCACTTTGTGAAGTAATCAACTGCGACGATGGCGTATTTCGCACCGCCTTTTGCTAAAGGTAAAGCGCCGATGATGTCAATGCCCCACATTGCGAATGGCCAGGGACTGACCATTTGGGTTATTTCAGTTGGCGGAGCTCTCGGAATTCGGGCATGTATCTGGCATTTATCACATTTCCGGGCATAGTTTGCCGCATCTCGGTTCACCGTCGGCCAGTAGTACCCATATCGGAGTATCTTTTTAGCGAGAGCTTGCCCGCCGGTATGATCGCCGCACTCTCCTTCGTGCACGTCATGTAGCACTCGCTTGATTTCCTCGTGGGCGATACATCTGAGGAGAGGAACGGAATAACCTCTCCTGTACATGACTCCGTTTTGGATGACGAACCGCGAGGCTTTTCGCTGAATCTGTCTCTTCTCATTTCTAGGTTCAGGTAGCACCCCATTCTCAATGTAATTCCGATACGGAGTCATCCAGGATTCTCTACCGGGAGCGGTTTCAAATACAGAGTTCATTTCTATCCGATCGATGCTCGGAGTGGCCAAAGTTTCAACGGGGACAAGTCCCATTTGTTGCGCTTCGCCTGTGCTGGCTAACTTCGCCAGTGAATCGGCTTTCTGATTGCGTTCCCGAGGCACATAATAGATGGCATAATAATCAAACTGGTTTAGGATTTCCTGAACTCGTGCCAAGTAAGCGGCCAGTCTTCGGTCTCTTGCCTGGTATTCTCCTCGCACCTGGCATACCACTAACTGCGAATCGCAATAAATTTCTACAGCGATAATTCTCAAATCTCTGGCAAGCCTTAGGCCGGTTAGGAGGGCTTCATATTCGGCTTCATTATTAGTTGCACGAAAGTCGAATTTAAGAGCATAACATATGGATCGGCCCTCGGGAGTCTCAAGTACAACCCCAGCGCCCGAACACCGATCATTTGACGCACCATCAGTATACAGCTTCCAGATGTATTCGGGAGATTCACTGGTTTCGGGTAAGTCTTCCGGAACGGTGAATTCGGCTATGAAATCAGCCAGGACTTGTCCTTGAATGGCCCTCCGCGGAGCGTATGCGATATCAAATTGGCTTAGCTCAATGTTCCACTTGAGTAACCTACGTCTCAGGCCGCGTAAGGACCTGTCGTAACGGCTGGTCGGTGTACACAATAAGCGGATGAGCTTGGAGGTAAGGACGGAGCTTCCTTGAGGCAATAACCAAACAATAAGCCAGTTTCTCCAGCCTTGGATAATTTCTTTCAGCTCCTGTTAGTCGCTTACTAACATAGTAGACCGGGTTTTGCACTTTGTCTTCTTCCCGGACTAGAGCAGCACTGATCGCATGTTCTGATACTGCCAGGTAGAGATATAGTTGCTCGTGGTCAACCGGTTTTGACAAGATCGGAGGTGTGGAGAGATGTTGAACTAATGATCGGAACGCGCCTTCACACTCCGTGGTCCATTCAAAGTTTCGTTTGCCCTTTCGGATCAGGTCGAAGAAAGGAATGCATTTGTCGGTGGACTTTGAAATGAACCTGCTCAATGCTGCGACCTTCCCGTTAAGACTCTGGACTTGTTTTATAGTTCTAGGGGTTTGCAAATTTCTAATAGCCCAGATCTTCTCAGGATTCGCCTCTATTCCTCGGGCGTTGACAATGAACCCAAGGAATTTTCCGGATGCAACGCCAAAGTGACATTTGAGTGGGTTGAGCTTCATTCCGTACTCCCGGAGGATGCTGAACATTGAATTCAAATCTCTGACGTGATCGGTGGAGAATCGGGACTTCACCAGCATGTCATCCACGTAAACCTCCATGGTCTTCCCAATCTGATCAGCGAACATTCGGTTGACTAAGCGTTGGTATGTTGCTCCAGCGTTCTTTAGACCAAACGGCATGACTTTGTAACAATAGAGTCCCAGGTCGGTCACGAAGCTGGTATGTTCCTGATCAGGCAAATGCATGGGTATCTGATTGTAGCCGGAATAAGCGTCCATAAAGGATAGTAGTTCATGTCCGGCCGTCGAATCTACGAGCTGATCGATTCGTGGAAGTGGGAAGCTATCTTTTGGACAGGCCTTGTTTAGGTCAGAGTAATCAACACAGGTTCTCCACTTCCCGTTTGGTTTCCGAACTAGTACAGGGTTGGACACCCATTCTGGATACAAGGCATCTCGAATGAACCCATTCGATTGTAGTTTATCAACTTCCTCCTTAAGGGCGGCAGATCTCTCTGGATCCATACCGCGCCTTTTCTGTTTCACTGGGACATGTCGCGGATCTATATTCAGGGAGTGACTTGCAATGCTCGGCGAGATCCCGCACATGTCAGAGTGTGTCCAGGCGAAGACGTCGAGATTCGCCCGAAGAAATTCGACCAACTCCTGCTGTGTCTGCTTGTTTAGTTGGGACCCAACTTTCAGCATCTTTGAATCATCATCCTCACTGATTGGGACGTCCACAGTCAGTTCGGCTGGAGAGGCTTGACTCTCCATTGATTCGTCTTTATCCTCGTTGTCCCTGGGGTCCAGGTCTTTCAGGAATTGGTCGTGGTGCCCGGGCCGAGGCCCAGGCGTCAATTGTCAATTATCGATAGAACGGACGCAGAGAGATTCCTCTACGCCCTTCCCCTTCTCTTTACGTTGCGCCCCGCGCAGCTCAGCAACATAACAGGCCCTTCCTGAGGCCTGATCTCCTTGAACAACTCCAATCCCATGATCAGTGGGAAATTTCAGAGTCAGACACCATGGGGAGATTGCCGCCCTGAACTCGGCTAAAGCTGGTCGACCCAGAAACGCATTGTATGGCGAATCTATTTCCAGCACAACAAATTGTAACATGCGGACCCTCCGGCGTTCTCCAACGCCTAACTCGACTGGGAGTTCAGTTATTCCGATGGGTATCGTGGCACTTCCGTTGAAACCATGGATTCTGGATAAACAGGGTTTCAAATCCTTTGTCTCCATCCTCATTAGATCGTAAGCCCGTTTGAGCAAGATGTTTACAGAGCTCCCACTGTCAACCAGGATCCTCTTCATCCAAGCAGGACCTACCTGGGCAGATATGACTAGTGGGTCGATAGTAGGGGCTTCGACTTTATCGGCGTCTCGGCTCCTGAACACGATATCATCGGACATTATCTTTTGTTGCTTTGCCGGGGTCCCATCCTCGCAATTACTATAACACTCGAAGTCTGCATGCCTGATAGAACTGGCATACGACTCCATTTCCCCCCAGCTTCTATCTGCCGGATGGGGGCCACCACTTATTGTGTTGATAACTAATCTCCCGCCTGCACGAGCGGGTTCATCCTCTCTTTCCTGATTTTGTGAACGATTTTGATTCGAGGGGCCCGCTCCGCCAGGCTGCGGCGCCCGTACAAACTGATCTAGCTTCCTCTCTCTAATCAGCTTTTCGATGAGGTCCTGTAAGTGTCGACACTCATTGGTATTATGTCCATAGCTCTCATGGAACCTACAGAATTTCCCTGTCTGAATCTGTCTCTCCGATGAGGGCTTCGGAGCAGGCTTCTTATACTGTACAGTGTTGCAAGTCTGTAAGTATACGTTTTCCAATGACGTGTTTAGCGGTGTATAACTGTCAAACATCTGAGCTCTACGTCGTGGACCTCGGTTTTCGTCCCTCTTCTTATTCTGGCCATTGTTTCCTCTCTGCTGGGTTTGCTTGTTTTGTATATTCAGCTGAACTTTCCCGGAACTCTCGCCGGACTGTTTAACTGCCACATTGCTCTGTATTCCCTCAATGCTGGGCCTCGCGTCGTCCTGTTTCCTAGACTGTTTTGCATCCTCCTGCCGCAGGAATTGAGCGGCCTTGGAGTAAAAACGGTCCAACGACGTGGGCGGTTTCCCAGCTAGCCAGTTTCCGAATTCAGAATCAGGATCAATCCCCTTGGTCAGAGCGATTAAGATTGAATTATCGTTGAGATTGGTGATCTCGACGCATGCTGCGTGGAACCTCTCCAGGTAACGCTTGAGTGTCTCTCCAGGAGCTTGAGTGACGCTGGACAAGGTGTTGACGTCTTTTGGCCTAGCAACATGCATCCAGAATTGTTCCACAAACTTCTTGGCCAATTGATCGAACGAAGAAATTGATCTAGGTGGTAGGCGGGTAAACCACATTGTCGCGATTCCCCCCAGAGAGATGGGGAAACTCCGACACTTCACTGCGTCGTCGGCCCTCGCAGCGCTCATCGACCATTCATACTTCAGAATATGCTGGTTGGGGTCACTATTCCCTTCATACATCGGGAGAGTCGGCATTCTGAATCGCCCAGGGGGTTCGGCATGTAACACTTCGTCTGTGAAAGGGGTATGACTACGGGAAATTCCCCAGTCATCATTAGTGAGCCCCTAACTCTCGCGGATCATTTGACGTATCATGGTTGATATATCAGAAATGGGCAGATTCGGAGCGTGATGAGCTAAGGCGTGGTCGGGTTCCACGGTGCGAGTAGGGATCGGGCGCTGTCGACGATCCGTATCTCGCCTCCTTGGCTCAACGTCTTCTGGGACATAAGGTTCAGGAGTATGTCCTCGCTGTTGATTGATCGGCTCAAATTGATTTCGGGTATCGACCCTTGTCTCTGCTGCGGCGGTTGTGGCGCGGTTATCCGTGGTGTACTGTGGGGCAGTACCTCCTCGTGTTGAGGGATCGGTTTGGAAACTGGTCGACGGTCCTACCCTCAGTTGCCCAACAGTTAAGGCGGGTTGATACTCCGCAGCTTGAGCGCGACTCCCCTCTAGTCGAGGACGGGTAGTCCGGTGGTGATAATCAGATGAAGCTGAGCTTTCGGTAGACGCTCTGGAGACATCGTCTCTCCTGGACCTTCTGTGCCCCCGGCGATTTAGTTGGTTGGTCAGCTCGATATTGGCGCGTAACTGTTCTGCCAACTGCTGACGGCTTTGGGTCAGCTCCTGGAGTAATACCTGAAACTCCTGTCGGGTGACTAGCCCTGTTGAGTCTGAGTGAGTGGTATTGTCTTGATTGGAAGAAGGCGGCTGTGCGGGATTCTGCCTATCTCTGCCTTCTTGCTCTGCAGCGGTAGCGCCAGTTCTTATGCTGACCATTCTCGGTGGTGGAGTCCTTTCCTAGTTTTTGAGCAAATCTGAATAGAATGGAAGGATTTCGGACTGGATATCTGGATCTTCCTCTTGGATTTGTGCAATCCGGTATCGACGGCAGATCCAACGAGCAGGAGAAAAAGCTGGTTTTCTCAGTGAAAGCACCAAAGTGTTTGTACCAAAAATGGGCACAACACTCTTCGGGAGTTGTTTGAAGAGATAAAATGAAGATTATAAATGTAAAACAGAGATTATCTAACAAAAACTCCAACAAACAGGAATGTAAAGTGCGCAGACAAGCAGTTTAGAGTGGTTCGGCGTATAGCCTACGTCCACTATGAAGTTTTGATGATTTTATTTATTCTTTTTCAATGATTACAAGCGTTTACAGCAATGAACAGCGGATTACAGTTTTGAATTCGAAATTGACAGCAAAAGTATGATGCAAATCTCAATCCGGCAGAGTCTGGACGCTTCAGAGAAAAAAGATCCTTTTTCCGTTGATTCTGGGGCTCTATTTATAGGCGTAGGAGGCTTGGATTTCGCTCAAACTCCGGGAGACTTGGCCTGACACGTGAGGGGACCCATTCGACCACTTCCAGAGAGTTTCAAGCCAATCTGTGATCGATACGAAATCATTTCGTATCGATCAAGATTACTTCCAATTGAGCTCAAAATTGGTGGAGATGTTCCTTGTTATGTGTGCAACCTTCAGTTAAAATTTCATCGTGTTTGGATCAGTGGATTGAGAGATATCATCGATACGAGACGATGTTCTTCGCTAGGCTGCCTGGTTCGAATCCATCTCTCTGAGCTGGGGGTTTCGAATCGATGGTGTCACGCGCCCCTGTGAAGACGTGGAACGCACACTTCGCCTCGATCCTGTTTCTACTCCGAGTCGACCGCGTCGACTCCATATATCTCGGCGCATTCGCATCGAGGGATGACGTAACGCGCGCGCTTCGTCTCGATCCGGTCTTTGTGCCGCATTGACTGTTTCGACTCCACATATCTTGCCTTGTTTTACTTTGATGGAAGACACGTCATCCCTGGTCAGTTGACTCGTTGGATGTGAACAAGTCATTAGGCATGGATTCGAAGTGAGGTCCTCTGATGGATACGAAGAGCACTGGTCCGATGGATACGAAGCAAGCACCGAGTGATGGATACGAAGTAGACGCCGAATGATGGATACGAAGCAGACGTTGGCTGAAGGATACGAGGTCCTTCAATTGTTGGTGTGTATGAAGTCCATCGATACGAGCTCGATGGATACGAAGGAAATCGAGTCGAACCTGGGTACCTCGATGGATTCGGAGTTGATCGGTACGAAGCTTGATGGATTCGAACCAAGGCTTCGGTGATGGATACGAAGTTGCCCAGAGTGATGGATACGAAATCTGGGCTTTTCCCCCCAATTTGACTCGATCATAACTTGAGCGTACGAGTCCGGATTGACTTGAAATTTGAGGTGCTGATCTCTATGGCCTTTCTTGTCATGTCCTATCAATTGTAGCTCATTCTGGGCTCTAACAAAATTCAGTGATATCCATGGCGTGCTATCCTTGTTCTCTAGTCGGCTCCTTGGTGTCCTGGCCTTGCCAAAAGGCGGGATAATAAAAAGAAAACTGAAAATAGAAGAAAATCCAAATCGTAGGAAAAAAATGTAAATAACGCATAAATAACAGTAAATAAATTAAAATACCGTAAATAAAGTGTAAATAAATGAAAAACTATAATTAACAGAAATAAACTAAAGTTAACTGAAAAGAATAGCTAAAAGAAATAGACTGAAAATAATTCTAAAAACTGTAAATAAACTACTAAAAAGGTTAATCCAAAAAATCATAGTAATACTACAACTATTGGAACCCTATTATTTAAAATTACTTAAAGAAATTTAAAATAATTACAATCACTCACCTGTGGTCCTAAGCTCTTACCATTTGGTCTTCCCGGATCCACTTGAGGGTATTAAAATATTTTATTTAAAAGATTCTCTCCTTGGAAACATTTTCGTTTTAGGGTCCTTCCTGAAAAAGGTGAACCCAAGCGGAGAAAATCTAGAATGAGCAAAAGTGTTAGGCTTAGAGTCTTATTTATATGTGTAGAAGTGGATCTCTGACCGTTGGATTTGGAGATTGAATATGGTGCGACCACGTCATAGGCTGATTAAGAGCCGTCAGATGGAAGCACGGAGGGACCAGATGAGAGAAAACAATGAAATTGACGTGCTAGCTTTTTACTGGAACGAAGAACTCCTTCGTTCGTTCACAAAAAAGGGTGGGTCGACCTTCAGGTCGACTGCTCCCCCTTCTAGGTCGACCGGCTGGTCGACCTAGGTGATGGTTAGGTCGACCTGGGGGTCGATCTAGCCCATATATATATATTTTCTTTTTTTTTCGATTTCTTGATTAATTCGTAACTTCTTCATATTAGCTCGTATTCTGTTGTTCTATATATGGAAATCGACCAGAAAATTACAACGGACATAATGGTGTAACTCCCGTGGCTCAATTCTGATAATTTCATAAAGTTATTTTATCTTTTCATTTATTCATCAATTAATTATTATAGTATAAATTTTAGGTTGTTACATTCTCCCCTCCTTAAGGGATTTCGTCCCCGAAATCTCCAAGGATAAAAGAATGAACTAAATGTTTTCATCCAATATCTACAACCAACTACTCAACCATTAAACATCCATCCATTGTCCTTAAGTTTTTCTAATGCTATTTATGATACTTATGCAATTAGTCTAGTGTTAATTTCCCTAACTAATGCAAAAGATTAGGTGGTCCACTGATTCAGTTGACCTCCCTTTATGCAATCATGCCCATGCTATGTATCCAAATGAATGCAAAAATTCCTAATGATAACTGATAGTTCTATATACGTGCTACAATCATCATCCAAATTCAACAATCATGTGTTAACCATCCATTTATAGCAACCATGGAAAATAAAATGCGCACACATCCATATGCATATGCTCTAGTGTCCTAGTTAGGCGGATCCCTAAGAGATAATAGTGCCTAGAGTAAGTACATGCGTCCATTAGCATCCACTGGCAAACACTTGCAACCACTTTCATCCATCATTCATAGCATGTTCTATTAACATGTTTACATCAAATCCTATCATTCATAGGTTAAATCCTATATTCTACCCTCCCAAAGGATAATAAAGGAAAGAACCTATTCAAAACTAAAGATGGAAATATGAAATTCTAAAACTTATTATCGAAAAGATGAGGATATGAGATACAAATTTTCTCCTAATCAAACTAATCTTCTCCGAAGTCTTTCTAACCATGTCGGGACCAAGTAGCAATCTCTCTATAGACTCTAAGCAACACGAAGGCGACTTGCACGGTCTTCCATAAAGAGCTTCGAAAGGTTCCACTCCAATGCTAGCTTGAAAACTACTATCATATAGGAATTCCACTAAAGGAGGATGCTTCCCCAAAGTTTCTCAAAATCTAGAATACTCATTCTCAACCATGCGTGTCCTACCATCTTACTAATTTCACTTTACTGCTCTCCTTTAGTCTGCACACATGAATCAACATTCCTAGGTTCTTACTAGTGTCCTACACACTCCACAGGAACTTCTATCATTACTTTTAAAAGTAATCACTGCTATATCCTTGCACTTTTTCCGTTACACCTAGGAAATGATTCCCATCTACTCCACATTTAAGAGCTTAGTTTGGTATTTATCACTTTATTTTAAAAAAAAACTGAGGTTTCTAAATTTTTAAAACATCAAATCCCAAAATCTTTGTCTTCAAAAATGTTATCTTTAAATTCCTATTAAATCCAAAAATATTTGGTTACTTAACATTATTCCCCAAACCTAGAGGAGAAAACTTCCAAAAATTTAAGTTTAAAACTTATTCCTCGTTTTCTTTTAAAGACTTTTACAGCTTTCTATAAAAATTTGGATTTTCAAATTTTACTTTTATTAAGTTTTTCATTTCCAAAAACTTATTTACTTTTTCACCATACCATTATCCTTTAAAATTTAAAATGTCCATATATGTCTTTTTTTTTAAACATCTTCTTATTACACCTAACAGTTTTATACCTTAATGTATTGGAACTACTTTCTCTTATGAGAAACTATTATTGGTGAAACCCTCTATGAATCCTTTAAAAGAGGATTTTATATTTATGTGAAATTACATGGAACTTATTTTATATTTTTCGAAACAGGCTATACAAAATATGGTGCTTCCCATACCTTGTACATCTCTTTCACGTATTCCTTATAACTTACACAAAACATTTTTATTGGTTTCATAGAAAATTATACCATTATTCTTTTCATTCCAATAGATTAAAGTATGTTTAATTTATATTCTCTTACGATAGAAATTTTATAATATCTAACTTACTGTTTCCTTCATAAAAACTCATCTTCAAAACAGTTTTAATAAATCCATAACCAGAAAACATTTTCTTATACTTACTTAAATAATAAGTGTATTCACAAATCATATTTATTTCTATTCATAGAAATTATCTTTTAAAAATACATTTTTATTTGGGTTCAAAACAGATGTTGCGTAAAACACCGTTACTACAACCCAAAGATACTAGTGTATTGATTTAATTAAAAATAAATACTAATAACCCTTACCTATTATGTAAAACATTTCCCTTGGGAGTCACTTACAATAATGGTGGCGTTATAGTTTATGCTCCCTTCCTTTTTCATGAAAACATCTATTACAACAATAAATGTTGTAATCTACGTTTTCGATACTTAATACGCTCTATGTTTTTCATATTTTAAATCTTTGTTTACTTTCAAAGAAACTAGTTAGCTATATACGCTCTATAATTCTTCAAAAAGAATTTTACTTTTTCAACAAAATTTTCATCATATAAAAACCAATTTGAATTTCTTACTATATTCCTAATATTTACTTTAAAAATGTTGACAATTATATAATTTTTTTCTAATTCTAATAATTTCAGTTTATTAGGTTAGACATAAAGTGGATTTTTCTACTTACTACCCTAGGTGTATCCTTCCTAAACCTTGGAAATCTCATTTCCTTACTTAAAGTCTTTTGTTCCTATACTCATATTTATTCTAAGGTACTACCTTTAAATCCACTTATATGAAACAATTATAATTTCTGCAATTATCTACACGTGGCTTACCTCCTTTTCTATTGTACATCCCCAATCTTTGCCTACCACTATTTGGATTTTCACAATTCGAGCCTAAATGTACAAAACTGTTTATCAAACTCTTTACATGTGTAGACCTTCTCTATGCCCCAAGAAACACACTTCCTTATGCCAAAAGTGATACTTCAAGAACTTTGCTTTCAACTGAAGAATGCGAAGTGTATGAAGAACCTCCTCTAGATGAATAACATGCTCCTCCTTACTCTTGGAAAACACCAAAATGTCGTCCACGAATACAACCACAAACTTATTTAGGACTTCTCTAAAGATGCGGCTCATCAAATCTACGAAGTAGGCTAGGGCATTGGTTAGCCCAGAAGGTATAACCAACCACTCATAAAATCCGTTTGGAGTCCTAAACGCGGTCTTATCAATGCTGTCATCAGCGACCCTAAGCTGATGGAATCCCGTGGCTAAATCAAGCTGAAAGAATGCGGAAGAGCCAACTAGCTGGTCAAAAATATCATCTATCCTAGGGAGTGGATAACAGTTTTTCTTTGTGAGCTTATTTAATTCTCTATAGTCCACGCAAAGTCGAAGAGAACCATCCGCCTTAGTAGCAAAGACGACTGTTGCTCCCCACTTCGATATGCTCCTTCTTATGAATCCTTTCTCCAAAAGCTCACGGATCTACTTGCTCAATTCCTTCCTCTCCCTAGGTGCCATGTGCCTCACAGGTAATGCCACTGGTCTAACATTATCAGTCAAATAAATCCTGAAGTCAATCTCTCTCTTAGGGGGTGGTCCCCTAACCTCCTCAAAGACGTTTGGAAAATCTCTGACGACAGGAACCGAATGTAACTCCAATGATGATGAATCAAGGGAATAAAGGAAGCTCAACATAACTGACCCTTGCGGGTCACAAGAAACCTCGAGAGTCCTACCGCTGCATGTCTCTAGTCTAACGACTCTCCTCTCGCAGTCTAATATAGCTTCATATGTGGATAGCCAATCCATTCCCAAAATCATCCTATACCCAGAAAATCCCAATACAGAGGCATCATAGTCAAATTCCACGCCTAGGATAAAAAATTTCAAACCCCTACAAACCATATACAAGTGTGCTGATCCTCATATGGGGTTTGAAACAACAATGGGGTCTACTACTAATGATATGTCTAAGTGCAAACAATCAACCAAAGAACTCGTAATGAAAGGGTGCGATGCTCCAAAATCGAAAAGAGTCCGAATGGGAAAATCAGAAAGAGAGATTAATCCTTCTAAAGAGATTTTACTACCTCTATCTGAATCACTGCTAGAAAGTGTTGCATCCAAAGCTTGTACCTACGCCGTAGGTGCTCTTTCTCTCTTCCCCATTCTCTAAGGACAAGCTCGACTAAGATGATCGGGCAGACCATAGTTGAAACAACCCCCCTTCATTGTTTTATTCTTATAATCCCTTGCGTAATGACCAACCCGTCCATAGTTATTGTATTTCCCGCTTTTCTTGATTCACTTTTGAGGTCCTCCAAATCTAACATCCTAAACCTTTGCTCCATAACCACCAACCTAGCTCGTGCCTCCTCAAAATCCTCCATGCCATAAAGCATTCTACCTCCTGACTAGCAAAGTTTATGCATAGCTTAGAAAAATTGGCTGATGTAGGTGGATTAAAGGGATCTCCACCTACCGGTGCTGTATTGGGTGCTTGCCCTTGCTCCTCTAGTACCGTAGATATACGGAACTAGTCAGCCATATTATGCAAAGAAAAGGAAACTTAGCCTCAAAAGAATCGAAAGAAGGTTGAACTAGACTTTTGAGGGGATTTTTATAAAGACTCTTTTATACTTGAAAAACTACTTCTATAATAAGAGTTTCTTTCTGAAAAATACTTCTAATTTGAAGATATGCTACTTAAAAATAGGTTGCTTTTGGAAAAATACTTTATTTTTAAAACAAGATTTTAGGAATCCTGTAACCTTAGGCTCTGATACGAAGTGAAACACCCCACACCCCTTAGTATACCAAGAAGGACACACTAAAAGATATGGTGTGTTGTAGGTATAACTAAAGCTAGCAGAGACTAAGATTCACAAGACAAAATAGATAGATAATAACAGGGCGGAAGTAATTAAAAACAATAAGTGATTTTAAAAATTAATACTTCATAAATACTTCAAACAAACCACATATGTTCCAAATACCAAATACAATTGTCTTATGAAAATAGTCTCATCAGAAAAACCAGAGTACAAACACAAAATTTCCTTCAATACAGTGCCAATACAATAAAAGAACAAGAAACTGGAAATAAAAAGAAGGAATACAGATAGGATCTCCAAGTCTCCAAGAAGCTACGGTCTATCTTCCTTGCCCCTGATTGCCTATGGGGGGAAAGGGGGAAAATAGAGGAGTGGGTTAGACTAAAAGTCTGATAGTAATTACTAGAATCTTTAAGAAAAGTAAAAGTAATAGACCTTACAACAGTTTTAGTATATATAAAGGAAACAAAAAGAATAGGAAGAAAAAAGAATAAGCTGGAAATAAATACGAATTACTAAATTAACGCAATTGATTAACTTTGATTGTTTGCACTTGTCTTTGTTAGCTGCTTTGATTAGGCTGAATTCCTAATCCTATAATTAGGATGAAATCCTAGTTCTACCCTTTTATTGGCCTGCTACTCCATAGACCTTACTGTGGACTAGACACTATATAACTTCCTACACATAAGGTAATGGCATCTACGAAAGATGCACAAAGTACAATGGTGTCTACGAAAGACGCACAAAGTATTTATTGTGGACTAGACATTATATAGCTCCCTACATAGAAGGCAATGGTGCCTACAAAAGGAACACATACTTAAGTGCTTTGAAATCATAGAGATTACTGAGCATGAAATGGAAGTCTCACGCGTAACTGCCACCATGCTCATGCTACCTGTTGCTCCACCTATTGGGTCTTCTTATTACCTATACTCCAGCATAAGCGTGCCCCTCGTCTCACTTCTGGATTATGTGAAACACCGTGTCCATAGAAAAATAGGGGAAATGCTGATGGTACTGGCCCGTCATCCAAACAATATCGAGTTGCGCCCCTTGTCCAAATCCCCCGTGATTTGGACTTCTATTTGACCAATTATTACCATTATTAGCATAAGTGTGCCCTCATCTCACTTCAGGCTAATTGTGAGACCACCATTTTGTCTAATAGGGAATGCTTTTTGGTACATGTCCTACTTTCATCTTTGCTTATTAACTTAGATAAATTATTTAAATAAGCCTTTATTACTATCTTCACTATCTTTGCTTATTAATTTATCCAAAGTCTTAAAATAAGTCTCCTTCTGTTCTATTTCTTATTATAACCTACGTTATAATCATGCTTATTACTTAACCCAAGGTCTAAGTGTAAAAATAAGCTCGTTTAATCTTATACTCTTTATAGTTATAATTCTAAGTTATAACTAGACCAATTATCTTTAATTAGTCCAATTCTAACATTAACATCATAATTAGGCTCAATTTCAATCTTAATTCCATTTTTATTACAGTCTTTACAATTTACATCTTATCTTCCGTTATTTTAGTATTCTTATAATTTTAATCCATATTTGCGTTTAATCTATTCTAATCTATACGCGAAGAAGAAGGAGAAATAAAAGAAAACCGAAAATAGAAGAAAATCCAAAGCGTAGGAAAAAAAGATGTAAATAACGCATAAATAACTGTAAATAAGCTGTAAATAAATGAAAAGCTATAATTAACAGAAATAAACTAAAATTCATTGAAAAGAATAGCTAAAAGAAATAGACTGAAAATAATTCTAAAAACTATAAATAAACTACTAAAAAGGTTATTCCAAAAAATCGTAGTAAAACTACAACTATTGAAAACCCTATTATTTTAAATTACTTAAAGAAATTTAAAATAATTACAATCACTCACCTGTGGTCCTAAGCTCTTCCCTTTTGGTCTTCCCAGATCCACTTGAGGGTATTAAAATATTTTATTTAAAAAGATTCTCTCCTTGGAAAATTATTCCTTTTAGGGTCCTTCCTATAAAGGTGAACCCAAGCGGAGAAAATATAGAATGAGAAAAAGTGTTAGGCCTAGGGTCTTATTTATAGGGGTAGAAGTGGATCTCAGACCGTTGGATTTGGAGATTGAATATGGTGCGACGACGTCATAGGCTGAATAGGAGCCGTCAAATGGAAACACGGAGGGACTAGATGAGAGAAAACAACGAAATTGACGTGCTAGCTTTTTACTGGAATGAAGAACTCCTTCGTTCGTTCACAAAAAAGGGCGGGTCGACCTTCGGGTCAACCGCTCCCCCTCCTAGGTCGACCGACCGGTCGACCTAGGTGATGATAGGTCAACCTGGGGGTCGACCTAGCCCATATATTTATTTATTTTATTTTATTTTTTGAGATCTTGATTAATTCGTAACTTGTTCGTATTAGCTCGGATTCTGACGTTCTATATATGGAAATCGACCAAAAAATTACCACGGACATAATGTTGTAACTCCCATGGCTCAATTTTGATAATTTCACAAAGTTAATTTATCTTTTCATTTATTCATCAATTAATTATTATAGTTTAAATTTCGGGTTGTTACAAACTGTGCTCAATACATAAAATAATGTGTTGACCGGTTTAAATATGCTACTCATTGTACAACTCTACTTAGTTATAAACACAAGTTTATCACTATAGTCTACCCCCATAAATAATTTCTTATAAGCTCTTGAAATAAAACCATTTGAAAATAAATTTCAAATTCCTTTTCTTTCAAATCTTTCCCCAAAATCACTTCAAAATGAATTTTCAAATCACTTACATAAAATCACTTTATTCATGGTCCATATATTCAAAAATCATATAGCAGAGATCTACTTTGTAAACGATACCAAAATATAGGTTTTATATAGTATTTCCCAATTTGTATAAAACCAATCTTTGCGATATATTTCCCAAACCAATTTGTAAATCTTATTTATCCGAAAATACTTTTCCAAAACATTGTATAAAATAGTATTTTCATTGCTTTATTTAGAATGCATCTTTTCCTTTAACTGAAATCGATTCCAAAATATTCGATAATTTAAAACTATATTTCAAAATACAATACGATTTCATCAAATCTAATTTAAATAAATATCCTCAAAAGGTGAAGGACCATCACATACATCTAACAAATCATAACATTACTCATATGCAATCGACACCCAAGGAAGGAACCTTTTAGTCCCACCTACAATCAAGGCTCTAATTATGCCAAGCATTACCTTTGCGCGATATACATATATCAAAAATAATAATATCTAATCGATTTATAAAGAAAAGTAGAAATCCCTTTTTAAAAGGTAAAGTCACCAAAACTATTTTCAAATTGAGGGCAATGCATAAAATCATAATTTTATTTCTTTCAAATTAGAAAATTCTCAACAATAGAAACACTTTAAAATTCCTCTAGTTTATTTAATATAAAACCTTTAAAATAACCTTTCGAATAATTCTCTAAAATTACTTTTATAGAAAAGCTTGTATAAATAAACCATTCAAATTTTATGGTTTAAATTCAAGAATTTCTAAAAATAAACCAATCTTTTTTTATAATAAGCTTCGTGTCTATATGTATTGGTTTTTATGCAACTATTATGATGTACTCCTTTTTTGATGTTGGAGAGGACCAGATGGTTGGAATCCAACGTAGCGGCATGATCGTGGGGTCGCGCTCTAGATTTGTGACATCATATTTTTATATAGCTACATGCTTTCACTATGTGAGTTTGCCCCTGTGTCACCTAGGCCAATACTCTGTTACCTAAAGGGGTTAGAATTGGGTCGTGACTACTGAGCCCTCGTGTTAATGAGCACACTGGTGGATATGTGTCACGATACCGCAAAGGTAACTAAGACTGTAGAGACTTCGTGTCTCTGGAGCTTGCCTCGTGCTATCAAACTTCCTTCTGGTACTAACAGAGTGGTAGATTGGCATATACTATTGATACACCTCACTTGTCTATAGATATGGGTTAGATGACCCACATATTGATGTTTGTATATAGATGGTTCTACTTGGGACTTTGTGTCTGTCGTACGTCATTCCCCATCACGATGTATTCTGATAGCTTCTATATGAGAAGATGAGATTATACGTATGATAGAAGTACGGAGTATAGTGGATTATCATATCCTTTATTATATCTATAGTTGGCCTATCTTATTTTACATATATTGATGTTGATGTTCTATTTATGGACATTGAGAGATATTCAGGCAATGCGACGTGCTAGCCTGATATACTTAGTGATATCTCACATATTGATGTTTTTTAGATTTAGATGATGATTTTTGGATATGTATGATTCACCCATTTATGTTGATTCTCTGGTTTCTGATTTGATGAGTTTTTATATGTATGGTGACATATTTTGCTATCGGAGCTAGTTGATTTGTATGGTTTTGAGTTATTCGTGTGATGTGATGCTTTGATGGCTACCTATGATATTATAACTGTATTTCATGTACACATTTCCAGTTATATATATATATATGTTGAAACGCCGTATGATGATTTGAGTATCTTTGGTAGTGTTATCATATTATTATTTCTTGCTCATAACGTGTTACCCATATTATGGATTCTTGATTAGACATAGTCTTACCCGTGTGCTATTTATGTAATACTCGGATCAGTCAGAGACATTTTAGGTACATGGATAATATGACCAGCTGGTGTTTTAGTGGGCTTAGAGGAGACTTATATTAGGATTGTTACATGACATTTAGGTGACTTTGATTGGCTGTGTATATATGATGTTGTATTGTATATTGATCACATTACATTATATTAAGATAGTCGACATTTGAGATATTTGTATCCATACAGTATCATATATTATGTATTATATTATATGTTATTGTTGTGGTAGACTCCATATTCTCTGTTATTTATTATATATATTGTGTATTGTTCTATCCTAGAGGCACACATAGTTGTTGCCTTATACCGATATTGTGTACGTATAGGTGAGTTATTTATTTGATGTTTTAATACGTGCCAGTGTTTGTCCAAGGGAATATTCATATGTGCACCCATATAAGCTCATTCTATATATTATTTGACAGTATTACTTTGTAATACTCTTAGATAGTACCGGTACAGAGGTGGGGTGTTTCACATTTACTTATTGGAGCTACTTTTGAGAGCTTGGTTGAGATGGCGTTGCTGAATTATCATGAATTAAATAAGCTGACAAAGAAGTATCATTATCCACTGTCATGTATAGCTGATCTTTTTGATCGGTTAGTTGGAGCAAAAGTATTCTCTTAAGTTGACTTGGCTACCAGACATAATTTATGAGTGGTTAGTCATGCCCCTTGGACTGACTAATGCACCAACATATTTTTTCGACCTCATCAATCGAGTCTTTAGAGGGTTGCTAAAAATGTTCATAGTGACATTTGTTGATGCCATACTTGTTTACTTAAGAAGCGAGGAAGAGCACATGTTGTATTTAATAGAAGTGATCAATACTCTCTATGGGCATAAGCTGAAGACGAAATTTTCCAAATGTCGCTATTGGCGCAATGACCTTCGCTTTCTAAGACATGTTGTCTTCGAGCATGGACTGGTAGTCGATCCTAATAAAGCGGCTGTTGTACAAGATCGGCACATACCAAGAATGCCATGGGGTGAGAAGCTTTCTTGGTTTGGCTAGATATTATAGGAAATTTTATTAAGGACTTTGCTAAAATTTCCTCACCGTTGACCAACCTTACCAAGAAAAAATTAGTTTTCTCGTAGAGCTCAGAATGCGAAGATATTTTTATTAAGTTGAAGGAGTTGTAGACTAGTGCACATGTTTTAGTACTCTATAATGATACGTAGCTATTCGCATTATATACTGACGCTTATGGTACAGGATGGGGTACAGTGTTAATGCTAGAGGGTGTAGTTGTTTATTATGCTAGTCGATAATTGAAGGTACATTAGAGAAGCTACCCAACACATGATCATGATTTGGCAGCCATTAACTTCGCCCTCTAATCATGGAGGCATTATCTTTTCAGCAGAGTGATTTGAGCTATTCATGGATCATAAGTCTCTGAAGTATTTATTTTAACAAAAGATTTTGAATTTAAGGTAGCATAGGTGAATGAAGTTCTTAGCATCGTATGATTTTAGTGTATTATATATACTCCGGGCGAGGGCAATGTTGTAGTTAATGATTTGAGTAGAAAGCATGCAATGTTGAGTCCTATGTTCTTGGAATGGAAGCACTTAGAGTTCATTTTATTTATTTTTGATCTTCATCAGACATTACACCAGGATTGTTGGCAGCTTTGGTATTCAGCCTTCACTTATGGATTGCATTGTTTCAAGTTAGCGGCAAGACAAGGATTCATTGGATATTTTTGGGAAACTAAAAAAATAAGGGCATTCAAGTCTTTTGGATTGCTATTCCATTGATTCAAAATGATGGTTGCAAAGAGATAGTAGGTTGTGTGTCCATCTTGTTAAGGAGTTGGTAGACATGATACTAATATAGTCCCATCATTCTAGGATGACTATTCATCCTAATGGTGAAAAAATGTATCGTGATATAAAGATACTATTTTATTGGTCTAGCTTAAAGAGACATGTAGCAGAGTATGTTTCCAAGTGTGTGAGTTGTTAAAGGATAAAGGTAGAGCAGAAGAAGCCTATTGGATTATTATAGCCATTGGATATTCCACAATGGAGATAGGAAATGGACTTTATTGATGGGTTACCTAAGAGTAGAAGGGGAAATGAGAGTATTTGGGTCATTGTCGATCGAATGACCAAATGCGCTCATTTTATTCTAGCGAGGAGCACGAGGACAACTACATCTTTAGCGACTTTATACGTGAGAGAGATAGTTTGGTTGCATGGAGTTCCTTCGAGCATTGTCAGTGACCGAGACTTTAACTAGTGAGTTTTGAAGGAGTCTTCAGGAGGCCTTGGGCACCGAATTAGATTTGAGTACCGCTTATCACCCACATATAGATGGGCAAATGGAGAAGGAGAATAAGGTATTTGAGGACTTGCTTTGGATGTGTATTTTGGATTTTGGAGGTTCTTGGTAGGACCACTTGTTGTTAGTAAAGTTTGCATATAATAATAGTTATCAAGCAAGTGTTGGTATGGAAACATTTGAGATGGGACCTTATAGATCATTATCTTGTTGGTGGGACACTGCAAACAGAATCATATTTAGACAGATAGGATAAGGGAGACTTCGAAGAAAGTAGACTTGATCCATAGAAGGGTGAAGGCTGCCCAAGATAGGCTAATATCTTACGCTGACAAGAGATACACAGAGTTGTAATTCATAGTGGATGACATGGTCTTTATGAAGGCCTCGCCACTTAGACACATTTTGGGGTTTGGTAGTTCAGGAAGGTTATCACCATGGTTGTTAGGGTCTTTTTCGATCATGGAGTGAGTATGGAAGTTAGCTTATAAACTGGAGCTTCTTGTAAAGTTGGCGGGAGTTCACAATGTTTTCCATGTGTCATACTTAGTGTCTACCTGATTTGGCTACCGCGGTCAAGCTGAGTCAGTTGAAGTAGAGAGAGAGAGTCATTTGTTCGCCATGCACCTACCCGCATTGTTGAGCATGTGCCAAGACGACTCCGCAACAAAGTAATTAAACTACTTGGAGTACAGTGGGGAGATGATCCAACCGAGAGTATGCAGGATCAATTTAAGTTAATATAATTATTAATGCACTTAGTATTTAGCTTAGAATAATTCATAGGCATGAATATTTCGATGTTAGGCTTGGTTGTGAACGTATCACTTTGACATGTTTTGCATGATATTTGCTAATGGATGAATTTTACTGGTTAGTATTGCACGTATGGTCTAATATATTCAGGTTATCCTATGACACATACCACCTCACTAACTTTATTTTATTAGTTATATGCATAATGATTGTTGCATTTTTGCATACGTATTGTATGGTTGCACATCCAAATAGAATTGCAAGTATAGAATATATTGCATACATTTTGGATACATGGCACAAGCACTTGAATTTCAAAAGGTTGGCTAGTTTAGGAGACCGCCTAATTTTACTTAATCTATATGTTCATATGCATTCCATAATTTTAGAAAATTTGAATTTAAGGGCAATGTTTGCAAATGGTTGATGGTCGGGTAGATGGTTATAAATATTGGTTGTATGGGGGAATTACATTTTTCCTTTCTTGGAGATTTCGAAGATGAAATCCTTTTTAAGGGAGGGAGAAAATAACTCCTTAATTTTTTTAATAATAAATAAAAATAAAAATAAAGGTAAAGTTAAAAATGTAATTTTACATAAAAGGATAAAAATTATAAATTTTCATAAACATTGGAATTAGGCCATGAGACCTATTCCACTGCATCCAGAATGTCATTTATAGTTAAGAAACATGTATAACTTGTTAAATTCAATCAAACGGTTCGAAATAGCGAAAATATGACCGGTGGCATTTTCATAAATATGGATTTTGGGCTTGTAACATCCCCCACTTGGAGGCCCAAAACTAACGGCTATGGATGCTATAGCCATCTGTAGTTATTAATTCTCGGCAACCAAATGCGGTAATCTTAGATACTTTGATATAACAAAAACACATGAATATGAAATTTTTTTAAACTATTAAACAAATTTCTCCTTCCATTTCAAATTAATTACATAATCCCAAATTCGAGAACCACGTTCAGAGAAAATATAACTATTACACATACGCCAAGAGCGATATATGAAGATGCCCCCATTGGATGATCAGAGTTTATACATAGGCAATTAAACAACTTTGCCTTTACATCAAAACACAACGGAAACAAAAAAAGAACTCCTAATACCCAGCTTGCCTTCTGCATGTCTCCAGAAGCTTAGTCGTCTAAGGAGAACCTGCAAATCCTCAACTCTCAAACCACTCAAAATTAATTGAGAACCCGAGAGTTTAAGGGGAAAACATAAACTTTGAGTCAGACATAAAGCCTGGTATGAATAATAACCTACCATCGCGAACCATTAGATATCTAGTGAGACCACGCCGCTTAGCGGAATGGGTTTTTCCCCTCACTAGTATCTTACTCAAAAATCTATAATAACCATATACTATGCTCCTGCATTCACAATGGTTAAAAACATAGCAATTTAAAATAACATGATGATATGCAAACAAGCAAAGTATCTTGGATTTCCCATCCCCATTCATTTGACCATCTGTCTCAGTTATAGTTTCCAGGGTCACCACTACCCTATTAATTTTCATGGGCTGACCAATACCCTATGTAAAGCTTGTGGACTATCTATCCGGTTTCATAGTTTTCATGGGATCACTAAGAAATTATTGGTCCCTGCCAATAACTTCATCGGAATTCTGGGTGGATCGACATGTTTCATTGAGGATGGATCGACATGTGTTGTCAAGGATGGATCGACACTATTAAATAAGGAGGGATCAGTGTGCTCAGCTCATAGAAGAGGGGTCGGCATAATTGGAAGGAGATGGTTTAGCATATCAGATGGGTTGGCATTCTTCAATTAACCATAAGGGGGGTCGACATTGAGTTAAGAGAAGGGATAATGATCCGTAGTGCTAGGCCGATCGTTATTTTTGGTCGAGTTGGGCTTGACAATCGTTATGGTGGGCCCATGTAGGTGAGAAGGCCCTGTAGCTGAAGTTTCACCTATAAATATAGCAGGCTTGACTCCAGAAAAATGGACCTTCATTTTGCTTCTTTTCATCTTCTACTTAGAGGTTACTCTGCTATTTTTATTCTGGAATTTTGGATTGTAACTGTAATCAAATTTCAGTATAATAAAAAGGATTGTTCTGGAGTGGATGTAGGGCGGAGTTAGCCGATCCACTATAAATCTTGTCTCTCTTTTACTTGCTTTCATTTTAAATTGATTATGCTTCATATTATATTCTCTACATCATATACTATCTGTGATCTGTGACTGGATATTGGTGCTTTCACGTACAATTGGGTGTTAGTGGCCATTTTTGACGCCAACATTTTGGTGCTTTCATTGAGAAAGCTTACAATAAGGGATTTGGGAGTTAGGATCTTGGATTTGAAAGCTTGTGAACTTGGATTTAGGAAACAATGGCTAGGCAATCAACAAGGAGACAGAGAACAGAGAGGAGTCTTCATGAAGGAAGTCAGGAAGCTTCCTTAGGAGCTAATCAGACCTCAATCTACATTACCAGAGACGAGATGGAAACTTTGATGGATGCTATGCAGGAAAGGATGCTGAAAAGGCAGGAGGAAATGATGCAGAACCTATTCCGACTGATTGGACAAGCTGGAGTGCAAAACCAAGGAAATGGAGTTGTAGGGAATACTAGAAATATGGATCATGGAGTTGGAGCAGCAGGTGCAGAGGAAGTCCAGAATCAGAACCAAGGAAATGGAACAACCAGGATACGGGATAGAATGGAGCAACCGGGAGTAGCCCCTGACCAACCAGGAACAATTGGCCAAAGCAATGCCGATTGTTATAGAACGAACGGTGCCGATCGTTCCACACTTGGGGGCATGCCCTCGGATCATATTGGCTTGATTCAAGGCAAGATACCAGGTAGTGCTGTGCAGTTTGGCGTTGATCGGGAAATGGGTGCTCGTCCAAAAGAGCATATTTCAGGATTCCCTCACGGGCTCGGGGGGCAGGTTGGAGACAACATACAAAGACTACCACTTGATGACAATGACAGGTTGGCAGAAATGATCAGACGGGCCATGAGAGAAGGATTAGTAAATAGAGATTTGGAAGATGTAATAGGAGCCCCTTTGCTCCTACGATTAGGCAAGCAAGGAATCCATCGGAATTCAAACTACCAACGCTGGAGACATATGATGGAAGAACGGATCCCTCTGTTCATCTGACAAGGTATATGAGGCACATGGAAGTATTGGGGGCATCAGAGGAGGTTATGGCATGGTGCTTCCCTTTGTATTTGATGGATATAGCAACACTATGGTTCAGACAAATGGAAAGCGGTTCTATTGGTACATGGACGGAATTGATTGAAAGGTTTATGAGGCAGTTTAGAGTTCACATCTCGAGGCCTAAAAATGTGATGAGTTTGGAAACACTGAAGCAGAGGACCGGAGAGTCCCTGAGAAGTTTTCTAACACGGTTTAATGCTGCGGCGACATCGGTGGATCGTCCGGATCCATCCATGGTTTTGATGGCAGCTGTATCTGGCATTGCTGATGGCATAGAGTTCAGGGATTTACTAGCACGGGATCCACCTATGGATTTAGGGGAGTTTTACCACGAAGCAGAAAGGTTCCTACGATAGGAAGACGCACGGGCAAACAAACCAAAGGTGAATGCCAAGCAAAGTGGAGGATCATCAGGAGAGGTAAACAGGAACGATAAGAGCAAACGGAGAATGAACGACGGCAATAATATCTCGAAAAGGCAATGAAGAGAACATAAATTCTATTCTTACAGGGATTTGACTGAAACTCTGGAAGGATTTATTTGGATACTTGAGCACGCCTCCAATATCAAAGGCCGACAAAAAGGGAACCCTCCGAATATGAGTGGGTATCAGGAAAGCATTGCTTATTCCATGAGCTGGATGGGCATAGTACGAATGACTGTATGCATTTGAAGGATATCATTAAGAAACATGTGAGGAATTGTCATTTGCAATAATATATAAGGAATCAAGCTGTGGCAGTGGAACAGGAGCCGCCACCGCCCACCTCGAATGAAGATGGCATTGGATCAAGGCATCATCTTTAGCTTGTTATTAGCTGATTGGACTTATGGCATGGAATAAGTAATAAAATCCGTAGAAAAACGGCTAAGTTGCTTACACATGTACGGGATCGAGGACGATCCCTAGGCATGCTTTGAGATGACAATGAACCGTGGTGCTCGGGTTTATGAAATTTTTGTTTTTTCTGTTTACTGCAAACTCTGTTTTTTCCGATACTATGGCTTTTTAGTTTTTTTAGTTGTACGGGATTTTATTTTATATTTTACCAACTGGACTCTGGAATGATTAAATCTGGATTAATGTAATAAGTAACACATGTCATGGTTACTACCCCGACGGGGAGACGGGGCAATAACCACGAGTTACGAGTCCCTTCACCAAAGAGCGATTGGATGGACTCGAACATGGATAAGTCCTCGACTGGGGATCAAGGCCGGAGTAGGATACCCCACGAATTAAGTCCTCGACCGGAGAGTCGAGGCCGGAGAAGGAAACTCACGGATTAAGTCCTCGGTCAGGGATCGAGGCTAGGGATTATGTCCCAGATTTGGATTAAATGACCTAGAGAGGTCTTAGGATTTAGATATGGACCCGGAGAGGTCCCAGACTTGGATAAAACGATTCAGAGAGATCGGGGATTTGGTTAATAGATTTGGAATGGATTCAGAATTGGATATTGACTCAGAATAGTCATGGATTTCACTAACGATCCGGAGAGATCAAGGAATTGGATTGGCAACGGATCAGATTCTAGATTGGATAATATAATGATCAATGGATTGCGAATTTCAGATTTTGAACTTATGGAAATTCAAAACACGCCTTCCTATCGCAAGGCATGTTTTGGGGGGCAAAGTGTTAACCCGCCTTTTGGCAAGGCAGTACAGAGACGGATTTAACCCAATAGACTTCACAATTATCGAGGCTGGAATATCATGGATTTGGTTTAAACGGAGAGGTGGATAATCAACTACGGATAGTAATACGAAGCTTGGATTAAACATAATAGGTAGATAAACAATTAAGAGTGCTTGAATTGTGAATTTTGGCTTGAATAAAGAAGGATCGGCAAGAGACGGTTTGATATAATATGGATCAGCAAGACAAGAAGCAACATAGTTTGGATCGGCATATTTGATTGGGTTGGGAAGTTATGTTGAAGTGTTCGACATGTTTCAATAAGAAAGGTCGACATAGCTTGGGTCGGCAGGGCTAGGAGTAAGGCTAGGGGTTGGCATAGCTCAGGTCGGTAGGGCTTGGAGGAAATAGTAGCTTGGGTCGGCGTGTAAGAAGAGATAACGACCGACATGGTATTATGGGATAGGAGGGTTCGGTATACTTCAGTGTAAAGGGATTGGCGTATTTCAGAAGCTTGGAAAGATGGAGGGGTCGGCATTCTAGGTGGATCGGCATGTTTCATTGAGGATGGATCGAAATGTGTTGTCAAGGATGGATCAACACTATTAAATGAGGAGGGATCGGTGTGCTCGTCTTATAGAAGAGGGGTTGGCATAATTGGAAGAAGATGGTTGGCATATCAGATGGGTCAGCATTCTTCAATTAACGACATAAGGGATCGACATTGAGTTAAGTGAAGGGATAACGATCGGTAGTGCTAGGCCGATCGTTATTTTTGGTCGAGTTGGGCTTGACGGTCGTTATGGTGGGCCCATGTAGGTGAGAAGGACCTGTAGCCGAAGTTTCATCGATAAATACAGCAGGCTTGGCTCCAGAAAAATGGACCTTCATTTTGCTTCTTTTCATCTTCTACTTAGAGGTTACTCTGCCATTTTTATTCTAGAATTTTGGATTGTAACTGTAATCAAATTTCAATTTAATAAAAAGGATTGTTCTGGAGTGGACGCAGGCCGGAGATAGCCAAACCATTATAAATCTTGTCCCTCTTTTACTGGCTTTCGTTTTAATTTGATTATTCTTCATATTATATTATTTACATCATATATTATCTGTGATCTGAGACTGGATATTGGTGCTTTCACGTACAATTGGGTGTTGGTGGCCATTTTTGACGCCAACACCTTCAAAACAAAAGAGTTCGTGGAAAACAGATGGCTTCGAAACTATGGCTACTGGAGCCCTTTCCGAAGCATTGGGAAGGGGCTTATTATATTTATAGAACATAGGCTTGCCTTTCGAACACATTGAAAACTTCAACCTATTCAAAAGGTATGAAGACATCAACAAGGTTTCGACTTCGTTCAAAACTACCCTTTTGAAAGCTTCTCTTTTAAACATAATATACGGCAACCCCTTTGAAATATATATAAAAGTATCCAACCCTTTCGAAAGAATCCATTAAAAGCAAGGCAAGCGACATCTCTTTTGAAAGTAAAACAAAGGTCTTCGAAAGCTATTTAAAATGGCCTCTACCCCTTCGAAAGCATTGTTTCGACCCTATACCTGCCGCCTTTCTCCAATCCATACGTACTAAAGCAATGATACCTCGTGTATTGCTTTCGACTTAGTTAGGGACGGAAGTATGGGGTCGAAAGGTTGCTACTGGAAGTGGCGAAACAATATTTATTTACAAAACTGTTTTGTTGCATTTTTAAGTAAATGCTTTTCAACTAAATTGCCTATGTGTAAAAATATAATTGGTTACCATAAACTTTATCAAAATCTTTTCTAAAAGATTGTCGAATTTACCTAAAATTAATTAAAAATAATTTACAAAGTAGTCCTTCCGTTTAACAAAACATTTAAGATATTTAAGTCCTCCAACATTAATAATTTAATTTACAAAGTAAATTACTTAGGAAAAATCCCTAAAAATTATCAAAATTCACATTTAATATGTTATCTAGCATATATAAATCTCAGACCTAAAAATCCTTTATATAATAGCCGAAATAAAATTTTAAACCCAATTATTTAATTCTTCCCTCAACAATTCATAATAAATTTTCCATAGCTTGGATAATTATGAAAATTTAAACCCATCTTCAAAATAATGTTTCTCATAACATATTAAATCCTCATGACATTCCAAACCCAATATATATGATTTAACCTTAAAATCGAAAAAAACATTTATCAAACATACTTGTTTGAATCAAACATATCAAGTAATCCAAGCATATCATCATTAAAATCATCATAAAGGTTTTAAACATAAAACCCGAAATCAAATGTTCTTTAAAAATGAAAATGAGATGGTTTTTATTATTATTCACCTTGATTTGCATAAGGAACTTGAGATGTGATCTTGTTTAATTCTCCTTGCTTGATTCCTTAGCTTTTAATTGAATTTTAATCCTCTTTTCCTCTAGGTTATGGCCGGCTTGAACTCCTTGGTTTATGTTTTAAAATTACGAACTTATGAAATGAAAATGGGAATAAGAGTTTAGGGGTTAAGGGTTATAGTGGACGGCTATTCCCTATAATACCCTTGCTTATTCTCTTATTTGTTAGCTTATAAAACCATTTCTATAAACTCATTCTTTTAATCTTATTTGGTTAAGCACGGCCTCTATTTTATATTTCAAATCTCAATTTCCTTCTCTCTAATCCTTATATTATTCTATTTAATTTATCTAATTAAATCTTCTGAATAGTTTTATTTAAAATTAGCAGTATTACAGGCTCCCCTCCTTAATGAATTTCGTCCTCGAAATTCAGTAAGGACTAAATAATAAGCATAACAATCATCTGTAACATCTCCTAGTTACCGTACTAGCCTACATGACTAGCAACAGTCTATATAAAGCAAATATAGAACATACCCTCATAGCTGATCAGGATAAGTATCTCTAATCCCGTCTTCTGTCTCCCAAGTACAGTCCTTCTCGTTGTCGCTCCACTGAACTTTCACCAACTTGACTATCTTGTTCCTTAACCTATTCTCATCTCTCGCCACAACCTGAACTGGTTATCTAACAAAAGTCAAATTCGGTTCTACTATTAAATCTTCCAACTCTACCGAAGGAATAGTAGTCTCGGGATCATGCACATAGTTGCGAAGATGAGATATATGAAATACATTATGGACACCTACCGTACTGCTTGGCAACTCTACCCTATATGTGAGCTTCCCAATCCTCTCTATAATTGGGAAAGGACCAACATATCTCGGTGCCAGTTTCCCTGACTTTCCAAATTATACCACACCCTTCATCGGTGATACCTTAATGAAAACTCTATCTTCAACTGAGAATTCTAGGTCTTTACGCCTTCTATCTGCGTAACTCCTCTGTCTAGACTGAGCTTCCTTCGTCCTTTCTTGGATCAACTCAATCTTCTTTGTCGCCTCTCTAACCAGATCTGGACCGAAAACTACTCTATTTCCAGTTTCTAACCAAAATGCTGGTGATCTGCATGGCCTTCCATACAAAGCTTCAAAATGCGCCATTCCTATACTAGTCCGATAACTGTTATTATAGGAAGACTCAACTAAGTGTAGATGATCTTACCAAGATCCACTAAAGTCCAATACACAAGCTCTTAACAAATCCTCGAGTACCTTATTGACTCTTTCTGTTTTCCTATCTGTCTGAGGGTGATACACGGTACTCATCTTGGGCTTGGTACCCAACTTTCTCCTGTAGAATCTTTCAGAACTGTGATAACCCGGATTTTCGGGCATCTGTTATTTGATAATTAACTGATTTTAACTATTAAAACACTGATTTATAAGTTAAACAAATAATATTATGATAATTAAAATGTCTGGATGTATATATATATATGGATTTTAGACTATAATAAATGTGGAAAATTTTAAGTATATACATATACAAGTATATAAGTGTGTGTATATACATATGTATATGTCATGAGAAGTAGAATATTTAGAAGTTTGTAAAAAGGTGGATACATATATATATATATATATATATATATATATCAAAGATTTACATAAGATAAGTATAATTACTTAAAAGTATAAATATAAAAATAAATAAATAAACCTTATTAACATTTAAGAATATATTTTTGCATGTAACATCACAAGTGTAAGCTAATAATATTATCTAAAGCATATGTGTTAACAAAATAGATTAGGAGAATGACAAGTGTCAATTTTCTTTTATTTTCAAAAATAAAAATAAAAATTTAAATCAAAGTTTTATATATACATCATCATTTCTTCTTCTATTCTCTTTCCCTCATATTCCAACTAAACAAGATAAATGCAAGCTTTAAAATCTTAGATACAACCAGAAAAGAAGTAGAAACTATAAACAAAACAAAGATGGAAATCAAGTTCAATTCATCTCAACAATCAGAGTTTCAAAATCAGATCGATTAAAAACAACTTCAAGTCAACCTGAGAAAAGCAAAGTAGATTCAAATCAAAGACCAAGCAAATTCACATTTAAACTCAGGATCAGTATATATCAAGTAGCAGATCAGATCAATATCAAGTGGCAATTCCAGATCAAATTCAAGGCAGATCAGTTTAAGAGCATTTTCCAGTTTACTCTGTTCAAACCAAATACAGTGAGTAAACTACTTTTTTTAAAACTTAAACCTGTTTGCATGTGATTAATATTTGAAAGTATGTTGTGAAAATGATTGTACGGGTTTAAATGTGCTTGCATATTGTATAGATGAGATATATCTGTGTGCATGTCTGTTTATAGATGAGTTACCCCTGTTTTTGATTTCACAAACTAAATCAAGTTCAAAAGTATAAAGCCTGTAGCTCTGTCCTCTGTTTGCATAAAACAGGTAGGTAAATTACAATCCTTGAAAAGCTAAATCTGATACATAAACTCATGTAGTAATGTGTGAATAAAGGCTTGCATGAATAAATTAATATGGTTGATATGTATTAATGTGAAGAAATATCTGTGCATGTCTGTATCAACAGACTTATTATCATTCTGTTCATATATAGGTTCCAGTCCTTCTAAATTTAATTTAAACTGCCCATACAATCAAAATTAGACTTTGATCTCTAAATAGAAAATGTCTGTAACATTGTAGATTAAATTTTAAAAATAGCGTTAAGTAAAGATATTTAGTAACATTCTGGAAAATGATAAATAACAGTAGAAAAGAAAAATTGGTCAAAAATTTTATATCTGGATTTCAAGCTTCGATTTTACGAGTGAATTCGTGTTGAAAAATAATGAATTTTAGTACAAATATCTCGATTTTTAATAATGGGATTGATGTGAAATATCGAGTTGAACAGATTTGGCAATTTTGCCAATTTCCGATGAACGGTGGCAAGATGAAGGTCAAGGCTGTTGTCAGAGGTAGCTTGCGAGTTGGAGGTCATCAGAAAATTAGTGGTAATATTTTTAGGTGGCCATGGCATCTTAACGGCGACGAGTTAGGGTACGATTGGCAGTTTTGGCCATCATTATTTCCGAGATCTTGTGATGTCTGGGAAGCATCGGACTTGTTCGTAGAAGGTGGAATCGATGCTTGGGTGCAGGGCGAATCTCTGGTGAAGATGGCGTGGTTTATCAAGGTCAGGATTGACGGCAAGGGGAGAAATTCCGATGGTAGTGGTTCCAGATTTTCGAACGATGGGTTCGATTTCGATTCATGGATGATATCGGCAATCTGGGTGGCCAGGTGGGTCAGGGGGATGGTTGTCGACTTGGGGAAGCTAGCGGCGTCGATCGGAGGAGACCGGAGCTGCCGTGCACATGCACGTGCACGTTTGGGATAGTCTGAGTTGGCTGTGGATGTGAGTTTTGGAGAAGAGAGAGTGGACTCGGGATTTGTTTCGTGTGGGTTGCGTGACGACTCGAAGCAGGTAAGTTCGAGCGGTTGTACGTGAGTGGTTCTGAGTTGTTCGGGGAAGGCTCGTGATTTTGTGGGGATTACTCGGGTTGGACTTCGGGGAAGTGAGAGTTTGACTCGGGTGTACGTGAGTGGAATGGTAGGAAGAGAAAGGTTAGGGGAGGGAGAAGTTTTTCTTTAATTTCGATTTGGGCCTTGGGCCTGTACAAAGAGGATATGTTTATCAATAAGATTTTATAAGAAAGATTTTTAAACAAGTTTCCAAGCAAAGTTTCCAACAAATTTAAAGGTTTAAATGCTTACTTAATATTGTTAGTTAAGTTATATAATAACCTATTTTAACTTAATTAAGTTTAAGAAATTTTATTATATGACCTTTATTTTATTTAATTATTAAGTTATTTAAAGTAAAATTAAATAGTGTAATCAAGTAGTTAATTAAGAAGATGAAATGTTTTAACTACTAATTAACTTAAAGATCTTAGCTATTCCCTATGTTAATTTAATTTCAAGCATTTAAATAGGATTTAAAATGATAATTAAGAAATTAATTAAGATAAGTGAGTTATCTTAAATTAATGAAGGACTTAAGTAATTAAAGGATAATTGATTAAATTCATAATTTATTGGAATTATAAAAATAAATGATTTGTAATTAATTAATTAAGTGGGATTTAAAACTAATTAATTTATTTGTGTTAATTAAATTTATTAGAAGCTGTAAAATTGATTAACCTTTCTTATGGATAATTAAGTATATCAAATACTTGGATTGATGAATATCTCTAGTCTATATGATGTGTGGTGGTATAAATGATTGGTTTGATCTATTTATAAATATGAATCATTTATTTAATTAGATATCTGTGATGGATATTCCGTATGCATATGACATTCTGTTGTGAATTTAAATTGTTAAACTTAAACCACTTGGCTTTAAGATGATATTGAATTCGAAGAGACCGGAGTCGGGTATCAATACATACCCGAAACCACTTCGATTTGAAATCTTCTATAATTCTTTATAGATTGATATGTGAAATAAATAGACCGGTTTTGGATAATATGGACCATTTAAACTAAGTTGGATACTTAGATATTGTTTTGTGAAAATAAGTGTTGATATATAAGTTGTTTACTTATTGTAAAGTACGAGTTACCCCGGGTTTAAATACGTTCTATGGATTGAAATTTCATATTAGATGAGTTTACTCACGCTGGTTTCCAGCCTGACCCGGGTGTTACTTTATTGTAATGCTCGGGTCAGACCGAGTATTACAGATTTCAGGTAAGGACGTTCTGGAGCTCAGGAGGCGAGCTGGATGGCAGGAACGTATGGAGTATATTCCGCTGTGATATTATAGTTGTCTGAGACATGTTAATTTTAACTGTCTAGTACATTTGTGAATGTTGTAACTCTGATGTATTAAAATGTAATTAACAAATGCAGTTTTTCTTTGTATAACTGATATTATTATTTGTTATTATATTTAATCCGCTGCGAATGTGAGATGTTGTGTCCTCTGTTCTTCTTTCTTCTTTCTGTTTCTTTCTTCTATCTCTTTCTTTTTCTTCTAACTATCTGGAATTTTCGGGTTCGAAAACTCCGGGTCGTTACATATGGTATCAGAGCTGAAGGTTAAGCGAGAACCTTGGCTCTGTTGGGATTACTCGTTAAGAATAGGGTCAATGGTACCCTAGAACGAGTTGAGTGTATATATATATGAGAGCGTAATTGTTATTTTCTTATATAAGGATTTTAAATGATTTTATATAAGAATATATTTTGATATATAAAATGATATTTCTTTCTAATAAATATTAAGGTAATTGGTTGTTAAAATATTGGAATTAAATTAAGTGGTAATAGAAATAAAGCCAATTGAATAAAGATAAGTTTGAAATGAATTCAAACTGAAATTAAAATCTTGAATTTGTAGAAATGTTATCAAGAATAAAGATAATAATGAATTGGTTTTCAAATATGATAATCTTGGTTATTATCATAAATGGTAATTGTGTTTAATAATGAATGTTGTTAATGATTTAGCAAAATGAAATGTTTAGGGAAGTAAACATTTAAGTGAGTATAACTTATAAATTGAAATTGAAGATAATAAAAAATTGTGAAATTTTAAATCTAAATCTAGAAAACTTGAAATTGTTAAAAAAAAAAAAATTGTTTTGAATTAAAACCAAAGGTGGTTTAAAATTTTAAGGTATAACTTGGTGTGTAAAGGAAATAAATATGTATAAATGAGGATATACATTATATTAAAGATGATTTGAAATAAACTCTAAGTATTGAGTTTTAAATTTTTCCTTGGAATATGATGTGAAAACCCAAAGTGAATAAGTTTTTAAACTTAAGTGGGAAGATTTTTAATAAGAAGTTTAAAATTTGAATGGGAATTCAATTTGGGTAAAGATAAATTGAATTTAACTTAAGGAAAGTTAAATGAGTTTAGAATGAACAACTTGAATTAGAAATTTCAAGATGAAATTAAAATTTAACTTGGGAAGTTAAATGGTTGATTAAAATGGGAGTTATGAGTGATCTCAAAATGGGTTTGAGATTTGGAAATTGAAAATGGATAATAAATTATAATCTGAAATTTAATTGTTTTTAAATTCTTATTTGAAATTTATAATAAGTTAAGTAAAGATAATTTTAAAATGGAATTTTGGAATTTGGATTCAGAATTAAATGGTTTAAAGATTTAAGTTGTTAAATTAAAAATTAAGGTTGATTTGATTTAAAAGTAAAGGTTAATTTGATTTAAAGGATTAAATCAACATTTAAAATTTAACTCGAATTTATATAATTCGAGATAGTTTAAAATTGAGATTTAAATTGAATTAGTTCAAACTGAATTTGATTTGAATAATTTGAAATTGTAATTAAAATGAATATGTTTAAAATCAAATGGAATTTGATTTGAAATTTGGAAAGGAATTAAGATTAATTCAACTTGAATTGGGATTGAATAAAATTCAATGGAAATTCAAGTATTGAGTCAATTTAAATGGAAGTAGAAATTTAAATTGAATTGATAGGGAATTGAACGGTTTGACTCTGGACTATTTTCAAAGTAATTTGTTTATTTATAAACCTATTTTTCCAAACAATTTACTATACAAATTCTTCTTCTTAAACCCCAAACTCTCTTATACTTATTTTATAGTATTATTTTGGAACTATTTAACTATTTTGAAACTGTCTTATAAACTAATTACTATTTTTCAATTACTTATATCTAATCACTATTTTAAAAAAAAACTATTTTGCAATTATCTAACTATTTTATACCTACTTAACTATTTTACAGCTATTTTACAAACTAATAACTATTTTTTTCAACTACTTATCTATTTTAAAACTTTTTCAAGCTATTTTTAAATTTAAATTGGTCAGAGTTCAAACTGTTTGTAATTAAAGTAATAACTCAATTGGAAATGGAAGCAATTGAGAATAAGTAAATGGAATTAAAGGAAATGTGAATAGAAAAGAGAATTGATTTGGCTAATAACCAATAAGATAAATACGTAGGATATACGTATATTATTCTATTCGCATAGTGATTTGATCCAGATTCGAACACAGAATTTCGAGATAGTATTATCGATCCGAGTTGGGATTTTTCGTTCGATTTTCGACGGCGAACCTGGATATGGATTGTTGATTGGTTCTGGATATTCTCTATCGTAGTTGTGACTATGCAAGGAGAATGACGGTTTCTGATCAGGAAACCAGATCTGAGTCCGCACTAGGAAGTCGGGTGGACGATACTAGTTCGGAAGTGAAATTGTGTGATCGATTGAGCGATCAGATTGATATTGTGTACGGATGATATGTGTACATCGTACGGATTTGAATGAAAGTGATATTGAAGATTTGTGGATAAGAACTGTAAAATGGTTTTTGAAAAGAAATATGGTTAATAACTTTATAAAAGATTTATCAAATGTGAATATTTGATTTGGAATAAAATAAAGTTATATATCCTTGTTGTATAAGGTAAATCTTCCCTTGTTTAATCTATTGCTAAAAGAAAAGGGTTTTGAAATATTTGAAGTATAAAAGAGTTTTATACAAGTTTGAAATAATCCAAAGATTTTCAAAGTTATATATATATCTATATATATAAAGGATTTTATGGGAATGATTTTGGAAAAGGTTTTTGGAACCTATGGATTTTGGAAAGGGCTTTTGATTTTTGGGAAAATCAATTTTGGATTTTGAAAAGCCTAGTTTGAGAATTATCGATTTTGGTAATCGATTTTGTGTAAAGGAGATTTTGATAAATCATAAAGGGTATGATTTGAAGATACTAAGTATATAGTATAAAGTGTTTTGAGAATAGATCTGGGGAAAAAGGCGCTTCCTTGAAATGAACTTCTCAGGAGTGTCACTGGGTGGTACTGCCTTGAACCCCAAGGGGGGATTCTAAAGTTGATCCTGTGAGGAGTCCGGACAAAACTAGTTCCTGAGGATTATTTGTGTAGCGAAAGTCGAGGGGCTGGTGCCCACAGAGGCATTTGAGTTATGCTGTGATAACAATTTGACTCAATGTCACTGCGATCTACTGCAGACCATAGCGAAAGTCATGTGTGCCGCTGAGAGCCAACTGTCTACGTTTGATTTTATATCGGTAGACTGTGACACTATGGTAACATAGCGAAAGTCGTTTGTGCCGCTGAAAGCCAACTGTCTACGTTTGATTTTATATCGGTAGACTGCGACCTATGTGGGAGAAGTTTCATTTTGACAGCGAAATCGTGTGTGCCGCTGAGAGCCAACAGTTACATGGACTTTTGCTGCGATGGCAACGTAACCCTGGATGTAACTGCGATCTGTTGTGGGTTCCTTGGTGTAATCAGTTACATGGACTTTTGCTGCGATGGCAACGTAACCCGTGATGTAACTGTGACCTTGGATGGGGGTGATGATTTCCAGAGCATTCTCACCAAAGATATTTCCTCTATTTTCAAAAATGTTTTCGATATTTCTAATAAATTATTTTCCAAGTATTTTCACTAGGTGTTGAAAACGGGTCTGCTAAGTACTTATAGATTTTCAGTCTTACGCCTGATCAACGTATGACCGAATTTTTGTAAATACGAGGATGGACTTGTTGAAACATCGAGTTATAAAACTATTTTTATAAAAAAAAACTATTTTTGTAATACTATATAGATTTTAAAGTGTTTAAAAAAATGATCAAAAGATAATTTATCTGATTTTAAGTATTAAGTAAATTCTAGCCTCGTTCCTTTTCGAGGACGAAAAGATTCTAAGGGGGGAGGAATGTGATAACCCGGATTTTCGGGCATCTGTTATTTGATAATTAACTGATTTTAACTATTAAAACACTGATTTATAAGTTAAACAAATAATATTATGATAATTAAAATGTCTGGATGTATATATATATGGATTTTAGACTATAATAAATGTGGAAAATTTTAAGTATATACATATAAAAGTATATAAGTGTGTGTATATACATATGTATATGTCATGAGAAGTAGAATATTTAGAAGTTTGTAAAAAGGTGGATACATATATATATATATATATATATATATATATCAAAGATTTACATAAGATAAGTATAATTACTTAAAAGTATAAATATAAAAATAAATAAATAAACCTTATTAACATTTAAGAATATATTTTTGCATGTAACATCACAAGTGTAAGCTAATAATATTATCTAAAGCATATGTGTTAACAAAATAGATTAGGAGAATGACAAGTGTCAATTTTCTTTTATTTTCAAAAATAAAAATAAAAATTTAAATCAAAGTTTTATATATACATCATCATTTCTTCTTCTATTCTCTTTCCCTCATATTCCAACTAAACAAGATAAATGCAAGCTTTAAAATCTTAGATACAACCAGAAAAGAAGTAGAAACTATAAACAAAACAAAGATGGAAATCAAGTTCAATTCATCTCAACAATCAGAGTTTCAAAATCAGATCGATTAAAAACAACTTCAAGTCAACCTGAGAAAAGCAAAGTAGATTCAAATCAAAGACCAAGCAAATTCACATTTAAACTCAGGATCAGTATATATCAAGTAGCAGATCAGATCAATATCAAGTGGCAATTCCAGATCAAATTCAAGGCAGATCAGTTTAAGAGCATTTTCCAGTTTACTCTGTTCAAACCAAATACAGTGAGTAAACTACTTTTTTTAAAACTTAAACCTGTTTGCATGTGATTAATATTTGAAAGTATGTTGTGAAAATGATTGTACGGGTTTAAATGTGCTTGCATATTGTATAGATGAGATATATCTGTGTGCATGTCTGTTTATAGATGAGTTACCCCTGTTTTTGATTTCACAAACTAAATCAAGTTCAAAAGTATAAAGCCTGTAGCTCTGTCCTCTGTTTGCATAAAACAGGTAGGTAAATTACAATCCTTGAAAAGCTAAATCTGATACATAAACTCATGTAGTAATGTGTGAATAAAGGCTTGCATGAATAAATTAATATGGTTGATATGTATTAATGTGAAGAAATATCTGTGCATGTCTGTATCAACAGACTTATTATCATTCTGTTCATATATAGGTTCCAGTCCTTCTAAATTTAATTTAAACTGCCCATACAATCAAAATTAGACTTTGATCTCTAAATAGAAAATGTCTGTAACATTGTAGATTAAATTTTAAAAATAGCGTTAAGTAAAGATATTTAGTAACATTCTGGAAAATGATAAATAACAGTAGAAAAGAAAAATTGGTCAAAAATTTTATATCTGGATTTCAAGCTTCGATTTTACGAGTGAATTCGTGTTGAAAAATAATGAATTTTAGTACAAATATCTCGATTTTTAATAATGGGATTGATGTGAAATATCGAGTTGAACAGATTTGGCAATTTTGCCAATTTCCGATGAACGGTGGCAAGATGAAGGTCAAGGCTGTTGTCAGAGGTAGCTTGCGAGTTGGAGGTCATCAGAAAATTAGTGGTAATATTTTTAGGTGGCCATGGCATCTTAACGGCGACGAGTTAGGGTACGATTGGCAGTTTTGGCCATCATTATTTCCGAGATCTTGTGATGTCTGGGAAGCATCGGACTTGTTCGTAGAAGGTGGAATCGATGCTTGGGTGCAGGGCGAATCTCTGGTGAAGATGGCGTGGTTTATCAAGGTCAGGATTGACGGCGAGGGGAGAAATTCCGATGGTAGTGGTTCCAGATTTTCGAACGATGGGTTCGATTTCGATTCATGGATGATATCGGCAATCTGGGTGGCCAGGTGGGTCAGGGGGATGGTTGTCGACTTGGGGAAGCTAGCGGCGTCGATCGGAGGAGACCGGAGCTGCCGTGCACATGCACGTGCACGTTTGGGATAGTCTGAGTTGGCTGTGGATGTGAGTTTTGGAGAAGAGAGAGTGGACTCGGGATTTGTTTCGTGTGGGTTGCGTGACGACTCGAAGCAGGTAAGTTCGAGCGGTTGTACGTGAGTGGTTCTGAGTTGTTCGGGGAAGGCTCGTGATTTTGTGGGGATTACTCGGGTTGGACTTCGGGGAAGTGAGAGTTTGACTCGGGTGTACGTGAGTGGAATGGTAGGAAGAGAAAGGTTAGGGGAGGGAGAAGTTTTTCTTTAATTTCGATTTGGGCCTTGGGCCTGTACAAAGAGGATATGTTTATCAATAAGATTTTATAAGAAAGATTTTTAAACAAGTTTCCAAGCAAAGTTTCCAACAAATTTAAAGGTTTAAATGCTTACTTAATATTGTTAGTTAAGTTATATAATAACCTATTTTAACTTAATTAAGTTTAAGAAATTTTATTATATGACCTTTATTTTATTTAATTATTAAGTTATTTAAAGTAAAATTAAATAGTGTAATCAAGTAGTTAATTAAGAAGATGAAATGTTTTAACTACTAATTAACTTAAAGATCTTAGCTATTCCCTATGTTAATTTAATTTCAAGCATTTAAATAGGATTTAAAATGATAATTAAGAAATTAATTAAGATAAGTGAGTTATCTTAAATTAATGAAGGACTTAAGTAATTAAAGGATAATTGATTAAATTCATAATTTATTGGAATTATAAAAATAAATGATTTGTAATTAATTAATTAAGTGGGATTTAAAACTAATTAATTTATTTGTGTTAATTAAATTTATTAGAAGCTGTAAAATTGATTAACCTTTCTTATGGATAATTAAGTATATCAAATACTTGGATTGATGAATATCTCTAGTCTATATGATGTGTGGTGGTATAAATGATTGGTTTGATCTATTTATAAATATGAATCATTTATTTAATTAGATATCTGTGATGGATATTCCGTATGCATATGACATTCTGTTGTGAATTTAAATTGTTAAACTTAAACCACTTGGCTTTAAGATGATATTGAATTCGAAGAGACCGGAGTCGGGTATCAATACATACCCGAAACCACTTCGATTTGAAATCTTCTATAATTCTTTATAGATTGATATGTGAAATAAATAGACCGGTTTTGGATAATATGGACCATTTAAACTAAGTTGGATACTTAGATATTGTTTTGTGAAAATAAGTGTTGATATATAAGTTGTTTACTTATTGTAAAGTACGAGTTACCCCGGGTTTAAATACGTTCTATGGATTGAAATTTCATATTAGATGAGTTTACTCACGCTGGTTTCCAGCCTGACCCGGGTGTTACTTTATTGTAATGCTCGGGTCAGACCGAGTATTACAGATTTCAGGTAAGGACGTTCTGGAGCTCAGGAGGCGAGCTGGATGGCAGGAACGTATGGAGTATATTCCGCTGTGATATTATAGTTGTCTGAGACATGTTAATTTTAACTGTCTAGTACATTTGTGAATGTTGTAACTCTGATGTATTAAAATGTAATTAACAAATGCAGTTTTTCTTTGTATAACTGATATTATTATTTGTTATTATATTTAATCCGCTGCGAATGTGAGATGTTGTGTCCTCTGTTCTTCTTTCTTCTTTCTGTTTCTTTCTTCTATCTCTTTCTTTTTCTTCTAACTATCTGGAATTTTCGGGTCCGAAAACTCCGGGTCGTTACAAGAACTCACTAGTAAACAAAGGATCCTGGTCACTGACTATACTACTAGGAATTCCATGCAGTCTAACTATGTTCTTCATGCAAAACTTAGCTAAAACAGGTACCGTTCTGGTTAACTTAACTGGAATGAAATTGGTACTCTTGTTCAATCTGTCCACTATGACCCATATACTATATTTCCCCTATTTGACCTTAGCAACTCGTCTATTAAATCCATGGATATCGAATCCCATTTCCAAACTGGTATTTCCAAAGGTTGAAGAATTCCAATCGGCTTCTAATGTTCGGCCTTCACTTGTTGACAGTTCGCACACTGCCTAACCCACAAGCCAACATCCTTCTTCATGCCTTCCCAGTAGAAGCTCTTCTTTATATATTAATACATCTTGGTTCCTCCAGGATGAATCGTAAATTTGGATCGATGACATTCTCTTAGAACTTCTCTCCTTAAGTCCTCATCATTCGGAACACACAACCGTCCTTCTTTCTCAACCATCCCCTCTGGTCAAGACTAAACTCCTTTAGATCATCGATCTCCGACCCAATCTCAAGCCTTCTAATCTTCTCGGCTAATAATGGGTCTTCTTTTTCTTTGAAGCGATCCTTTCAATCAACACTGATCGAACTTCCAAACAGGACAATATGGCGATGCTCTGACTAGAACTAGAAGTTGATCTTAACTGCACATTACAAGTAGTCAAAGCTTCCAAATCTTTCCATTTTGCCAACATAACTAACACCACATTTTGATGTTTTCTGTTAAGAGCATCCACTACTTTATTTCCTTTCCCAGGTGAATATTCTATACCAAAATCATAAGCTGCTAAAAACTCCAGCCACCTCTACTGTCTCATATTCAAATCCTTTTGAGAGAATAAATAACTTAAGGACTTATGATCTATGTACAACTCAAATCTATCCCTTAAGAGATAATGTCTCCATATCTTCAATGCGAAGATCACCACAACCAACTCTAAACAGTGAGTAGGATATCTCACCTCATGCGGTCTGAGCTATCATGAACCGTAGGTAATGACTTTACCCTTCTACATCAACACAGCTCCTAATCCATTTCCACATGCATCAGTATATACCACCAACCCTTGGTTTCCGTCTGGAATCACTAACATAGGCGCATTGGTCAACAAATGCTTCAACTTCAGGAATGCTTCTTCACATTTGTCAGACCAAATAAATTTCACCTCCTTCCTGGTTAACTTAGTCAAGGGCGCTGCTATCCACGAGAAATCCTTAATAAATCTCCGGTAATAGCCAGCAAGTCCAAGAAAACTTCTAATCTCAGTCACTATCTCTGGTCTCTTTTAGTTATTAACTGCTTCGATCTTATTTGGATTGACTGACAAACCCTTCTCTGAAACTACGTAACCAAGGAACTTAACCTCTTTCTTCCAGAAATGACACTTGGAAAACTTTGCTTTCAGCTGATGCTGCCTCAGCGTCTCAAGCACTCCTCTTAGATGATCCTCATGCTCTCTTTCATCTTTAGAGTATACTAAAATGTCGTCAATAAATACCAATAGGAACCTATCCAAGTACTCTCGGAAAAATTGATTCATCAAATCTACAAAGAAAGCTGGCGCATTCGTTAACCCGAATGGCATTGCTAACCACTCGTACGAACCATACTTAGTCTGAAACGCTGTCAATGGGATACTGTCCTCTGCCACTCTTAACTGATGGGAGCCTGTCGCCAAATCCAATAGGGAAAATACTCTGGCTCCATAAAACGGATCAAATAAACCGTTGATTCTCGGCAATGGATACTTATTCTGATTGTTTTCTCGTTCAACTTATGATAATCGATTCACATCCTTAACGACCCATCTGGTTTCTTCACGAACACCACGGCCGCTCCGGTCAGGATTCTCCAATGAGAATATAATTCAATTATGATTATTAGGGTATCTCAGCGATATTTTCCTATCTTGGCAAAATATCCTAGCCTCATATCTACCCAACCAATCCATACCCAAAATGATTCTGAAATCTACGAAATCGAAAACATACAGACTGCATGCAAACTTATGACCTAACAAATCAAGTTCTATTTGGTCACATCTCATTCCCAAAGTTGCATACCCTCCTATCAGATTCACAACCCTTAAGGAAGTGACAAGGTATGTAGGGTCTAAACATAACCTACTAACCAAACACTGAGATATAAATGAATGCGATGCACCAGTATCAAATAGTACCCTAACTAGTATACTTCGAATCAAAAGCGTACCTTCCATCACAATCTTTCCTTTCTCAGTAACAATTGGCCTAGCAGACGATGGTCCAACAGCAAAGACTTTTCCCTTGTCTGCCCTAACTGGTTCTGGACACTAATCCTTATAATGCCCCACCTAGTCGTAGTTAAAGCACTTCACACCCTTCTTATCTGTGGCCTTCTTCCCCTTGCCAGTTCGGCATTCATGAGCATAATGACCCTTCTTATCACACTTGATGCAAACCAGATTAGCCATTGCCTTCTTGGCAGCTTCTCCCTTCTGGGTTCCCTTCTTCTTGAAGAAATTACTCTTCTTTCCAAGAGAACTCTAGGTTTCAACCTGCTTCTCCTTCTCATAAGTAGCAAGCATCTCTTCATGTCGTATTTCTATTTCCACAACAACATTACAAGGATCATGTAGATGTGGTAAGGTTGCACTAGCAATCTCAGGTCTCAATCCCTGAATAAACTTCTCATTCCTCTTGATGACGGTGTCAATGGTAGCATACCCATATCTGGCCAACTCATCAAATTTCGTGGAATACTCAATCATCCACATTTTTCCTTGCACCAAGTCTATGAACTTCCTCAACAATGCCGACTTGGAAACTTCAAATAAAAAACCTTTCTTCGAATCTCCTTCGAAATTCCGCCCAAGTTAACTCTTCCTCGGGAACTCCAGTAGTAACACTATTCCACCAATGAAGCGCTGTTCCCTGCACCTGCCTAGAGGCTAGTCTCCTCTTCTGCTCATCATTCAACCCCAAGTCAGTGAAGATTATCTCACAATGAAAAAGCCAATTCTCAACTTCTATAGCATCCTCTATTTCCAAAAATGGTTTTCCACCAAGACTGGTATAATCTTTGCTCAACCTAGCATAGTTGTTTCCAATTGGAGCCATATGATTAGCTCCTCCAACTTTCCCAGCTACTCCAACTGTTGCTTAAGCTTGCATCGGATTGACAAAGAACTAATACATCATCCCCATATCTACTAGCGAATTTCCAGTACCTACGTTGGCATTTGCATTTTGATTAGCATTTGCTTGTCGACATGGGTTACTCCTGGTATAAGGTCGGACATTTCCATTTGTTGTGGTGCTTCCTCCACCGAGATTTCCTCTTCCGCTTCCTGCCTCCATATCTTCCTTTCTCGTAAATCTGCATACGAGCCTTAGTAGGATACAGAAGAACGGTCTAAGAGAGAGGGAATACGTACTTATATATATATATATATATATATATATATCAAATACAAGTACGTTACTATAGCGTTAACCCTAAATCCGATCTTATTTTATGATTCACTGGATTATGTTTTGAAAAATCATTTTAAGTTTGAAATTTCTTTTAAGTTTTCATATACCTATGCTCTGGTACCAACTTGTAACATCCCACTTGGAGGCCCAAAACTAACGGCTATGGATGCTGTAGTCATCCATAGTTATTAATCCTCGACGACCAAATGCGGTAATGTTAGATACTTTGATATAACAGAAACACATGGATATGAAAAAAAATTAATCTATTAAACAAATTTCTCCTTTCATTTCAAATTCATTACATAATCCCAAATTCGAGAACCACGTTTAGAGAAGTATAATTACAACACAACGCCAAGAGCGACATATGAAGATGCCTCCTTAGATGATCAGAGTCTATACATAGGCAATTAAACAATTTTCCTTTACATCAAAAGACAGTGGAATCAAAAAGCAAAGAACTCCTAATAGTCAATAACTTTATTTGGAAATAGCTTTGATGGGATCACTGCGAACCTATTGGCCCTGCCAACAACTCACTCCATGCATAGTTGCATGGGTTTACTATGAACCTATTTAAACTGACAACTTCTTGATTAGTCTTTGGGCGTCCTATGTTCTTGTCTATCTGATGTCCTGGATGCAACTTTATTAATTCAGGAGTTAACTTAATTTATATTCACTACTGGGCCAATCTAACTGGCTATTCTGCCCTTACTCCTCAAAATACAATTATGGGTCCATTACATAGCGAATATATTTATAGAAGAAGCATATACAAAAACAATACCAACATTTATGGTTTAATATCCTTGAAATCATTTTCACATGAAATTTGGTTAATCCTTTAACCCATTATTTTTATCAAGGCAAGCTTCTTCATAAACTCCAAATTTAAAAGCATTCAAAGCTCTTTTATAGTGCCATGGGTTTTCCTTTAAAAATGAGATTGGGTTCTTTGTTTTGAAAACTAAGGCTTTCAAGACCTTAGACCTTTACTTTCGAAACCATCAAAACATATCTTTCAAAAGCTTTCAAATCTTCTTTTCAAAACACTATGCATCTGCCTTTCGAAACATTTTAAAACATCTCTTTCAAAACAATAAAAACATTCCTTTCGAAAGTATTAAAGCATCACTTTCCAACTTATAGAAGCAAAGCTTTGAAACCATTTGAAAGTACCTCTTTCGAAACCATTGGGTTTATCCTTAAAAATAACATTTTAGGTCAAAGTGAACATGAGTGAAAGTAACCCTTTCGAAACCAGTAACCTTCAAACAAAAGAGTTTGGGGAAAACAGATGGCTTCAGAACTATCCTTTCAAAAGCATTAACATTTAAGTAAAACAATAAAACACCTTTCGAAGCCATTGCCTTCGAATACTTTATTATAAGTGGCTATTGGAGCCCTTTCGAAGCATTAGGAAGCGGCTTATTATATTTATATAACATAGGCTTGCCTTTCAAACACATTGAAAACTTCAACCTATTCGAAAGGTATGAAGATGGCAGAAGGTTTCGACTTAGTTAAAATCTACCGTTTCGAAAGCTTCTCTTTAAAACATAATATACGGCAACCCCTTCGAAAGCTTTATAAAAGTATCCAACCCTTTCGAAAGAATCCATTAAAAGCAAGGCAAGCAACATCTCTTTTGAAAGCAAAACAAAGGTCCACGAAAGCTATTTAAAATGGCCTCGACCCCTTCAAAAGCATTGTTTCGACTCTATACCTGCTGCCTTTCTCCAATCCACTACGTACCAAAGCATTGATACCTTGTGTGTTGGTTTTGACTTAGTTGGGCGCAGAAGTATGTGGTCGAAAGGTTGCTACTGGAAGTGGTGAAACAATAATTCTTTACGAAACTGTTTTGTTGCCTTTTTAAGTAAATGCTTTTCAACTAACTTGCCCATGTGTAAAAGTATTATTGGTTGCCATAAACTTTACCAAAATATTTTCTAAAAGACTGCAGAAATTATCCAAAATTAATTAAAAATAATTTTTTAAGTATCCCTTCCCTTTAACAAAACATTTAACACATTTAAGTCCTTCAACTTAAATAATTTAATTTACATAATAAATTACTTAGAAAAAATCCCCAAAAATTATCAAAATTCACTTTTAATATGTTATCTAACGTATATAAATCTTAGACCCAAAATCCTTTATATAATAGCCGAAATATATTTTTAAATCCAATTATTTATTTCTTCCTTCAAAAATTCATAATAAATTATCCATATCTTGGATAATTGCAAAAATTTAAATCCATCTTCAAAATAATGTTTCTTATAACGTATTAAATCTTCATGGCATTCAAAACCCAATATATATGAATTTAACTTAAAATCGAATAAAACATTTATCAAACTTACTTGTTTGAATCAAACATATCATGTAATCCAAGCATATCATCATTAAATCATCATAAAGGTTTTATACATATAACCCGAAACCAAATGCTGTTTAAAAATGAAAATGATATGTTTTGATTATTATTCTCCTTAATTTGGATAAGGAACTTGAGATTTGATCTTGCTTAATTATTGTTGCTTGATTCCTTAGCTTTTAATTGATTTTTAATCCTCTTTTCCCCTAGATTATGGCCGGCTTGAACTCCTTGGTTTATGTTTTAAAATTATGAACTTATGAAATGATAATGGGAATAAGAATTTAGAGGTTAAGGGTTATGGTGGACGGCTATTCCCCATAATACCCTTGCCTAATTCTCTTATTAGTTAACTTATAAAACCATTTCTATAAACTCATTCTTTTAATCTTATTTGGTTAAGCACGGCCTCTATTTTAAATTTCAAACCTTAATTTCCTTATCTCTCTAATCTTTATATTATTCTATTTAATTTATCTATTTAAATCTCTTGAATAATGTTATTTAAAATTAGGGGTGTTACAGGGCATAAGTTAGAAAACCCTACTTTTCAACTATAAATTACACCCTAGACTCAACTATTTCTTATTCCCAATCCCTACCGTCACCTTTACGTACACTTCTTCTTCATCTCCCTCAAAAACTTCTCAATCTAAACAAACTCTTCTATCTCCTCAAAAATTTCAAACTCAAAATAAAAATAAAATAAGAGAAAGGAATGGCGATTCAAATCAAGCTAAGATGAAGAGAACTTTAAAAAGGCGAGCGAATTAATTACAAGTTTACATTGATTTAAAGTAATTGAATTCCTCTATAATTCTATATGATTTGAAAATAAAATTATTGAATTTAAATATTAATTGCAACTTAGATTTTATTTGGATTACAATTTCAACTATTAATTAAAATGAACGGTGATGATGAAAACCCTAATTTTTAATTCAATATAATAATTATTGAAAAAAGGAAAAGATTAGACTAGTGAAATTCATATCAAAATTTTATGAAGATAAATCTTTCTTGATAACGTTTGGGTTGACGGGGGGGAAATAAAGAAATCAACTACCCTTTATTTCACATTGAGCTGATTTTATAATTTGAAATATACGTAGAATTTTCATTGGAAACACATAGGTAGCTTTAAATAAAATGGTGTAAGTATACATATATAATCGTGAAATTAACAATTTAAGTTCGTGTAAACAAAGGTACAAACTATACAAAAATTCTATTGAAAACAAGTCCTTAAGCTTGTATTCGAAATCAAGAAGATGGCGATTGGAAAAGACCAAAATAAACAAACTTTAAAATCTAAAAAACATTAACCAAATGTTTGAAAACCCAAGTTATACGTTGAAAATTCAGACCAAATGCCTGAACTAAGGGTTAGATGTATGGATTTTAGGAAATTCCAACCCAAGATCAACTAGTTCGAATTTTACTCGATTCAGACGTCGGAATTCCTTTTTAGACATCTAGAATCGAAGTCATACTTCTGAAAAAGGGAGTCAAACATCTGAATGCTTGGAGAACTAGTTTTTTAAATGAGTAGGTTAGACAAATGAAATAGTTGATCTGACGTCTGAATTATTTCAGCAAGCACAGGTTGAACCTAGACCTGGTGCAGGTCAAGTAAGGCAAATAAGGGACTTGCATCCTACTTTCTCTACTATTAGGAGTTCGCATAGCTTCATGGAGTAGGTGCAATGCGTAGTATCAGTTTATGACGGGCATAGCATGGAACTCGATAGGCTGGCATTAGAAGCGCAACTAGAAGCTCTTATTGTTACTGGAGTACGCATGGTCACGTATTAAACATGTAGGAACTGAGGAAGGGAGATGAAGGGATCCGCATAGAAGACCTACATAGCTGGGCAGCTATTGAACTTATGGGGTAATCACTGTAGTGGTTTTCTTAATACTTCAATTTGAATGATAAAGGGCATAGGACACATTTACCATCGACAAGTTGATGCAAACGCTTACGTTGGCTATAAATCGCCAAGGTAATATACTCGATGCGAGCCCAGGCATTGCGATGTTCGCTTAGTGTGAGTGTGATATATGCAGTTTTTCATTAAGAATGTTAACTCAATGTTGGTTATAAAATTATTTATCGGGGCTATATACTAGGAATTGACATAGAATTGTTAGATGTTGGTCGTTCAACCCTTGGTTGGAAACATTTGTAAGTTGGTTATGGATGTAGGTGTAATCAAAATTATACCCTTGATTATACAATAACCAATCCTTTGTATGTAGCACTTAAACATAATTGTACACCCTAGGTCATGTAGGTTATAAATGAAGTTAATTTCTTGTGAACACCATACAATAGTAATACAATTCATTCACCGAACTTTATCCAATCCACTCCTTTTATTCCCCTTTTATACCTACCATAAGAGGACATGACAGCAGGTGATTTGGCCCAAACGCAGTATGTGAAGGAGGAGAATAGGCACCTAGAGATATATTATTTAGAGTTATGCTCGACGTATTTTCATATTTTATTATTCTATCAATTGGACTTATTATTGTTATTTGGGGACATCATTGTATGGTCTATATATCATTGAGACTATTATCTTGTCTGGATTATTTTAGTATTTTTATTTTATTTTCTTCCGCCGTGAGATATGAATGTGTTGAATGTTACAAATTTTATATTAGTCTCTGTATCATGTAATGTTCTAAAATCTTGATGGCTCATACTTCTTAGCATGATGCGAGTTTGAAAGCCACTTTAGGATTCGAATCAGTGTGTCCAGAGGTGCGGGTTGTCACTCTTCATATCTGTAGTATGTGCATTTTACACAAACAGGCATATTTGATACATATGTAAATCAAATTTAATAAAAATAAAAATATTTCTTTAAGAAATAAAATAAAATAATGATTTTATTTAAAGTATTTTAGATTGGATATAGAATCCATTTAAACTTTATTGGCCCAACAAAGATATAACAAGGAAAATTTTTGAAATTTGCCCATTCAACCCACTTCTTATCGGAACGATTCCTTCCTTGAGAACGCTATGGAACTTTAATACAAATACACCTGCTTTGATTAGTTAAATCATGGCATGGTGATCCATTGAGCGATATATTTGTATATGAGTTCAAGAATTGGAAGTGAACACTATTCAATAGAGAATTCATATCCTCAGTTGTACGAGGGTAGTATCACGGTCAACTATAGTCAACTCAAAGATATATGGCTATAGTAATATGAATAATAATAGATGGTATTATTGAACTAAGGACTTTGTTTATGGACTAACTAAGTTGAATAAGGATGATATCGGAATTTTGACCTAAACCAAATTCCATAAATACTAAAGTTATATAATATTTACAAAGAGAATGTATGCAGATTATTGTTAATAAATGCGCCTAAGATAATATAAAATATAATTTTATTGAAAAAATCTATAAGTGATGAATTTGGCCAAATTATCACATCACTAGCTAAGATGGTATGTGAACATTAATATTTGAATTGTCCAATATTAATCGCTAACTGAATTCACACTTCTGGGTCACACAACCATATTTGTGGATTCTCTAGATGATCACATGATTGAATTGATTTATATCATATAACTTATTTAAATTAATTAATATTTAAGAAACATTAATTATTGATTTATTTGATTATTGTAACTATCCAGATGTATATATGAAAGTAATATATGCGCATATCGATATACGATACCTTTGTATGTTTAAATAGGTTTTAAATAGAAATAATTGTTTTTCAAGCTTTTAGAAATAAACATACCATGTGATGGTATAATGTCGTAGGACATTCTAAATAGAAACAAAGAGATATGGATTAGATCTAATTAATGGGAACTAAAGGAGAAAGTTTTAAATCAGAATTGCAAAGGGTTTTTTCTCTAAATAAAAAAGAAACATTCCTCATTAATTCCATTTTTTAACTTTGTTTCTTCATTCAATTTCTTTTATCACTTCCTCACCATCCATGGTCGAAAATTCCATGAGCACTTTCTGAAAATATTCAGCTAAATCAAATCAAATAATAAAATAAAATAAAAAGCTTGGTGGTTCATCATTCTCTCGCAAAGTTGGGTAAGGATTTATTTAGTAATAAGAGAATAAGTCTTAATCTATGTATTAAAAAGTAGAACTTTTCAGATTTGATATATCTACTTTGTTTTATTTATTCATGATGTTTAATCCAAACCAAATTCACATATAGTACAAACTGCCACTTATTAAAGTTAGTCTAAAATCTCTTGTGTATTGTTATTTAATTATAAAATCATTTTGTGTTTGATTTATTTTGTGTATTGACATTGGTTGTTAGAGATAAAATTATTAATTGATGCAAAATTGTTTTGCTATAAATTTACATCTATTTTCACAATTCAATTCACTTACGGTTATGGATTTAATGTTTAAATTGATTAAATTATATGTTTATATATCCATATGCTTTATCTTTCATGGTTTCTAAAATTGTAAATCAATATTGTAACGACCCTGAAATTCCGACCCAATTTAAAAAAAATTTAGAACCGTTATTTTAATATAAAATGTGAAACTTACATAAGATTTCAATCAACGTCCAAACTTTGTTTCTAAATTGCGCCTAGATGATTGTAGATATGGGTAAAGTTTCGTCGGAAAATACCGCAGTAAACTTCGTGCGCGTTTTACTGTACATCAGTTCATTTTAAAACATGAAAAATTTATCTTCCGAACCTAAATATTTTTACATAGAAAAATTCTAAATCATTTTCTGACAAAGGCATCATTTTTCGTTTTTCCAAATTCGGACATCTTTAGCTCCGTCGATCTTATTCTTCGGTGTTTTGCTGCATTCACCGTAATAGAAATTTCAAATATTCACAAACGATTTCCGTTACCGTTCAAACTTCACATTTGGAATGCGCCTAGATAGACATAGGCGTACGCCAAATTTCGTCGAAAAATATTGTAGTAAATTTCGCTCGTCAAATTTACATATTAGTTTAAATTTTATGTGTAAATTTTCTATCGTCCGAACTCAAATATTGTTCACAATGTTGCATAAGAAAAATATTCTGATCATGACGGCGCATTTCGTTTCATCAAATTTCGATTTTAATTGCTAGTTAAAATGTTCACTCGCGCAAATGGTTCAATAAGATTTACCACTTCGCAAACAATGTCAAACCACCAATATCTTTATACCGTTGTGTCCATCTCGTCGCGCTGATTAAAACGGTATGTTTGTTTGTGTCAATCGGGGTTCGGCGTTGCAAGTTATAAATTATTTGACGGGGTACAAACTGATCTGTTACGCCACACAAACCGGTACCCTACTTTTTCCCGCTCAGAATTCAAATGGCCCTTGTCCATTCAGAAACCGAATAGCCACTGTGACAAATCATCATTTCGTTGCATGGGGACTCTAAGTTCTCTGTGTATATCTATCCTCTCCCTTCACAAAATCTTCTGCCTTCATTTATTGCTCACTGCTCCAACTAGGTACGTGCATATTTCTTTTTCTCTCTTTCCTTTCTCCTCTCTGTGCATTCTTCTTCTTTCTTTTTCTATTTTTATTTTTCAAACTTCCCATGCCAGCTCCAACCTCCCCCTAACTCCCCTCCACTGCTAATTCCATTCCCCTCCTCCGCCCGTCCCACTCCCCTCCGCCAGGCCCTCTGCCACCACCACTCCACTGCCGTCCGCCACGCCTACAGCCCACCGCTCCGCCCCTGGCCTCTCTGCCTGACCCACCACCACCCACTCGCCTCCGCCCACACCAGCCCACCACCACCCACTCGCCCGCCCCACACCAGCCCGCCACCACCCACTCGCCTCCGCCCACACCAGCCGCCATCACCCACCGTCCCCACCCAGCCCCAGCCAGCCACCCCGACCTCCCCCGCAACCCACGCCTACAGCCCACCCCACTGCCGTCTGCCAGCACGCCTACAGCCTCCCTCCGTCCCCAGCGCCCTCCGCCCCATTACCGGCCTCCGCCCCGTGCCAGCTCAGCCCACCCCCGCTACCCCTCCCCCAACGCCCACGTCCCCTGCCCCGCCCATGCCAGTCGCCCGCGCCACCCAGCCAGCTGCAACAGTCCGTCACCACCCAGCACCCGCCAGACCCCACCAGCCCTGCACCCGAACCCCACCCAGCTCCCAACCCACCAGACCACTCGGACCACACCAGCACCCAAGCCCCTGCCTGACCCGCAACCGCCTGACCCCAGCCTTAGCCTCCTGAACCCAAATCCTACGCCCAGCCAACGCCACCCAACCTCAGCCTCCACCCAAACACGCCCGAGCCCGGCCTACCAGCAAGCCCAGCTCCTCCTGCCAACAGACCAGCCACCAGCCGGCCGTCCAGCCAATTACCAACCTTGATTGCCGTTGTATTCGGAATTTGCATATGAACTGTCTATGTATATATAGCTTTGAATATATTTTAAAGCATGGTTATTCATACATAGTGTTATGTTAGTTTCAGCTGCTGATCCGGAATCTCAGGCCTAGGCTTTGTCTATTTTGTCATCCTATCTTGCTTCTTTGATTGGTATGAGTATATATATATACAATATATATATATATATTATATTGAACAAAAGTGATAATTAAATTATCGATTTAATTGCAGTTGCGTTCGTTGTTGTGTCGTGCTTGTTGGTACTTCCTATCTATTCGTCTTCGTGCTTCGTCGCCAAACCTCTTACCATGCAAGGTGAATATTTTATTCACGACTCAATCTATTATGCTATGATAATCAAGTGATAATTGTTGTTAATATTAATTTGGATATTAAATTGTTGATGGTTAAAATTTGATTGAAATAAACTGTTAATTTCTAAAATTTGACGCCATGTATTGTTTATTTTGATCAAAATGTTAAATTGTAATATGATGTTAACTAGGGTAAATAGTAGTGACACAAAAATTGTTATGTACAATTGATGTAGAAATTTGATAACGGACACCAAGTAAAAATCATCCTGTAATAATCTTTAATCCGTTGGATTCTAGGAATAATTATATTAATTTGCATAATTAACTAATATGGTTATTTCGGGATTATTTGAATAAGTTGTTAATTTGTTATGTATGGTTGCTATTGCTTGTTTATTTACTTTGACACCATCCCAGTTATCACACTGCAAGTTCCCTTTGCTATGCTTTGTTTTATATTGAATGATATCGGGTTGAAATGATAAATACCCACTTATATAAGTTGGCCTAGGATAGACAATTAAAAATAAGAAACCCGATTGGTCAACAAAAATTATTTTGAAATTGAAATCTATTTGAAATTAAGAAATGAACTTAATAATTTGTTTGGAAATCAAGTAACGACTTAATGGATTTAATTAAAATAAATTAATGGATTTAATTGAAATAAATTAATGGATTTAATTGAAATAAATAAATGGATTTAATTGAAATAAATTAATGGATTTAATTGAAATAAATTAATGGATTAATTGGAATAAATTAATGGATTAAATTGAAACGGATTAATAAATCTATTTAATTGAAGAAAAATGAATTGGCGAATTTGATTGAAATAAGATTTAAAACAAGTGAGTTTTAGAATTTAATAATTTAATTTATTAGATTGGTAGATTCAGATTTAAACTGAGTTTTAAATTAAATAGATTTGAACTTGTTATAAATAATAATTTAGATTTAGGAAATTTTGACTTAAAATGGAATACGAAACTAACTAAAGTTTTATGGATTAAATTTAGCGACAATTTAAATGTAAAATGATTTTAAATTTAAGGAAATTGATTTAATCAAATTTATGATTATATTTAATGTAACGATGAATGTAAATATGAATTGAGATAAATAGAATTTGATTTAACGATTCGAACTTAATTGACCGGTAAAATTTGAATTAATTGATTTTGAACTAAATTTAATAAGTGAGTTATTAAATTTAACTTGAATAGTTAATTATACTGTTAATTCAAATGTTTGAACTACAGATTTCATTTGGAAACGTGATTTTAAATATCCGAAATGAATTAAATCGTGAAATGTCAAAAATTTGGAAGTCAAATTTGCACCTTGACTTTTGGACTTTGATTTGTTTAAACGTTAAGTTAACCGACCATTGGGTAATAAATACGTAGTTATTAAAGAGACCGGGATCGGATATGGACATACTCTCTGTCGATACCGAAAACCACTTTAATAACTATTGCACGCGAAGTGTTGATCCAGAATGAAGTGGATGGTTTGGTGAACGCGTTGACTGAAGAAAGAGAACGATATTGGACGACCCCTGACATGACTAAAACAGGAGCCGTGCCGGGCCATTGAAGTTCGCCACCTCTAGTGGACACACTTCTTCGATACCATATCTATTACTTTGTGATTCGATTTGGGTGCACCCCTTGATTTGGGAGTGTTGTTTCGCGGTGTTGAGGTAGTAGCTGCTATGCTCAACATTAGTCCGGATCACGCAACTACTATTATCCTAGTTGGTATCGCCTCATGTACCTTGTCATACTGATTATCCTATTTGCGACCACTACGTTTTGATTTGTACCTTTAGTATATGGATTGCCCTCTGGTGACTTCCGGTTTTGGGGAAACTACGGTCTTGTATATGAACTTGGGAATAAAAATGTGTTAAGGGGATTATGGTAACGCCTTAACACTATTTTAATATCGTACTTTACTGAGTAGACATTACCTATCTATCGTATTCTACTGTATATATAGATAGTTTATCGGATCCTTAGAGATGTTATTTCACCCATCTTTAAGTTATGAACTATTACCTTGCACTTGATTTAATTGTATAAGATTTTGAGTCCTGACTCGAGTGTTTCTTTTGCATATGCTCGGGTCAGTCTGAAGCTATCCAGTTTGCTGATCAAGGTTGGTTGAAGATTCTGAAGGCTTAGCATTTATCTTTATCAGTCTATTTCTATTCCTGTATTGATGTCCTAGTATGTTGGACATTTTTGGTATTAGTCACTTGATGTTAAGACATTGTTGTATATTATATAGTGGATTCATGAACTGCTATTATGACAATGTATTTTCCGCTGCATTATTCTGTGACTGTTCTGTGACTGTGATGTTGTATTGATTCTCATTTACATTTATGTATTTATAATCCCATAATGATTTGTGTTTTGTATTATTTAAGTTGACATGTGTGGATTATTGTCAATTTAAATGGTACAAATATACGGGTTGTTACAAATATTAAGTTGAATCTTTTAGTGAAGATAATTTTGTTTTATAATTAATATATTCAATGTCTTATCATTATTCAATTGTATGTATTTGCAATTTAAATCTTTAATTACGATTTTCACGCGCGTGTGTGTGTATGTAATGGTTGAAAAATAATTAATCAAGTTATTATACTCTTGTTTTCATGTAAAATGTATGTTTCCAGATCTACAATATTTAAAAGCCATTATATTTCGATGTGATTAAGTATACAATTCTTTTCATATAGCTATTGTACCTATCGTTGATTAACGTTTGTAAAAGAAAAAAATTTAATACCATAAATTCAGTTTTCTTTTTAATCCTAAATCGATCAAATCTAGATCTAATAGTAAATTTTATTTTCGTCTTTAATTTTCCCCAAATTTCTCCTATTATTAAAATGACTATTTCTACTACATCGATTTGTTTATATATATAAATGGCAACATAAATATCACACACACACACACACACACACACACATATATATATATATATGTATATCTGTGTGTGTATGTGGTACTACAATGTTTGTATACAAACAATATACACGTATTATAGTGTATTCAAACATATATATACATGCCTCATTTTCAAGTACACAAACACACACACACACACATACATGCATGCATGCATTCACTTAGGCATTTATATTTCAGATATTCATATGAAATTTTAATATGCATATGTAAGTATAATGTATATGTATATATAATAGGTATAAATCCCAATATCTATATGTTTATATATACTTATACGCATATTTATATTTCATTATGCTTTGTTGTTATATCATTGAATGTATATATGATACATCTAAAGAAACATTTCATTAAATTAATTAACATGATTAATTGATAAATGTAATATAAATTTAAATAAAATATTATTTTATTTAATTACTAGATTAGATTTAGTGTAAATCATTAGACTTCATAGGCCCACTATTATCCAAATAAGGATTTTTTTTTTAAATTCATTCAATTTACCCGCTGTAGAATGGCTGATTCATTCATATGTAATACTATCCAAATATTGGGTAATATATTTCTCATAGCAGCCAGGGAGTTAAGGGATTACATACTCATAGTTATTGGATAAATATGGAATGACTCATCCGAGAGTTTCCTATTGGTAAATTATAACTCGGTCAAACATGAAATCTCGGAGTGACGATGTGACACAGTTCTCTCGACTTGAGAATACTATTGAGCATGTATGTGGATACTCTACTTTAGTTATAATTTAACCATGGTATAGCGAATATCGGGCGACTATAGTTAGGTTTAAGTTAAAGAATTGGAAGTAAAACACTATTCGATAGAGAATTCATCTCCTTAGTTGTATGAGGTTATTACCGTGGTCAAAAGTAGGCAACTCAAAGTCAAAATCTCTGGACAAATCAATATGGTTAATAAATATCACTATTGAACTAAGTACTTTGTTCATGGCCTAACCAATTTGAATGTGAATGATATTGTAATTTTGACCAAACCAAATTCCACAAATCTTAAAGTGAAATAATTTTGACAAAGAGAATGTGTGTGTATAATCGTTACTAAAGGGTACTGCCTAAAATTTAAAATTGGATTTATCAATGAAGATCTATAAGCAATAAATTCGAACAAACTGCCACACTACTAGATAAGGTGATGTGTGAACTTATGTAGTTAAAGCCCCGCAAAATCCCAGCTATAGTGCATAGCGCTCTTCAACCACTACGCTATTTCAATTTATCACTATTCAAATATATGTTGATGATATCATTTTTGGCTCGACAAATGAAAAACTATGTCAGGAATTTTCAACTATAATGACAAATGAATTTGAAATGTCTCATATGGGAGAATTGTCATATTTTCTTGGATTAAAAATTAAACAAATTGAAAATGGAATTTTTATTAATCAAGAAAAATATTGTTATAATTTAATTAAACGATTTGGTCTGGAAAACACTTCTGCTAAGCCAACTCCAATGAGCACAACTACTCATCTTGATAGAGACGAGGAGGGCAAAAGTGTTGATCAGAAGCTATATCGTAGTATGATTGGATCTTTACTTTATTTAACAGCGAGTCGACCCGATATAATGATGAGTGTTTGTTTATGTGCTCGATTTCAAGCAAATCCCAAAGACTCACATATGAGAGCAGTTAAACGCATTATTCGTTATCTAACTAAAACCAAAGATTTCGGACTATTTTATCCGAAAGAATGTCCTTTCGAATTAGTCTCCTATAGCGATGCTGATTTTGGAGGAAGTCAGACGGATCGAAAAAGTATGAGCGGAACGTGTCATTTCATTGGACGTTCCTTAGTCTCTTGGTTTAGTAAGAAACAAAACCGTGTTTCTTTATCGACGTGTGAAGCTGAATATATATCTGCTATTTTGGCTTGTGCACAAATCGTATATATGCAACAAACACTACAAGATTTTAATTGTCATCATGAAAAATCTATAATTTATTGTGACAATACTAGTGCAATAAATCTTTCTAAAAATCCGGTCAATCACTCATGAACAAAACACATCGATATTCGTCGTCACTTTCTTCGTGATTGTTTGGAAAAAGGATTAATAAATTTAGAATTTATCAATACTGAAAATCAAATTGCTGATATTTTTACTAAACTGCTAAATGAAAATATTTTTATAAAACTTAGACGTGATTTAGGTATAATGTCGTTTAAAGAATTATGAATAAAAATATATAAAAAAATATATCGAAAAACAAAAATTGTTTTATTTCTGACCAAAGCGGAACTCGAACTCATGACCTCTGACTTGCTTGTTAGATGTTGTGTTATAGCTACTTGAGCTGTGGGTGTTTCTTGTTTTAGTTCTCTTTAAAGTTTGTTTTATCTGTTTTGTTTTCAGAAAAACTATATTTAGTTCTTATCTTATAAATCATACATTTACAAACAATTTTATTCTTAAACTTCTGTGATCATATTTAAAATTAGTTCCTATCCACTAATTTTTCAGCAAACAAGATGTTTATATATACTATGCTTATCTTTCAAAACATATATTAAGAAATTTTTTAAAACAAAACTAGAAAAAATGTCTTCAAACAATGACTACTATAAATCCGAAAACTCCCATCTATCATACACATCTCCGAACGATGATGGTTCCGACCGCATCCCTGAAAATTACCCCTATCCTACCTTTCCCATGCCTAAACGTGTCCTTGACTTCTCTTCTCCGGATAAAGACCCACGACATGGGTGGAAACCATGGGAAGACTCCCATACAGGCTATACACCTGAAAATAAAAAAGGGAAGAATACGATGGTAATATCTCCAACCATCAAACAAAAAATTGATGAAATTCATCACTGCCAACGACAACAAATGGATATGCAACGGGAACTCTACTATGAACAAAAAGTCACGGCAAGACGTTTAAGTTTTCTAGAAAAGATTGCCATGAAAATTTATTCATCAAAGAAGGATGATGTTGCTGAACCTTCTTATAGACCCTCATCCTCTTCAAACCCTGTTCAAACTCCAATAACTCCAAGATGGTCACCTATAGAAGATGTTCCGTCCCCAAACTCATGGGAACATAGATTTTAAACTAACGGTGGCTAATTTTTTTTTGTATATATATATGTTGTTGTTTTTCAATAAAATGTATAAATATAGTGCAATGGTTATAAAATTTATATTTCTATAATTGTTTTTGAAAAACAGCATAATAGTGCATTTCTAACAGGGTTGGTCGACCGAAGACCCTGAATCGGTCAACCGAACCCTTCCCGAGAATTTCAAAAATACATTTACAACAGGGTCGGTCGACCGAAGACCCTGATTCGGTTAGCCGAACCCTTCCCGAGAGTTTCAACAACTTTCAGATTACCATATCGGTCAGTCGAGCCAGACTTCCGGTCGACCGAGCGTATAAAACTGCTGTTTATATTCCTTTTTAACACCCCATCCATTCACTTTCTTAACCTAACTCTTCACTCTTACTTTCCCAATTACAGTTTTTTAACCTAGCCCCAATTAAAACTTCTCAAATTTTTAATCTTTTCTTCCAAAAACAAATGGCTCCCAAGAAGAAATCAAAGACAACCGGTGGCTCATCTTCATCTACTCCAGTGGATACTCAAATTGCTTCATGGTTAGTTAATGATGTAGCTCTTCAAAGATGGATACAACTTCAAGATGCAAAAATCTTTGAAGAATCATTTGTAAATTATCCTGACTTTGCTTCCTACGGTATTGAAAATGCCGCCCTTGAGAGTGGTCTTGATACATTCCTTGACCATAGGAAAAATAACTTGAAAATCAATCATATTATGGTCAAGTTATTTCTAGCGAACCTCAACCTTGTAAATCTGCCGAGAAACACTGAAAATTGTATTTGGACATCGGTTTGTGGCACTTCGATTTTCCTTTCCATTGATCGAATTAACCACATTTTGGATGCTAGACCGGGTGGTATCTCATTATACGATGTAGATTGTAACATAACAACTCATGACCGGATAAGCCATCTATTTTTCGAAGATGATGCACCGGATTTTAGACAAACATCATCTCTTAGACCAAAAGCTCGACTCCTTCATCGATTCATGATGAAATCTTTAGTTCCTAGAGGTGGTTCATATCATCTCGTATATCCCGAAAATTTTAAAGCATTGTATGCTATTTGTAGGAAAATACGAGTTAATTGGTCACAACTTCTTATGGATGAATTTCTCTCTTTTAACCAAGGAAAGATGCTCCATATTTATTATGGAGAATACATAATGAGATTGATCAATAGTTTCGTCATCAATGCTCCGGAATCCGAAACCTCCAAAGTCCATATTTTTGATTCACGGACCATAAAGTTAATGAAATTACCTGATGTTCCACCTCGATTTATTAGATTTGAGCAATGGAGTGATACTCCGAGAGAACAACTACGTAGTAGCTATTCTACACCTCAACCATCTACTCATGCTACGGAACGTATAACCCGCCAATCCTCAATTCAACGACCAACTCCCGGAATGAATACAGAAGCGGCCATTGATATTTTGGTACAAAATCAACTAGCCTTGGATGCCCGGCTATGAAAAATTGATGGTCGTTTCAAGAAAATTAAGGGCTTCTTCGTGAATTTATGGGATGCCTTATCACGTACTTCCGAAGCCGGTGCCTCTTTTGTTGCTCCCGGAAAAAGACCCGCACCAAATTTTTCTTGGTCTACTTCAGATAACACAAGTTCCGGTACATCGGAAACTCATGCTCCTCACACTCAAAGACGTGGTAAGGAACATGTTCCTCCGGAAGAAAATATTCGACCAGAATTTTGGGATTCCGATGATGATGAGGAGTAATCATATTATTTTACATTTTAAATTCAAGAATTTCTTTATGAACAATATGTTTTTTATTAAATGTTGTGTATTTAGCAAACATCTTTAATTATTCCTATTTTGGTTTGAATATGTAATATTTAAAATTCAATGATTCGCATTTCTTTTACATATTACATCTAGTAAGTATTCCTTTTTGTCGATGACAAAGGGGGAGAAATGTATGAAAGCTAACATATTTTTTGCAGAAAAGTCGCCATATATTCAGGGGGATAATTATAATATAGATAAGTTCTACTTCGTTACATAAGTATTGTCATCAATCAAAAAAGGGGAGAATGTTGATTCATGAGTTTTGATTCATGACACAAGCTTCAGAGATCATACGACGAGAATACTATACGAAAGCGACAAAAAGGAGAATAACCATATATTGCACACTACAAAGGAGACAATACTACAATCTAGATATTAGTATGAATATTTTATTTCATTGAGTCTTAGAATATTGTTAAAATCATTCCTCAAGTAGTCACACATACACATAAATTGATTTATACAAAAATAGGTGTGCACTGTGCAAATAACAGCAGGTCGGCCGACCGACTAGAAACTTCGGCCGACCGAATATGTGTCCAGTGCACAGATATGCACCGTTTTATTTATGTTTGTAAACTCAGCTGACCGGTCCAGGTTTCTCGGTCAACCGACCAGAACATAACGGCTAGTTTTCTAAAGAGGTGCAATTGTTCATGAAGAGGAATGTTCTTTAATCCAACAGATATGGACACAACTCTTGATTGAAACTCTTCATGAAAGATTGTAACTATTCTACAACTATATAAACATATTCAATTCACTTCTACAATAACCAATTCTTGTTTTAATTCTGAAATCTATTCTCTATTATTCTCTGCAAATAAAAAGCATTCATTCTCATTCAATATCACTTGAATCCTTGAATTAATTCATATACTTTGATTCTACGTGATTATCTTCCTTCTAAATCTTCACACACATATATATACTCTTGAGGATTTGATTATAGGAAAGTTGTACTACCAAAAGACAATCAGTATTATTCAGAACACATTCGTCAACAAATTATTTGTATTAAGTTGAAGTCCTCTTCGGCTGTTGAGGCGGAAAAATTCCTGTTCGGGTGCTCAGGTGTCGTATACCTATTCCTCCGGGTTAAGTGAGGGGTTTAGTTTAAATCCAGAGGGTATTCTGGGACTGGACGTAGAACGGGAAGTTCGAACCAGTATAAAAATTCCTGGTGTGCTTACTTTAATTTTTATGTTACTGCTATTATCGGTTTCCGCATTTATATATCATATTACACGATCCTTAGTACTGCACATACACTTTCAACAACCACTAAATTAAGATTTTTTAGCACCTACTTTGGCAACATTAATATAGAAAGGTTGATTTGACTTGTTCTCTTTTATACCAAATCAACAGATTTAGGATAAAGACCTATTTTAAATATAAGTTAAAATTAAATTGTAATCATCAAATCTGGTCTGTATAAATCATGATATTCTTCGACTCTGTTATATAAGATTAAATAATATTTCTTTTTCCAACATAAATAATGTGAGAACGAGAATAAATTAACTTGAAGTATTTGGTTTTATATCTAATGAAACTTTTTTCTCCTCTGCTCCCCGCATTATCCCCGCTATAACATTTTGCACCCTATCGCTATAGAGCCACCAAGCGCTTTAACTGCACAGGTATGAACATTATATCTGAATTGTTTGTATTAGTCGTTGATTGAATTTACACATGCGAATAGCACAACCGTACTAGTGTATTCTTCAAAAAACCAAACAATTTAATTAGTTTATAAAATATTATAAATTAATTAAATTAATTAATATTTATAATATATATACACATATTTGATGTTCTGGGTGCTATTATTAATTTTCTAGGTGGCAAGTAGCAATTAATTGGATTGAGAGTCCCTAAACTGCCATATACGATTGTTGTTGAAAATGCAGAGTATCAGACACGTACATGTCATCACTATCTTCCTCCTCCTCAGATTGTTCTTACATTGGAATCTTCCCTCTATCACCACTATCGTGATACGGTCCTTCGGGAGAAGCTTGAGAGTAATAAATTGGTGTATGAGCCCGAGGTGGCAGTGTAGGTGAAACCACAAACGTCTATGGCAATCATCGGGTAATTATTTTTTTAAGTCACGGACGTATGAGGTTTTACCACAGACGCCTGTCATTTGAAAAACTACAAATTTTTGAAAAGACACTTCTGTTGAACAAAAAGAAATTACCCTTCATCGAAAGGTTGCAACCATTAAAATGAATAGAACATATCTAATAGTAACAACTCTTCATCTGCATCCTTTTGACTCTATAAATACTACCATGATTGAGATATAGAGGTCAACTAAATTGAATTAATTAAGTATTCACTCTTGATTTCTGATCAATCTCTTGCACATACATTGTTTACAGACTCTCAATCTATTATAACCAAAATATAATTTGGTTAAACCACTTCCTACAACTCAAAGCATTCACATTCACATACTCAAAGGAGATCATTGGAAGATTTGTACTATCAATCAAAAACCTTGTTGTTTGGAGCACAAGATTGTCAGAGATATACTTTTGTATTAGCCTATTCCTTCGGGCGAAGCGAGGGTTAGTTGGTTAAAGGAAATACCGGATGGGTGCTTTGGGACTGGACGTAGGACGGGAGGTCCCAACCAGTATAAAATATCTAGTGTGATCATTTTTATTACTTATCTTATATTCAGTTATCGTTCTCTGCTTAACATAGTTAATAATATACACTCACACATTCAAAGACACACACACACACATACATACATACATACATACATATATACACACACATATATATATATATATATAAGTTGCATTATTCATAAAGATCCTATAGACTTTCAATTGGTATCGGAGAAAGGGTATTTCAATCTATAGTAACACGTAATTGAAAAATCATTAAAATGGCAAGCACATTTTAAGAAGGTCAATCAACTGCTCATCCTCCACTATTTACTAGTTCTAATTATGCATATTGGTCAACATGTATGAGAATTTTTATGGAAGTCAATGGCTTAGAAATATGTCTAGCAACTCAAAACAAATATGAAGCACTTGACACTGATACTAGCACATAGACTGATGCACAAAAGGTAGAGGCATCTAACAATGCCAAGCTATGAGTGTATTGTTTGGCTCACTTGCCAAAAAAGAGTTTTCATGTGTCATACACTGTAAGATTGCATGTGATATATGACGCACTTTACAGTCACACATGAAGGCATAAATAAAGTCAAACAAACTAAAATGTCGATTTTACAAAACCAATTCTCGTCTTTCAAAATGAAAACAAGTGAATCAATTATTGATATGTATGCAAGATTTCAAACCATTCAACATGATCTCATGGCACTTGGAGTCAAATCCACAGATTTTGATTTAGTCACATGAATTTTAAACTCTTTAAAAAATGACTGGGAAAAAAAGGTTTTAGCCATCGAAGAAGCCAATGATCTTTCTCCACTTAAAGTCGAAGGCTAATAGGAAATTTGATGTCATACGAAAGCTAACTTGCAGGCTAGAAAGGATCAAAATCATGAAAAGAAAAACATAGCATTCCAAGCAAGTAACAAAGATTCAGACTTAGATGAATAGGAGATTGTCTTTATTACCAAAAACAACAATAAATTCAAAAAGTTCAAAAGGATGACCAAATTTCAAGCTAGCAGCAAACCAAACTCTTCAAATCGAACATCGATTAAATGCTATGAATGTGAAAAATTTAGTCACATGAAGTAGGATTGTCCACATCTTAATAATGATGAAAAGAAAAGCAAATTTTAGAAATTCAAGAAAAAAGAGCTTTTCAAGTAACATGGGATGATTCGACGTCATCTTCTGCATCAGCTAGTGATAGTGAAAGTGACTCGAAACAAGCAAAAGTGTGTTTTATGGCTAACACCGATGAGTTACGTCCTGAACATACTTATGATGAATTAATGGAAATAAGTATTGAATTAGACGATAAATATAGAGAAACTAAAAAATTAAATAAAGAATATGTAGGAAAGTTAACTAGATCAGAATTAGAAATCAGATTATTAAAAGATGAAAAAATTATCTTAGAAGAAGAACTAGAAATTGTTCAGAAAAAGTATGCAATACTATTATCTTAAAATGAAAAATTATTAAATGATTTAGAAAATTATAAGTTAATTAGAAACGTTAATCTTGAAAAATAAAAACTAGAATTATAAGCAAATTTTGATTCTAGAAACTTTGAAATTTGTGATCTTAAAAGTAAATTAGAAAAAATAACAAATAATGTGACAAAATTCAACAAAGGAAAACAAAATTTAAAAACTTTGATTACGATATCTAAACCATCTGGAAATCAAAATGGATTAGGTTTTAAAAACATACAAAGGGCAAAGCAATATAGCACATCATATACAAAATTTAAAAAGCCAAAATTAAAAACTAAGTTTAAGAATTCATATACAAGTATGGCCAAGATATGGATTCCAAAAACAAACAACAAACTAATTAGACAAAAATATATTAATGAATACTTACAAAAAGCTGTATATAACAAAAATTACATTTCTAAGGGAACCAAATCCTCATGGATATGGCTACCTACATCCACTAACACTAGGGCCCTAATCAAAGAAGGTGGGTACCAATTAAAATTTTCTTATTTTGCAGGTACCCAAAATTAAAATAAAAAATAAAGAGAAATTGATACTCGATAGCGCTGTTCTAAGCACATTACTGGAAATGCTCATATGTTATAAAATATAACATATATCGATAGTGGAACCGTAACATTTAGAGATAACTCAAAAGGATTTGTTATCAACATTGGAGAAGTTATCAATATCGAGATTTCTAATTCTCCTATAATTACTAATGTTTTATTGGTAGAAAATTTAAAACTTATCTTATTAAGTATAAGTCAATTATGTGATAAAGGATTTAAAATTGATTTCGAGAAAAATAAATGTAATATTTTTGATCAAAATAAATTTTTTATCTTTGAAGGATTTAGAAATCAAAACATATATGTATTAAACATGAATGTCAAAAATAATACAAGTTTATGCTTAACCGCAAATCATGATGACCCTTGGTTATGTTATAAAGTACGTTCAATAAATCATAATAAATTCGTTTTTTAACTATTAATGATTTTTTAAGATATACTTTGACATTATTTTTAAAACATAAAAGTGACACTTTTGAAATGTTCAAATTTTTTGCTAAACGAGTATTTTTTCTAATGAATTTAAAAATAAAAAATATATGAAGTGTTCACGAAAGTGAATTTGAAAATGAACTATTTACCAACTTTTGTAACAAAAGGGAATTAATCATAGTTTTTCGTTTCCTCGAACACCACGACAAAACGGTGTTATAGAAAGTAAAAATCGAACTTTGCAAGAATATGCATGAACTCTACTAAATAGTAGTAACTTACCAAAGAAATTTTGGGCCGAAGTTGTTGTTACCGCTTGTTATGTACTAAATCGTGTAACACTTAGGCCAATAATTAAAAATACATGCAACTTTTTAGCAAGAAACCGAAAGTATCATATTTTCGTGTATTGGGTCAAAATGCTTCATATTAAACACTAAAGATAATCTAGGAACATTTGATTCTAATGCTGATGAAGGAATTTTTGTAGGCTATTCAGATCGAAGCGAAGCATATAGAATCTTTAATAAACAAACAAATATTATAGAAGAAAGTCTCCATGTCTCATTTGACAAAAATTTTAACAAAGATAAATACGTCGATGATGAAGAATTAATAAATAAAACTAATATAGCTAAACGTGAAAATAATAATAATAATAATAATATCAACAACAATAATGATAATATGATAACATCATCACCTAGAATATTAAGAGACCATCCTCTTAATAATATTATTGGAGATTTAAATACAAGAGTATCAATCAGAAAACAGTTAAAGCAAATGAGTCATATTGCATTTATATTGAATTTTGAACTGAAAAATTATAAAGAAGCATCAAAAGGTGATTTTTGGATTATTGCAATCCAAGAAGAACTTAATTAATTTGAAAGAAATGATGTTTGGGAACTTGTATCAAGACCAGACGATCAATCTGTAATCGGAACTAAATGAGTTTTAAATAAAGCAGATGAAATGGAAATATTGTACGAAATAAAGCAAGATTAGTAGCTCAAGGATATAATGAAGAAGAAGGAATTGATTATGACGAAAAATTTGCACTTATATCTTGTCTCAAAGCAATACGAACATTACTGGCTTTTGCCTGTCATCATAATTTTAACCTTTTCAAACGGACGTAAAAAGTGCATTTTTAAATGAATTTATAAAAGAGAAAGTGTATGTTGAACAACCTCCTTTATTTGTTCACGAGAAATATCCCAATCATGTATTTAAACTTAAAAAGGCCTTATATGGATTAAAACAAGCACCTCGTGCTTGGTTTGAAAGATTAAAAACTCATTTACAAAGTTCTGGTTTCCAAATTGGTAAAATTGATTCCACTTTATTCATAAAACAAGAAAATAATAATATTTTAGCCGTACAAATATATGTTGACGACATTATATTTGGATCCATTGACGAAAATTATGCACTGAATTTTCTAAAATAATGAAAGATGAATTTGAATTGTCACTTATGGGAGAATTAAAGTATTTCTTAGGATTACAAATAAGACAATTAGAAAATGGAATTTTTATAAATCAAGAAAAATACTGTCAAGATTTATTAAAATGTTTTGAATGGAAAATATATCAAGTAAACCAACTCCAATGAGTACTACTCTACATTTAGATAAAGATGAAAATGGAAAAGATTTCAACCAAAAATTATATCAAATTATGGTAGGATCTTTGTTATATTTAACAGCCAGTAGACCAGATATTATGATGAGTGTATATTTATGTGCTCAGTTTCAAGCACAGCCAAAAGAATCACATCATCGAGCGGTAAAATGAATCTTAAGATATTTAACAAACACTATTGATTATATACTTTTTAACCCAAAAGGAAGCTCATTTGAATTTGTGTCATATAGCAATGCTGACTTCGGCGGTTGTAAAACGGATAGAAAAAGCACAAGTGTGACATATCATTTTATTGGTCAGTCCTTAGTTTCGTGGTTTAGTAAAAAGAAAAACTATGTTTCGCTCTCGCCATGTGAAGCCGAATTCATCTTAGCGGCTTTAGCATGTGCACAAGTAATCTATATGCAACAAACTCTTCTAGATTTCATTAAAATCATAACAAAATCTTCTATATATTGTGATAATACTAGTGCCATAAATTTATCAAAAAATCCTATTAACCATTCTCGAACAAAGCACATCGATATTCATCATCATTTTCTAAGAGATAATGTGGAAAAAGGATTTATATCACTGGAGTTTGTAAACACCAAAAATCAAATATCTCATACTTTTACTAAACCATTAACTGAACTAACTTTTATTAAGTTAAGACGAGATCTTGGAATATGTTCGTACAATGATTTGGTTAACTAAAATTGGTAGAAATAGTTTTAAAAACTTAAATTTAAAAAAAACAAAGCTCATATAAAACTACACAGGGTAAAATTTATACACTTAGATTACTAATAACCACATAAAATTTAGTCTTATAAATCAGCTTATATTCTTCTTAAAAATTTATATGATTGAAATCCTTTTGCTCAAACTACTCTCTAAGTATAGTAAAAAAATTAATCTTATAAATCAACTTATATTCTTCTTAAAAACAAATAGATTATTAAAAACAAATAATATAAAAATGTCTTCTAATTATGACTCTGCATATTCGACTGTCGACTATAAATCTCCCTCATAAGATAGCACTTACGTTTCACCAACTAAATCCACACCAACATCAATTTGTTCGGCCTCTCTAAACATTGTTGCATCAGCTACGTACCACACTGGCTTTTCTCCTAAAGAAAAGAAAGCCAAACATTCAATTGATCTACAACAAACATCTCTCACTGACAAAGTAGATGAAATATACCACGATCAACAAGAAATGATGGGAGTTCAACATGAAATGTATTACGAACAACGACGTCAACGATCATATCTAAATTTTCTTGAAAAATGTATTCCAGCAATTTACGATCATTCACCAACAAAAAATTGCATGCATCAAAAATCTCCTCGATTATAAGAAACTCCTATCAAAAGCGTATAACATTACTCCAAGAAATCTGTGCAAACCGGGACCATCAAATCAAGCTTGGATTGAAACTCCAGCTCGTCTGAGCTGGTCTCCAATAAAGCCGTTAATTGGCAACACAAAAGTTGAACCAAATTTATGGGATATACAACAAATCAAAAATTCTAAATTTCTAGAGAAAAACTAAACTTATGCTACATATCATGTAAAATAAGTTTATTTGTTAATTTTTGGTATGTATATTGTTTTATTGTATTAATATTTCATAAAAATTGATTTCTATTTAAATTCTATCTTTAATTTCAGAAAGCTACATACCACAGACGTCTATGAAGATACCACAGTCGTCTATCAAAAGTTACGGGAAAACAATTTCCTGTAACCTCAAACGTCTGTAGGAACTCATAGACGTCTGTCATTTCTCTCTGTTTATTATTTCTGCAACCACAGACGTCTGTGGAAACATAACAGATGTCTGTTGTAACTTTTTGTTTAATCATAACTGAAAGTACAGACGTCTGTTCACCCCCCACAGACGTCTGTCGATCTTTTCTGAAACCCTGCCTCAGAAGCCGTATATATATACGTTGTTCCCAATTTTACCTCCTATCCCAAACTTACTTCCAAAATCCAAAACCCTAGCCTCCAAGAACTCTCTACTTTCTCACTCATGGCTCCCAAACCAAAGACTCCATTTAACAAACGCACCAAGAAGGTTCAATCATCATCTTCTCACAATCCCATGGTTAATGATGCTCTCATTCAAGCATGGCTTCATAATAGCACAATTGCCAATATGTGATTCGACGAACTAAAGCAAAGGAAGCTTCATTCAAGGCCTTTCTATCGATTATGCAAGTTTGGAGAATATAGCATTCAAGAATTGACTGCCGCCTTCGAATGTTAGGATTTCATTAATTTCGATGAAAATGAGGTACAAATCGACCAATTAGCTATCTTTCTTTTCTACGCAAATTTATGTAGTAGTGATATTTGGAATCTTGAGAATGATGAAGGATGGTTATGGACGAGAGCGTACGGACGTGTCTTAAAAATAAGCGTCAACACCATTGGACGTATACTCAATTGTTCTTCAACCGGGATGGATTTAGAAGAAATTCCCGGCTATAGAAACTTGCCGCGTGACGAAGTAACTCATCTTATTTGGAAAGAAAGAATGCCCCAATGGAAATCCGTCTACCTATGACTAAAAGCTAGATTGTTAAATCATATGATAATAAATACGATAATCCTACGTCTAGGTAGTCATGAACAAATCTATGAAAATGATCACAAAGCCCTTTAACTATCTTCGGTGGAATACAAATAAATTGGGCTAAATTCATCCATGATGAAATTAAAAGTTTCTGGTCACATCATCGACGCACTATTATCTATGCTCCTTACATTATGCATCTCTTAAATGCTTATGGGATACCCTCCTATATCTCTCATTTTAAAGAAATTCCCGTTAAAGAAAGCGGTATCTGGTTTCTATCATTGATGCATCTTCCTCTAAACCACACCCAATAATCTCTTTTGAATAATGGAGATTACAACAACAATAACAAGAGCATCATGGTCCTCCTCCCACCACTATTCCTCAGCAAACTTACTCACCTCATCCTTCACACCAACCTATGTCCTCCGTTCATGCTACCGAATATTATTCAAATTCTGAAATACAAGAAGTTCGCGTTGAACCAATGCAAAATGAATCTCTTCATGATTTGGCACTTAAAAATCAAAAAATAATCACGACTAACCATCGAGCCTTAAACAAAATGATGACTGGATTGGAACGGTCTTTTCAACAAGGATGACAAAGATGGAAAAGGCTTTGGACACAGTTGTTTCCACTTTAGGGAAGGTTATGCGAAAAGTACGTGGTCGATCGTCTTCTCATTCTTCATCCTCATCTTCACCTATACCACCACCTTGAGCTCATACACTAATTTATAACTCTAAAGCTTCTCCCGAAGGAACATCTCATGATAGAGGTGATAGAGAGAAGACTCCAATGCAAGAACAACCCGAGGAGGAGGAAGAAGATAGTGGTGACGTGTATGTATCCGATACTCCGCATTTTCAACAACAATCTTATATGGAATTGCAAGGACTCTCAATCCAAGAAGATGAGGAGTACAATGACCAAACATAATGGTCGAGCATATACGAACATGATCCCTCATCTTTTTGGGAATACTACAAGAATTATAGGAGCTTATCTTACTCTTCAAACCAGTACAATTAGCATTTTATTTTAGTTATCTATTTTTCCATTGTCTATGCTTATGCTTGTGTATTTCATTGTTTAAAACTTCAACTACGTTTTTTCTAATTTTATTTGAACTTCCTTATTTATTTTTAAATATTCATGATCTTTTATACAACATACTATATATCTTATATCATTTCCCTCCATTTTGATAATGAAGAAGGGGGAGGAATTTATGCATATACATAAGGGGAGACAAATATAATAATTCTTCCATTTTTGATTGTATAGTAGTCATCATCAAAAAGAGGAAATTGTTAGACCCTCCCATTTACATTTCAATGATAACAACTATACAATCATATATATATACACACACACTTTATCAAGATTACATGTATATGCTACGAGAAGACACCATGCTCGAAGATATTGAGACTCAAAGAGAAACGAAGATCTATCGACCATACTATAGTTAGTAAGGTTATTCTACTGAAAAAGAATTTTAGATAAAATATTGTTAAGGTATCCTTGAGTATATATGCATACACAATCACGCACTATTTCATATGCACTGAAATTAAGTTGAAAAAATATTTTTACTACTCACAGACGTCTGAAGAAAAACAACAGATGTCTGAGGAAATACTCAGGAAAATAAAATTCTATTGAAATTCTATAGGATCTTTATTAATAATGCACCTTATATATATGTGTTTGAGTGTATATTACTAACTATGTTAAGTAAAGAACGATAACTGAATATAAGATAAGTAATAAAAACGATCCCACCAGATATTTTAAACAGGTTTGGACCTCCCGTCCTACGTCCAGTCCCAAAGCTCCCCTTTGGTATTTCCTTCAACCAACTAACCCTCGCTTCGCCAAGGGAAATAAGCTAATACAAAAGTATATCTCTGACAATATTGTATTTCAAACAACATGGTTTTGGACTGATAATACAAATCTTCCTATGATCTCCTTTGAGTATGTGAATGTGAATGCTTTGAGTTGTTGGAAGTGGTTTAACCAAAATTATATTTTGGTTATAATAGATTGAGAGTATGTAAACAATGTATGCCCAAGAGAGTGATCAGAAATCAAGAGAGAATAGAATTAATTAATTCAATTTAGTTGATCTCTATATCTCAATCATGGTAGTATTTATAGTGTAAAAAGGATGTAGATGAAGAGTTATTACTATTAGACATGTTCTATTCATTTTAATGGCTACAACCTTTCGGTGAAGGGTAATTTCATTTTGTTCAACAGAAGTGTCTTTTCAAAAATTTACAGTTTTACAAATGACAGTTCAATAAACTTCATTTTGAATGATGCTATGTTTAAAAAATACAACGTACACCCCATATCTACTATAAATTTATATTGAAAATTTTAGTATTTTACTTCTGTATTGGTTTTATTTCTATTTCCTTTCCTCATAGGTAAGTTAAAAGGGTATTAATAACTCACCATGTGTGTTTCACTTATTAAAAATAAATAGGAGAAATAACTAATTTTCCATTATTCAGTATAATGTGGAGACAAATAATACTAACCGCGTTCGGGAGTCATACTTAAGATAACAATCAATTCATTATTCTAAAGAAATCCGAGTCAATTTAAAAGTTCGAAGATCATAATACAATAAACAAATAATAATAAAATCAATAAAGATGATCTTTTAAAAATTACGAGTGTAGCAATAGACCTTTGCAATAAAATCAACAAACTGTTACAGTGCATAGTTTATAAAGAATATAAAGTAAGCGCATTAATGTTAAGTGCCTTATCCTAGTATTGTGTAATGTAAAATATTAGAATATACACGTATAATATTCGGTTATGTATAAATCTATCCACAACAACATAAGAGGATGATGGTGTAGGAGATATGACCACGGTCCAAATATCATTCTACCAATAACCTAAGCTACAACAGTTAACATTCTCTAAAAAAATTCATTCTTGATTGATCGATGAATGGAGGAGTAACCAAACTTCAACCATAACATTTTCAAGTCAATATACCTTAATAGATCTATAATGATTGAAAATAAATTGAAACTTGAATCAATAATTTTATGAAACAAAATAAAAGCACACATGTTGCTAATCTTGCTATGGGCTTAAAATAAGTAGAGATGAAGAAGACAAATTTTAAGTGAAATCACTTTCCTATATTCCATTAGATAATTAACTAATTTCCCTATCCAGTATATGATCAAAACAGATTTACAAATTTTCTTTTGGACTATACTCTTAAGATGATACTCAACATAACTTACCTATATACATATACATATATAATGACAATGGATCTAATACCTACTACCGATAGAAAATCAATAAAACTTCAAACATAATGACATCCAAAAATGGTATTTTTGACTAATTGAATCATTTCATATCAATTGTTCCATACCTTTCAAACATAGCTGTACTTGCTTTCTTTCTCAGGTTTTGACATACCCAGATACACATTAGAGTATGGTTTTTTCACTATATACAACATATAAAATTATTAAAAGATATATATAATAATAGACATATCTTGTGATATGCATAGTATAAAAGCATACTAATATACTCCTATATACAACACACATAACATTGCATAGTCTAATGACATATGCTTATACAAATACAATTATGTGTCATTACCTTTAATATAAGCTCTTCTTAAATGACCTACTTTTTCCTTCCTTTTGATGCTATTTTAACAGTTGAAAAGTAATTATTTTGTATCGTATCTATATCCCATAACCTGTAAAAAGACCATGCTTGAAACCATAAAATAAAATTAAAAACTGTGATTGAAACTCATAACCTGAAGCAATTCTAAGGTGGAGGTACATGCATATGCATAAATATTTAGGACCAAATTATGAGCAAATTGTAGAGTGATATGCTACATACATACCTAATGCAATTATATTGTTCATAAATGTAACAACATCATTATTTTGTACATCTGTATGAAGCCGATTGTCAATCCTTTTTACAATCAAATCTAAAATGAACTAAATTTGTAAGTAGAACTATAGAACGAAATTAGATTCAGACCATGAAAATATGAAGGCAAAATCGAAGAAATTATACTGCTTACCTTTTGTGTAATTTGACATCTTCAATCTTTTGTGCTTAGACCCATCACCGTATTTTCTACACAAACCCAAATTCCAATCCATGTTGCAACCAATTTTTAAAATGAATAAATTTGTTTGTAGAATGATATTAGATGTTTCAACTTACCAAAGATGAAAATAAACCTCAGAAATTAAATAATCACCTTTGTGTAGTTTGAGATCTTCCATAGCATTGGTACTTTACCCCCTTGGCCGTAATTTTTTCTCCCATGAAATAACTTTTCCACCATCGACATCAATTCAGTTGTGAGTAGAAGAAATGATCGTGTTGAAAACGTGAAATAGTATGTGAGAATATGTGTGATAAATGATGGCTCCTTAGTGACATTTCAAAATGGCTAATACACCCTTTTATAAAGGTTGCATAGTTATGTGGATGTGGACAATTTAGGAAGGTAGGATAAAGTTTCACTTTGACCTGTTTGAAGAGGGTTTTGCTTTATAATAAAAGATAAGCCAACTAAACGTCATTTTACTTAATGCTCTTCCTCCCTCCATCCATTGGCCAAGAGTCTACCCACACCACCCCATAGCCTACTACATATAGCGCAAACAACATCAAAATAAAATAAAAATAGCGGTGCACTTAATCGTAACAATATCAATGACTGATTCTTTTACATCTAGGAGATTTCTCTAATCAAGGTGCAATAAAGGTTATGTCTTCAAGGTATAATTCTAATTTTATGTTTTAAAATTCTTATATATATACACGCAATCTTATCACCTATAAAATAATTTTATATGTACTAATGTCAATGCATAGATTTAATTAAACAACAATTTTAAATGAAATAACTTATTTAATACAAAGTTTGAAATCAAAATATGTATGCAAACATTATAATTCGACCTTATATATATACTTTAAATTTTCTAAGAAATATATATATATATATATATATATATTTAATTTTTTTAATGATTATTTATTAATTTTAAAACCTAAAAATCATTTAAAATCATATTTGAAATATATATGCATATATAGTAAACTATTTAAAAATAGATTTTGGGTTTTAAATTATAGTAAAAAATACTTTACTAGTTGAAACTTATTTTTATTACATTACATTATTTTATATTATATGTATTAATTATTAACTAATACAATGAGAGTCTTGAATAACAGTATCTTGGCTTAGGACTGAATAATTTAGCATTCTCCCATTCCTAAATACTGGCGTGGCCTAATGGATGGAGTAAGTCCAAAATATTAGCATGTGTGTAAGGCCCAAAGTTGGTTGGGCCTTAGGCTAATTTATAAATTTGATTTGAAAATTTATAAATATATTTTAAATTTAAATTTTAAATTTAAAATATAAAAAGAAATTTATATAGTTTATAAAATAAATTTATAATTTTAAAAATTGTTTTGGAAGATAAAATAATTAATTTTGAATTTTAAAAACTATTTAATTAATTTGTTAATTAAATTAAATAAAAGAATTATTTAAAAGGTTAATTAATTAAACATATATATCGATATATGTATTTAGTAATAACTTTTATAGTTATATATTTATCTTAAATTTATTTTAGATGAATTATTTAATAATTTTGAATTAATATGAATATTTAATTAAATTTTTAATTAATTATAGGTTAATTAATTAAAATGCATGCATATATTATTATGTATATATAAACAAACTATAAATGTTATTGTTTATTTTTTATCTTAAATAGTTTAAGATGAATAATATAAATTTTTTGAAATTTTAAACAAATTAAATAGATATTCTTTAATTAATAAAATTAAAATTACGTAAATAAAATTTAATTAATAAGAATTGTAATTAATTAAATATGATTTAATTAGAAAGATACATATATATAGTGTATAAGTTAATTAAATTATAATAGTTATAAACAAATCAGACTTATATAACTATACATGTATAAAACAATGTAAATAGAACCGAAATAAACATATTTTTGGAATAAGTGCATACATAATGTACATATATCTTGATTTCAAATATGTCCAACACTTGAATCATAGGGGAATTTCATAAGAAATACATTATTCCTTAAATCGACATTACTAAAAAATGTATGTGTGTGTGTGGGTATAAAAGATTATGAATCTCGAATATAAAAAGTTTTCCTCTACCATCTAATCATTAATATATTACTAGCATACTCTTTAGTTGTTAAGCAAACTCATGTTAGGAATTCTATGTGTAGAACTATGTATATATTGACTAGACGAGGTAAGAAACATGCAAGTATTTATTGAGTAAACTCATGGCTTAGCAGTATGCTTAGGCCATGGAAAAATAGTAGGTATGAGTGAATAATCCCTTTCGATTTGTTGAGAAAACTCAAGGTCGAGTTGAGATTAGGATAAAACCACTGGTTAGGAGTTGTATACGATACAACTTATAAGGAGTTATTTATCACTTATGGGCTTATTATTTGCTAAGTATACTCATGGTCAGAATCCTAAGGCAAGTGTTAATCGACAGAATTTCTATCGAATTAGAAAACCGTCGATAAATTTCGAAATAAATATAACTGCAAGCGCACGGCGTACTATTGAAGTACGTGGCGAGTACGGGTCGATCCGCAGGGAATTGATGATTTTAAAAATCTATTCAATCAAATTAAACCAAAGTCGAGTGAAAGTTAAGCTAGAGAATTAGAGAATTAACTAACTAACTAAAAGAAAAGAGATACAAATATAAGGGTTAAATGACAATTTAGAGAATAAATCCACTCTCTAGATCATGTAGTTCAACACATATGAAATCATAATCTCTCTTTTATGGTCATTAGTGCTTTAATTGATGTGTCTATCATAAGTATGGCATATTTGTGCTATTAGTTAGCCAACATAAGCCATCAAACTTTGACACACCGCTTAAACCATTTACTAACTTTCATGAAACTTGACAATGAAAATGAAATCTATTTTAAGTATGGCCTATTAACTATTGATTAGAAATATAGATCATCAAATTTTAATTTCAAATCACTTTCTTTTGCCATAATCATATTTTGATGAAGAGGCATTTGTGTTAGTGATTATTTAAGCATAGCCTATTTGATGTCAACAGTATAGGCTATCAAATTCAAAGCAAAAACAACTAGTAAACCATTTCTATCATCATCATTAAGCACAAAAAGAGAGCATGAATTAACAAATAGTTGAAGCTACATAATTAGAGAGCTTCATTACCCCTAAATTGAAGGGGTTTAGCCTCTCATATTTGTCATTTGATTAACAAATGTAGCTAGCAACATGAAAGCAAAAAGAAAAGAAAGTGAAAGCTAATGGAAAAGAGAAGCTAATGAACAAGAATTAAAACTACTCTACTTTGCATGAATGTAAATCTACACTACAACATGAAAGGAAATAAACAAGAAAAGAAAAAGAACATGTATTAAATTGCATAAAGAAAAGATTACATAAAAGAAATGGCTAAGTAGCCATTTCTTTTATGTGAAAGGGAAGAGCTTGTTTAATTTTGAGCCTAAACTAAACTAAAGAGAGACTAAGGGAGAGGAGAAAGGTTACATGAAACATAAGGGGGTACTTATACATGTGTTAAACCCTAATTCATATTTTTGGGGAATGCCCAAAATACCCTTGAGAAAGTGTGGAGGCCAAGTAATCATTAGCTTCTACTAATCATCATTTAAGTGTACATGAAGCCATTAATTCCATAAGCATGTACATTAGCCTCTAATTTGTACATTAAGGTAGGTGGGTAGGTGGGGTCCTCCATTATTATGTCTTTGAATTATTTTCATCTTCATTTCTTTATCTTCACTCCTGTGCATGCATACATCTTCATGTAACCACTTGTATATGAAGCCAAATTCCTATAAAATAATATAGAAATTTCCAATTAAATTTTCCCAAATTAATATATGCACAAAAATGACCATTTTTCCCTTGGATGAAGATGAATATGTGACGATTTGAAAATAATATGAATTTTGGTTTAAACAAGTTAAAATACCTGGTATGATCATTTATTTAATTTAAATAGATTAAATATGGTGGTAAAAATATACACATTTACATGCACATCAAATACCCCCACTCTTATCTTTTTATTCGTCCTCAAATAAAGGAGAACTAAGATAAATCCATTTTCGTAGGGAGCACGATTGCATTGAGCGTATGCAACATGCCATTAAACCTCTGGGTGTCCCCAGTAGGACGAGTGTTGTCTCGTGAGGGTTTTCAGCGGATACTACCCACAAAATCCAAATGCAGGGTGAAAATATTTACAAAATGCAAGATTTATTTACAAAGAGATGAATGCGAGTTTTTGAAAATATTTACAATGAAGGTTTTACTTTTAAATTAACACACATAAGTTAAATATAGGTTTTTGTTATTATCTTAAAAATTTAAGTCATTTACTCGTCAAAATTTCCTATAAAAATGAAGTTATCGTAACAAATAGATAATAGTTTAACTCGTTGTTTCAGTTAATAACAAAGTGTAATTATAAAATGAATCCTCAGTTGATTATCAAAGTTTATCAAAGTGGTATATTCATTTCTTCTCAATAACAAGTCAAATCAAATAAGTTAAAAATAGTGCTTTGATTTCATTTGCTTACTCTCTCCATTTTTTTTCTTCTGAAAATTTTGTTTATATTAGCTATATTTACATATGCCTAACTCAGATAAACTGAGGCCAGATATATTATCCAAGCACTGCCTTGCGGACTGATGTGAGGGGAATACAGAGCATGGTGAGTGAGCACACAAGTGTGAACACCTATTGACTGTAGGCGTTATTAAAAAGAATATATATATATATATACACACACCTAACTCAGATAAACTGAGGCCAGATATACCGATCGTGCACTGCCTTTCGGGCTTACATGAGAAGGGTACAGAGCATGGCGAGTGAACACACGAGTGTGAACACATGACTCTTGGTGTTTATTAAAAAAAATACATATAAACAAGAAATATTTTCTTTTGCTTTTGTGTTGTTTTTTTTGAAAGAGAGAGTTTCGCAAAATTATCTTAGCACTATTTAACTAGAAGACAAAAAAAATGTTATATCTTTACTTTAAATCAACCACTTTTTAAAACAAAGTTTTTCAATTAGGATATATTTCATAATTAACACGTATGAATCTTCCTATATACTAGTTAACCATTGTTATTTGTAATCAAACTTCATTTTTATTTTTTTTAAGACAAATAAATTTTCAAAAATTTCAATTTAATTAACCAAAACCATATATTTATCCTATAGTGTTTCTTTTTAAAAATAAATAAAAAATGCTTAACAATTTTTTTGTTTTTGAGATTTTTTTTAAAAATTTTGGAAAGAAAAATTAAAAATAAACCATGAAAAATTGAAAAATGATGATGAGTCTCCCCCCACACTTGATTTTGACCGTGTCCCTACAGTCAACCCAAGTGGAAGGAGAAAAATAAATAAATAAATAAAAAGATGACCTATATTTACATGAAAACGAAAAGATTATTATTTACAAGAGTTCAGAAAGTATATCATCAAGAAGTAAATGAAACGGTCTTCCAAAGACCGATTCATTTGTCTCGTCAACTATACGAGACACAGCTTAAGCTCGAAAAACCAAACCATAAATGATTTCGAAATTGAATGTTGATTTGGGAAAACGAATGTCATTTTATTAAAAATCTTATGAGTTGTTTCTTTTTCGATGATTTTTAGGGTTGATAAAACGATTGATTGAAGTTCAGGTTTATTTTCACCAAATTGAAATTCAAATTTATCATTGAAAACTTCTTCAAAATTGTTGATTTCTAAATCAAAATGGTGTTTTAAATCTTCCCCATCAGAATTCGATAACTCGTTTTCGAAAAGTCCAAAGAATTCGTGTTCATTAAATTCATCTTCCTTTGTTGGATTATTAACAACTTCATTGCATATCTCAAGTTCAAAATCCAAAGTTGTTGTATTCAAATTTTTAGAATCGAGAAAAGGAAGATCAAATTTTAAATTTGGTTCCACATCCTCAAAAGAATTGAAATCCAACTCAATTACCTTGTTTTCAACAACTTCATTAAGATTGTTATTTTCAATTTCAAAAGTTTTTATTTGAAAATCGTCTATTTGGGTAAAAGATGGATTATTGTTTGACTCGTCACACGTTGGAATTTGATTTTGTTTTTCACGTTGTTTCATATATGTTTCAAATAACGAATCTGTGTGATCATCGTAAATTTCGTTCATTTGCTCAACAAAATCCAATTTATAGTTATTAACTTGAGAATTTTCGATTTGGATTTGTTGAGAACAAAAATTTTCAATTGTAACGTAGTCGAGATTATTCCCATTACCAAAATTATTTGAAAAGTGGGTCACATTTTCGTTTTGATTTTGAAATTCATTTTGAAATTCGAAATTGAATGGGCATGGGTTATACTCGAAATCGTTTGAATTTTGATGTGAATTTTGATTGTTTTGAAAACGTTGATTTGAGTGATCACACAAATAAGAATTACACAAATCATTTATCATTTGATTTTGTTGTGTAGAGATTTCGAGTAAAGACGAAATCATTTCAATGCTATTTTTGAGATTCGAGGGTTGTTCGTCATTTTGAAAATTTTGTGGTTCAAAACTCGAATTGTTTAAACAATAATTTTTGTTAAAATATCTATACGAATTTGGAGTGATGTCATATGGATTATATTGATTTTCACAATTATTGTAAAATTCACGTAAGTAGGGAAACTCTGACATTTTCAAGAATGTTTTGTTTTTTTAAAGGAAAAATATTTACAAATAAAATTTATTTTTCAAAAGGGAAATTGATTTTTTTTTTTGGTTTTTCAAACTTTTTCTTTGTTTTTGAAAAGGTTTTATAATTTTTTTCGATTTTGATTTTTTAATTTTTTTTGGATTTTTGAAATTTCATAGAAAAAGGATTTAAAAATTTCAAAGGAAAAGGAATATTTACAATTTTTTTAGTTTTGGATTTTGAATTTTTTTTAAATATGCATGAACTAATGCAACTAAATGAATGCAAGGTTTTAATTACAAATGATTATCCTAAGTTAACCCAAAATTGTATAATCACACTCTGTCTTAAATCAACAAGATAGTTCTTGGTCAGGTAACGGCCAGGAGTTATCGGTGCACCACGAATCACCATAGCAATGCAGCCGAAGGTTTAAGTACCTTCAAAGGACCAATTCAGTATAATATTTATGAATCACCGTAATATTTATAACTGAATATTGCTCTACCGTAGCCTAGACACCAAGAATTTAAATTGTTCAAAGAAGACAAATTGTCAATATACAACTAAGAGTTATCGATGTCCAACCGTTATTACTAATCAAAATTCTAGGATGAAATGCAAAGCAGAAATTAAACGTGTATTAACAATGCAACTACGAATGGATTTTGTTTTCGTTTGTTATTTTTTTGTTTTCTGAATATGTATAAATATTTTTTATAAATGCAAGACAAACAAAAACAATAGATATATACAATGCAAGGCAAATAAAGAGAAAATTATAAATAAGCAAGCAGTTTTTTTGGCAAGCTTAGCACGCAAGCAATATTTTTTAGCAAGCACTTCTGCAATTCTGCTTTGGCAACCTGAAATAAAAACAAAATATCTATACAGTTTTTATTTTTAATTTTTTTTGAAAAGGAAACAAATTTTAAAAGTGAAGTTTTACTTAAAAATATTTTTTTTTGAAGATGGGACTAAAACAATTTAAAAAAACTAAAACAGTTGAAAACAACTTACAACTAATAAACTTACAACTTAAACTAAATATACTAAAAGAAATTAAAAAAAATGGAAACAAACCACCACGTATTCAAACCCGGCCCCATTAAGAAAAAGAAAATTCACGCTTCTGGGTTAAAAAAAAGAACTCGTAACTCACTTATCAGAAGAAAAAAAATTCACACAACATCGCAATTTCAAACTCAATCCATTCGAAAACTCGCGTTTTTTTCTTCTTCCTTTTCCGTTCTTTGATTAGTATGTCTGCTTCTTTTTTTTGCGATTGGCAATTGTGGAATTGCTGCTAGGTGGTTGTAATTGTGGACGATTGATGACTATGGCGGCATTCGATTTGGGTTTGGTGATGGGCTGCTGATTCGTGGTTTTGGAGGAGATGGTTTTGCTTCTATTTTGGGTCACGGTGATTGTGGGTGCGGCGAGTTGGTGATTTAGGCGTTCGAGAGGATTTGGGATGAACTGGTGGGAGATGATTACTGGATATTGCAGAGGTAGAGGGTGTAGGGGAGGAGTCGATGTGCAGAATATGAGGCAGTGAAACCGAGCCTTGTTCTGTTGATGATTTGCAGACAGTCGATGGTTGATCTGGGTTGTGGGAGGTTTCGAATTTTGGAGATGGGTGTGTGACTGTGTAGTAGGGTGGTTTGGAGGAGTTGATGTTGTGGCCTGGTGATGAGTGGCGAATTGTTGTGTTGCAGTGCTGTTGGTCAAGGCAAGGATGTAGGAATGTGGTTAAGGGGGAGGATGTGCACAAGTATGCACATAGCAGTTTGTTTGGAGGACTGGAGGTTGGTTTTGCTTGCAGAATATGTTGTTGAGGTTGTCGAATGGTGAGTAGAGCTGCAGTTGTATGTGTAGCAGATTCGAGATGAAAGCAGTGGTGGGAAGGCAGGAAGACTATGCGAGGAGATGGATGTATACTGTTGCAGTAAGGAAATGATATGATGTTTATTATGAGGAGGCGATGCAGTGTGGTTCAGTGTGGTTCGAATGTGCTGTCAGAGGATGATGATCGAAAGTTTGAGTAGATGGTTCGGTGAAATGTGGAGATGTAGTGGGATTATGGGTAGGCAATGGTAATGCAGATGGTATAACAGTATGTAGTTGTAAGTGGACTGTATGAAAGTTGTGATGTGATGAAGTTGTACAGTAGTTTTGGTTTGACGGAGGAAGAAGTATAGTATGTATGTGGGTAGTTTGTGTTGACTGATGTCGAAAAGTGATAGTGAATGTTTGTAGGGATGACTGATGCGGGGGAGGAAGTTGAAAGCTGTGGACAGGTGAGATGATGTTGTTGATGGTTAGGTGTAGAAGTGGGTAGTGGTTGTAGATAAGGAGATGAATCGGTTGTGAAGTTCGAGACAAGATGTAGATGTAATAGAAAAGTAAGGAAGAACCGTGGGAATGATTTGGTTTCAGGTGATGTTTGTGAAAGGGATGTTGTTTGGAGTGAAGTAGGCAGTAGTTAGAGGAAGAATGTGTTGTTATACAGTGCACAGAGGGATGATGGTTTTGATGGTCTGCAGTAGTTTAGAATGGTTGTCTGGAGACTTGATGATGGTGGTTGATGTTTATGAAGTGATGGGCAGAACTGTAGTTAAGGAGACTGTATGGAAGTATGGTAAGATGATGATGTTGTAGTGCAACAGGGCAGGTTGTATGGGTGAAACAATGAATGGTTTGAAGTGGAGTAGTAGGAATTTGTAGCTTTTGACTATGATGTGGTGAAGTTGATGGTAAGGCAGCAAGCTCTTGTAATGGATATGGTATGGTGTGGTGTATTGGCAGTGGATTTTGAAGTGTTTATGCATGACAGTGGTGGTGAAGAGGGGTAGCAAGCAGGGGTATATGAAGATGTGGTATTTGGTTGGTAACTGCTGCAGTTTAGAAGAAGAGCAATGCAACGGTAGACAGTGAAAACTGTAAATTGAATTGTAATTGAAAATGGAAATGTACTTTTTTTTGTAAACTTTGAAGAGGAAATGAAATGATCTTGTGTTTGTACAACGAAAATGCAGCAACACAGTGAAATAAAATGAGATTGAGGAAATGTGCAAAATTGAACTGCAAACTGAAATTAACAAATGCACACAACAAACTCTTCACAGTAATGTGCAAATGACCAAATGCAATTGAACAAAACACTAAATATCAACAAACAAGCACACAAACAAATTGCAAACAAAAATTACACAAACACACAATACTTTTTTTAATATATGCAAATGTAAATGAAACTAGAAAAGCAAGCACAGAAACAAAATGCAATAAAAAATCACACAAACACACAGTACAAACAATTTGTTTTTAAATGCACACACACACAAAATGAACACACAAAAATCAAACAAAAATAATTAGAAGAATAGAAACCAAAAATCAAAACAAATTCCTTGGCAACAGCGCCAAAAACTTGTTCATCGACGAAATTTCTATCGGATTAGAAAACCGTCGATAAATTTCGAAATAAATATAACCCCAAGCGCACGGCGTACTATTAAAGTACGTGGTGAGTACGGGTTGATCCGCAGGGAATTGATGATTTTAAAAATCTATTCAATCAAATTAAACCAAAGTCGATTGAAAGTTAAGCTAGAGAATTAGAGGACTAATTAACTAACTAAAAGAAAAGAGATGCAAATATAAGGGTTAAATGACAATTTAGAGAATAAATCCACTCTCTAGATCATGTAGTTCAACACATATGAAATCATAATCTCTCTTTTATGGTCATTAGTGCTTTAATTGATGTGTCTATCATAAGTATGGCATATTTGTGCTATTAGTTAGCCAACATAAGCCATCAAATTTTGACATTCCCCTTAAACCACTTACTAACTTTCATGAAACTTGACAATGAAAATGAAATCTATTTTAAGTATGGCCTATTAACTATTGATTAGAAATATAGACCATCAAATTTAAATTTCAAATCACTTTCTTTTGCCATAATCATATTTTGATGAAGAGGCATTTGTGTTAGTGATTGTTTAAGCATAGCCTATTTGATGTCAACAATATAGGCTATCAAATTCAAAGCAAAAACAACTAGTAAACCATTTCTATCATCATCATTAAGCACAAAAAGAGAGCATGAATTAACAAATAGTTGAAGCTACATAATTAGAGAGCTTCATTACCCCTAAATTGAAGGGGTTTAGCCTCTCATATTTGTCATTCGATTAACAAATGTAGCTAGCAACATGAAATCAAAAAGAAAATAAAGTAAAAGCTAATGGAAAAGAGAAGCTAATGAACAAGAATTAAAACTACTCTACTTTGCATGAATGTAAATCTACACTACAACACGAAAGGAAATAAACAAGAAAAGAAAAAGAACATGTATTAAATTGCATAAAGAAAAGATTACATAAAATAAATGGCTAAGTAGCCATGAAAAGAGAAAGAGAAGAGCTTGTTTATTTTTGAGCCTAAACTAAACTAAAGAGAGTCTAAGGGAGAGGAGAAAGGTTACATGAAACATAAGGGGTACTTATACATGTGTTAAACCCTAATTCATATTTTTGGGGAATGCCCAAAATACCCTTGAGAAAGTGTGGAGGCCAAGTAATCATTAGCTTCTACTAATCATCATTTAAGTGTACATGAAGCCATTAATTCCATAAGCATGTGCATTAGCCTTCAATTTGTACATTAAGGTAGGTGGGTAGGGTCCTCCATTATCATGCCTTTGAATTATTTCCATCTTCATTTCTTTATCTTCACTCTTGTGCATGCATACATCTTCATGAAACCACTTGTATATGAAGCCAAATTCTTATAAAATAATATGGAAATTTCCAATTAAATTTTCTCAAATTAATATATGCACAAAAATGATCATTTTGCCCTTGGATGAAGATGAATATGTGACGATTTGAAAATAATATAAATTTTGATTTAAACAAGTTAAAATACCTGATATGATCATTTATTTAATTTAAATAGATTAAATATGGTGGTAAAAATATACACATTTACATGCACATTAGCAAGCGAGTCTTAACATTCACTAGAGGAATCAAAATATTGCTACATTTTTCTTTGGGTTTTTGAAAAAATATGAAAATCTAGTGGGAGCCTTATTTGAAAAATGAAATGATAACACTTTACCATTTTAATATTGTAAGAACATACGCTATATAAAGTTAAAATATTCTACTTCGATAAATTTGCGTAATTAATATAATTGATAAAACGGTCATAGGTTAAAATATACAAATATATTAAACTAAGATTGACAAAGAAATATAAGATATACTTACCAATGAATCTTTTGGCATGTTGTCACTTCAAGACCCATGCAAGAGCTAAATAATACGACTACTAAATACATTCGTACAATGATCACTTAGGTGTTTATTTATCCAAGACCATGTATTGTCTCTATGAGTTTTGAACTCAAAAGAAATAAATGAATATTGATATTTGATTCACATTCGATCTCATAAAGAAGTACGGTAAACAGTGTCATTCGTAGCATACAAGATCTCTATGAAATTGGTAATGCAAGATCATGCATTCAATATGAATGATTACAATAAGGATCTTACTATGTTAAATGTTGCACTAGAATAAAAGCTATAGGATATACTTGGGAATTCAATCGTTGAAATGTCAGTTTGATCAATTTACGTAAAATGCAACTTATTAGGTACCATCCTTAAATGTTAAGGATGAACAAATGCACTTTTTAAATAGCTCGGTGCTATCTTGTAGTAAGGATTTCCATTGGATGGTTCATCCATTTAGAAAAGAAAACGAATGTATAAGAATGGATGTTACTTAAGCACGGTTGGAATGAAGAGAATGGATGGTCACTCTGCTTCATGAAGAGACATCTAAAATATGAATTGTATAAAACACTATTTGATACTTGGTATGAAATTAGAAATGTGATTTCTATTTCAATTGTATTTTTATACATAGAAAAAAGATTTCTATTTGAGAATTATTTCTTTGAGTTCAAGATATTTTATCTGAAACTCTCAACTACAGACCAGATAGAGTGGATGAAATTTAACCTAAATAAAAGATCGAATAGAGCTTCATATGTCGTTCATTGTTATAGTAGTGAAAGAAATAGTAGGAGCGTAACATATGACACTTATTAGTGGACACATCAAGTTATGAAATATTGAATTCATAAATATACCACGTATTTTTTATGAATTAATAACTGCTTTTCAATACCGACTGAAAATCGATATAGTTTTATCTTAAAATGAATATTATGAACACTCGTTATAAGGTATGTCAACAATAATAGTATTTGTTTTCAAAACAAAAGTGAAGCATTAATAATAGAAAATATCGAAGTATCTAAATTTTTTACAATTATTTTCGAATTAAGGACTTAGCCATATCTTTGAGAAATAATTTAATGATCCTATGATTATGAATCATATGGTGCTGGTGAATCGTATCTCAAACAATTAAGGATATAGCACCAATTTGTTGGGATTGGCAAAAGATATGCATTAACTATAGAAATGATCATATGTATTTAATACACGGTAGTGTATCTATGAAAGTTCATAGAATAAAATGAAAGTATAAAACATAACATGCAAAGAAAATAAAAGAATTTGATTAGATCGAAAAAGTGAGTATATCAGAAAAAGGTAACAAAAGTACTTAAAAAGGGTCTAAAAAGTCACATCTCCCTATGATACATAATGATGTATCGATAAGGAGTAATCAAACTTTGTTGGACAAAATACGATTAATAATGAGTGAAGTTAAGTTCTTTTTTTAAGGATGTGTACTTAAGAGTAAGTGCATAAGATGAAATTTAGTTTCATCTGAATTATAATTTATGAGATCATACAAGATAAGAGATGATAGGAAGCCCCTATATATCCTTGTTCAACGTTTCGATAGGTTGTGTGAATCGAAAGGCTACATGTAATATTGTCAAATGAGGGATCTTATGTGAACCACACCAAAGGTTGGACCAACCTACATCGGTTGACTGATTTATGTTATAAAATAAAATTTTGTGAACCCAAAATTAAATTATATTTATACATATATAAAGGCAGTTCATAAAATGTTTGTGAATGCTTATTCCATCATACTGAGAAATAATTGTAGTTTCAAGAAATACCAATTTTATAATGATTTAATTTCTTTTAGAAATTATTGGTAGTAAAATTGATTTGGATATGATCTAAAAATAAAACTGATTACATAAGGCGAAATGAAACTAACCAAGCCAAAATAGACACATATCGTTAGAATGTCCTATTAAAACACTCACACATTAAAAAGAAACTATAATTTTTACATTACTGTCGAAGAAATAATTTCCTCAGTTGCTAATAATCCATTAAGAAGATCGACTCTATCATATGACATGATGTGTAAATCCGAAATGGATTCCAATTACATTATCAGAATATAATTTTTATTATTTTACTCGAAGGGATTGATCAATTGGCCACAAAATTGTCTTCAGAAAGAAGACCAGTGCAGTTGGAATTCAGTAAGCAACATTGATAAGAATAACATTATAAATTTCAGTTGTGGAAATGAACATAATTGATTCACCATCCAACATGCTTAAGTTAATTTGGATTTTACTTGCAAAACTGTCGTCCGACAAACTTTTAGTTTTGGAACATATACGTTGAAAATGAAATTCGAAATAATGATTCACAATAGACTATTTGCATATAACAACCAAAATAACTTAAAGTCAGTGTGAAAGATATTGGGTTTGTGTGTTCTGGATAGGATCTACGAACTGATACGAAAGTATCGTTCAACGCACATCAGAATTGAGCAAGTATTTTGATAGAGAAATCAATTTGTTTGATTTTCAACCAAAATGCAAAGGAAGTGTATGTCTATAAGAAAGACTGTTAAAAGGTACAAAGATATCTCTAAAATATAAGAAAACGTATATAGTTAGGGGTATGCCCTAGGGGCAATTCTGTGATTTTTTGTAAACTATTGGTTCTGTAATAAAATCTCGTTTGAAATAAAAGGTGTTTTTCTTTCTATTATTTATTTGTCATACTATGTTATGTTAATTAATTATTCAATTTAAGTATATTAAATAGAAAATCCTTGATTTGATATGTTATGATAGTAATTATAAAGTTCGGCAACCATGAGAAAGTTATCACATTAAAAATAAACATATTATTTTAAATATTCCAAGTCAAGATGTTTCGAGATAGGATATCGATACATCCATTGAAACTAGAGTACGCAATGCTTCCAAATGTAAGGCAGTTTATTATGGCTACCGAGGGCACTAAGTGGTTACGTACTGATATTCACTAGATAATTGTGGAATGACTCACTCAAGGTTTATTTTGGTTAATATAACTAAGGTCAAATAGGGAATCTCAAAGTGACGATATTACACGGTTCTCTTGACTTGAAAATATCGTCGAACTTCAATGTGGGCACTTCACTTTGATTATAGTTAAATCGTGGTATGGCATCCATCGAACAACTATAGCTGGATCCGGTTAAAAGCATGGGAAGTGAAACCCTATTCAATAGAGAATTTGTCTACTTAATTATATGAAGTTAATATCACAATTAACTTTAATTAATTTAAATCCATAGTCTCTGACCAGAGTAGTATGGTTTAATAATAATATTTTTATTAAACCAAATACTTTGTGTTTGGATTAAACAAGTTGAATGGGGATGACATTGGAATTTTGACAAAAACCAAACTTCATAAGTCCTAAAGTGCTATAGTTTTGACGAATAGAATTGGTGTAGATAATTATTACTAGCTCAAATTATAAAATGGATTTTACCAAAAAAATGTGTAAGTGATAAATTCTACCAAACGGTCACATCACTAGCTAAGGTGGCATGTGAATGTTAATATTCGAATTAATCGCTGACTAAATTAACACCTTTGAGTGGCCCTAATGTAACGATGAATACTATGAAAAACCACATGATTTAATTAATTTATAATTGTTGTAAACTAATTAATATTTATAAGATATTAATTATTAAATTTTGCCATATTTTGTAGTCATAGAACGTGGAGATGGCAAGCATAATCCGAATGGGCTTAATGATGGCTACGAGTGAAAACATTTTGTCATAATCAACATCATGAATTTGACGAAACCCTTTCACAACTAGCCTTTACTTATAGGTATTTACCTATCCATATTCATTTAGATTTTTCTTGAAAATCTATTTGCAGCCGATCGGTTTTATTCCTTCGATTGTTTCAGCCGAAATCCAAACTTTGTTGTCAAACATGTAATCCATTTCAGATTTCATAGCTTCAAGCCAAAGTGCAGAGTCCTTACTCTCCTTTTTTTGTTAGAATGAGAGAGGGGTATCATCTTTTAAACATAGTCCTCCTTCTGGCCATCCAATAGAAAACTGTAGTATCTCTTTTGTGGGCGAGATTCTCTTTTAGATCTTCTAATAAGTTGTGTATTTTCATATAATGGTGAATTTGGCTCATCTACCTATTCGGCCTCTATTTTAATTTCTCGAATCTCATCCAAGTCCACGGTCTCATTATTAATTTATTTCATTAGAAAGTCCTTTTCCAAAAATACTACAGGTCGAGAAACAATAACCTGTTGTTCCCCGGTATTGTAGAAAATAGATCCCTTTGAATTCTTGGATATCCTATAAATTTACACAATGTCAATTTTGCCTCAAGTTTATTGGGGTCAATTTCTTATTGTAGGCTAGACAAGCCCACACCTTCAAATACCTGAGTTAAGGTTTCTATCCACACCATATCTTATATGGGGTCTTAGGCATAGATTTTGCAGGCATCAAATTAAATATATGCACCATGGTTTCCAACGGTTATCCCTAATAAGAAAGAGGTAACTCAGCTTTACTCATCATGGAACGAACCATATCTATTAGGGTTTAATTTCTTCTTTTCGAAACACCATTGTGTGGCCGAGTATAGAGTGGTGTAACTAGAGAGATAATCTCATTATCTTTTATGTATCGTTGGAGCTCTTGTCCAATATACTCACCTCCTCGATCAGTTAGAATTATTTTGATCTTATGGTTCGTTTGATTTTCAACCTCATTCTTATACCCTTACAATTTCCTAAAGATATCGGATTTATTCTTTATAAGATATACATACCATAATCTTGAGAAATCATTAGTACAAGTTACAAAGTACGAAGAATTATCTTTGGTTACTATAGTTATTGGGCCATATACATCGGTATATTCAAGACCCAAGAGTCCATAACTCTTTCATTGCTCCCACTAAAGGGGTGCTTGGTCATTTTTCCCTTTAAACATAACTTCATATACCAAATGATTCAAAATCAAATAATGGTAGAAAACCTTTGGTTTTCAACTTGTGTAGTTGTTTGTTACTAATATGACATAGTCTACAATACCACATATAAATATTATCACTGTCAATGTTAGAAGAATTATTCACAATACAGGTATGATTAGAATTAAGTGCGTAAATGTCGATATCTATAACAACACTACATATTTTATTTTCATCAAACATAATGTTTGTAACATTATTACTGTTATCCCACCTTTTGGCAAGGCCGTAATACCAAGGACTTAACTGGAAACCAAGGACGGTCCGTCCCGAGGATCGGTTATACGCAGGTTCAATATGGATGTCGATAAATTTTGTCCGGGTCCGGATCAATCTACAATTGACAAGACATGACAAGCGAAGCTATGAAAGCCAACGTTCCAAATTTCAAGTTAATCGGAGTTCGTATGCATGAGATATGGTCGATACAAATACAGAGAACACGTTATTCGTATCCATCATATCACCATTTGTTCGTATCCTCATCTTAATCGCATCCATCAGGGCACATCATTTCATATCCATCAGCCGAAGAGCCTTGTTTAAATCCATCAAACATCTGTAGTTCGTATCCATCGAGTGACCTTGGTTCGTATCCATCAAGTAATCATTACTTCGTATCCATCGTAAAACCACTGTTCGTATCCATCAAGCCAAGCAGAGTCGCCATCTGTTCGTATTCATCACATCATCATTTGTTCGTATCCATCAAGTTGGAGCAACTTTGATCGATACGAACAAGGCCACACAATCGATATGAGCTGAGTGTTATCCCGCCTTTTGGCAAGGCCGTGACACCAAAAAGTTGACTGGAAAACTAAAGACAGTTCGTCGTAAAAGTTCGTTATACACAGGCTCACTATGGATATCGACGAATTTTGTCCGAGTCTGGATCGAGCCAAAATTGGTAGGACATGACAAGCTAAGCCATGAGAGTCAACGTTCCTAATCTCAAGTCAATCCGAGTTATTATGTTCAAGTTATGATCGACGCAAGTTAGAGGAATCTATGTTCGAATCCATCAGTGTAGCCATCATTCGAATCCATAGCATTCGAATCGATCGAAAGGAAGATAGCCTCGCCTCCATCAGGTTCGTATCCATCAAACTTGAGGTTATTCGAATCCATGAAGATGCTTCTCTTCGTATCCATCGGCAGAAGAAAGGAATTAGCCTCACGCCTACATAGTTCGTATCCATCAAGTTGAGGTCCTTCGAATCCATCGAGTACAGTCATTTCGTATCGATCGACTGAAGCACACCACGATCGATACGAACGAAACCTCATTCGAATCAAGGGACAACAACATGTTCGAATCCATGTGTGAACGAGGCCCCTGAATCCATTAGGTCAAAGTGGCGCAAATCATGGAGTCGACCCGGTCAACTTGGAGAAAAGAATGGATCGATGCGAGGTATGCGCACCACATCATCACAAGAGCAAGCGCAGGTGATCGATTCGAAAGAATCGATTCAAATCGCTCGATTCGAACCACGCAGCCACCGAGAAGCTCCATTTCGTATCGACGATATCTAGAGATCTACCAATCCAAACGCTATGAAATTTTCACAGAAGCTTGCACACATGTTGAAGAATGTCCACACCAAATTTCAGCTCGATTGGACAATTACTTGATCGATTCAAATGGACTTCGAATCGATCCCAAAGTGGGCCCAGATTTCCTGAAAGCGGGCGCGTGGGCCCCCTCACGGGCCAAAAGTGGTCTCTCGAAATTTAGGCGAAATATCAGCCTCATGCACCTATAAATAGAGCCCCTGGTCATTCAGAAAAGGGGTTGGACAATTTTAGGAGCTAAAGAGCGCCTAGACTCTGCCAGATTTACTCAGAATCACCACTGCTTCCTTAGATTCAGATTAGAATCATATAATCAGTTGTACTACATCAGAAGAAATTGTAATCATCAAGTGAACATCAATAAAATCATCAACTTCAGAGTGGACATAGGCAAGATCGCCGAATCACTATAAATCCTGTGTCATTTACTACTTTCATCTAATTTTTCGGAGAGTTCTTTATTTTCATTTCTCTACGTATTTGATATTTGTGATCTGTGATTGCAAACTGGTGCTTTCACAACATTTGGGGTTTGTGACCAATTTTGGCGCAAACACTTTGGTGCTTTCACTGAGAATTGAACTCAGGAGTTCTATCATTTAGAAGTTGAATTTGAAGACTTAAGAGCTCAGATCCAAGAAGATATGACAAGGCAAACAAGTAGAAGGCAAAGAGCTGAGAGAAGTCAGCACGAAGGAAGTCAAGAGGCTTCCTCAGGAGCAAACCAAGCATCAATCTTCATCACCAGGAATGAGATGGAGGCAATGATGAAGAGACAGGAGGAAATGATCCAGAATTTGCTTTAACAGATTGGACAACTTGGAGCACAAAATCAAGGAGCAACCAGAGTCCAGAACGGAGCAGGACCATCTAGCGCAGCGTCGGAGCTGGGGGGCACACACTTAGAGCATGTTGATCCGAACCCGGGAAGAGAGACAAGGACATCCGAGCAACCTGGCGGCGATAGAGGGATGAACGCTTAGCCAGGGGGGCAGACACCTGAAAGCTCACACGGACTCGGGAGGCAGATCGAAGGTAGTGAACGAGGACTATAGCTTGGAGACAATGATAGATTGGCAGAGATGGTCAGGCAAGCCATGAGAGGTGGATTAGTAAACAGAGATCTTGAAGACGTGAACAGGAGTCCCTTTTCTCCTGCGATTAGGATGGCTAGGAACCCACCAGAATTCAAGTTACCATCAGTGGAGATGTACGATGGGAGGACGGACCCTGCGGTCCATTTGATGAAGTATATGAGGCATATGGAGGTACTGGGGGCATCACAGGAAGTCATGGCCCAGTGCTTTACATTGTATTTAAAAGGTATCGCAGCATTATGGTTTAGGCAGTTGGAGAATGGCTCCATAAGAACATGGGCAGATTTAACCGAAAGAATCATGGAGCAATTTAGGGTCCACCTTGCAAGACCCAAGAATGTGATGAGTTTGGCAACGCTTAAGCAGAAAGTTGGGGAATCTTTGAGGAGTTTTCTGACGCGATTTAATGCTGCAGCAGCATCAGTGGATCGACCAGATCCATCTATGGTCATGATGGCAACTGTATCTGGAATATCTGATGGCACGGAGTTCAAGAATTCACTAACTAAGGATCCACCTACGGACCTGGGAGAGTTTTATCATGAAGCCGAAAAGTTTCTGCGATTAGAGGATGCTCGTACGGAGAGAGAAGAAGAAATCGATGTTTACACAGTTAGAGGCGGTAGTTCACCTGGAAAAGGTATAGAGACTGATAAAGGGAAGCGAAAGGCTGAAGAAAATGATGACAGGTCAAAGCGGCAACGGAGGGAGCCGCGATTTACCACCTATTCAGAACTGAACGAGGGTTTGGAGCGAATCTACCAAGACACCCGAGAGCAAGTTGCCTATCGTAGACCAATGCGACGGGATCCGACTACCAACGAGAGAAAGTCAGACAAATATTGCTTATTCCATGAGCTGAATGGTCATAGCACAAATGACTGTAGACACCTGAAGGACGAGGTAGAAGGGCATATCCGGAACGGTAGGCTACTTCAATATGTGAGAAGGCGAGCTCCAACGGTGGAACCAGAGCGACCACCGTCTACATCAGCTAGGGGTGATCCTGAACCAGGACACCGTTTGGTTATCAATTGATTTGAATAATGATGAACAAGTCGTAAACTTCTCACTAACACCATCAACCCATTTACACATGTATGAGATCGCGAACGATCCACAGGCATGCTCTGAATGATTATTGACTGTCTCGTAGTGAGAATTTACACTTTGACATCCTTGCTTTGCTTTCATTTCATGTTGATTTGGACATTTACTTTGTTTGTTTGAATATTTCTGTGAACGTTAATTTGATATTTGCAATTCTGTAAAAGAACTTACTTTCGTATGCTTTGGATCGCGAAAGGTCCACAAGCACACCTTTTATGGCGACGAACCACCACGATCGCTGATTCAGAAATTCACCCGAATGTGAACCTGGTATTGATGATACTAAGTCCCCCTGGGCACACTCATTCTCCTCGAACGGCATCCGACCTCGAACGGTCACCATTAGCCTCGAACGGAATCCGACCTCGAACGGTCACCATTAGCCTCGAACGGCATCCGACCTCGAACGGTCACCATTAGCCTCGAATGGCACCCGACCTCGAACGGTCACCATTAGCCTCGAACGGCACCCGACCGCGAACGGTCACACTTCATCTAGTGTAACATTCGATCACGAACGATCATACTCTGCCTCATGCGGCACCCGACCACGAACGGTCACAATTCACCCAATATGACATTCGATCGCGAACGATCACATTTATGCCTCGTATGGCACACGATCGCGAACGATCGCATCTTTCTTTCCACGTCGCCCGATCGCGAACGGTCATAATTCGTCTAGAACGACACCCGATCGCGAATGGTCACAACTCGTCTAGAACGACATCCGACCGCGAACTGTCCCATTTCTTTACCGCAAACGGTATCCGACCGCAAATGGTCCCCTTTCTTTGTTCGCCATAGACGACATCCGACCACGAACGGTCCCATTTCGCTATTCGCCATGAAAGACATTCGACCGCGAACGGTCACATATCACCTCAAATGACATACGATCCTGAACGATCGTCACTTGTGATCAGATAAAACTATCAATTTCTTTGCAGGTCATCGACAGGATATGAACATCCAGCTTATGGCATTACAAAACACACCATCCTAACGCAAGGCATGTTTTTGGGGGCAAATGTTATCCCGCCTTTTAGCAAGGCCGTGACACCAAAAATTTAACTGGAAAACTAATGACAGTTCGTCGTAAAAGTTCGTTATACACAGGCTCACTATGGATATCGATGAATTTTGTCCGAGTCCGGATCGAGCCAAAATTGGTAGGACATGACAAGCTAAGCCATGAGAGTCAACGTTCCAAATCTCAAGTCAATCCGAGTTCGTATGTTCAAGTTATGATCGACGCAAGTTAGAGGAATCTATGTTCGAATCCATCAGTGTAGCCATCATTCGAATCCATAGCATTCGAATCAATCGAAAGGAAGATAGCCTCGCCTCCATCAGGTTCGTATCCATCAAACTTGAGGTCATTCGAATCCATGAATATGCTTCTCTTCGTATCCATCGGCAGAAGAAAGGAATTAGCCTTACGCCTACATAGTTCGTATCCATCATGTTGAGGTCCTTCGAATCCATCGAGTACAGTCATTTCGTATCGATCGACTGGAGCACACCATGATCGATACGAACGAAACCTCATTCGAATCCAGGGACAACAACATCGAATCCATATGTGAACGAGGCCCCTGAATCCATTAGGTCAAAGTGGCGCAAATCATGGAGTTGACTCGGTCAACTTGGAGAAAAGAACGGATCGATGCGAGGTATGCGCGCCACATCATCACGAGAGCAAGCGCAGGTGATCGATTCGAAAGAATCGATTCGAATCGCTCGATTCGAACCACGCAGCCACCAAGAAGCTCCATTTTGTATCGACGATATCTAGAGATCTACCAATCCAAACGCTATGAAATTTTCACAGAAGCTTGCACACATGTTGAAGAATGTCCACACCAAATTTCAGCTCGATTGGACAATTTCTTGATCGATTCGAATGGACTTCGAATCGATCCCAAAGTGGGCCCAGATTTCCTGAAAGCGGACGCGTGGGCCCCCTCATGGGCCAGAAGTGGTCTCCCGAAATTTAGGCGAAATATCAGCCTCCTGCACCTATAAATAGAGCCCCTGGTCAGTTAGAAAAGGGGTCGGACAATTTTAGGAGCTAAAGAGCGCCCAGACTCTGCCAGATTTACTCAGAATCACCACTGCTTCCTTAGATTTAGATTAGAATCATATAATCAGTTGTACTACATCAGAAGAAATTGTAATCATCAAGTGAACATCAATAAAATCAGCAACTTCAGAGTGGACGTAGGCAAGATCGTCGAACCACTATAAATCATGTGTCATTTACTGCTTTCATCTAATTTTTCGGAGAGTTCTTCATTTTTATTTCTCTACATATTTGATATTTGTGATCTGTGATTGCGAACTGGTGCTTTCACGACATTTGGGGTTTGTGACCAATTTTGGCGCAAACACTGAGCAACTTGGATCGATACGAACAGAGCCACTTCCTCGATACGAACCAAGCCACTTCCATCGATACTAACTGAACCACCTCCATCTATATGAATAAGGCAACGGCTATCGATACGAACAAGGCGAAAATCTTGGAAATACTTGGTCGATTCAGCACGAAATATGGATCGTTCCTGGAAACTAATGCCACGCCAACTCTTAGACACGTGCCTAGATCGATGCGAACTGGTCGATACGACGTGCATCGATTCGAACTGAACAACCTACCGAATTCTCCAATTCGTATTGATCATAACTCGTAATCCACAAGTCCAAATGCTATGAAATTTTCACAGGAGCTTACGTATAACTCAAAGAACGTCCGCGCCAAATTTCGACTCGATTGGACCAAATCTTGATCAATACGAAATTCATTCGTATTGATCACAGATCAAGTCGAAACCACATGGGATCGATCGCGTGGGCCCGCCCACATGCTAAAAGAGGTCTCCCGAGATATGAGCGAGATATTTGCATCCTACGCCTATAAATAGCACCCTAGAGCTTACAGAAAAGGGATCTTTTGGCTCTTTGACGTCGAGAATCTGCCGAAAACATTTTTGCACTACAAGGCTGCTGTTGTACTAGAATTTCATCACTGTAATCCGCTATAATCAGTTGTAATCATCAAGAAAACATCAATAAAATCATCAATTTCATAGTGGACGTAGGCAACACGCCTAACCACTCTAAATTTCTGTGTTTCTGCATATTTTCTTATTTGTTTTGAAGTGTTTGTTAGATAGATAATCCACTTTTTCCATTTAATTTCTTCATTTTTATCTCTTCAAACTCTTCCGAAGAGTGTTGTGCCCAATTTTGGTACAAACACTTTGGTGCTTTCACTGAGAAAAAACTCAGTTTTTTTCCTTCTGCTCATTGGATCTATTGCCGATATCGGATTGAAAACATCCAAGGAGAAGATCCAGATCACAATTTCAGAAGTTCTTCCATCCTATTCAGATTTTCTACAAGTCTAGGAGAGTGCTTCATCCTCAACCATGGTTAACAGAAGGACTACTTTCACAGCTGCAGATCCTGAGGGACGGGACAGACAGAATCCCGTGCAACTGCCTCCAACTGATCAGAATGCTACCAGACCATCAGATCCGCAAGGTCCTATCACCAGAGAAGAATTTCAGATGTTGATGCAAGAATTGACTCAGAGCCGCTAACAGCTCACTCAACAGCTCCATGCTAATGCAGAACTAGCCAACCAACTGAACCGTCAGCGACGAAGGAGATTTAGGAGGGATCAGGCTTCTCATTCCTCCACCGAGAGTTCAGCCTCTTCAGATTATCATCATAGATCTACACACCCACGGCTAGACGGAAGTTACACACATGCCACTGGGCATCAACACACATTGAATGTTGGGAAACTGAGAGTTGGCCCGTCAACCAGCCACCAGACCGGACCCTCCTCTCGAGGAGGCGCTACCCCGCATCATGCTATTGATAACCGTACCACGACAGCCACTGATTTAGGTGCTGAGACCCGAAATCGGACAGATCTAAACCATTACCAGCGTGATTATCATCCTGAGCCTTTTGTCCTCGAAGACATAGAACCAAGGAGGCGAGACATGGACCGTCGACAGCGATCGGCCCCTCCTCGCATTGTGGAACCCGACCATACCTTGGCCCAACCTTCTCAAAATGTTCAGATGCCCGACTTGTCAGCAATGATCCGTCAAATGATCCGTGAAATTCAAGGGCTTAGCAATGACGACTGGGGAATCTCCCGGAGTCATACCCCTTTACTGATGAGATACTTTATGCTGAACCACCTCGGCGATTCAGGATGCCGACTTTGCCCATTTATGAAGGGAACTCTGACCCTAATTAGCATATCCTGAAGTATGAATGGTTGATGAACGCTGCACGAGTTGACGATGCAGTCAAGTGCCGGAGCTTTCCGATTTCACTGGAGGGGATAGCGACTATGTGGTTTACCCAACTGCCACCTCGATCTATCTCATGCTTCGATCAGTTGGCAACGAAGTTTATTGAGCAATTTCGTATGCATGTCACGAGACCAAAGGATGTTAATACTTTATCCAGTGTCACTCAAGCTCCTGGAGAGACACTCAGGCGTTATTTAGAGAGGTTTCATGCTACATGTGCTAAGATCAGCAATCCAAATGATAATTCTATTCTTATGGCACTGACTAAGGGAATTGAGCCCGATTCTGAATTCGGCAACTGGTTGGCCGGAAAACCCCCTGCATCATTGGACCGTTTCTATTCCAAAGCAGCTCAATTCTTGAGAAGGGAGGATGCAAGACAGTCTAGGAAGAAGGATGATGTGGGGCCTAGTGTGGAAGGAATTCAAAGTAATATTGCTGTTAAACAATCCGGGGAAATTTCCGAAAAAGTGCAATTGAATATTCAGAATAAGCAAGATCAGCAAAAAGGCAATGGTAACCAAAATAGAAAACGAGATCAGAACCGTGGTCCACGACGTAGAGCTCCAATGTTTGATAATTACACTCCTCTGAATACGTTGCTGGAGAACGTATATCTACAAACCTGCAATACTATTCAGTACAGGAAGCCTGCTCCGAAACAGTCATCGGAGAAACAAATTCAGACGGGGAAATTTTGTAGATTCCACGAAAGCTACGGCCATAACACAAATGAATGCCGTCACTTGCAGGATCTCATTGAAAAGTTGTTAAGAGAGAAAAAGTTAGAACAGTTTGTGCGGGCGCCACAGTCTGGAGGTACGGGCCCATCGAATCAAAATCATGTACCAAATCCGGCTAGACAGGAGGAACCCGCTCGTACTGGCGGGAGGTTGGTGATAAACACTGTTTGTGGTGGTCCTTATCCAGCAGACCGAAGCTGGAAGGAAATGGAGTCGTATGCTAGCTCTTTCAGACATGCAGACTTTGAATGTTGTAGTAATTCTGAAGATGGGGCTCCAGTCAAACAACAAAGAACGATGGCAGATGACATTGTATTTCGAGGTCGGGATGCCGACAGGGTCGAAGCCCCCACTATCGATTCGCTAGTCATATCAACTAAAGTACGTCCTGCTTGGATGAAGAGGACCTTGGTAGATAGCGGAAGCTCTGTGAATATTTTGTTTAAACGAGCTTATGACCAGATGAGAATGGAGACTAAAGACTTGAAGCCATGTTAGTCTCGCATTCATGGTTTCAATGGGAGTGCAACTATACCCACTGGAGTGGTGGAATTACCAATGGAGCTAGGAATTAGTGAGCGCCGGAGAGTCCGGATACTACAGTTTGTTGTTTTGGAAATAAACTCCCCATACAATGCTTTCTTGGGACGACCAGCCCTAGCTGAATTCAGGTCTGCCATCGCCCCATGGTGTTTGACTTTGAAATTCCCTACCGACAATGGCATCGGAGTTGTTCAAGGGGATCAGGCCGCAAGGCGAGCCTCTTACGTTGCTGAGCTGCGCGAGGTGCAGCGGAAAGAAAAAGGAAAGGGCATAGAGGAATCTCTCGAGAGATACTGAAAGTGAAGATGAAGGTAAAGACAATTAAACTTCTCCGACCGAACCGACGATTGATGTTCCAATCGACAATAATGAGGACTCGAAGATGATGAAGATTGGATCTCAGCTAAGCCAACAAATGCAAGAGGAATGGTTGAATTTCTCTGGGTAAACTTTGATGTGTTTTCCTGGACGCACTCTGATATGTGTGGGATCTCGCCAGACATCACGAGCCACACACTAAATATTAATCTACGGTACGTCCCGGTCAAGCAAAAAAGGTGTGGTATGGATCCAGAGGGATCTGCCGCCCTTAAAGAAGAGGTAGATAAGCTTAAGACGAATGGGTTCATTCGAGATGCATTATACCCGGAATGGGTATCAAATTCTGTACTTGTCCGAAAGCCAAATGGGAAATGGAGAACATGTGTTGACTACTCAGACTTGAATAAAGCTTGCCCCAAAGACAGTTTTCCACTTCCATGAATTGATCAACTTGTAGACTCAACGGCTAGACATGAGATTTTATCCTTCATGGATGCATACTCTGGCTATAATCAAATACCCATGCACTTGCCCGACCAGGAGCATACCAGCTTCGTAACCAATATGGGACTCTATTGCTATAAAGTTATGCCTTCTGGACTCAAGAATGCTGGGGCAACTTATCAACGGTTAGTTAATCTAATGTTTGCTAACCAGATCGGAAAGACCACGGAGGTATATGTGGACGACATGCTAGTCAAGTTGCGATTTTCCACCGATCACATCAAAGACTTGGAGTCAATGTTTAATATCCTTCGAGAATACAGAATTAAGCTCAACCCATTGAAATGTCACTTTGGGGTAGCATCCGGAAAATTCCTTGGGTTTATCGTCAACGCTCGAGGAATCGAAGCCAATCCCGAAAAGATCTGGGCGATCGGAAATCTTGAAACTCCAAAAACTATAAAGCAAGTCCAGAGTCTCAACGGGAAAGTAGCAGCACTGAGCAGGTTCATTTCAAAGTCCACTGACAAATTCATTCCCTTCTTCGATCTAATCCGAAAAGGAAAACGAAACTTTGAATGGACTACGAAATGTGAGGGTGCATTTCGAGCACTAATTCAACATCTCTCCACACCGCCAATTTTTTCAAAGCCTATAGATCACGAGAAATTGTACATTTACTTGGCGGTATTAGAAAACACAATCAGTGTTGCCCTAGTTCGGGAGGAAGACCGAATACAAAATCCAGTCTACTACATAAGCAAGCGACTAACTGGAGCTGAGAGAAATTATCCAAAGCTAGAAAAATTGGCTTATTGTCTTGTTATTGCCTCGAGGAAGCTCCGTCCATACTTCCAGGCTCACCCAATCACCGTTTATACCGACCAGCCGTTACGACAGGTCCTTACGCGTCCTGAGACGTTTGGTAGGTTACTTAAATGGAATATCGAGTTAAGTCAGTTTGACCTTACTTACACTCCAAGGTGAGCCATTAAAGGACAAGTCCTAGCAGATTTCATTGCTGAATTTATCATCCCAAAGGACTTGCCCGAAACCAGTGAATCTCCCAAGTATATCTAGAAGCTGCATACAGACGGTGCATCAAATAAACGTTGCTCAGGTGCCAGGGTTGTGCTTGAAACTCCTGAAGGTTGATCTATATGTTTCGCTCTAAAGTTCAACTTCCGTGCAACTAATAACGAAGCTGAATATGAAGCCCTATTGGCTGGATTGAAACTTGCCAGAGATTTAAGAATCATTGCGGTGGAAATTTACTATGATTCGCAATTGATCGTGTGTCAAGTTCGAGGGGAGTACCAAGCCAGAGATCGAAGACTAGCCACGTACCTTGCTCAGGTTCATAAGACATTGAATCAGTTTGACTATTATACTATTTATTACATACCGCGAGAACACAACCAAAAAGCTGATTCGTTGACAAATTAGCCAGTACAGGTGAAGCACAGCAAATGGGACTTGTTTCCGTAGAGATATTATCTTCGCCAAGCATTGATCAGATGGAAACCGATTGGATATTTGATGTCGTTTCCGAAAGGGAGTCGTGGATGACTCCATTCAGAAATTATCTCGAACACGGAACCCTGCCAGAGCGTAGAAGTGAAAAGAGACAGATTCTCAGAAAAGCTTCGCGTTTCACTATTCAAAACAGATTTATGTATAGAAGAGGATACGCTGTTCCTTTACTCCGGTGTATCGCCCATGATGAAATCAAACGAGTATTACATGATGTACACGATGGAGAATGTGGAGATCACACCGGGGTGCAAGCACTCGCTAAGAAAGTACTCCGGTATGGATACTATTGGCCGACTGTAAACCGTGATGCAACAGATTATGCCGAGAAGTGTGATAAATGTCCAAAGCATGCTCGGATTCCTTGAGCCCTACCTACTGAGATAACTCAAATGGTCAGCCCATGGCTGTTTGCAGTATGGGGCATTGATATTATTGGCTCTTTACCTCTAGCCAAAGGTGGTGTGAAGTACGCCATCGTAGCAGTTGATTACTTTACCAAGTGGGCAGAAGCTGAACCCCTTGCTACAATCACAACAAAGAAGGTGATCAACTTTGTAGTGCGCAACATCATCTGCCGATTTGGTCTCCCACGTACTATTATCGCTGACAACGGGACCCAATTCGATAGTGCTGAATTTAAGGATTTCTATCAACGATTCCACATTCAGAAGAAATTCTCCACAGTCGCACACACTCAAGCAAATGAACAAGTCGAAGCTATAAATAAAGTTATAAAATCCATTCTGAAGAAACAACTGGAAAAGGCCGGGGGCAAATGGGTCAATGAACTTCCTATGGCCTTATGGGCCTACCATACAACCCATAAGTCCGCGACCGGTCACACTCCATTCTCTCTCTCTTGTGGTTCAGAAGCTGTTATTCCAGTCGAATTAGAAGTACCTTCTCATCGTGTGACATACTACGATCTGAAGACAAATGCTATATTGCTTGCTGAATCTCTCGATTTATTGGATGAGAAGCATGAAGAGGCTGATCTAAGGGCAGCCGCATATCGAAGTCGAGTCGCCTGATTATACAATGCCAAGGTCCGACCCCGAACCTTTGAACTTGGTGATCTCGTACTCAAAAGAATTTATCCGGTCCCTTCGCATATGAAACTGACTTGGGAAGGACCATATGTTATTGAACGAAAGCTCGGAGATGGCACATTCAAATTATCGACCGTTGACGGTATCACTCTTCCGAGAGCCTGGAATAGCGAGAGTCTTCGTCACTACTACACATTACAGGCTCTATTTATTTATTTAGTCTATTTTTCATTTGCAATTTGTTTTTGCATTTCAAAATTAGAATTTGTAATAAGGCAACTCACTTTGCCGTATTTTCTTATTTCAGCAATAAAGTGCAATCTCTTCGAGCCAGAGCGATGATTTACTTGAAATACTTCATATGATTATTACTATGCACGGAGAGCTATGTTCCATCATACGGTGGAATTTATTCAAATAGGGAGTGACTGTGATACGACTGGTCACTTGCTAAATGAAACCTGAGCTCGGGGACAAGCCAGCACACTAAAGTCAAAAAAAGGATTGATACACGACAATCCTTCACCTAACTCCAGATTCCCAGAGTGCGAACTGGAGTATAAACTTACAAGTACGGTTTCGAAGAGGGTGGATCCGTCCACCTAAAGACTTCGCCCGTATTTGAACCAAGTTTGATGAGGGTGGACCCGTCCATCTAACGACCTCACTTGTTAACTCAGGGTGGATGTGATTCGACCATCCACGATTTTGATACACCTTTCGTTCCTAGAGTGCGAGCGAAATTCAAAAACATACAACAGATGTGATTGACCGTCTATGTACCAACTCCGGATTCCCAGAGTGCGAGCCAGAGAATAAACATCAACTGACTCTAAGTTCCCAGAGTGCGAGCTGGAGTATAAACATCGCTTAACTCCGGATTCCCAGAATGTGAACCGGAGTATCAACATAAACACCAACTCCAAATTCCCAAAGTGTGAATTGGAGTATAAATGTTAACTTAAAATCCCCAGAGAGTGGATTGAAGTTTGGGCATGAGCCGGATTGGGAACGACCGTCCGAAAAAATAACTTAAGTCCCCAGAGCGTGGATGCATCCTTGAAACTCAAGCAGGCATGACTGACCGCCAACACACAAGTGCACTCCTCGGAGCGCGGATATAATCATCGATAAAAGAGCGACAGTGATTCAACCACTCGAATTCTCCGCATTTTGGCAATCGATGCAACGATGCTGAGCATGATGCATTAAAGGCGAAGTACGACCGCTATCCGATCTTTTCAACTCATCCCTGAAACCGAGGGAAGAGCTTAAGTGTTAATCGCTGACCGAAGCAGAACAACATCGGAGTTCAACTAAACATCCTGTTGTGACTTGTGGCCTTGATTTTAGGACTTGACGGATGAACTCAAACGATTCAAACGTTGATATTTCATAAGGGTACTGAACAAGGAATTCAAATGCTGGAACACTTAAGCAGATAAACACACATCGAGTTCAAAGCAAAATAAAGTTTCATTTCAACTATTTGCGAAAAGAAATTATATACAAGTTGGTCCCAAAATTCCTACTAGCGGGGGCCGAACTCGCATCTATACATGGCTTACCAAAGAAAAACAAAGATAAATTCCTATCCATCTATCAAAAATAAACCGAAGAAGCACGTCTACCCTATCTTCTTTTTCGGCTTCCCCTTCGGTGTGGACCCACTGGAGCTGTTAATTTTCTTTTCGAGCATTTGCCTTTCGGCGGCCGATCTCCAGTCGGGGGAATGATTTCAACTTCCTCATCCGAGCTCAAGTGCACAAGGAATGTCTGGAGGTGGAGTCGGAGGAACTGGATCGACTATAGGAGGCAGGATAGGCGCACTGGTATCAATAACTGTACCACTGGGAAATATCATCCTTAACGGAGCCGGACTAGGTGCCGCCATCCCACCTCCAAAACTACCACCGTGAGCTGCTGCCTCCATTTCAGCATCTATTTCGGTCAATATTTCTTCTTCACGAATTGCTTGGGCTTCGCTGGGAGCATCAGTGGTTGGTATTGAAGAGCCAGTAGCGGGTGCGCTTCCACCCATAACAAATGGCAAGTCCGCAAAAGGATCGTTGTGATGACCAAGGAGTTCCTCCATCATCTGTTCATCGAAAACAAGAGTGCACCCCTGCGTTCCATCAGTCGATGCCATGGTCATTGTGGTGGTTGCTTCAGTTATTATGTCCTCCTGCATATGATGTGATTCTTGAGTGGTAGGAGGCACGACCGGTGCAGCATCAATCACTGGATAAAAACAAAAGAAGAACTGTTAGTACTTAATTCAGATGACGACTCCGACTTCAGATAAGCATATAGAATGTTCAAAATACCTTCCTCAATTTGGCTTGTGGACGGTTGAACAGCCTCAGAAACTTGTTCTTTGGCCGGAGATCGCTGCGGCCGATCCAGATTATAGGCAGGAATGGGCTGGGGATCAACCACATGTGCAGATTCAGGCTGGGTTGGCGCAGGAACTTCAGCACTCACATCGTGATGCTCAACACCTGGACCTTCTCCGACCTCCAAGTGTTGGATGCCGAGCCTTTCTTTTTCATGCACTTATATTGATTGATTCATCCAGATGCACCGCCTTCTCCTCCTCAACCAATCGGCCCCAGGCATTATATAAATGTGTCGGGTAGTGGTCGAGTCAGGCTAGACTTCTATGCCTCAAAACATTGGCATTATAACCAATGAGGAGATCTTCAATATCAGCCTCTAGCCTAGACTCAGTCATTTGGACTTTCTCCTTGACCTCAGTCACCACCACTCGGACCTTAACCGTGGCCGCATCCCGTTCACCCCAAAGCACAACAGCCTGTTCACAAGCTTCCTGGGTGGCTTTGTTTGCATCATCCTTTTCCTTCATGATTTTGGAAAATTTAGCTTTAAGTTCGGCAAGTTCTTTCAGAGCGGCATCCCGTTCAGCAGTAACAGTGGTGTTGCGATGGCCCATCTGCTCCACTAACGCATAGTGTGTCTGCTTCATTCTCTCCATGGCCAAGTTCGCCTCATCGTCCTTTTTGGTGGCCTATATCTTTGATTTTCGAGAGGACTCAGATTCATCAGTAAGCACTTGGACGATGCGGTCCTTCTGGGCGAGATCAGATTCTAACTTTTCAATTAGTTTAGCCCGCTCGAAAGCCACCTTCGACGCTTTCTCTGTAGCCTTCGCCCACTCTTTGTACTGGGAATAAATGTCATAAATGTAATCATGCATTGTGTTCTCCGCCTCCGATGGAATTCTCTTTAAATGAGGGGGGAAAACATAGCCGTCGAAGCATATATTTGGGAACTCTTTCCTCAGCTGAGTGATTTTAATAGCCCCTTCCCCAATGGGCTCAGTGATAGTTTGCTCAACGATGACGGGAGGCTCAACCTCAGTTCTATGGCGTTGCGACTCAGACCGAGAAGCATGCGAGGATGGTTTGTGACGAGGGGGCTCTACTGGCTATCTCCCTTAACCCGAAGGTTGTATGAGGAGCCTAGGAGGGGGAGAGTGGGATCGGGATCGATGTATGTAGTCCCTATCTCGATCTTGACGTTCCTGGTTAGAGTACCCGCGATCGTGGTCTCTATCTTCTTCTCTCCTACGTGACTCATAATATGAAGAAGATCGGCGAGCTAAGCGAAGACTCCATAACATCGATCCTCATCCGGACATTGTACCTGTAAAAAGAAAGAGAAGTAGACTTAGTGGTTTCTTGAATTGAACAACTTATGATTGGAAATCGTGTAGTGCCGTGAAATGTGTATGTATGTGCAACCCCCCGACCAACCGGAAATGTCGGCCGCACTTATAGGAAGCGACTCGCTTAGGACAAGAGCACTATCAAGCTCCTCCAACCCGGTGTCGTGTTGAAGTGACACGTAATCCGGGATCGCAATATCGGCAAGCCCTTCAAAAGGACTCTCTGTTGGCGAGGAAGGAGCCTCTGAGATTCTAATTCCGGGAACTGGCAAGGAAACCATAACTGATTTCCACCTCGAAGACTTATGATGTTTGTAAGCAGCGGCCTTGACTTTTCTTCTTCCTTTTGTCGCTTGAAATCCGGCCGAAGACCAAGCAGCAAGTTCATCGTCCGTGGGCGTTCTCTCTTCATCACCCCTTCAGTTATTACGACCCCGGCTGTTTTGCATTTCAACTGCTTCTTCGGGGCCGCCCTCAGTGTTCCTTCAAGCCTTATGCTTTGATTCCGCTCAATCAGTCCGACAATCCTCAAGTTTCTGTCGGTTAGAACCGAATCGATGTCCCTCATTTCACTTGGAACTTCTTGAAGGACCCTTACTATTTCTTTGAAGTACCCGGCTTTAGGTCATGAGATTGCGGCTGTAAAGAAAAGAAGATATTATTTTTACATCAACTATAATTATCTTGATAACTCTTGGAGAAGACTGCAACACTTACGTCTGACTAACCATCGGTTGACAAATCCTGGGGGGCATCGGATGTAGAACCATTCTGTTTTAAAGTAACTCAGCCTTGCCTAAGATCCGGTTACTACTTGACAATTCCTGACCGCCTCCAGGAATGTATAAGATGGACTATCTCCCCTACTCTTGAAGTTAAAAAGATATCTGATTTCTGTTGGAGCCAGTGGCCGAAAGAGATGCTCCATGAATACAATAAATAAACTGTTCAGCAAAGCGTATCCGTTAGGGTGTAGTTGTGATGGAGCAATTCCGAGGAAAGACAGCACTTCCCTAATGTATTGGTTGAACGGAGGAAGTGTTCTTGCGGTACACACATGGCGATTGAAGGCAGTAAACCCCTCTGGGGGAGCATGTGCTCTATTGTTTGGTCCCGGTAATAGTACATCATCCAATGACAAACCATGCCTTAGGCATATTCGTCCCAACATGTCTTCAGAGACATTGGACGGTACAGAGTCTTGGGGATTACAGATGAACGTAGCATCAGGTAGTTCATCCGGAGCAGGGTCTATAACTTCGGCCGCAATGGCCGGAATCTCTAGGACAAAAGGAGATGAATCCTAAAGCTCTTGCTATCGTGAACTTGTGGATTCCATAGCTAATCAACTTATTAGAAACCCTCATTAGACAATAAAAACCCAGGTGTTCCCCAGTGTGAAGTGCGTGAATGTGTTGTGCAGTGCAGTGCTACATATTACTTGAAGAATTTCTACAGATTTAAAGAAAACATTTGAATGACGAGACTTCAAAATTCAACCTGAGTGACCGTCATCGCTGACCGTCATAACCAAGCCATCTAGACTTTAGCGACCAATCCAAGTTAAAGTTTACTAAGTTCAGTTAAGTTATAGTTCCATCGACGAGCTTCGGAAGGCAGTCCAATGTGCAGTGAAAAAGTTAAGTCTAGTTATGCAAGGCGGAAGCTCGTCGGAATTGAATGTTCGAGTGTGAAAAGTTTAAAGGTCAGGACATGGATCGATCGTCAAAGCCTCTGTTCATATCGATCATGGGGAAGGCTATTTCGCATCGATTGCCAGGGAGTAACTTCGTAATCGATCTTAAAGCTTTCCTTTCGTATCGATCATGGGCAACGTCTTCGCATCGATCAACATACCCGAAGTTTCGTATCGATCATATAGTTAGTCTTTTGTATCGATCAATCCAGATCGATGCGAACTCCTATCATTTCCTATCGATACGAAGCCGCTCTTTTATTCAATACAAAGTTCAGCTGTGTTTGATTGATATGAACTCCATGCACTCAGGCCGATATGAATTGCTTTTCTTCGATCGGTTTGGAGGCCACCTTCAGAACCCTCGACACTTCTTCTCCCTCGACCATGCTTCGACCCAATTTCGGCCTCATCATCGTCATCAGAATTGGCCACGATTATGAACGAATTGGCAATAAATCTTGAGTCTTAACGTTTTTAATGTGAGATTATGCGACTAATTACCTAGATGAGGGTATCGATTCGAAGGATTAGCAAGACGTGATGGTTTGAGGATGAAGGCTATTTTTTGTTTCTCAGTTTTTTCTCGATACGAAGATAAGTATAAAATAATGATGGATGAGAATTTTTTCTAAGTCCAAACAGTATTTATATGGGCACGAGGTAAAGGGAAACGATACGTCTCCCAATCATCAAGTACTGGTTGGAACAGTCATAATTTCCATCGATACGAAAGGGCTTATTCGTATCCATCGATCCAGGGCGATCCATAGTGTATTGTTCGTGTCCATCTACATGTAGTGGTCCTGAGCATAACCACTCGTATATATTCGACATAGACCCAAGATGCCATTGTTCGCATCCATTAGCAACATACCGATACGAATAGTACACAGGAACTCATTCGAGTCGTACAGATGCATTGAAATTTATTGATATAAAAGGACAACTTCGTGTCCATCATTTTGAAAGCCGTCTGAGTTCGCATCCATTGATGCGAACTACATGAAAACGACAAGAAAATTCGTGACGATCGACATCTATATGAGAACCATTTTTCAACCTTTTACATTGATTCAGGAGAGGATCGATACGAAGGAACATTCCAAAACAACCATCAAGCGTTGTTACAACTCAAATTTCACATCGATTCATGAGAGGATCGATACGGAATTCAATGCGAGAAACTGACAATGACTTGTGAACGTGCGAATGTTAACAAGAGTCAGGTTAACATATATGCATGTATGTCGGACTAATTTTCAGTTTTCAAAATTCACAGGTCGAATGCCCACCTGATGAACAATTACAACAACAAAACGGCTAATCACTATCATACAACAATCAATTACAACAGTACACAGTACAACAGTGGGTAGTCTACAGTTCATAATTTATGTCTTTATGGATCAATCAAAGATTACAACTTCCAACAAGAGGATGATAATTGTTTAACAAGTTAGATGGAACCATTCAGAGTGAAGATTGTGGCTTTTAAAAGCACGTCGTGTTTTCACAAGACATACTGTGGGGGGTAAATGTTATCCCGCCCTTTGGCAAGGCCATGATACCAAGGACTTAACTGGAAACCAAGGACGGTCCGTCCCAATGATTGGTTATATGAATATGGATGTCGATAAATTTTGTCCGAGTCCGGATCAAGCTACAATTGACAAGACATGACAACCGAAGCTATGAAAGCCAACGTTCCAAATTTCAAGTTAATCGGAGTTCATATGCACGAGATATGGTCGATACAAATGAAGAGAACATGTTATTCGTATCCATCATATCACCATTTGTTCGTATCCATCATCTTAATCGCATCCATCAAGGCGCATCATTTCATATCCATCAGCCGAAGAGCCTTGTTCGAATCCATCAAACATCTGTAGTTCGTATCCATCAAGTAACCTTGATTCGTATCCATCAAGTAATCATTACTTCGTATCCATTGTGAAACCACTGTTCATATCCATCAAGCCAAGCAGAGTCACCATCTGTTCGTATCCATCACATCATCATTCGTTCGTATCCATCAAGTTGGAGCAACTTCGATCGATACGCACAAGGCCACACAATCGATATGAGCTGAGCAACTTGGATCGATACGAACAGAGCCACTTCCATCGATACGAACTGAGCCACTTCCATCGATACTAACTGAACCACCTCCATCTGTACGAACAAGGCAACGGCTATCGATACGAACAAGGCAAAAATCTTGGAAATACTTGGTCGATTCGGCATGAAATATGGATCGATCCAGGAAACAAATGCCACACCAACTCTCAGACACGTACCTGGATCGATGCGAACTAGTCGATACGACGTGCGTCGATTCGAACTAAACAGCCTACCGAAATCTCCAATTCGTATCGATCATAACTCGCAATCCACAAGTCCAAATGCTACGAAATTTTCACTGGAGCTTACGTACAACTCAAAGAACGTGCGTGCCAAATTTCGACTGGATTGGACCAAATCTGATCAATACGAAATTCATTCGTATCGATCACAAATCAAGTCGAAACCACGTGGGATCGATCGCGTGGGCCCGCCCACGTGCCAGAAGAGGTCTCCTGAGATCTGAGCGAGATATTTTCATCCTACGCCTATAAATAGCACCCTAGAACTTACAAAAAAGGGATCTTTTGGCTCTTTGACGTCGAGACTCTACCGAAAACATTTTTGCACTACAAGGCTGCTGTTGTACTTGAATTTCATCACTGTAATTCGCTGTAATCCGCTGTAATCAGTTGTAATCATCAAGAAAACATTAATAAAATCATCAATTTCATAGTGGACGTAGGCAACACGTCGAGCCACTCTAAATTTCTGTGTTTCTGCGTATTTTCTTATTTGTTTTTGAAGTGTTTGTTAGATAATCCTCTTTTCCCATTTAATTTCTTCATTTTTATCTCTTCAAACTCTTCCGAAGAGTGTTGTGCCCAATTTTGGTACAAACAATTACCATAATGAAAAACATACCTAGTCCCAGACAATATATTCCATAAATAAAGTTTTTAACATTATAGTAATTATTTTAAATTAAATCTAATTCATTTGGAAAAGCCAGGATATAATTTCCAACTACAATTGCATCTACTAAAGATCCATCAACAATTTAAAGCCTTATTTCGCCATTTGACACATGTCGCCTATTCCTAGGTCCCTATAATGAATTAAAGATATGAATTCCAAATCCAGTATCTAAAACTAGAGAAAATTTATTGATTACAATAAAAAAATTGAATGATATATATACCTATAGGAGCAGTAGAATCATTCTCTTCCTTCTCATCGACAAGTTTCAGGTAGTCCGAATAATTCCATTTCCAGTGCCCATCTTGTGACAGTGGTGACATAACATTTACCCTTATCATTAGAACCGCTCTTCACACTCTTCTTTATTTACTTGCTTTCTCTTCTTCAAACTATTTGAAGACGATGCCTTTTCCTTTACAGCAAGCACGATTTCTTGATCTTTGGATAAGGACTCGGTTGATCTCAATATATTAAGTAGCTCCCCGACGCTCATATTCAATTGAATTATATTGTAGTTCAATATGAACAACTCAAACTATGGAATAGAAGACCCTAAGACAAAGTCCACTTCTAGCTGATTACTTATACTAACGTTTAGTTATGAAAGTATATCAATATAGCCTTTTATCATTAAGAAATATTCATCTACATGAGTTTTTTGTCTTCTTCGAATTGAATAGCTAATAATCTTATTACTTGTGCAATGATATTGCTCCCCAAACAAAGATTTAGGCTATTGAAGTTTTGAGAGACCCTAAGACCATGTCCACATGTAACTCATTACTTAATTTAACATTTAGTTGTGAAAATCTATTAGACTTTCAATATTAAGACATTCAACCACACGATTGCCGTTCGTCATCTTCGTATTGAACAGTTTCAATCTTGTGACTTGTGCAACGATATTGGTCCCCATACAAACCTTTGAGGCTCTTGAAGAATTGATGGACAGTTATGTTTTTATGCTGTCTTTACAATAGTTTATCTAAAGTAGACGGCTTGTAAACTTAGGCAATTCCAAGGCCCACTACCCGTTTTTTATAAGTAATCACTAATTTGGGATCCACATCTTTAACAAGTTTTTCTTTTCGATGTGCGTGTATCGAAGACCATAAGAATTCATAGGTTAGTGCTATTTTTATCATTCTTAGCCAGTCTACGTAATTTGGTCCAGCGAGCTTGTCCTGAAAACAACTTTGATGTGGGCATTTTTCACAAATTTACATTTAGTAGGTTAGGGCATTTTATTCATATCAAATATTCTTATACTATTAGTAAGGTTAAATATATTATTACATTTTACTAAGTAGCTCCCACCAGATTTTTATATTTCTCAAAATCCAAAAAGAAATATAAAAGTCTTTCAATTTCTCAAATGAGCTTTAGGACTCGCTTGCCTAGGGATTTTAACCTTGAGTTTGCTCAACAAATCAAAGGTGCGCAAGCGATGGATAACACCTTATGGGTTGTATTATATATAACTCCTAACTCGTGGTCTTTGTCCTTATCTCATTTTGACATTAAGTTTGCTCATCAAATTGAAAGAGATTATTTACACATACTTATCATTTCACGATGGCCTAAGTATAATGTATTCCTTGCGTTTTCTTAACAAATACACATAATTATCTTACTTCGTCTAATCAGCATATTAATAATACTACACTTAACATCTGTCTTAAGTTCGCTCAATAAATAGAGACTATGCAAGTAATTTATTAATATAAAAATGGCAAAGGACAACATTTATATTAGAGATTCATAATCTTTAATAAATTTAATTGAGTGATATCAGTTTATGAAATAATGTAATTCTTATGAAATACACTCATTATTCAAGTGTCAGATACATTTGAAATAACGGTATACGTATTATTCATATGTTTTTATTCCTTAAGCCTAATTTGGGTTTCTTGTAGTTCCACTCTTTTTAATTAATCATATTTAATTTTAATTTTATCAATTAAATCATATTTAATTAATTATTTAATTAAAATATTAACTAATTTAATTTTTATTCATTCTAAACATTTTAAAATTGAATATTGAGTTAACATCTATAGTAATTACAAATATCATTATGCATTTATGTTATTTATTAATTAACATTTAATTAATATAATTAATTAATCAATTTTAATTAAAATAAAATTAATTTTGAAAATTTATTATTATTGACCTTAAACATTTTAAGATAATACACATATACCATTATATATGTTTTAATTTAATTAGTCAACTTTTAATTAATTATTTAACTAATTAATCCAATTAATTAAAATAAGCATTCAAAAATAATTTATTAATTTTAAAAGATTATTTTGAGAATAATTTATAACATTTATATATTTTCATTTATATTTTAAACTTAACTTTTAAATTTAAAATATCATTTAAATTTTCAAAACAGATTTTGAAAATTAGGGCAAGGCCCAAATCCATTTCGATTCTTTTATACTGGGATAACCTTTGGGCTTACATCATCCTTCGGGCACGCTAGTAGTCAGGTAGGCCATGGTACTAGATTATCCATAGCCAACCATATACACCACCTTTCTAGAAACCGTACTAAATGGGTAGGCTTTAATAAGTTAGCTATAGTACTTTTTTAGACTGCACATGCTACTGGGCTTTAATACCATTAAAGGAATTGGGTCGGGTCGCTATAGGTTAAACGGGCGAATTTTAATATATATTTTTCATTTTTAGATCTATCTTGGGCCTATAAAATGTAATTGATATTAGATCCAATCTAAAATATTTTAAATAAAATCTTCATTTTATTTAATTGTTTTATAAATGGTTTAATTTAATTTATATAAGTTACATTATATAAATGAATCAAATATACTCATATGTGTATAGTGCACGTGTAGCATATAAATAGTGTACGTGCTTAATGCGTATGCATATAGGTGCTAGAATTTACACTGCATTGGACACATTTGTCCAATTATATATGTCTATGTTGTCCATAGTTTTATGTTGAAAATTATATTTATATTTACATACATATATATATACCATAATAATTATCATTATAGATTATTGCTTAACTAATTTTGACCATTTGAATTAATATCTTTAAAAATTCTTTATTCATTCAAAATCAAATTATATATATTTTACATAAAATACCTAGTTAGAATTTGGAATTAATATATATATATATATATATATCTGTGTATATGTATATATGTATATGTATATGTATATATAATTTTATATTAAATATATATATATATATACATGCAAAAATAATAATTTTCTAATTTTACAAAATTAGATCTACTTATAGATATTGGAATAAAAATATTAAAATATATTGAAAATATGTATATGTATATATGTGTGTATTCGGCTATAAAATAATATAAAAGAATTTTATAAAAATCCATACAGATTTTTTTAATTTATTTAACTATATATATTAAAATATTTTTTAAAATATATTAGTTATTATTTTGTAGAAAAATATTTTAACAAAACTGAATTCTTTTTATGCCGAAAGTTTAAAAGTTTATACAATATTTTTTTTATATTATAATATATGTAATATATATATATATATGCATATGTACATGTATTTAGTAAGTTATAAAATAATTTTAGCTTATTTAAAATTTGAAAATATTACACATATAAGTATAATGGCTTAATTATATTTTAATGCAAAGATGATGTTGTGTGTGTGTACTGTAACGACCCGTATTTTTGATAATTAAAAATATTCTATTTAATAAGATTTTGGAATTTAATATTGTCAGAAATTAAAATTTATGATTTATTAACGTGAATTTTATTAAATTAAAAATTTTGACCTTAAGATAAAATCCTAAAACAACTAATTTTAATGAAATGGAAAGTGGTAATGTGTATTAGATTATAATTTAATAATATTGATTGAGTGTAATTGATAACTATGTTAACGTAAATTCAATCGATTGTAAATAATAAATGTTAATGTTATAAGAATGAAATGAATGTTAATTCTAATTGAAATATGATTGTAGAGCTTAATTTGGAAATAAATATAAAGTTAATAGGAATCAAATTTATTAATGTGTTTAAATTACTAAGATGTAGCAATTGTTTTATTTCTCATCTCATTATTCAATCCATTTTGAAATTAATTTGGAAATCAATGAAATTTAATATAATTGAAATATTGTTGTTAATAGAAGAAAAGACGTTAATTGTGGAGTAATGGGTGTAATTTACGAAAACTTATGTTTAATTAACACATAAGGTATTTCTTGATTGATAATAAGAATTTAAATCAACATAAAAGAATTTGTTTGGAATTTAAATTATAGTGAACGGATTTTTATTACTATTGTAATTAAATGTTGAAATTAATTAAATATTTAAATCTTGAATTTAACATGGAAAAATTAAATTTTGAAAGATTATTCATTTCAATTTAATCAAGAATGATGATAAGAAAATTTTAATTAAAAGTGATTAAATCAGTTAATAATAATTCGGCTAATTAACGCGTAAAAATGAATATAATTTGGTTTTAAAAGCTAACTTCTGCAAACAATAGAATTAGAGTTTGAAATTAGTTCCATTTAGTTTAACAATATTGAAAACCAATATTTCGATATATAGGATGACATATTTTCGTTTCGGGAACGAAACGGGCTTTTCGGGCCTTTGTTATCGCTTTGGCCCAATCAATCTGTTCCATCCATTCTTGTTCCATCTTTGTCTATATATATGTTGTTATAAACCCTAGCAGCTTTCTATTCTATTTTCGGTAGGTACATTTCAGTTCTAATCTGCTCCTCCCCAATGGTCATTAGCCTAAAACACTAATTCTGATTTCAAATCAAATTCAAAAATTCAAACTGCTCAAACCCTATCATATTATATATCATCGTGAAGCTCTTAACGAATGGAATCAACATCTGTAATTCATTTTTGCAATCGAGTTTCGGTTTGTCCAGAAATTGGCGAAACATTCTCCGCCGTCCATTTTAAGGTTTGGATTCAACGATGGATCGTCGACCATTCGACGATCGGGAAATTGCAGTTGGTAGAGGAGACAAAGCAGAGTTGATCCATAGTCTCTGATCATCTCCAACGTGCTCGAATTCGCCTGGATTGGCGGTGAAATTGCACGGCGGTGGCTCCCCATTCGAAGCGGCGGAGGTGGTGGCGTGGGGGTCCGTTGGTGCGCCTAGACGAGAAGATGGCAACGGTTTGCTTGGATCTGAGTATAGAAGCACGTAGCGGCGGCATGTGGTGCTTGAACGAGGCGGTTGTGCTCGATGTTGGGTTGATCGAGTTCTATTGTTAGGTTTGAGAGGTTTGCTTATTTACATTTTTCCCCTTGATTTATGTAATTTAATTTTAAAATTTCAAACTTCTCACGTGAATAACTATTACACACGAACTCGAATTCGTCCGCGGTTTCTTCCATTGGATTCAAATCGAAATTCCGGACAATAAAAAACTTGTTTGGTTGGATTTGGAGACTGTTGGAATTTTGGGCTTTTATTGGATTTTAAATGGACCTCAAATCAAAGGTGAATGATTAAACCCACTCACGCAGTACTAAATCTTCTTATATTAGTTGAATTAAATTTACGAAGTGATAAGAGTTTATTGGTTGCTGTTTGGTAGTTTAATTTGAAATTTTAACTGAAATTGAACTTTTATTTGAATTTAATTGACATTTAAATTAATAAATTTAATTGCTAGTTAAACATCGACAATTGATAATTAGAAACTGTTGTGATATGCTGGTTGATTTGGATGTTGATTGTTATTGTATGCCTATTAATTGATGTTAGATGTATGGATGTTTATTTATTTTGGATAAATCCCTATTTATTATTTGACGTCCTATAAATTGTCATTTGTAACATTTGAAATGAACTAAGAAATAGGTTGAAATGATATATACCTATGTCATGTAATTATGGATTGAAATGATATATATCTGTCCATGTAATTAAAATTGAAATAATTGATCGCTTGGCCATACGATATATATGAACACCGAATTGGTTAAATTAAATAATTTTAAACTTTTGAAATTGGATTTGTTTAAATGATGTTTTAAAGAAAATAAAATTGGATTTATATGAATTAAATTATTTTTTAATTCGAGATTTGAAATATTTAAATTGAAACTGTTTAAATGAAATTGTATAAGGATTAATTTGAAACCTTAAGTTGAAATTGAGATATGATTTGGATTTATCAAAAGTGAATTATTGAAAGGTTTAAATTTTAATTTAAACTTTGAATTTACTGTAATTAAAGGGGTTTAAATTGGTATTTCCAAATTTTGGATGTGAAATGGATGTAAACTAAATTGGTTAAAAATGTGAAATTAAATTGAAACTTTCAGCCATTTGAATAGAATCGTTTAAGTTGAATTTGAAGTAAAGTTAAATCGTTTTGAATTGAGACTGATTAAAATTGAACTTTGAATATGAAGTGGACTTGAATTGGAAATCGAAAAATTGATTTCGTTGTGATTTGGAACATGAGTTCAAATTGTTGTGAAAGAAAGAAATGGTTTTAATATAAACTATTTTAATAACCAAATTATTTCAATATATAAACTATTTTATCCAAACTATTTTTAATATTGAAACCTATTTTATATTCAAAACTATTTCTAATCTTTAAACTATTTTAATTATTCAAAACATTTTCAAAAAGCTTCTTTTTTCTGTCTTCCATGGGGACCATCCCCCATCCTTTTTCTTCTTCCTTCTCTGTCCCTCCACTTACTTCGTCCCCATCATTCTCGTCCTATCACCATGCCTCCACCTTTGCAACCCCCATACTTTCTCCTCCTGTCCCTGTTCCTCCTTCGAACTCTGTTCCTTGTGAGCTTCCTCCCTCAACTTCTGTATCACCTCCCAAGCATGTCCCCTCTGATCAACTTCCTCCTCCACCTTCAGTTCCTTCTCTGCCTTCTTCCTCTACCTCTATCACCCCTCCACCTTGGTCTTCACTTTTCAAGGCCAGGCCACGAAATGCAGGAAGTTACGTTCCTCAAGAAATTCCTCTATCCTTCTCTGGAGATGCACTTTTGCCTTCTGATGAGATCATCAAAGCAGGTAATGACGTTTGGAAGGACTCTGTAATGGGATTCTTCCTTGATAAGCCTATGCCTTATTCAACTGTGGTGTTCCATTTGAAAAAGATTTGGAAGTTGAAAGGTGATGTCACTGTGAAGTCTGATGGTTTCCTCTTTCTATTTAACTTTTCATTTGTTGATGACCGTCATAGATTAGCTGAGGCTGATCCCATTATCATGAAAAACAAACTCTTTATTTTGAAACCATGGGATGCTACCATTGGAAATAGTTGTGGCACTATTCGATCTGTTCCTGTTTGGATCAGGTTAAGAAATATCCCACTTTATGTATGGTCACACTACGACATAAACTGGTTAGCTTCAAGATTAGGGAAATTCTTATGTATGGATCAATCAACTGAGAAGTTAGAGAGAACAACTTGTGCAAAATGTCTTGTTGAGGTTAAATCAGATCATGAGCTTGTCGATAAGTTCCCTGTAAAGCTGATTGATGGTAGTGAGCAATTGGTGCAAGTTAGTTATCTTTGGAAACCAGAAATTTGTGTTTCTTGTTCTGAATTTGGTCATACTGACTTAACATGTCCTTTGGCAACAGTTTCAAAGGTGATGGAGGACCATGTGGGCATTGTTCTTGATGGTGGAGTTGAGAGAGGAAGAAATACTTTTGTGGTTGCAAGCAGGCCTGATATTGTTAAGCAAGTATGGCGAAAAGTTCCCCAATATAAAAGAATAATAGGGTAAACACTGTTATGTCAAATGGTGATAAGCTAAAGGAAAATGCGGTTCGTATTGCAATGGAAAGTGCAGTTGCTATTGATAGGGTTGATGCCCATGTTAAAACATCAACTGATATAGTTCGTGCTGCCAATCAATCAGCTACAGTTAATATAACTACGAACAAGTTTCAAGTATTGGCAAATGATGATGATGATGGTCTTGAGGAAACAGATATAGTAGTTCAGGGAAAATGTCATGCAAATGATGATGATGTAGAGGAGGGTGAATTTCTCGAAGTAGACTGCCCTTTTCCTCCTCATGAACGCGAAGCTCTTTCTGTAACTCCTCGAAGTGAGTCTTTAGCCCTCTCTTCGTTACACACTTTAGATTTGCCTATGTTGTTGTTGAAAAGGTTATTTGCCCCGAGGAAAACGATGATTTACCTAGGGATGATCCCGAAGTCACATCACATTCTGGTTGTACAAAATATGTGTGCCCACTGGTGCACAACTGGACTCATGTGCATGTGCACAGTCAAACTGAACATGCAGAGGACGGTAACTTATCCAATTTGCACCAGCTTGAAACTGATCATCAACATGAAGAAGGCCACAAACAAAACAGTGAAATAATTTCTGAATCTGGCGTCTGTAGGAAACTTGAAAATCAAATATTGCATCTTCTTCAATCCATGCATGAGAATATTGATCCTCCATCCATTGATTACAATACTTTACCTTCAAACTCTTCTCAACCCACACAGTCACAACCCTCTCTACCTCCACAATTCCTCTACATCAACAACTCCACCATCCCTAGTTGGGTTGACAGAGATAAACATATTCCTGCTATCAAGCCCCTTATTAGCACTGTTCCTATCACATCATCTCCCACCACGAAGAATGTCAAGTCCAAAAAAACTGCTTATAATTCAGAATCTCCTGCAACCAGGAGCAAGAAAATCTCCAACCACCAATCCCTGTGATTATGATAACACAAAGATTAGGAGTGTGGAATATTAGAGCAGCCCACACTCACTTGAAGCTTGATCAATTTTAAAATCTCATTCTTTTGCATGACTTGAAAATAGTTGCTATTCTAGAAACAAAGCTAAATCTTCCTTTAACTTTAAGAGCTGCAAACTATACAAATCCCTCTTGGATCTTTTACATAATCTTTGTGATGTGGATTATGGTAGAATTTTTGTACTCTATGATCCTACCTCCTTTTCCTTGTCAAAAATTCTCTCTTCAAGACAGTTCATTCACACTCATGTCAAATGTTCCCATTCTACCATTTCCTTTAACCTCACCTTTGTCTACGCTGATAACTCTTCTGCTTCTAGGCATAAATTTCTTGAATTTCTTCCTCAACTTAGGTAGGAAACTCATCCATGGCTTGTCTTGGGTGACTTTAACTGCTACATTAACCTTGATGACAAACAGGGTGGTCTTCCCCTTTTGCCAAAGCACATCCAACCTCTTAACATTTCTGCTTCTGACTCAAATCTTCTCAAAATTCCATCTTCTGGTTCTAGATTCACGTGGAACAATTGTAGTAGGAGTGGAGTGAGAACTTTCTCTACCATTAACCATGCCTTCTGCAATCTAATTTCCCTTTCTGTTTGGCCCAATCTATCTGTTCTTGTTCCTCCTCCTATACTATCTGATCACTCTCCCTTAATTCTCTCTTCTAGTTCTCCTGTGGTGAAGGAAAAAAGGAGCTTTAAATTCTTCAATGCTTGGACTCTCTCCTCTGATTTCAAACCATTAGTAATCACTGCCTGGTCCACTAAATGTTATGGTAATCCAATGTTTATTTTGTGCAGGAAGCTAAAACTTGTTAAGAAGGCTCTGAGAACTTGGGCTACCAAATTGTATGGTGATGGTTCAAAGCAGTCTACACACATTAAAGAAAAGTACATAAAGGCACAAGAATACATGATGAACCACCCTGACTCTTCTTAGGATGCTGAAGAGGAAGGAAAATTATTCACATTACTCAACAAGGCTCTTGATGTTGAAAGCAACATGAAAGAACAACAGTTGCATAACAAATGGCTTCAGTTTGGAGACAGAAATACTGAGTTCTTTCATGCTTCGATCAAATTTAAGTAGGCAGGGGAAAATATACATACGATTCGTGGGCTTGATGGCACTCAGTTCACCGCTCCTGATCAAATTGACACTGCCTTCCTAGATTATTACATGGGTTTTCTGGGTAACTCATCTAATTTTGCTCCTGACCTTAACCTGTTTGATAAAATATCTCTTCCTTTACTCAACTCTGAGCGTTCTGCTTTGCTTGTTGAAAAAGTTACCAATGAAGAAATAAAACAAGCTCTTTTTGCAATGAATAAGAAGTCATGTGGGGGCCCTGTTCAATGTTAATTTCTTCATAACTTGTTGGGACTTTATTCAGAATGATTTTTGCAAAGCCGTGCACAATTTCTTTGATAAATGTTCTCTCCTCTCTGAAGTGAATGCTACCAACCTTGTCATGATTCCTAAAACAACTGATGCAAGCACGGTTTCTTCTTTCAGACCTATTTCATGTTGTAATGTAGTATATAAGTTTTTATCCAAGATACTTGCATATAGACTTGTTCGAGTTCTTCCCTTCATAATCTCACAGAACCAAGTGGCCTTTATCCCCAAAATAAATATAATGGATAACATTCTACTTGCTCAGGAGCTTCTCTGTAGTTATGGTAGGCAAATGCTTCTCCTGCAGCTATGATGAAGCTTGATATTGTGAAGGCATATGATTCTGTTCATTGGACTACCATTGTTAGGATAATGGCATTAATGGGTTTTCCTAAACCTTTTGTGGGGTGGATTTATGAATGCATCTCAACTCCAAGCTTCTCGCTTATACTTAATGGTCGTTCAATTGGGTATTTCAAAGCAAGGCAAGGGATTCGGTAAGGTGATCTTATCTCCTCTTATATTTTCATTCTAGTTATGGAGGCTTTAACTAGACTTTTCAACATTAAGTTTAACGCCAACCTGATTTCCTTCCACCCGAAGTGCAAGTTCCATAATGTGACAACTTTGATGTTTGCTGACGATATCTTGATATTTACTAAACCACGGCTCTCATCTATCCACTGTGTTTTGTCCACATTATCAACTTTCCACTTGGTGTCTGGTCTTAAGATAAACCTGAATAAATCCAGCATCATCTTCTCAGGCATTGATTCTAGCCTATCCTCCTCTCTCTTGCAAGCTTCTGGTCTTCAGCCTATGGATGCTAATATGTCATATTTAGGTCTCCCACTTTTAACTTCCAAACTTACCACTTCAGGCTGCCTCCCACTTTATTCCAGAATCACTTTTGCCATGGATAAGTGGTCAAATCGTTTTTTATCTCAGGCTGGTAGACTTATTCTCATGAAATAAGTTTCCTTTTCCATGCTAGTTTACTGGGCCAAAGCCTTCATTTTGCCTACAAAGCTTTTGAAAATGATTAGAAGTGCAATGTTGCGCTTTCTTTGGAGTGGATCTATTCATAGTAAGAAGCCTATTCCCTGCTCATTCAAACTCATTGAACAGCCCATGGACAAGGGAGGTTTGGGAGTAATTAACATTCTGAAGTGGAATTTGGCAGCTTTTAGTTCCCACTTCAATGTAGTTCTCTCTAGGCATGGTAGTGTTTGGGTGAGATGGGTGTGGACTCATAGAATTGGCTGCAATAACTTTTGGAGTGTGATGGTTCCTCAATTATGTAGTTGGACATGGAGGAAGTTACTTGCATTAAGGACTACTTTTCTTCCATTCATATGTATGAAGATGGCTACTTCATCTGATGGTAGGTTCTGGCAAGAACCATGGGTGTCCCCTAGTTTGATCCTTATCAACTTATTAACTCATCAACAAGTCCAACAATCTGGAATTCCTATCATTGCAAAGGCTACTAACTATATATATCAAGGCAATCTCCAACTACCTTACACTTCAAATCAGCAGCTCATAGTTGTCTGGAACCAAATCCAAGGTGTCAGTATTGAAACTATGGAAGCTGACCAAGTTTTTTGGAGAGACAGCCTCCATTCTTCCTCTCATGCTTATAGTTTACTTACTGGGTTGAGCAGTGCGCCCAATTGCAGGTGGCTGAGGATAATATGGAATGATGACTCCAGCCCAAAGGAAAACTTTATGTTATGGAAAGTGGTTCATAATGCATTGCTTACAAGAATTGTCATGCTTAATATGGGCTTGAATCATGGGAACATGTGTTTTTTCTGTTCAAGCAATCCTGAACGTGTTGAGCACATATTCTTTGAATGTGATGCAAACCTTACCATGTGGAGAAGAATGATGATGGTAGTGGGATGTAGTGCCTTGACAACCCCATCAACTATTGATTTGAACATAATCTACAAAGCAACAAGATGGAGAACCATGAAATCCCGACTGTTAACCCTTTGCATGAAGAAATACTTCTATGTGCTTTGGAAAGAATGTAATAGAATTTTTTTTGAAAAGAAGAGGAGAGCTGGTGAAGTATTATGGAAAGACATGAAAAGTGAAATTTATGAAGCTATTATGAGACATCCTGTGTTTCCTCCTACTTTGAGTCTGACTTGGAGATAGGTGAGCCTGTCTTCGGGTTGCTTGTGTGTCTCCTCATCTTTATTTTCTCCTTGTTTATCCTAGTGTGTTTTCGTCTTCTTCTATTGTTCAGCCTAGTGTGGTTTTCTTTTTTGGGGCTTGAAGTATGTTTCGAGCTTCTTTCTTTTATTGTTCCTTGCAATAAAACAGGTAGGGGTCCTGTCAACCCTGCTAGCCTTTGCTAAAAAAAATTATTTAAAAGATTTTCAATTTTCAAACTATTTTAAAAGGGGAATTACTTAGATTTAAATCATTGATTTAAATACGAATGCTTTGAGATGAAGGTATAACCTATTTTGAATTTAAATGATTCTTGAAGTGAATCTGATATTTTAATATGAAATATGACTTGTTCTTGAAATTTAAAAGAACCAACCAGTGTGAAAAATGACGTTTGGTTGTTAAAGAGACCGAAGCCGAATATTGGCATACTCTCTGTCAATACTGGAACCACTTTAACAACTGTGTACGCGGTGGATGTTATCTAGAATGTAGAGGTTGATTTGGCGGCGTTTACTGGAATGAAGAAAGTGAACGATGATGGATGACTCCGACAATTGTGTCAATTTGAAAGGACTAAAATAGGAGCCTATGTCTGGCCAAGAGGTTAGCTACCTTTAGGAGCCCCACCCCTTCGTATTATATTGACTTTTGACTTGATCGGTGCACATTGATTTGATTTTGGGGGTGGTGGACTCGGTTGGCAGTCGTGGCTATGATGTATTACGACCAACCAGAAAGGGTAAACTGGTAGAATCCTACCTTGGGCATTGCCTCACATGCCTTGTCATATTTTTATCCTTGTACACGACCACAACGACTTTTTTTTAGTGTTGTCTTATCACGGCGCCACCCTGGCTACCGACGTTACTGGTTGTGTTACTGAGGCAAACTGTAGGACAATGCTTAAAAATGTGTTAAGGGGGATCAATGTAAAGCCTTACGCTATTTTAATACTTATTACTTTACTGATAGACACTACATATATAGCGTATATTACTACATATAGATAGTTTAACGGATCCTTAGGAGATGGAAAATCCCGTAACATCTCTTAAATTATTGCACTCACGTTGTACACTTGATAGGAGATGGAAAATCCCGTAAACATCTCTGAAGCTATTACACTCATATTTACTTGTTATTGATTTAACTTACATAAGAACTTTTAGTTCTGACTCGAATGTTTTGTCTTTTCATTACGCTCGGGTCAGCCTGAGAATTTCAGTGTTTGAAGACATTATCTTTGGAGCATGAAGACGGAGTTTGGTATATTATATTTTTAGTATTATTCCGCTGCATCATTTTGGTATGTTTTTTGATTGTACTCTAATTATGTTGTAAAAATTGTAATCAAATGTATATTATAAAACAACTCCATGAACTGTTTATTTGATTATTATATTTTATCATTCCTCTGCGAGATTCCGTATTTTGCTTTCCTTTTTTCTCTTATTTTCTTATTAAACCCCATTGATAATCTACCCTTTTGAACGATTTGAGTTAGACATGTGTGGTCTATTTTCGACTTGAATCGTCCAAAAAGGTGGGGCGTCACATGTACTATATATATATTCAAACAATTTTTGGTATATACAAATTCGTAATAATTATTGGGGTTTAAACTACATAAAAATATTGATCAACATATATAATTATAATTAAAATTGAGATAGAATGATTACCACAGCCAGTTGCCTATGGTATGCACCTTGAATAAAGAAACAATTCCTAAATCCAATCGAACCAATTCTAGATAGTGAATAGTGTAGAGACATAAACTGCTTTTGATTTTAATTGATTTTGTATTGAAATTTCTTTGGAAATAAAATCCTATATGCTTTGATACTTGTGGTTGGAATAGGGAAGAAAAGGGGGCTTCAAATGAATAAGAATCAGATGTTTAAATAGGCATCTAGATAGAGGAAATAGTGGAGATCTATTCTTCTTTCTACTCGGTATCTGTCTACCATTCAAATCAATATTTGAATATTTAGATCTCCTCCCCTTAGATCTTATGGTCAACCATACTAGTGGCATTATAGGTCTAAGAAAGTTTCCAAACCCACTTGGTAATAATTTATTTAAATCAAATTTGAATAGAGGTAATTAGTTTAAAGGAAAAACCTGAGACCGATTTTAGTCTGAAAGATACAAGTTTTAAAATTTAGTCTAAAGGACACTAAATGATATATTAATATAGCTAGATAAAACTTAATGCTATATTAAATTAGCACTAAATAAACATAATGCTAAATTAAACTAGTATCGAATGAACTAAACTAGATGGAAAAAATAGCATTCATTTTCATAGTTAAAGAAATGATAAATTAATATATAATTACACATGTATAATGATAAGTTCATATAACAATATAAGTATATAATGCTAAGAATCATTCGTTTCCATAGTTCATATAACATCTATTTTATTTGAATACTATATTAATAGAGCACTCAAGGTCTTTCAGACTAAATTTCAAAACTTGTGCCATTCATTCAAAAAAGTGGCTAAGGTCTTTTCCTTCTCCTTATTTTCCCAATTTAAATTTTTGTCGGTATCGTATATCATACATATCTTACTTTTATGTATGCACTTTATTAAATGCTAATGGCATTTAAATAAATAAAACTAATGGACGTGAAAACGGCATTTCTAAATGGTGATTTAAAAGAGGCCGTTTACATGTCATTACTCAAGAGTTTCGTAGTTAGCGGCAGCGAGGGCAAGGCCTTGAAACTGTTAAATTCAATTTATGGTCTAAAACAAGCATAAAGAAGTTGGAATAAGTGTTTTGATAAAGAAATAAAACATTTATGTTTTATAATAACTTAAAGGAAGCGTGCATATATCAGAAAGAACACGGAAGTGCTTAGTCATTTTTGCAACCAGTGAAAGGGTGATTATCCAAGAAATTCTCCATGAAGTATTTGGCAGAAGCAACCTCTGTATTTGGTATTCAAATCTATATCGGTAGATCCAAGAGGTCGCTGGGATTGCCTCAATCCCTATACATAGATACCATATTGAAAAGTTCCAGTATGGAGAATTCCAAACAAAGAAATGTTATGATGCAGTCTGTAATTGTGCTTTCTAAATAAGGTGCTCCTCATATGAATAAGGAGAAGGAACATATGAAGAGGATATCGTATGCATCCGCTGTCGGTTCCATAGTGTCCGCTTTGCTATGTACAAGACTGGAAATGAATTATGCAGTAGGATGCGTAAACCTATACCATTCTAATCTAGGATAAAAACATTGGACAACTGTAAAATGTATTCCTAAGTATTTGAGTAATACTAAAGACTTATTTTTCATATACAGGAATGAGGACCTTCTTATGAGGGGTATACAGATTCTAGCTTTCAAGGTGATATCTATGATGGTAAGTCTGTATCTAGTCATGTTTTTACATTGAATGGTCGAGTTATAGTTGAATAATTTCCAAATAAGAAACGTGGCTAATACGACAATGGAGGCTAAATACATCGCCCTCGGCGAAGCAACAAAAATGCATTATGGATGTGCAAGTTTATGCATGAACTAGGAGTAATACTGAACATTGAGAATCCAATTACATTGTTTTGTGACAAAAACGCTGCGATGCAGATCACAATTGAACCAAAAAAGCGCACAAGAAGTCAAGGCACATTCTTCGTAATTTCTACTTTATTAGAGAATCTATTGCTGAAAAAGAAGTTGTGATTGCACTACGCTATAGATTGCATACTGCAACACCAAAGAAGTGATGCAGGATGTGCCAAAAAATGTTGCTGAAGGCTAAAAAAGGGCAAAGGCAACACTTTCTCGGTGTTGCATTTTGCCGCGTTGCCGCAGACCTCAAAGGCAACATTTTGACTATCTAAGGCAACATAAGAAATATTGTTGCAATAGAATCCTATTTGGGTCTATAGCAACATCCATAGGTGCATGTAGCAACATTCAAAAATGTTGCTATAGATATTAATTTTCTGAATTTGTGGGGCCCACAATGTAGAGCATATTTGATTTTTTAATAGAAATAAATATTTATTTAATAAAATGCTATTGCACAGAATTTGATATTCAAACAGTAATTTATTTAAATAAATATTTTATTTCAACATTTAAAATAGTACAAATTCCCGACTCCACTATTTTACAATTCAATGATAAATAACACTGATATTCACATATACAGATATTCCTCACTACATCACTCAGTTCACTCATTACATATGCAGTTTCAATTTATACAGACACCGACACTGACAAATATATGACGAGCCGAGTGCCGAGCCGAAGGCGAGCCGAGAAGCGGGTCCGGGCGCAGCGCCGGCGGGGGTCCGGGGCACCGCAGTCCCGGCGGGGGTCTTCAAACCTGTCTTCAACTCCATTTCAGATTGAATCCAACATCTGAGCAATCTGCAAAAATACACACTGACGCAGTAAAATTGAAAAGGAAATTTTTTTGCAGTATAAAATAAAATGTAATTTTGAAAATATTATTTGCCTCAGTTATTTGGGTGACAATTTGGTCCAAGCAGTTGACAATGCACAAGAACAAAAATGAAACAGAAGCATGCTACAGAAATAAACAGCATGCTCAATGAATTGGTCAGAGCAAACTATACCAGACTTGTATGCCAGACATAAAACAACAGTGGACAGAGCTCAACAAAAGAACTCAAACTCACAATTAAACCAAAACTCCAACCATATTCAAAAATACAGACCAACAGAAGTGTCAAGTGAATGAGCTGCATCAATTTCAAAAATGGCCGAAGTCAGATAATATAAGAAATATGAACTCGAGCAAGTCCAGCTACCATATGAAAGCAACCATACATATATACATGTGTGAAACAGCATGTATATATATAGGCAGTGCAAACAGGCTCAAAGGACCAGTGCATAGATATACAATGACCAATGCAAAGTGGTGAATACAAAAACATGCATCAATGAAACAAGCAGCCTTAACAAGTGAATGGCCAAGACCAAAACAAAGCAAGACTGGCACAAGGGAAAGAAACTTATATGACTCGAAGGCAACTAAATACAAGAGAAGGCCTCAACATCAAATAAAAAACAAACCCAGTGCAACATATATACATGTTCAAGTGCAACAACAAACACATATATACATACATGAATGCATATATATATATACATGATAATGGAAAACATAAGTGATACAACAGTTTCAGTGAACAAGTGAAGCACAAAGAGAAAGGTACACAAGTGTGTGTGTGGCACCAATGGAAACAGTATGGTGAAGCAACTTGACTACAAAAACTCAAGTGAAATATATTACAAGTTCAAGCTACAGGATGTCAACCAGAAGATATATTACAAGTTCAAGCTACAGGATGAACAGACATAGCCAAAGTCAACCACGAACAGTAGCAAGTTCAACCAATTCAAATCAAGTTGCCGAAGTCTAGTTAAATGTCAAAGGCAAAGTCACGATGAACAATCAATTAAATGACCGATGTCAACAGATATATACGAACGTAAATCTAGGGGTTCGAACCCTATATAAACACATTAACATCATCGGCAGATAGTATCGAGTTCAAGCAAGCAATACAGTAAAGTAAAAGCAACAAATTACATACCCGAATACACAGTTGAACTCAAGCAAAATCGAAGGAGCTGTATTCGAAGCAAGGAGACGATCGATTGCCAAAGCAAATCAGAAGAACAGCAATTGTAATCGATCGACAATCAATCGGGTCCTTCGATATTAGACGAAGCCCTAATCGCACAAGGCCGAAGCCCTAGCTAATCTCACAGGAGCGAAGACAAGGCCGAAGCCCTAGCTAATCTCATAGGAGCGAACACGAGGCCAAAGCCCTAATTTCAGAGCAAAAGAGGAACAAGATAGGAGCAGCCATTATCACATACGAGAAAAGGGGATCTACTCTAAACTAGTTCAGGTGGTAAAACGAAATTTTGGGGCAAATTGCAGTGGTGATCCATTTTAACAAACAGATTAAATGTAGACCGTTGGATCGTATTCACGCGGATTGCTAATTTTATTAATTTTTTAATTTGAATACATCTATAGCTACTGCAACATCTTGTTGATACCTATGCTAACACCTTGAAGCGAGTGTTGTAATAGACAAAAATCAGCATACCTATCGTTACATTATAGCTAGCAACACCTTGTAATTTCGTTGCAGTAGGCCATCTATGGCGTAGTGTTGGTAAAGTAGATACTAAGGAAAACATATCAAAGGGACTAGCTCGGTCAGTTCTTAACAAATAGGTCGGAGGGATGGAATTGACATTCCAAAATTGGCTCCAAGTGCAAATGGAAGATTGATAGAGTTAGGGGTATGCCCTAAGGGTAATTCTATAATTTACTGTAGATAATTAACTATGTAATAAAATATCGTCCGAAATAAAAGGCGTTCTTCTTTCTATTATATACGTGTCATATGATGTTATGTTAATTAGTTATTTTGTTTAAGTCTATTAAATAGAAACCCCTTAAATGATTTGTTATGTGATGGTAATTAAATTGTCTTAATCATGAGAAATTTATCACATTAAAAATAAACTTATTGTTTTAAATATTTCGATTCAAGATGTTTTGAGATAGGATATTGAAACATCCATTGAGACTGGAGTACGTAAAGCTCTCCAAATGTTGGGCAGTGTATTACTTATGGCTATTGGGGACACCAAATGTTTACACGCTGACTAAATGTACACCTTTGACTCGCACAACTTAATGATGAATACATCCAAAAACCACAAGATTTAATTAATTTATAATTATTGTAAATTAATTAATGTTTATGAAATATTAATTATTAAATTTTATTTGATTTATTCGAATTCCATTAGTATTTTCTAAAGTGTATATATAAAGTTATGTATATACGTATTGATGCGCAATATCGATAAATATTTAAATTTGATTTATATAAATAAATTACTAAGTGGGTTTGGAAATTTTTGTATGCATATAATGCCTCTATTGGCTGCCTATTTAAACACCTCATTCTCATTCATTTGAAGCCCACTCTTCTCTCCTAATACAGCTACAAGTTTCAAGGAATAAGCCTTTTATTCCTAAAGAAAATTCAATACAAAATCAAAGGTTATGTTTGTCTCTGGACAGTTGTAATTTCTTGGGGTAGTTTGAATGGATTTAGGGGTTGATTCTTCATTCAAGGTGCAAATCACAGGCAACTGGTTGTAATTTTTCAATCTCAATGTGAATTATAATTATATAAATATTGATCATTATGTTCACACTATTTAAATCTCAATAATTATAACGAATTTTTGTATACCTTTTGTTCTCCAATTTTATGTACATACCTAAAATTGTTAATACACATACATACACATTATTATCCAGCTTTATGACCAAGCCATATTTGGACGAGTCAGATCAATTGGATAAGAAGATAGTTGAGCAAAAATTCAGAATGATAGCCTCAGAATCCAAACTCCGGTTGAAGTTCAAAGATTTAACCATGGATATACCAATCACCTTTGAAATAGCCAACACATCAAGGTGCTACAAATGTCAAAGCCAGAAATAAAGAAAAGACTTGGATCGGTACCGACCCAAGAACCTTGGATCGGCACCGATCCATAGAAGTTGCTCAAAACTACTGTTTACGACATGCCGTATAGAGCTAAGACTAATAATAACCAAAGCATGCAATATGGTGTGGTTTGCCAACGATTTAGGAATTAGATCTCAATGCACAAAGCCTAAACTCCATATCAACATAACAAAGCACTCTTGACTTCTCAGTGAGCTAAGAATCCAACTCCAAATCAAGCTCATTCCAAGATATTTGAAGTGCACAAGGGCGAATACAAATCGTCAAGCAAGGCAAAGAAATCAACCAAAGTTCAACGAACCATCACTATGGATCGCCATCGATCCATAGAGTTCAGATCGGTACCTATCCATAAAAATAGCTGATTTGGCCATGATCTTTAAAGAGCACCTTCTTTAGAATATGGGGTGGGGGGAACACGGTAGAGATAAATCCATTGATCTTTGCCTATAAATAGAGGGTGATAGGCACTATTTCGAGACACTTTTTTCTACATTCTAAATTTATGTACTGATATTGTAATTTCTTGGATCATCACTGATCCTTTAATTATCGATCCATAATATCATCTTTGTATAAAGTATAAACTTCGTAGACTCATTAACAAAAGTTCAAGTGGACGTAGGCCTGTAGTTAGCCAAACCTCTATAAATTGCCGTGTGTTGTTTTCTCTTGTTTTCATTCAATTTCTTTATTTTTTTCTCTTCTACAAATCTTTAGGTTGTTTGTGCCAACTTTTGGTGTGTGTGGGTAAGGATCGGCTATACCTCCTTATTTCTACACCAAAAACTCCTTTGATTTCAACCATATGTTTTGATTTAAATAATTATTGTTTTACTCTCTTATCACTTAGATAATTATTTAAATCGAAACATGTGGTTTAAATAAGAAGGGTTTGAGGTATGGTAAAAATGTCGTGCAGCCGATCCTAGCCGTGTGTGTGTGTGTGTGTGTGTATATATATATATATATAACACAAACACACACACATATATATACATTATACATGCATAAATATATGTACATGTATATATATGTATGTATATGTGTGTGTGTGTATGTATACACACACACTACATTATCTTTACATTAATTTAATTTGGCCATTATATATATATATATATATGTATATAATATTTTCAGATTTTAAAATTAAATTTAAATAAGAAAAAATAATTTTATGGCTTATCAGATATACACACACATTACATATATTATAATTGTTAAAGATCATTTTATAAACATGTAAACATTGGCATAAACAAAATTTAGTTTTGTTATAATATTTTTCCGTAAAATAATAATCAATGTATTTTTTAAAACTGTTTTAAATATATTAATATATATAGTTAAAAAAATTAAAAAAATCCGTACGGATTTTGTTCTTTTTTTTTGCAAATTTCATAGCCAAATACATATATGTTATAATATTTATACTACAAAATTTATAAATAAATCTAATTTTAAAAAATTAAAAATTAGTATTATATATACACACATGTATATATTTCAAATATCTAATTATGTGTGTGTGTGTGTGGGTTAATTCAAAATTTATAAGTTGATACTTTATTTGAAATATAGATTTGATTTTGAATTGTAAATATTTCTAAAGATATTAATCCAAATATTTTGAATTTGTAAAAATATTTAAATAAAAATATAGAGTTATTATATATATATAATTCCAAAATAAAACTATGGACAACAAAGGCATATATGTAAAGGGACAGATGTTTCTACTACGTTGTAAATCCCAACATCTATATACATATATATTAACCTTATAGACAATTATATACTATACGTGCATTACTCATGTATGAGTGTATTTGATACGCTTTTAAAATATAACTTATATGAATTAAATAAAACCTTCTATAAAACAAACTAAATAAAATAAAGGTTTTCTTTAAAATATTTCAGATTACATTTAAAATCAGTTAGACTTCATAGGCCCAACAAAGATCTAAAATAATATTCTTTTCTGAAATTCACACATTTATCCCGCTTCAATCCTGCCTTCCTTCAAAAACAACATAACTACGATGGTGCGACTACTTGTATTGCAGGAGGAAAGGAAGTAGGTGAGGTATAGGACAAGCTAGTACTGAACCTTGATAATAATACAAAAGTTGAAACCAAAATTTCAATCTCAACTAAAGGGGGTAAAAATGGTAAGAGTAAGGGTATTTTGTCTGATAACTCTGATTATTCATATACGCTTGATGATTCTGACGATGAATCTAATACTTTTGATGTGGATAATATTTTTATTTGAAAATATTGCTAATGTTATTGAAGAAAATTCCCCAGTGATTGAGTTAGCCAAGGATTTTTCAGGGTACGTTAGTGATAACCAGGATTATAGAATTGGAAAATCTAAAAAGGGAAGAAAGAAAATAACTATTGTTATTACTCCTCCTAAAAGAGATAATTTAAGGAGAGTAGTAAAATTAAATGACTATTCTGAGCTGGAACGTTAGTCTATTGGAAAATAAACCAACTATAAAAGGTATAGATAAACTCCATTTACCAGCTAATTGGAGATTAATACATAATAACGATACAAGGGCAAAAGGTAGAGTCTTGATTTGTTGGGACTCACTCATTTATGATTTTCAAATTTGTTCTAAAAGCACATAACATATTAATTGCAATGTATCTAATAGGGGAGGGTGCTAATTTCGTATTTCATTTATTTATGCTAGCAATTTTCTAAAAGACAGAGAAATGGTATGGTAGTTCTTAAGTACAAAGACCAATCTAATTGATAAACCGATTATTCTCTTAGTAGACTTAATAACGCCTTACATGATAATGATAAAAAGAGTGGTCTTGCTATTCCTTTAATTCATTTAATAGGTTTTAATAATTTTCCAATGGCATCTAGTTTAGTAGATACGAAACTACAGGGATTTAAATTTACATGGAGAAAAGGGGGAATCGCTACTAAGATAGATAGAGTTTTAACGAATGATTTATTCCTTAGTCTTTTCCCCTAATTAGTTTCGATTGCTCTTCCAAACTACTCCACTGACCATAATCCTATTTTGGTCAAATTTCAACCTTCTAGCAAAAACATTAAAGGCTTTCCTTTTAGATATTGTAATTCTTAGCATCTTTTAGACAACTATTTAGCATGTTTCAATACTTGGTTTGTTTACCAATCTTGGGGCTCTATTCAACATAGTTTGATTTATAAGTTAAAACATGTCAAGAAGGAACTTAAAAAATGGAATAGAACCAGAGATAAGGAGAATCAGATATATTTGATAGTGAATTGAAATTTTAACTGGCTTTGAAAGAGTCAGATGATGATCCTGCTAATTTGATCTTGTTTGACAATACTGTCCAAGCTAACAACAACATTAAATTACACCAAAAAGCTTTTCGTGATGATGCTAAACAAAAATCTAAAATTTCATGGTTATAAGAAGGGGATACTAATTCTAGGTTCTTTAATGCTAAAATGTCGATGAGAAGGCATAGAAACAACTTGCTTGGTCTTATTAATGAATAAGGGGAACTAAGTTACAATGTTGAAAAGATTGAAAAGGATGCCATTAATTTTTATTCTGCTCTCTTTAACGATGAAAAAAAAACAAAATCGGTTTTTTCCAATAATATGATGTAGAAGAAAGATAAATGAGAATGGTAGAAAATTTCTCTCTGAAGCTATTTCTATGGAAGAAATACAAGTAGCAGTTTTCTCTACTTCAGATGATTAGAGCCCAGGTCCTGATGGATTCACCACTAAAATTTTCAAAATACATTAGGAAGAAATCATAGAAATTTCACATGAGGCAATTAAAGAAGTGTTTGATACATGCAAATTGGCTAAGGGATTTAAGCACACTTTCATAACTCCTTCCCCTAAGAAAGATAAGTTTATTTCTATTTTAAATTATTGTTCGATATCTTGTCATAATATGTTCTATAAAATTATTTCTAAAATTATCATAATAGAATTAATTATATGCTTCATTTGTTAATCTTTGGAAATCAATCGACATTCACCCAGGGTAGATATGTTGTAGAGATATTTTGTTAGCGCTTGAACTTCTAAGGAGCTTTAAGGGAATGAGATCATATAAGCTTTCCATGAAAATTGATTTACAAAAAACTTATAATTTGGTTGATGGATTTTTCATTTGTCATATACTTAAATTGATGGTTTTTCCTTTAAAATCGATTGATCTTATTAGAGAACCCATTACCACCCTATCATTTTCTATTCTAATTTAAGGGATACCTAAGGGTTTCTTTTCTAGCAATTGTGGAATCAGATAACGAGATCCTTTATTCCCATATCTCATGGAAAAGTATATTGATGATGGGAAAATTAAACCAATAAACAAAATCTCCTCTATAATTTATCATTTTCTTTATGGGGATGAATTGAGGATTTTTTATAAAGTAGATGAAAAATACGCAAATAATTTATTAGATATTTTGAGTCAAATTGAATCTAAAGTAGGGTTGGGTGTTAATCAAAATAAATACAAATTAGTTTTCAGTAATGGTTGTACAATTAAAATTTGGATTAAAAGTATATTGAAAGTCGAAGAAGGTTCTCTTCTAGTTAAATACTTAGGAGTTCCTTTATCTTCTAATTATTTACACTACTCTAATTGTAGGAATCTCCCATACATAATAAAAGAAAGAATGGATAACTAGGACAACAAATTATTGTCAATTGCGGGGAAAGCAGAACTTGTTTATTCAGTTACTACCTCTATGATTATGTATTAGTTGATGATATATTAAATCTCTATGGCTGCAATTAGAAAAATCAACTCAATATATGCATACTTTTTTTAGAAAGGGAAGTAATATAAAATAGCGTGGGATATGATATGTAGACCTAAAAAGGAGGGCGACACATGTTTGAAAAATCTTGAGTTTAGAAGAGCTACTGGTATGAAAATTTTATGGCATTTCCTGACTAAAACTAATATTTGGTCCAAATGGCTTCATAATAAATACTACTTGAATAAAAAATCAGATAAGAATATTGATAATAATAGCTCTTCCACTTGCAAAACTATTCTCAAAGCTAGAGATAAAGGTACGCTTTACATTAGGAGAATAATTTCAAATGGAGAGACTACCACTTTATGGTTTGATCCATGAATTAATGATAAATTGATGGTTGATTTATTAAGGTGGGATAGGTCTGAAACTAGTGGATTAGCAGATAATAAATGAGTAGTATTATAAGAAATGATCAACTAGACCCATCAATTTTTTCTAAAAAAAGAGAACTTGAAGCTTCGATTAAGAAAATTAGTATATGCACTAGTAGCCGAGAGGATTTTGGGAATGGGATAAAGGTAAATTCTCATTTAAAGATGCTTGGGAAAAAGCAAGAACACATCGTGATATGAAATCCTGGGCAAATGCTGTTGGCATAATATTATTAGTCATAAAATGGTTTTTGTGCTTATCGAACTTTTATGGGAAGACTTAACACTAAAGACAAATTATGTCTAAGGGATAATTTTATTGATCCTAAATGCATTCTTTGTAATTTAGAAAATGAAAGCAAAGATGATCTCTTTTTTAAATGTAATTTTAGTGCTTTTATTTGGATCTCAATCCTTCTTAAACTCAAACTCCCTCCATATAGCTCTCTGAATATGTTGCATGAACCAAATGTGATAAGGAATTGTTTTAAACAAAAAAACCAAGTCCAGGATCTAGCTAGATGTAGTTTTGTTACTTCTATTTATTACATCCGGCAAGAAAGTAATTCACATATTTTTGACAGTTGTAAGCATGACAAATTGGAGATTACAAGGAGAATTACTGTAGATGTTAATTATCAAGTAAGGGTGTAGAAGAGAAGAACATAAAGTAATACATAACCGTGGAATTCTAAACAGATGGGTATTGATTTGAAAGATGAAGGTTGAAGTAAAAGTCATTCGCATGCTAACCTTTGGTCCGTTTGAGATTGGCAGAAATTATATAATTCCAAAATTCTGTTAGTCAGTACGTCAATCTTGCATTTATCTACTATAGGGGGATGAATTTCTGAACTATAGTTGATAAATGAACGTGTTTGGAGATTTCAGTTACGATCTCAAATGATGCAAGCTTTGAGATAGCAAAGTTTTCTTTTGGAATGGCAACTGGGAATATCTTGTTTCATTTTATTTTATGCTATCATGTATTTGCTTGCTTCTGTATTTATTATTGCTATGTAAAGATTGTAAACACATTTGATTAGCAATAAAGAAACCACACTATTTTTCACTGAACAATACTACTCTAGTATTGTACATGTTTTTAATAAGGCAATACTACCAACTTTCAAAATGCACAAACACACACACACACACATATGTATGTATGTATGTATGTATGTATGTATGTATGTATATGCACACTATATCATCTTTACAGTAATTTAATTTGGCCATTATATATATATATATATATGTATATTAATATAATATAATATAATACAATATATATTATATTATATTATATTTTCGAGTTTTAATTAAATTTAAATAAGCCAAAATTATTTTGTAACTTATCATATATTAAAAATCATTTTATAAACATATAAATTTTGGGCATAAACAAAATTCAGTTTTGTTATGATATTTTTCCACAAAATAATAAAGGGGCATTTCACCAGAAGGACAAACTTTGCAGTCCAATTAGTTTCTAGGACACACATTCAAAAAAATTACTTTCAAGGCCAAAATCAGCAGAATAATTACTTTCAAGGACAAAGTAAGCAGTCCAATTACTTTCAAGGACATAATTTCATAGGTTTTTAGGCCCTAGAAACTAATTATTTTACGTTTTGTCCTTAAAAGTAATTATTTCAGTTGTGTGTCCTAGAACTAATTCCACTTGCTAAAGAGGCCCTTGTGGCTAATTTCCACAAATAATAATTTATTTAGTTCTTAAAACTATTATAAATATATTAATATATATAGTTAAAACAATAAATAAAAATATGTACGGATTTGATGTTAAAAAAATACTTTTTACAAATTTTATGGCCGAATACATATATTTTAATATTTAAATTACAAAATTTATAAATTGATCTAATTTTATAAAATTAAAAATTAGTATTATATATACATATATATTTCAAATATAAAATTATATGTATGTATATATGTGTGTGTGTATTAATTCAAAATTTACAAGTAGATATTTATTTGAAATATATAGATTTGATTTAGAATTAACGAAGATTTCTAAACATATTAATTCAAATGTTTTGAATTTGTAAAACTTTTTAAATAAAAATATTCAGTTCTTATATATATATATATATATATATATAATTTCAAAGTAAAACTATAGACAACAAAGGCATATATAAAGAGACAAATGTGTCTATTGTAGTGATGGACTTTGGATATACGTATATATTAACCTTGTAGACTTTGTATAAATGACAAGTGTGTCTATTGCGGTGCTTTCATTGGTTGCATTTCAATCTCTTGTTGTTCAGATCTACTTTTGATTTCTGGATTGCCTTAATCCACGAAGTAGATATATTGGTTTTATTCCTATGGTCCACTATTGTTCAGATTTCGCTAAAGTCTACCATAGGATCTATCGAAGTAATGGCTCCAGGATATTCTAAGGAAAAATCAACTACTTCCGGGCCCACTAATGAATTTGAATATGTCATTTCTCAACATGTTGAAGAAATCGTTCAACCCAATACAGTTAAAATTCAGAGCTTTTTAGATATGTTTACAAAAGTTGAGATTCATAGGATGATAAAAAGTTGAATGACAAGTTGTGTGAAAGCCAGGATGAAATGAGGAAACAGATGAAGGAAAATCTAGATATGATGACCTAGTTGTCTTCGGGTCGCAGAAGGAACAGAGGGAGTTACCTCCTTTCGATTCAGAAGAAGGTAGCTCCTCGTCGTCCAATGAAAATCATAGAGAAGGGAAGCAGAAAATAAAAAGGTAGGAGACTGGGACCTCGAAAAATAGATTGGACAAAGCTCAAAATGCACAAGTATGTATCGCTACCGATCCATCTCTTCAGGTTGGTACCAATCCCACTCGTCATAGTATGGGTGTTGGAGGTGTTGTTGACTTGGATAATGATGTTGGTATTGGAGATGATCCAGTTATTGATGGACAAAATGCTGGAACTCAAAGAGGCAATAGTCGAAAATTCACATAGAGAACATAGAAATCGATCATCTTAACGAACGGTTCTCTCAGAGGCAAGAGAACCCAGTTATCATGGAACTAACCGAGATTGTTTGCATAGCCAAACACTCGGGGGAGGCCATGATTATCGCCATTCAGTAGATTTAATAGAACCGAAATTTTTAGTGGACATGGTAAGGAAGTTGGTGAGTGAAAACCAGCAAAGACATAATGATGATTGGGGCTCCACACCCAGTAGAAACCCCTTCATAGAAGATATATTGCAAGAAGAATACCCAAGAAGGTTCACTATGCCAATGATGCCATCCTATAACAGGACGACGAACTCCCCAAACACCATTTGTTGAAATATGAGTAGTATATGGATACGAAAAGGGTAAAAAACGCTATTAGATGTCGATGTTTCTAATATTTTTGGAGGGTGTCACTATGATGTGGTTTACTCGGCTTCGGCCAAGGTCTATATCCTCGTTCGACCAACTGGCTAGGAGATTTGTGGAGCAGTTCTGGCTGCATTTAACCCATTCAATAGACATAATATCGTTACAAAACCTATTCTAGAATTCTAGAGAATCTCTTAAAGTCTTTTTGAGTAGATTCAACACGGCTGTGACCGAGGTAAGCAATGCCAAGGAAGGCAATGTTTTGATGGCTTTGATTAGAGGAATACATCCAGATACCAATATTAGTAGATGGTTAAAAATGAAACCCAAGATTATGGAATTATTCTATAGAAAAGCAACTCAATATTTGCGCTTGAAAGAGGAAAATACGACTGCTAGAAAAATTGGTGGTAGACAATCGACTAAGGTAATCTAGAGTAACTGGCTATGAAACAAACTGGAGAGAATTCCAGGAACGTTGTTGTAAACATGGGAAATAAAAATAATAACCATAAGTGGAGCAACCAGGGTAACGGTCGAATTCCAAGAAGCGTCCAAGGTTCCCGAAATATGAATATTATACGCCATTGAATAATACATTTAAGAATATCTACCTCGTGACTCAGGGTACTGAACATTACAAGAAACCATCTCTGTGGGAATCGAATGAGAGAGGAGAGGTCTGGGAAGTGCTGTCATTTCCACGAAACACATGGCCATAATAAGAACGAGTGTAGACATTTGTGAATCGTGATTGAAGATTTAATTCGAAAAAAGAAACTTCAACAATGTGTGAAAGCTCAACTGGATGGCCGACAAGAAATGCTCAACCCCAGGGGCAATTGCTCCAACAGGGCCAAGCTGGGCGTAGTGATGATGAGCCTAAGCAGCTTGGAAAAAGACTTATTATCAACACAATAACTGGTAGGCCTCATCTATCCAAGAAAAGCTAGAATGAGATGGAAAGGTATGGGAATTCTTTAAAGCATGTTATGTAGGAGAGTTGCTTTGCCATCGAACTTGGAGCTTCGACAAAGCAATTAAAGACTATGACGGATGACATCGTGTTCAGAAAATGTGATGCAGATAGGGTCAAAGCACCTACACTTGGTCCCTTAGTAATAATGGTTATGATTGGATCAACAATTGTAAAGAAATTTCTTATTGATTGTGGAATTTTTGTCAATATCTTATTTAAAAAAGTTTATGAGTAGACGATGATGAAGGGTCAGGACCTAAAACCATGTAAATCTCGGATTTAGGGATTTACCGAAGTAACTGTAGAGTTTATTGGGTGCATGGATTTACTGGTGGTTTTAGGTGAAGGTGACCGCAAGAGAGTGCAGGTTGTGACCTTCGTGGTGATGGACATGTTTTTTGCATATAATGCCTTTTTGGGCCGACCGACCCTCACTAGCTTCCAAATGGTAATAGCCCTATAGTGTCTAACGATGAAGTTTCCTATGGAGAATGGGGTAGGGGTCATTCAAGGTGACCAGAATATAGGGCTTGAGTGCTACATCGTGGACCGAGAGAAGTGAAGTGACATGAAAAAGGAAAAGACATACCGAAGACTCTCCGTGTCAAGTCGACTAATGCGTAACAGCCAGCGCCTAAGCTATGGCTCAGTCGGCATAGCAAATTCCATAAAGCTATTGATTCGTAGAAAGAGCTAGAGGATGCAAGGGCGGCCCCGGTCAAGTTGACAATCAGCATCCTTGTTGATCTGGATGACCCTACTCGGGTCTTGGAGATCGGATCTCAACTTAGCATGAAGATGAAGAAGGAGTTGACATGGTTCCTTTGGGCAAACTTGGATGTGTTTGCCTGGACGCATTCTGGTATATGTTGAATATCATCGAAGATAGCATGCCACACATTTAATGTAAACCCCGGATGTCATCCTATAAAGCAGAAATGGTACAGCCTGGGTTTGAAGTAATTCGTTGCACTTGAGGAAGAGGTGGATAAGCTAAAATCCAACAGCTTTAGCCACGATGCTTTATACCCGGAATGGATGTCTAACGCAGTCCTGGTTAAGTAGCCTAATGAGAAATGATAGACGTGCAGTGATCATTCGGACTTGTACAAGGCATGCCTAAAAGATAGCTTCCCGCTACCAAAAATTGACCAGCTGGTGGATTCCACAACCGACCATGAATTACTATCTTTCATGGATGCATATTCCAGGTATAACCAAATTCCAGTGCATATCCCAGACCAAGAACATACCAGCTTCATAACCAACATAGGATTGTGTCATTACTGTTTATGCCATTCGGTCTGAAGAACGCCGGCGCTACCACTAGAGGCGGGTAAATTCGATGTTCAGGAATCAGATTTGGCGTACAATAGAGGTCTATGTGGAAGATATGCTAGTGAAGTCACAATGGTCAATGAACCATTTGGAGGTCTTATCATAAATATTTGGTGAACTCCGAAGATATGGAATGAAACTCAACCTACTGAAATGCTCATTCGAGGTCATCTTGGGAAAATTCTTGGGTTTTGTAGTAAACTCAAGGGGCATAGAGACTAATCCAGAAAAGATTGAGGCTTTGAGGAATCCTGAAGCCTTGAAGATGATAAAAGAGGTGTAAAGCTTGAACAAAAAGGTAGCCATGTTGAGTTGATTTATTTTGAAAGCCATAGACAAATGTATACCATTCTTTGATGTCCTCAAAGTGGGAAGGAGGAATTTTCCTAGACACAAGAATGTAAGGATGCTATTCAATCCCAAGTTAATCATTCGAAAAGACCACCTTACCTATCAAAGCCTTTGGAAAGGGAAGACTTGTTTTTTTGTTTTACAGTATCTGTTCATGCTTTGAGTGTTTCCCTTGTACGTAAAGAACCTAGAATCCAAAGACCATTATACTATATCAACAAGCGATTAATAGAAGCAGAAAGAAATTATTTGAAGTTCATAAAGCTATCATATTGCCTATTGATCACATCGAGGAAACTACGCCCCTACTTCCAAGCCCATCCAATTAAGGTGGTGACTGGCCAACCTTTAAGACGGGTTCTACATGTCCTAAAACTTTATGAGTTTGTTGAAATAAAACATCAAATTAAGTCGGTACAATATATAATATCATCCCAGGAGAGTGACCCATGAACAAGCATTGGCCGATTTCATTGCTGAATTCACCGCTTGTGATGATGGTAAAGAGGAAGGTGCGATGCAGAGTGCTTAATGGAAGTTATACATAAACAGGGCATCCAATGAATGTTACTCGAGGGCGGGAGTAGTTTTGGTAACCTTTGAAGAATGATCAATTTGCTATGCCAGGAGAGTGACCCATGAATAAGCATTGGCCGATTTCATTGCTGAATTCACCGCTTGTGATGATGTTAAAGAGGAAGGTGCGATGCAGAGTGCTTAATGGAAGTTATACATGAATAGGGCATCCAATGAATGTTACTAAATGGCAGGAGTAGTATTGGTAACCTCTGAAGAATGATCGATTTGCTACGTGTGGAAAATTGAGTTCCTCGACACAAACAATGAAGCCGAATATGAGGCACTAATTGCGGGGCTCAAGGTTGCGAAGGAATCAGAAGTTAAAACTTTACACATATATAATGACTCTTAATTGGTGGTATTTCACGTGAGGAAAGAGTTTCAAGCTAAAGGAGCAAGGTTAGCACCTTATCTGATGAGAGTTTTGGACAAATATTACACGATAATGCATATCCCCAGGGAGAAGAATATAAAGGCCAATTCACTAGCCAAGCTGGCTAGCTCCGGGGATGAACAACTCATAGGTTTAGTTCCAGTAGAGATATTGTTAGCCCTAAGCATTGACTGAATGGATTTTGACTGGATCTTAGAGGCTGAAATTGAAAAGGAATCATGGATGACTTTGATCAAGAAATATTTGCTGAAAGGAACCTTTCCTGATGGAAGAAATGAACGGAGAAAACTCCCCTGCAAAGCTTTAAGATTTATTGCCTAAGAGGGTATTGTACATGAGAGGGTTCTAAACTCCCTGCTATGATGTTTTGCCAAAAAAAGGAAGCTAAAAGGATCCTGGCAGACGTACATGAAGGAGCTTATGGTGATCATAGAGAGCGGACATTGGCAAGAAAGATTCTTCGCTATGGATAATTTTGGCCAACCCTCAACCGGGATGCGGCTGATTACACCAAAAGATGTGATAGTTGCCAAAGATTCGCGAAGATTCATAGAACCCCGTCGATAGAAATTATGCAGATGGTCAGTCCTTGGCCATTTTACACATGGGGAATTTGTTTATCGAGGTTCTACCGATCTCAAAAGGAAGAGCAAAGTACGCCATTGATGCATTTCATTATTTTACGAAATGGGCTGAAGTGAAATCACTAGCCACGATCAGTACAAAGAAGGTGATCAATTTTGTAGTTAGAAACGTTATCCATCAATTTGGAAATCTGCAAACCATCATTTCAGATAACGGAACCTAATTCGATAGCTTCGAGTTCAAGAATTTATGTAGCAAATATCGGATAGAGAATAGATTTGCAGTAATATCATATCCGTAGGCGAATGGATAGGTGGAAGCGATGAATATTATCATCAAGTCCATCCTGAAAAAGCGACCGATGATGGCTAAGGGCAAGTGGATTGATGAATTACCTCTAGCACTTTGGGCCTATCGAATGACCCATAAGTCCGCAACTGGTCACACTCCATTCTCTTTGGCCTATGCATCGAAGGCCTTGATTCCAGTCGAATTAGAGGAGCGTGCTCATCGGAAGATCCATTACGATTCTAAAGTGAATAGCGAACTCTTGCTCGAGTCCCTTGATATGGTAGATGATAAGCGCGATGAAGTTGATTTATGGGTTACTGCTCGCCGGAAACAAGTGGCTCGACATTATAATACAAAGGTTAGGAATTGGACCATCGAGATCGGTGATTTCATCCTTAAACTAATCTTCCCTGGTCTAGTGAATATAGTCCCGAGCTGGGAAGGCCTACATGCTAGTGATCATAAGCTTAGAGATGGAACATTAAAGCTAGCATCTATTGATGGAATTTCACTTCCGAGGACATGGAATAGCGAACATTACGACACTATTTCACTTAAATTTATCTTTATGTATACTTTATTAAGCTTTAATGTAACAAGACAGAATCTGCTGTTCTAATGAATATAAAATGAATTGGCTTTGTGGATTGATGAATTTGTGATTACATTAGCCTAACCATGTGTTGTAAATAACAGAAAAATCGAATAATCTACATTTGTATAATGCAGATATATAGATGCTTGGAGATAGGTATCGATCGAGCAGTCCATGACTGAAATTAAGGAACGCAACCGTTCCAAGTATCCAGAGATAGATGTCAATTAGGTCCTTCAACCCATAATTAGGGTGTCAGAGTATAATCATGTAAGTGTCAGACGAGAAAGTTCACCCCAAGACCTTTGCCCAAAGATATGCAAAGCATTGAACCATTGCCTAGACTCTAGCAAGACCAATGATCGCCGCCCAGAGTTAGGCAAGATCTAATGTAAACATTCAAAGATAGACGCTGTGATGCTTACAGATAAGCATCTTGCTAGCTTAGCCCTGGAAATAGAAGTTCTAACCACTACTAGAGGTGTAAAATCTTGATCGATGCTCAAAGAGGGGCGGGATCGAACATGGATGTCCAGAGGTAGATATCAAAAGTATCAATCCTCAATACCAAGAAGTGATATGGAAATCCTAATTTATAATTGGTCAAATTACACCTGATTGACGCTGAACTAAGAAGACTATTAATCTAGCTAAATGCTAGCAAGAGGCCTTTCAATCACGTGTGATTGTGATGGATGGTTAATGCACTATGATTTAAGTGCATTGGCAGCTAACATAAAAGGCCAAGTAAATCAAAGTACATAACCAAATAAATGTGAAGTTCAAGAAGAAACCGATTTATTCTTTATTATCAAACATTTTCAACAAAAAGCGGAGGCTATAACCGCACAACATCGGCCTATGGATGCAGATTCAAAGCTAAACAAAAATTACAGAAAAGCAAAAGAAAACTGTAGCTAAATCTTTTTTCTCCTTTTCTTCTCCTTCCTCCCTTCTATGAAAGAGTGTGTATCAGATTATCTTGGTTTCCTTCTACTTGATCCTTGCGCTTGCTTCCTTTGGAATACCTTTTGGTCCAATCGTAGTTGCTACTCGTAGATTCAAGAGCCTCACTTTGAATACCGCTAGAGATAGAGGCAAAGACCAAGACAACTGGTATCGTAGGCAATGAAAATGATAAAGGAGGAGGAATGTCATCAAACTTTTCCTTTTTAATGTCCTTGACTAACGTGGCTTTGATGTTGCACCTCCAAAATCGATGGCCTTAATGAGTGTTAATTTATTGCAATAATAAAAATGTCTTCATCTCCCTGAATGCCATGAAGATCGCCCATGGCCTCCTCATCCAAAGAATGTATCATTTCAACATTGGGACCTGGAGTGGTACTCGCTAGAGAGGCTGGAGTCGGAATGGAAGCAGACATGATGATCGATTTAGTCATTATAGCTTGTGTTCCTAAAGATATTCGGGCAAAGGAACAAAAGAGGGTTGAATGAAACTTGAAAAATGGAAAAGTAGGGATTACTAACGTTAACTGGTGACATATGAGCCATTTCTAACACGAGTGAGGTTAAAGATATACCTTCGGGAGATACAGACTCCGTGTGAGCTGGAGTTCCGACAGAGCCTCCCTCCAGGATAGGAGATAAGATGGACAGCTTTGGAAATGACTTTGTACCTTCTAAGCCAGGCTCTTTTGGATTATAATGAACATCTAATGTGGATTCAAAAGCAGTTGAGATGTCAGAGGTTATCCCAACGGCAAGAATAATCGTAGAACTAGGAGGTGGAATAATTGTCTCAGCAGCTGGCAGTCTTGATGTCAAGGGAGTAGTAGTATTTACTGTGGATCCTATGAGGACAAAACTAGAACTCTCACACAAATCCTTTAAACCAAGTTTGGATCGAGTCTCGGTAGATTCTTCAGGATATAAGAGGAGCCTGCTAATACAAAGCACTTTTATGTCTTCTTCCTCTAAAAGGTCAAGCTTTAGCTCTTTCTCACCGATTTCAACCCCATCAGAGTGCTCTCGCTCTTGTCTTAAAATCTCCTCCCATGCTATAGCAAAAGCCTAGGGATACCCCGCTTCTAACAATCTCAAGTTTCCAAATTGGATGACGTTTGTGTAGAACTACACAAGAAGTAGCTCAATTTTAGATTTAACTTATACCTCTACAACTTAACCTACTCATCGGCCATCTTTGCTCGGGTCTCAGCCTCATCTCTCATCTTATGAGTGTCGAATAACTCCATGAAATAATCCGAGGCCTGAGCGAGTGGATTATCTTTCCTTTCCGGGCTCGAGCATCTCTTTTAACCTCGTTATTATTTTTGCCTTTGGCTCCTCCACGGCCTTCTAGAGTTTTTCATTTTCCAACGAGAGGATATGACTGCTAAGATGAGCAGGCTCAGCTTGCCTTATCTAGTTCTGGCAATCTTCTTCAAAATATTTAGTCTTTTCCTCTAATTTTTTCTGGGCTTAAGCTAATGTATCAAGGGTCCTGATGATATGCTTATTGCCTTGTTTGAGTTATTTCATCCCATCAAATTCTATATTTCTTTTGTAAGATACTTTAGAGATAGCCTTAGTTATCTTCCTCCACTTTTGATATTGATCATATACGTACACAAGCATGATGCTAGAGCTAACTTTCACAGGGATATCCTTCAAATTAGGAATGAACGCTATGTTATCAAAATAGAATTTTAGACAGGATTTCTTCATATTGGCCAAGTGAGGGTTTGAAACAGCTTCAATTTCTGCAGTAGTAGTAGGGGCATAAAACTTCTTTTTCCCTGTCCTTTGTTGAGCACTATCATAAGACACTAGCACAGATGATTGCTTAGATTGTTGTTGCATATGGGAAGACATTATTGGTTGTGTTGTAGGAGGAGCAAAAACTGGGGTAATTGGTACATCAAGAGATGGAACATGATTATGTCTTGTTGAGAACCTATCCATACTGCATGGTAGAGGTGAACAAGATCTACATCGAAGAGATGAAATTCTCTCAAATTCCTTATACCGCTCTTCATGGGATCTATAGCCTTTGCTCTATCTCTTGAAATCCCACTTCTGGCGTCTACCGGAATCTGAATCATAGGATGGCTCATGATGGCGATCGGGCGATCCACGTTTCTTATACTTACTTCCTTGACTCTTGAGAGTGTCATACAGATGCTTGTGTTTAATGGAGTCTAAAAGTAAAACACAAATGAGTTAGCACTAACAAGGCGAAAAATACTAAACAGTATAAAAGTGTGGCATCGTGTAAGTGTTAATGTGTCCTAGTGTCCCCCCTCACAGACCGTGGACTTGGAATTTGCTAACAAGGGTTATTTCCTCTACACCCGTAGATGGCACATCAACAGGCAGATGAATATGAGAGTCGATATCGCCGATACTAATGTTGCCAAGGCTAAAAGTATCAAATTCATTTGGTATACTTCCAAAAGATCCATAAATGTATCAAGATGGAGGGATGGAAATTTCTTCAACTACAGAAGTTGGTGGAGGTTACGTAAATGTCTAAGACGAAATGATCTTTATTTTAGGCCATCGGCAGATAAGGGGCACCAGAGTGGCATCACTCTCATTACTAGAGGACTCACGGCCAAAGTTAACATCCTCATCACTTCCTCCATCACTATCCTTTTCTTTAATATGCTTATCATTTTCTTTATTATCACTAACACTTTTCTTATTTCAGGACCGACAGTAGAGTCCTATGCAAGGGGCTCCTTCTGACCCTCATTTATATTGACTGCAGCCTTAGGCCCATGTGTAGGATTAACATTCTCTTGAACCTCTATCATAAAACCCACACTACGACCTTCTTCTAGAAGATTATAAGCATGTAATTTCTCATCGGTGAGAAGGAATCTCATATCTCTGTCTTTAAGTGGAACCTTTTGAAGAACTGCAAGGGTTTTGGCTAAGACTACACTATTGGGTCTTCTTAAATCACCTGCAAATACAAAAATAATGAATTTAACGATTAGAGCTACGATGTCAGTGTTAGTAAGAGGAATGAGCTCAAGACTTATGTCCAGATTACCATTTTTGAGCAAAACCTGGTGAACAATGCATAAAAGAGAACCCGTCTTTAAAATAACTCAGTTTATTCCAAAGCCCTAACACTATTCGATAACCCCAGGAAGTTTACAAGAAAGTGAGCAAAGGGGATCCTTTTTGGCACTTGATGCTATACAAATAATGAATTTCCTCAGCAATATGCACCCGATTCAAATGTCGAACGAATATCATGCACATACTGTTCAAGAAACGTAACTGTTCGGATGTAATTGGGCTGGGACAAGCTTCATGAACTATAAAACTGTATGAATAAACTGATTTAAAGGTGGAATATACCCAGCCATACATATATATCGACGGAAAGCTGTATACCCCTTTTGCAGAAGGTGTGCTCGTTGATAGTACATGAGGACCAGCACATCGTCAAAAGGAATTCCATGTCTCTTACATATCCTTTTAAGAGACGCTTAATCCACTTTTGAAGCCGAAGGATCTTGAGGATCTATGATAATAATGGCATCGCCAATATCAATATCATGGGCAACTCTTATAGGGGGTTCTTTGAGCAACACCAAAGGAAATATCTAAAGATTGATCCATTTAATGGCTATTTGGTTAAGATTGAGAAGGAGTAGAAGTAGACTTAGTCATGGGTACTGTTGTCGAACTAGATTCAGTATCAGACTCGACTTATTTTGACATCGATGGATCTGCTACCATTGTAGAGTGATGCAAGGAGCATATGCGATCCATAATATTAAAAACTTCACATATAAGGGATAACGGGTATGGTAAAGATTTTAACCTTCATGTTGCAAAGAAAGCCCTATATAGCCAATGTATAAGACCCAACGGATACCAACATGTGTTAGTCAGTCAGGTCTTATACACCAAGAGGGGAAAATGGTGTTCAATTCAAGCTATGTAGTATGTGTTTGATGTCATACAATTCAAATCATTATTTGGTAAAAAATACTGAAAATTAAAAATATGGGCAAACAATCTGTTTGAATAAATGAGTGCATTCAATATGATTTTTTAGAAACCGTCCCGATGAATTACAAATCGTCAATCATGGCTTGACCAGACTCGCTATAGTACTCCACTTCCCCCCTTTCTGTTCGATTTTAGAATGTTTGGTCGAATACATATTGAAAAAATAAGGCCATTTTGGAAGACTTGGGTTTGCAATAAGAATGACTCGAAGTCGACTCGAGTCGAAATTCATAGAACTCAAGCTCGAGTCACACCCAAATTTTTTTTAGTTTTGCTTCGAGTTCGCCCTCAATTTTTCCAAAGTACCCCCTTTATTTACATGTTAGCTTATTCATCAAAAATTTCCTAAGTGTTGAATCGGGTCCCGATCTAAGAATGGAGAGTTGTGGAGTTCCGTCAGCAATTGGACATGGTCGAGGCTCAAGTCATCGGTGAATGTTCCCAAGCAATCCATCACTTACCTAAGTCAACTCGATGTTGACTGGACTCCAAGGATGCTTAAATATGAAGCTCAGATCAGAGTAATTGATGGGTTATGAATAGCAAGTTTGGAGATGACGCGCTTCGACGACGACTTAGGTAGTAGACGACGCTGTTGTGACATGGTGGCGATCGTTCGAAATCAAAGGCGAGGTTTTCCATGGCGAGCCCGAATAAGAAAGTGATTGATAAAGTAGAAATAAGAAATTAAAGAGAAGAGCGAGGATTAGCTCGTACATATAGGTCCCGAATTAGAAAAATAATAAGAAAATTTGCCTAAGCTCATGGCACCGAACCATGACACTTAGATCGCTACCGAACCATGGCAAAAAATGTAAATAACAATGAGAATATGATGATAGATGTGAAAAATGATGGTTCTATTAAGAAGTGTGATACAAAAGCAAATGAAGTTCCGGATGATGGAAACCTACCTGAACAGTTCCAAGAAAAGACTGTAAAAAGCTTTTCTGGTTTGGAATGGCAAGCTCAAACAACACTCTTTAGTTCTTATATTACCCAAGAGTTCCAAGTTCAAAACCATTCGAAGTTATATGACGAACGACAGAAGATACAATGCTTCGTGGAAACAGTTCATATGATAAATAACATCTATTCAGAATAGAACTTGAAACCAATAGTGTGAATTCCACTGTTTTTCTTGATGCATATCTTGTTAACATAAGATATACTTTGGGAGGCAAATGTTATCCAGCTTTATATCAAGCCAATTTTGGATGAGTCGGATCAATTAGATAGGAAGATAGATGAGCAGAAATCTAGAATGATAACCTCAGAATCCACACTCCAGTTGAAATTCAAAGATTTAACCATTGATATACCTATCACATTTGAAAATAGCCAACACATCAAGGTACTGCAAATGTCGGTGCAAAAAACCAATAACCAAGAAAAGACTTGGATCGCTACCGACGCCAGGAACTTGGACCGCTACCATTCCATAGAAGTTGCTCAAAACTATTGCTTACCTCATGCTATATGGATCTAAGACCAATACCAATCAGAGCATGCAATATGGTGTGGTTTGCAACCTCTTTATGAATCAGATATCAATGCACAAAGCCTAAACTCCATAGAAACATAACTAAGAACTCTTGACTTCTCATTGAACCAAAAACCCACTCCAAATCAAGCTCATTTCAAGATGATTGAAATGCACAAGGCCGAATGCAAACCATCAAGTAACACCAAGAAATCAATCGAAGTTCAACAAACCATCACTAGGGATCGCCATCGATCTATATAGCTCAAATTAATACCGATCCACAAAAAATTTTGATTTGGCCACGGTCTTTTCAGAGCACCTTCTTCAGGACGTGGGGACGTGGAGAGAATGTGGTAAATAAAAATCTGTTGATCTTCGCCTAAATAGAGGTGATAAGCACTACGTCGAGATCCTTTTTTCTACACTCTAAATTTCTATACTTATATTGTAATTTCTTGGAACATCACCGATCTATAAGATCATGCTTGTAAAAAAATTGCAGAACCATTAACAAGGTTCGAATGGACATAGGCAAGTGATTAGCCGAACTACTATAAATTGTTGTGTGTTGTTCTCTCTTTTTTTCATTTAATTTCTTCATTTTATTCTCTTCTACAAATCTTTAGGGTATTTATGTCAATTTTGGTGTAAATATTAATATACATACATATACAAACATACATATATATACATATATACACATACACATATACATACATACATATATATATATATATCTGTATGTGTGTGTGTACGTATATATGGGAAAGGATCGACTATTCCGTATTTTTTCTACATATAAAACCCCCTAGTTTCAACCATATGTTTCGATTTAAATAATTATAGTTTCACTCTTCTGTCACTTATATAATTATTTAAATTAAAACATGTGGTTGAAATCGGGGGGATTTGAGGTGTAGCAAAATTGAGGTATAACCGATCCTAGCCCTACACACACCCATACACACACACACACTATACACATACTGATATATATAGTTATAATATATATATATATATATATATTTATATATCTGTGTGTGTACATATGTATGTATGTATATGTATACACACACATTACATCATCTTTACATTAATTTAATTCTGCCGTTATATATATATATATAATATTTTCGAATTTTAAAATTAAATTTAAATAAGCCAAAATTATTTTATAACTTATCAAATATATATATATATATATTACATATATTATAATTGTTAAAGATTATTTTTTAAACATATAAACTTTTAGCATAAACAAAATACAGTTTTGTTATAATATTTTTTCGCAAAATAATAATTAATATATTTTTATAAACTATTTTAAATATATTAATATATATAGTTAAAACAACTAAAAAAATCCATACAGATTTGATGTTAAAATAATATTTTTTGCAAATATTATGACCTGATACACACACACAGATATATATTTTTTAATATTTTATTACACAATTTACAAATATATCTAATTTTATAAAATAAAAAAGTAGTATTATATAAACATATATATATATATATATACACTAAATATCAAATTATATGTGTGTGTGTATTAATAAAAAATTTATAAGTAGATATTTTATTTGAAATATATAGATTTGATTTTGAATTAATAAAGATTTCTATAGATATTAATTCAAATGTTTTGAATTTGTAAAACTATTTAAATAAAAATATACAGTTATTATATATATTTATTTATTTATTTATTTAATTTCAAAATAGAACTATGGCCAACAAAGACATATATAAAGGGACAAGTGTGTCGGTTGCGGTGTAAATGCCAACATATATATACATATATATTAACCTTGTAAACAATTAAATATTACATGTGCGTTACTCATATATGAGTGTATTCGATACACTTTTAAAATATAACTTATATAAATTAAATAAAACTTTTTATAAAACAAACTAAATAGAATAAATATTTTATTTAGAATATTTTAGATTACATCTAAAATCAATTAGACGTCATAGGCCCAACAAAGATCTAAAATGATTTTTTTTAAATTCACATATTTACTCTGCTTTAATCCGGCCTAGTTCCTTCAAAAACAACATACCTCCGATCGTTAGTGATGCAGCCTTATTAAACTCAGTTTTACTTTTGTTGTTTATTTCTTGGTATAGGTTTTGAAAAGTCTTCTTTTATAAATCAGTATAAAAGGATGATGGAAATGTCCTAAATGATATACACAAACACAATATTAACATGTTTAATATAGAGCATGTAGGACGAATTCCTTATGCATTAGCAATCAGGATTATCTATATGTATTGTCTACAATATCACATTTCGCTTATCAAGTATAGTACGTCAACCCTAAATTAATGATCTATCTTAGTTAAGGAACTTTAAGTTGGAAGTATTCTAAATTAAAGTTTATGGTTGGTTCAATTAAAAAGCTATGTACGTCGCCCTGAATAGCCACATTAAAAGCTATATATTTGTGTGTCTACATGCACAAATTTATAACTTACCTCGAAGTGATTCCAAACGTATAGAATCCTATGTCTTTGCATTATGAAAACAATGTGGTTATATAGATCATGAATAAACCCAGGGTTCACAAGTTGTCATAACACAATACCAAATGGTTCCACATGATAAAGCCAGTTCACCAAAGATGAGGAGTGTTGTTTAACATAGTAGATAATCAAAACAATATAGCATATCCATTCACTGAGGGACTAACTCGATTAATTTTAATAAAACTGATCAGAGGAATGGAATTATGATTCCAGAATTGACCGAAAGTGCAAGTGGAAGATTAAGAGAGTTAGGGAATTCCCTAGGGGAAATTATGTAATTTGTTACATATGTCTAACTCTATAACCAATGTTGTTCGTAATAAAGGTATTTGATTTCTATTGTATACTACGTTATATTGTGATATAACTAATTAAGCAATTAATTTAAAGTATATTTACTAGAAAATCTTTAAATAATATGTTATATGATAATTGTTACAAAGAGTTGTAATCATTTGAAAATTACCACAATATATAGTAACATAGTGTTTTAAATATTCCTGGCCAAGATATTTCAAAAAAGAATATAGATACATCTTTAAGACCAGATTATGTAACGTTCTTCAAATATTAGGAAGGGCATTACTCATGGCTCTTAGAAGCACCATGGGATTATGTACTCATGGTTATTGAATAACTTTGAAAAGACTCATCCAATTGTTTTTTATTGGTTAATAACAACTAGTTCAAACAGGAAATCTTAAAGTGACGATATTGCATAGTTCTCTCGACTTAAGGACACTGTTGAGCTTTAATATGGATACTCCACTTTGTGTATAGTTAAATAATGGCATAGTGACCATCAAGCCACTACAGTTGGGTCTGAGTTGAAGTAGTGGAGTGAAACACTTATTTGGTAGAGAATTTGTAAAATCCCCCTACTTGGAGGCCCAAAACTAAGGACTACGTATGCAGCAGTCGTCCATAGTTATTAATCCTCGACGACCAAATACGGCAATGTTAGATACATTGATGCACAGAAACACATGAATATGGAAAAAAATTAAAACATCAAACAACAACGTTCCATTTCAAAATATTTCAAATTCATTACGTAATCCCACAATTGTTAACCACATTCAGAGAAAATGTATTTATCACAACATACGCCAAGAGCGATATATAAAGATGCCCCCTTGGATGATCAGAGTATATATAGGCAATTTAACAACTTTGTCCTTACATCAACAACACATCGGAATAAATATAAAGAGAATTCTAGATTACGATCATGCCTCCTGCATGTCTATGGAAGCTTTATTCATCTAAAGAGGTACCTGAAAACATCAACTCTCAAACTACTCAAAATCAATTGGGTACATGAGAGTTTAAGAGGAAAACATAAACTTCGAGTCTGCATAACGCCCGGTATGAATAATAATCTACCATCTCAAAACATTTAGATATCTAGTGAGACCACGCCACTTAGCGCACTACGCCATAGATGGCCTATTGCAACGAAATTACAAGGTGTTGCTAGCTACAATGTAACGATAGCTATGCTGATTTTTGTCTATTGCAACATTCACTTCAATGTGTTAGCATAGATATCAGCAAAATGTTGCAGTAGCTATAAATATATTCAAATTAATAAAATTAATAAAATTTCACACCTCAGTGATCCACACCATCATTTAAAACAAAATCTCAACCATCAATCCACACCATCAATCCACACCTTAGCAATTTCCATTTCCCGGTTTACTTTTCTTTCTCGTTCCTCTTTGTGTGAAAATTAGGGCACGGCATTTTTCTTTCTCGTTCCACTCTGTGAAAACTAGGGCACGCGATTCCAGTTGCTTTGATGCTCTGATTGATCGAATCTAGTGTGAGAAACGTTCCTGGTAGCTTTCTCCTTCGTTCTCCTTGATTGATTGCTCGAATTGCTTTGACTTCGTCGTCCGGTGCGATGTGATATTATTTGGTATGTTTTCTGCCTTTTGGTTTACTTGATTATTCTCGATTTTGGTTACACTCGCACGCTTTTGCCGATGATGAATTGGGATTTATTTATAGGCTTTATTTCCTATAATCTCGAGTTTAATCTTTCTGTTGGACTTTGAGAAATCTGGTATGTTGGATTGCGATGATGTATTGGTATGTTGGATTTTGGTTCACTGGCTTGATTTTGCTTTGCCGATGATGAATTGCGATGTGATATTATTTGGTATGTTGGATTTTGGTTCACTGGCTTGTTTTTGATTTCTGATCTGAGCTTGTTAGCTCCTTTCTGCTGCATTTGTTAAACCAGAACTTGAACCTTTGTTAAACCAGAACTTGAACCTTTGTTAAACTTGTTCACATACCTTTGTACCTTGCTGCATTTGTTAAACCAGAACTTGAAGTATTTGTATTCTGCTGTCCTCTAGAAAACTGCTTCACTTGAAAACTTCTGCATTTTTGAAAATCAGAACTTTGAAAGTGATCTTTGGTTTTCTAAAACTGTTGACTAATCTGAACATTGAGTTTTGATTTCCACAATATATACAAATATATGTGTGTTGAGCTTTGTTGGTTTTTCTTGGTCTGGACTGAACTGGTACCATGCTAACCTTGTTCTTTAACATGAACTGATGCTCCAAGTCCTCTGTATATCATATTACTGCCTATGTTTCTCTTGTACATCCCTGATGCATTCACTGTTTTTGCTTGATGGGCTGCCTATGTGTACTGCTGTGTTTCTTGCACTGGCTTGTCTACATTTTTCTGAACTTGGTTCTTGTTTGTTTTGTTGGTTGCTTGGCCCTGAGTTGAATCCAGTCGATGACTCGGGTTTGACCTTGTGCCGTGTCCTTGTATCCATGTGTTGCATTCATGTTTGGCTTATGCACTTATGAAAAGAAACAACCCAAATACCTGAGGCAAATATTATAACAAAAATATTTTCATTTTCTGTTTGAGTTAAATATTATTTTCTAGATTACTGCTTTTGAATTATATGTGACAGGTATTGAAGACTGGACAGCTGGATACAAGCTTGAAGACAGAGTCAAATCAAATGTGCATGAGTGTATGAATGCATGAGCTTGAAGACAGGTTTCAAAGAAGGCTCGATCTTCCAAAATCGGATGAATCGGGCGGTGCCCACCAGGACTGCGGTGCCCCGGACCCCCGCCGGCGCTGCGCCCGGACCCGCTTCTCGGCTCGCCACTCGGCTTGTCATATATTTGTTAGTGTCGGTGTCTGTATAAATTGAAACTGCATATGTAATGAGTGAACTGAGTGATGTAGTGAGGAATATCTGTATATGTGAATATCAGTGTTATATATCATTGAATTGTAAAATAGTGGAGTCAGGAATTTGTACTATTTTAAATGTTGAAATAAAATATTTAAATAAATTACTGTTTGAACATCAAATTCTGTGCAATAGCATTTTGTTAAATAAATATTTATTTCTATTAAAAAATCAAATATGCTCTACATTGTGGGTCCCACAAATTCAGAAAGTTAATATCTATAGCAACATTTTGGAATGTTGGTACAGACACCTATGGATGTTGCTATAGACCCAAATAAGGTTCTATTGCAACAATATTTCTTATGTTGCCTTAGATAGTCAAAATGTTGCCATTGAGGTCTGCGGCAACGCGGCAAAATGCATCACCGAGAAAGTGTTGCCTTTGCCCTTTTTTAGCATATAGCAACATTTTTTGGCACTTCCTGCATCACTTCTTTGGTGTTGCAGTATGCAATCTATAGCGTAGTGGCGGAACGAGTTTTCCCGTCACTAGTATGCTAAAAACTTTATAAAACCATATACTATGCTCCTGCATCCACAATAGTTAAAACAATTCAAAACAATAAAATATGATAATATGCAAAACAAGTGACTAAATTCTGGATTACCCATCCCTATTCATTTTGACTATCTATCTCAGTTATAGTTTTTTCTACGATTATTATTAACCTAATAGTTTTCATGGGTTGACTAATAACAGGTGAAATGTTTAAGGATTCCCTATCCGATTACATAGTTTTCATGGGATCACTATGAACCTATTGGTAACTCCAATATCTTTACTCTTATCCTAGTGTTCACGGGCTAACTTGGAACCTATCGGTAACTCCAATATCTTTTCTTCTTATCCTAGTTTTCATGGGCTGACTAGGAACCTATTGACATCTATCGATATCTTAATCCGGATATAGTATTCATTGGTTCAGTATAAACCTATTGGCCCCTTCCAAAATCAAATCATAGTTTTCATGGGCTAACTATGAACCTGTCTTTCTGACATCTTCATTTATATATAGTTTTCATGGGTTTACTATGAACCTATTGGCCCCTACCAATATCTCTTCCAATACACAGTTTTCATAGGTTTACTGAGAACCTATTGGCTCTGCCAATACCTTTTCCTTTAATATTTTTAGCATCCTATATTCTGGTTTCCCTAACATCCTGAATGCAATTCTACTCATTCAGGAGTTAACTTAATTTATATTCACTACTGGGTCAACCTAGGAGGTTATTCTGCCCTTCCCCAAAATATAGTTATGGGTCCATAACTATGTGAATATATACATATATGAAGAAACAAATAGAATAACTTGGTTAATCCCTTTAACCTTTTAATCAAAGAAAACTTCTTCAAAAACTACTTTTCAAAACACTTTATTTGTTTATGCCATGGTTTTTCTTTTAAAATGAAATTGGGTTATTTTTTTTGAACACTAAGGCTTTTGAAACCTTCAAAACCTTGCTTTCGACCTCACTGGATAACCTCCTTCGAAAGCATATAAATCTCTTTTCAAAACATTAGGCCCCTGCCATTCGAAACACTTTAAAACCTCTATTTCGAAACCTTTCGAACGTAATAAAGTATTTCTTATTAACTCTTAGAAGCATAGCTTTGAAATCTTTGAAAGTACCCCTTCCAAAACCTCTGAAAGTACCCCTTTCGAAACCTTTGGAAGTATCCCTTCCGAAACCGTTGAAAGTCCCTCTTTCGAAATCATTGGGTTTATACTTAAAAATATCATTTGTGTCAAAATGAACATAAATGAACCTATCTCTTTCGAAACCATCCTTTATCATATAAAAGTATTGGGGAAAACTTGATGGCGTCGGCACCATCCCTTTCGAAAGCTTCAAATCATTTAAAAAAACACTGAAGGATAACATCGAAACCCCCTTTCGAAGCCATTTTCAATACCCTTGGACCCTTTCAAAAGGAAGGAAGTGGCTTAATACATCTTCAAAACAAACACTACCCTTCAAAAGCATTGATGACTTCAATACACTTGAATGGCAAAAGAATGACAGCAAGGCTTCGACAAGGTCGGTACCCCTAGTTTCGAAAGCATTATTTTACAACTAAAGGAACTCATTCGTAAGCTCTTACTTTTAAAACATAAAATGGAAACCCCTTCGAAAGCTATTAGAAAACTAATTTCGAAAACATATGTTTCGACTACGTTGGAAACTTTAGTAAAACAAAGGCGGGTGCTTAACTTTTTAAAACAAACAAAGGTATCGACCCCATCGGAAGAAATGCTTTCGACACCATGCCTTCCGCCTTTCCTCCAGTCCACTACGTACCAACTAAGTGATACCTTGTGTATTGGTTTCGGCGTAATCAGGTTTCGACTTGAATTAAGGCAGAAGCTCTGAGGCGAATGGTTCTTCTATTAGAAGCGGAACCTGCTTTTCTTAGTAAACCTAATTTAATACCAATTAAAGAAAATACTTTCTAACTAACCTGCCCACATGTAAGCATGTGATTCCCTGCCTCAACTTTTCAAATTCTTTACAAAATAACTGCCGCTTAATTCCAGATCTAAATCAAGGTTAATTTAACAAATAAGCCCTTCCATTTTGCAAAACCAATATTGCAAATAAATCCTTCTTCTTAAATAATTTAGTTTCCATTACAAATCACTTAGGAAAAATCCCCAAAAATTATAGAAATTCTCGTTCATCATGTTGTGTAACATATCAAAATTTTAGACCTAAATTCTTAATATAATTTCTGAAATAAATTTCTAAACCCACTTAACCATATTTTCCTTTGAAAATTCATAATAATCATTCCATAATGTGGAAAATTATCAAAATTAAAACCCAACTCCAAAATAATTTTTTACATAACATAATTTTTTTCCATGGAATTCAAGAATCAATCGGTTTTGCCCTAAAACCACATAAAACCTCATTTAAACAATCTTGTTTAAATTAAACAAATTATAATTCAAGCATATCATCATCCAAAACATCATAAAAACGAATTTAATCTTAAATCCGAAAACATATGATCATAAAATAAAATGGAGATGGGATAAACTATTATTCACCTTGATTAAGATAAGGAGATTGGATTGAGATTGAGATTTATTTCCCTAGCTTTAATCCTTAGCTTTACTTTGATTTGGATTCTCTTGTCTTCTCTTCCTAACTATGGCCGGCTCCTATTTACATTTGTGTTTTGCGTTTTTGTGAAATGAGAAATAACTGTGAATAATGCAAGGGATGTGAATATATATATAAAGGTAGGGGTTATGTGCTGTTAATTCCTAATACACCCTTATGTAAACTAATTAGCTCATTTAATTAATTGATTAAGCTCGGCCACTTAATATTTATTCAAATCTCAATCCCCTTATCACTTAACATTTACATTATTCTATTTAATTCATCAACCCAGTTTCCCTTGGCTTTGGTTAATCGCTTTTTGATTATGGATTTGATGATCTTGTTTATTGCTTCCACTTGCCCGTTCGATTGTGGATGAGCTACTGTTGAGAATCTTTTCTCAATCAGAAAGCGTTTGCAGAAATCTTTGAACTCGACACTTTCGAACTGGGTTCCATTGTCAATGATAATCTTTTGTGGCGCACCAAACCTGCAAATAATGTTTTGAGTAACAAAGTTAATGCCTTTCTTTGTGGTTATGGTGGCCAACGGTCCCGCTTCGGCCCATTTTGTGAAATAGTCTAAGGCAACTATAACATATTTGGCTCCTCCTTTTGCTATCGGTAGGATGCCAATCAAGTCTTTTCTCCATATTGCGAATGGCCACGGGCTGACCATCTGCGTTAGCTCTGTTGACGGAGTCATTTTGATTTTGCTGAATCTTTGATGATGATCACATCGCCTGGTGTAATCTGCAGCATCGTGGTTTATTATTGGCCAGAAGTATCCGAACCGGGGGACTTTCTTTGCAAGGGTCTGCCCCTAGTATGGTCTTTGCATTCGCCTTCATGTACCTCCTTTAGGATCGTCGTACTTCGTCATCGGTCGCACACCCAAGAAGGGGCTTGAGAATCCCTTTCGATAGAGTGTTCCATCCTATATCATGAATCGCGGTGCCTTTCAGAGAAGCTTTTTTCGTTGATTCCAGTCAATTGGAAGAGTCCGTGTAAGTAAATACTCCTTTATCGGTGTCATCCACATATCTGGTTCAACGGTGGTTTCAAGAATCCAGTCGATGTCCATTTCGTCTATGCTTGGGTTAGTTAGAGCTTCAACTGGGACCAGTCCCAATGACTGAGCTTCTCCGGAACTTCCCAGCTTTGCCAAATAGGCTGCCTTGGTGTTTTGCTCCCGTGGAATGTGAGTTATAGTGTAGTGTTCGATGTCGCTTAGCAATTCTTTTACTTTGGATAGGTACGGGGCAAGATTGTCCCCTCGTGCCTTGTACTCCCCTTTTACATGACAGACAACCAACTGGGAGTGGTTGTATATATGAATAGAATTTAGCTTGAGTTCCTTCACAACTTTTAGTCCGACAATCAGTGCTTCGTATTCCGCTTCATTATTTGTTGCAGGGAATTCCAAGTGTAAAGCGTAGCTAGTGGCTTACCCCTCGGGGGTTTCAAGCACTACTCCTATTCCCGAACAGAGGTAGTTAGATGCATCGTCGATGAAAAGCTTCCATTGCGTGTCTGCTTCTAACTGAACTCCTTCGTTGTCATCCCATTAAAGGCTTTCCTTAGGTGGTATGTGATGTCATATTGACTCAACTCTATATTCCACTTGAGTAGTCATCCGGAAGTTTCTGGTTGATATAACACCTGCTTCAGGAGCTGGTCGGTTAATACTTTGATTGGATGTGCCTAAAAGTATGGTCGTAACTTCCGGGATGCGATCAAGAGGCAATACACTAGCTTTTCTAGTTTTGGGTAATTCTTCTCAGCTACGGTGAACAGTTTACTAATGTAATACACGGGTCACTGGATTTTCGCCTCTTCCCACATGAGAGCGGCGCTCAGTGCATGTCGTGAGACTGCCAAGTAAACGAATAGGTCTTCTCCATCCACCGCATAGACAAGATTGGTGGAGCTTCCATGTGTCGTAGCTATTCTTCGAAGGCCGTTTGATAAGCTTCAGTCCATTCGAAGTTTTTCTTTCCCTTCTTCAATGCATCGAAGAACGGTATGCACTTGTCTATAGATTTTGAGATAAATCGGCTCATTGTTGCGACCTTCCCATTCAAGCTTTCAAGTTCCTTCTTATTTCTTGGGGCTTAGACTTCTCGTAGCACCGTTATTTGCTCTAGATTTTCTTCGATGCCTCGGGCACTTACTATGAACCCCAAGAATTTCTCAGAGGCTACTCCAAAGTGAAATTTGAGTGGGTTTAGCTTAATTCCATACTTTCAGAGTATTTCGAACATTTCAACGAGATTTTCTAGACGGTTAGCAGCTACTCAAGATTTGACCAACATGTCATCCACGTATACTTCCATAGTCTTTTCGATTTGGCGTTTGAACTTAGTATTCGCTAGCCTTTGGTATGTCGCCCGGCGTTTTTTAAACCAAATGGCATTACACTGCAGCAGTACAGTCTTAAATCGATGATGAAGCTAGTGTTCTCTTGATCTGGCGCATGCATCAGGATCTAGTTGTAGCCCGAGTATGCATCCATAAATGACAACAATTCATGTCTCACTGTTCCGTCCATAAGTTGGTCGATTCTGGGTAGTGGGAAACTATCCTTCAGGCAAGCTTTTTTTAAGTCCAAGAAATCAATACAAGTTCGCCATTTTCCATTAGACTTCTTGACTAAGACTGGGTTCGGTACCCATTTAGGGTAAGTTTCATCTCGAATGAAGCCGTTGGCCATCAGTTTATCTACCTCCTCTCTCAGTGCCTTGGACCGTTCAGGGCCCAAGCTACGCCTTTTTTGCTTTACTGGTGTAAATTTGGGGTCAATATTGAGCGCGTGGCAGGAAATTTCAAATGATACCTCACACATATCGGAGTGTGTCCAAGCAAATACATCCAAATTGGCACAGAGGAATTTAGTTAGTTCTGACCGCATCCTGTTTCCAAGGTGGGATCCGATTTTCAAGACCCGAGTTGGGTCATCCATACAGACTGGGACAGACACCGTCAGTTCTGCCGGTGTCTCCCGTTCCTCTCTTGAGCTCTTCTAACTAGGTTCCAAAGCATTGTTGAATCGGCTATGGTCCCTAAGCCAGGGCGGCTCTATATTTGCTATTCGTAGGGTTCACGGATGTAAAGAGTTCTCCCCACGTCCTTCCCTTTTTCACTTCTTCTTGACTCTTGTAGTTCTACGATATAGCATTTCCGGGCAGCATTGGTCTCCCTTCACAATTCGGATTCCGTGCTCTGTAGGGAACTTCATTGTAAGGCACCATTGGGCCAACTCTATTCTGAAGTCGGCTAGTACGGGCCGTCCCAAGAAGGCGTTGTATGTTGACATTTCATCCACGATCACAAAAGTCTGAACGAGAGTAACCCTTCGCTCACCCTCTCCAAGCTCCACAGGTAGGTCGATTGTTCTCACCGGTTGTTAGGGCTCACCGGTAAACCCTTGAATCTTGGTTTGGCACGCGGATACGCTTTTCATGCCAATCTTCATTTGATCGAAAGTACGTTTGAAAAGTATATTTACTGAACTACCACTATCAACCAACACTCGTCAAACCACAGCAGGTCGAATCCCTACCATCACCACCGTCGGATCAAGAGTCGGAGCTTCGATCCCTTCAGTGTCCCGATTTCGGAACACTATGTCATCATTCAAAACCGTTTGAAGCTTGGCCGGAGTTTCATCTTCTATAGATAAACATGATTCCATTGGAGCATGCTTCAACGAACTTTCGTATCGCTCCATTTCTCCCCGACTTCTTTGCGCAGGATGTGGTCCCCCGGATATCGTTCCAATAATAAGTCTCTGGTCGGTTCGTTTCGAACCTTTGTCACTAGTTCCAGCTTGATTTCTTTGTTCTCTAGAAGGCTGAGGGGCTGCAGGTTGATTGGGTTTTTGTGGCTTTTTTACGTACTGCTGAGGCTTATTGTCTCGGATCAACCCTTCAATGAGGTCCATTCAGTGGCGGCATTCATTTGTATTATGGCCATGCGTCTCGTGGAAGCAACAGAATTTCCCTGAATGCTTCTACTGCTAAGTTGCCTCTTTTCTAGGAGGTTTCTTGTATTCTTCCATTTCTTGTGTTGCGAGATAAATATTATCTGGAGTGTCATTTAGAGGGGTATAATCTTCCTGTCTAAACTCTTTAAATCTTTTGTTGCTTCCACTGTTATTTCTTTTGTCGAAGTTTGGATTTCTTCTCTTTTGATTCCAACTTTTTCCCACGGCTCCTTGAGTAGTTCCAAAATCATGCATTTTTGATTCGTCGCCACATCGCTCCGTCCAATGTTCATCTGTTGTATACCAGCAGAATTTCTTTCCAGCTCCTATGCTTCCTCCAATCTTAAGTACTGGCTTACTTTACGATTGAAGTCATTCCTGGTGGTTGGTTGCTTCATCTTAATCCATTTTCCGAATTCAGTTTCCGGGTGAATGGCGTAGACTAATGCCATGAAAACCATGTCTTCGTTGGGGTTGCTTACTTCCGTCACTGCGATGTTAAACCTGTTCATGAAAGATTTCAATGATTCGTTGCGCCCTTGGAACAATCCGGATAGGGAGATGACGTCTTTTGGTTGCGCAGTATGGAGTCTGAACTGGTCAAGGAACCTTATCGTCAGTTGGTCAAAAGTATAGATAGGTCTCGATGGATGCCTAGTGAACCCCATTGATGCAACTCCTTCGAGAAAGATAGGAAAGCATCTGCATCGGACAGCTTCGGAGGCATTAGCTCCATCCATATACCAACTGTATTTGTACAAGTGAGGCTTTGGGTCTTTTGTCCCGTCATGCGACGGAATAGTTGGCATTGTGAATTTTTCTAGATTTTTCTCATTCAAGATCTCATCGGTGAAGGGAGGATGACTTGGAGCAGACCCCCATTCATCATCTCTTCTATTTTTACTTTCATCCATCAATCGTTTGACCATACCCGCTATGTATGCCTCCGAAGTCCGGTAATCCTGGGGACGACAATCAGTCACTATGCCAAGTGTTTGGCTTTGCAAACGGTCTTGGTGAGCGTGCTGAAACCAAGGCTCTCCTATCTTCAGAGTGCCACTCCTATAGGATCTCGTTGGCTTGCGGTTGGCATAACTGGAGCAGTTTGGGTATTCCTGACGTTATAGCATGCATTGGCATTTTCTTCCAACTTGTCATCCTACTCTCCTTCTTCTGGGTTAGAGAGTTCCATAGCTATGTCTTCCAACGAGTTCTTGGCCCCTTGATTCAAGCTGAGAATAGGTTGCCTCATGGCTAACGTAGTGCTTGCATTTCCATCCACGTTAAGTCCTGTTGTCACCCTTTTTTGTGGCTATTTTCCGTTTCTCCTATGCAAACCAGAAACAGAGGAATTCTCTTGTTCTATAGCAGCCGCGGGTTCAGGCACAGTCCTTGGAGCAGGATTTGACTGTAAGTTTAAAAGAGCGTTAAGCTTATCCATAAGAGCCTTTTGGCTACTTTCCAATTTTTGGTTGATCTCATCAACCATCTTATTCAGCTCATCCCTGGTGACAACTTCATGCTGACTAGAGGATGCTGGCGCCTGATTCCCTTGGTTAGCTCCATTTACTTCGGTTTGTTGGGGATTGATATCTTCTCCAGATATTAATGCTCCTATGGATCTTCCAGAAGCAGTTCTTCTTCTTCCAGGAGCCATTGATTCCAGACGGTGGATTTTTTTAGGCAAATATTGGGGATCTAACTTCTGGACCTATAGGATCCAAAGTAGATAGCTAGATCCGGATCCTGAGTTAGAGTGCTCAGTGAAAGCATGAAAATTTTAACCAAAAAAATGGATCAACACCCTGGTTTGAGTTTGAAAGCACCAGCCCTGTTCTGACAGAGCAATATCACAGATAATAGATATAGAAAAAGAACAATAAAAGAAAGAAAACAAAGGATATTTATAGTGGTTCGGCTATTAATGAACCCTACGTCCACTTTATAGTTTTATTATAGACGGATTGTTGTTACAAGGAGTGTTTTATTACAAGGATTTGATTATCCTTAGGTAGATTGAATCCCTAGAGTTGGAATTCACTGGAGAATCACAGTGAATCCCTTTGGAGATTGTTGTGAGGGAGGTAGAGAGTGAAGAATGTTTCCAGCAGAGCTTCAGCAACCAGTCCGGAGAAGAAGATCCAGTTTATGTTGCAGGTAGGATGATAATTATAGGGATCAGAGAGTTTCTAGGCCAGGCCACTTCGTCAACTGCTCGTAGGTAGGTACCTTTGGAGGTTTAGCTCGCGATCCGAGCCAAAACCATGGATCGCTAGTGATCTTTAGTTTATAGATCACTAGCGATCCATAGACTTGGCTCGCTCGTGAGCTAATGACTTAGCTCCCCTTTCCATTGCCTCGCCCAGTTAGCTCGTTGAAGACTCATGGGCAAGCATGGATTGCTGGCGATCCATGGTGCATGGATCGCTCGCGATCAATTCACTTAGCATTTTTCCAAATCCTTTTGCCTTTCTTCTCCTCTTCCATGCATTGTAGTGACCCACCATTTTTGCATGGATCGCTAGCGGTCCATAGGGTATGGATCACTGGCGACCCAAACACTTAGGCTATTTTTGGAGTTTGGGATGTTTCCATGGTCTTCTATCGTCGTTGTTTGCGTAGTCTCGTTGCACGTCGCTTCGTCTTGATGATGATCTACTAGCTAGTTTTGGTTTGACTGCTAACTAGGCTGAAAGAATGCTGGCCTCTTGGTTTAGTCGATCTCAATCGTAGCCTTAGTAATGTAGTTTAGCTATCGTTAACTCCTTAACTTAACCTCTATGGTTAAGTTCTAAGTCATTCTGATGTTATGAAATTGCTCTGTTTTCTAGTGGGTCCTGCTGGGTTGAAAACCCAGATAACACATAGTTTTCATGGGATCACTATGAACCTATTGGTATCTCCAATATCTTTACTCTTATCTTAGTTTCATGGGCTGACTAGGAACCAACTAATAACTCCAATATCTTTTCTTCTTGTCCTAGTTTTCATGGGCTGACTAGGAACCTATTGACATCTATCGATATCTTAATCCGGATATAGTTTTCATGGGTTCACTATAAACCTGTTGGCCCCTGCCAAAATCAAACCATAGTTTTCATAGGCTAACTATGAACCTATCTTTCTGACATCTTCATTTATACACAGTTTTCATGGGTTTACTATGAAATTATTGGCTCCTACCAATATCTTTTCCAATACACAATTTTTGTGGGCTTACTGAGAACCTATTGGCCCTTGCCAATATCTTTTCCTTTAATATTTTTAGCATCCTATATTCTGATCTCCCTGACCTTCTGGATGCAATTCTACTCATCCAGGAGTTAACTTAGTTTATATTCATTACTGGGTCAACCTAGCTGGTTATTCTGCCATTCCCCAAAATATAGTTATGGGTCAATTACAATGTGAGTACATACATATATGATGAAGCAAACACAATAACTTGTTTAATTCCTTTAAACTTTTAATCAAAGAAAACTTCTTCAAAAACTCCTTTTCAAAACGCTTAATTTATTTATGCCATGGTTTTTCTTTTAAAATGATATTAGGTTATTTGTTTTGTAAACTAAGGCTTTCGAAACCTTCAAAACCTTGCTTTCGACCTCACCAGATAACCTCCTTCAAAAGCATGTAAATCTCTTTTCAAAACATTAGGGCCCTGCCTTTCAAAACACTTTAAAACCTCTCTTTTGAAACTTTTCAAATGTAATAAAGTATTACTTATTATCTTTTGTAAGCATAGCTTCGAAACCTTTGAAAGTACCCCTTCGAAACCTTTGAAATAACCCCTTTCGAAACCTTTGGAAGTATCCCTTCTGAAACCATTGAAAGTCTCTCTTTCGAAACCATTGGATTTATACTTAAAAATATCATTTGGGTCAAAGTGAATACAAATGAAAGTATCTCTTTCGAAACCATCCTTTATCATATAAAAGTATTGGGGAAAACTTGATGGTGTCGGCATCATTCTTTTGAAAGCTTTAAATCATTTAAACAAAACACTGAAGGATAACATCGAAACCCCCTTTCAAAGCCATTGCCTTCGAAACCCTTGGACCCTTCTGAAAACATTTAGGAATTGGCTTAATGCATCTTTAAAACAAACACCACCCTTCGAAAGCATTGACTTCAATACACTCGAAAAGCAAAAGAACGGCAGCAAGGCTTCGACTAGGTCGGTACCCTTACTTTCGAAAGCATTATTTTACAACTAAAGGAACTCATTCATAAGCCCTTACTTTTGAAACATAAAATGGAAACCCCTTCGAAAGCTATTAGAAAACTCCTTTCGAAAACATATGTTTCGACTATGTTGGAAGCTTTAGTAAAACAAAGGCAGGCGCTTAACTTTTTAAAACAAACAAAGGTATCGACCCCATCGGAAGCAATGCTTTCGACACCATGCCTTCCGCCTTTCCTCCAATCCACTATGTACCATCTAAGTGATACCTTGTGTATTGGTTTCGGCCTAGTGAGGTTTCGACTTGATTGAAGGCGGAAGCTCCGAGTCGAAAGGTTCTTCTATTAGAGGTGGAACCTGCTTTTCTGGGTAAACCTAATTTAATACCAATTAAAGCAAATACTTTCAACTAACCTGCCCACGTGTAAGCATGTGATTGGTTGCCTCAACTTTTCAAATTCTTTACAAAAATAACTGCAGCTTAATTCTAGATCTAAATCAAGATTAATTTAACAAATAAGCCCTTCAATTCTGCAAAACCAATATTGCAAATAAGTCCTTCTTCTCAAATAATTTAGTTTCCATAACAAATCACATAGGAAAAATCCCCAAAAATTACAGAAATTCTCATTCATCATGTTATCTAAAAAGTAAAAATTTCAGACCCAAAAATCAATATAATTTCTGAAATAAATTTCTAAACCAAAGTAACCATATTTTCCTTCGAAAATTCATAATAATCTTTCCATAGCTTGGAAAATTATCAAAATCAAAACCCAATTCCAAAATCATTTTTTACATAACACAAATTTTTTCCATGGCATTTAAGGATCAATATCAATCAGTTTTGCCCTAAAACCACATAAAACCTCATTTAAACAATCTTGTTTAAATTAAACAAATTATAATTCAAGCATATCATCATCCAAAACATCATAAAAATGAATTTAATCTTAAATCCGAGAACATATGATCATAAAATAAAATAGAGATGGGATAAGCTAGTATTCACCTTGATTAAGATAAGGAGATTGGATTGAGATTGCGATTTATTTCCCAGCTTTAATTCATAGCTTTACTTTGATTTGGATTCTCTTCCCTTTTCTTCCTAGCTATGGCTGACTCCTCTTTATGTTTGTGTTTTTCATTTTTGTGAAATGAGAAATAACCGTGAATAGTGCTAGGGACGTGAATATATAAAAGGGTAGGGGTTATGTGGGACTAATTCCCAATATACCCTTATGTAAACTAATTAGCCCATTTGATTAATTGATTAAGCTCGGCCACTTAATATTTATTCAAATCCCAATCCCCTTATCACTTAACATTTATATTCTTCCATTTAATTTATCTAATCAAATCTCCTGAATAATGTTATAAAAAATTAGGGGTGTCACATAATTTGTCTCCTAGTTGTACGAGGTTAGTAACACGATCAATTATAGTCAACTCAAAGTCAAATCACTGGCCAGAGTAGTACGGTTAGTATTAAATGTTATTACAAAACCAAGGATAGTGTTATGGATTAACCAAGTTATATATGGATGATATTGTAATTTTGACCAAGACCAAATTCCATAAACTGTAAAATGAAGTAGTTTTGATGATGAGAATATATGTGTGTAATCATTGCTAAAATGTGCCACTTAAATTATGATATTGCATTTTACCAGTAGATGTATATGCAATAAATACGGCTAAACATTCGCTCCATTAGCTAAGGTGACCAAATAGTTCAATATTGATCGCTGACTGAATTTACACCTACGAGTCGCACAACCGCCTAGGTGATTTCTTTGAAATACTAAATGATTTAGTTTATTTATAATTTTTTATAAATTATTTATTTATTTTATGTACTTGGTGCAATTAGTATTTTTTAGGTGTCATTAGTAATTAATTGGGTATGTATATAAAAGTTATATATGTATGTATCGATATATGATAGCGATGAACGTTTAAATATGATTTAAATGTCATTAATTATAAAATGGGTGAGATTGTTCATTGCCTCAAGAAGGCCTTTTATATGGCCGACTTAGGGGGAGGCAAAGGAGGGAGTGAGTTGGTTTGAATTTCAGAGATGATCTAGAATTAGTAAAAGGAGGAGAATAAGTCTCCTTCCCTTCCTTAATTAGAAAAAGTCCAATCCTTTATTTTTTTAATACTCTTCTTATTTCCTTCTACCACTTGACCATAAGGATCACCCAATGCCCTTCCCTTGGTAGAAATTTTCTTTAGCCAAACCACAACAAATCAAATACGAATAGTGGTACTTTAGGCCATTGTAAAATCCAGAGATCGATTTAAGGTGAATCTAGGGGATTCATCAATAAGCGTAAATACAAATAGTGTGTGTATATATGATGTTGTATATAGATTATATAACAATTTTATACAGCATTTGTTGTCTTATGTAAATATATGTTAATATATCTCAATTTGTTACCTGATTTAACTGTTACTATTTTGATCCATGTTACTAGATAAAATTATATGCATATATGTTAACTTTTCAATTCGTTCATGATAATATATATATGTATGTATGTATGTATGTATGCATGCATGCATGTATGTATGTATGCATGCATGTATGTATGTGTGCATGTATGTATATATATGTATGTATATAATTTTTAAAACACAAAAATTAATTTTTAATAATTTAACATGATTTTTCTATTTTAAATCATATATAAATATTTTATGTATCCAAAATTATTTAAAGATTAGTTTTGAATTAAAAATAAGTTTCAACAATTTAAAAAAATCGAAACTGTATCTTAAAATAATTTAATTATAATTATGTTATGTTAATTATTTAGATAGTGTTTCAAACCTTGTTTATATTAATACGTTTTTATATATACATCCATATATATATATATTATTTAATGATAATTTTTTTCGAATTTGAAATAAAAATTAGTTGAATAGAAATTATATATATATAAATTAGTTTAATATTTATTTTATGGTAAAATACAAAAATTAATTATTTCATATAATTATTTAAAAAATAACAGTATTTTTGACAGTAGATTAATTTAATTATATACATATAATTATTACTATATATTATACCTGAAATTCTATGGATTTGGACTTGAAATTCAAATTAGTTTACTATGTCAAAATTAGATATTTTAAATATTAAATTTCATAATATAAATTTTATTTATTTAGTCAAAGTATATTTTGATATTTTAAATAAGGTTTATTTTACATAATATAAAATAAACTCCAAAATTTATTCGTGGATACGTATATGTTTTAAATATCATTTTGAGGTGGCTAATTGGTATATAAACGACAAACGTATACGTTGTAGATGCAAGTTCCAACATCTATATATGTAGACATTAACTATTGTATATTGCACGCGCATGACATACACAAATGAGTATATAATAATATACTCATAAATTATATAAATATTAATAGTTAAATTCATTAATTAAATAAATTAGGAAATTAAATAAAATTGGATATAATTTAGATTGGTTAAACTAGATTTAATACAACCCATTAGGCTTCCTAGGCCCAGTATGATCCAAAATTGAAAAAAAATATCCATCGATTTCACCCATTGCAGACCTGCACAGTTCCAATGGTTGGTATATTGGATCCAAACTCCAAAAATACCTAAAAGGGAATGAGATTCTATCTTAAGCCACTCCTCCGTATACTTCACGACATAATGGTATTTCAAAGAGGAGAACTCGACCGTTATTGGACATGGTTCGATCAATGATGTGTGATGCCCAGTTAGCTCTTCCATTTTAGGGATATGTTTTCAAATAATGACATATATGTTGAATAATGTAAGGTTTAAGTCAATGCCTAAAACACCATAACAAGTTATGGACTAAAGATACAACTCACCTTAATTATCTTAAGGGGTGGAGTTGTCTGGCTTACGTTAAGAATGTAAACTCCAGTAAGTTAGAGGCAAGATCGTTCTTTCGTAAATTTATAGGGTATCCAAGAAATTCTTGTGGATACTATTCTATCGTACCAAGGAATAAAAAGTCTTTGTTTCTCGACACGTCACCTTTTTCAAAAAAGAATTTCTCTCATGAGAAATTAGTGGCAATACGATAGACTTGGATGAGATCCAAGAAACTTCCATAGAGGCCGAATACAGAGACAATACTTTAATTCTCATAGAAAATACGCAACCTATCAAAAGTTATATAAAGGAATCCTGCATTTTAGAGAGATACTATGGGTTTCTTGTTGATAGCGAGAATGTGGATTATGTCATTTATGACAATGATCCGCTCACATATTGATAAGTCTTGGGGAGTAAAAACTATGCCTTATGGCTTGATTCTATGAAGTTTGAGATCAATTCCATGTACAAGAGCAAAGTTTGGACTTTGGAAAATGTACCTGAACCCATCAGTTGAAAATGGACCTTTAAGAAAAGATTAGTGTAGATGGAAAGGTTGAAACTTATAAAGCGACGATGGTCGTGAAATGTTTCACCAATTCAAAGAGCAAATTATGATTAAATGATTTTTTCAATCATCATGCTTAAATTCATTCGGATTCTACTTGCGGTCGTCGCATACTATAGCTATAGAATTTTGCAGATGGAAGTTAAAATGGCTTTTCTAAATAGTGGTTTAGAAGAGACAGTTTATATGTCACAACCAGAGGGCTTTGAGGTTAGTGGGAGCGGCGATAAGGTTTTTAGACCTTTTCTTTTATAACCTCACTAAAGGTTCGTCGACGCACTGCTACCTTGTTTATCGCACTTCAACTGCTATACTTTTTTAATTTAGTGCTACTAAATAGTAGATTCACTTAAAGCCCAGCCATGTTTCTCTACACCTGCTAAATAAGGGGTTTTTAGCACCTAGAGGTTACTTGACCTATTCTCTTATAAACCAAATCAACAAATTTAGGGTGTAGGTCTAAATTCAAGCCTTAAGCATTCAACATAAACTAGAAAACTATTCAACTTACTAAGTCTAAACTCTATGGGTCATGATATTCTTTGGTTTTATAATATTGGAATGAACAATGTTTCTCTTTTCTAAACAAATTGGTAACGAGATTTTTTGTCTCATAACACCAAGTTAATTATGAACCAATTACGGTGCTGAATGCTTACTGTAATCAAGAATTTTAATTTTAATTAGTGCCTTAAGGTAGTAATTATGTCGTTGTATGCTTACTCAATTATGAAGTTATGCTCTAATTATTCATTAAAATGTCAAATCCAATTTATATTCAATTAAGGTAAAAAAAGAAAAGAATCTAATACTAAAAAGAGCAAGTAAAATGCAAAAAAAGTAAAGGACATAACAATTTATGTGGTTCGGATTTCGAAGAATCCTATGTCCATGGGTCAAATCTTTGCTAGTATATTTCTTTCTGGTACAAGCATTTTTAATGGCAGAGAGTGAACAAGTATATTTTTTAATAAAATTCATGGAATGTTCAAAAGTCATTTTCTTTGCTACAATACCCTTCTATTTATAGTACTATAATATCACATGGATTTCAATCCACTAATTCAACATTGCTCCTCTACCGTTCGATCCTTCCATGTGTCATTAATCACGTTTCTTGTTAATTTGTTCACGGATTGCTGAAGTGGCTGAAGGCAAGGGAAAATTCTACTAGCGGGAAGATTGGGCTAAAGGTAAGAATCTTAAGTTTGAAGCTAGGTGGGGAATTTGAGCTTTGAAGCCTTAGGGGTTAACCCATGGATTCATTACTGCACTTCGCTATCTTGTGGTGTCATAGCTTTTGAATTTTTCTTAGTTGGTGCAGTTCCTCTTCAAACATAGTGACAAAATCTTCTCTTACCATGGTGTTGTTTCCATATCGATGTTGATTAGATTTTAAGGAGATGCCGACGTAGATTTGAGGGCGATGTTAGTGCTGGTTTCAAGAGGGTGTTGATGTAGATATTAATGAGGTGGTGATGTGGATCTTAAGATGATTATGAAGCTCTCTTTTAAAGAATAAGGCGATGCGGTCTCTGAACGGACGATGGATTAGATAAGGAGTAGCGGCATAATCTCTCTAGAGATATTAGAACAACCTTTGAGTAGACATTGGCATAGCTTCTATGAAGTGGTCGGTGTAATCTTTAAGGGGACGATGGTGCGGTCTCTCTAAAGAGGTCGCCGTAGTATTTTTTTTCTAATGGTGGATGGGTTCTTTTGGTTTACTTTTCGATTGTAGGCAACATTGATTTGACCGTTTTTGTAAGAGTGAGCTCCATACTCATTTCTCACTGTATCTTGTTGCGGTGCTAAAGTAATTCATCTACTGAGATCACATGACCTATCTTTGATTTGGCTCAATCATCGTAGTATCTTCCGTCTTTTATTTCTTTGTTATTTCGTTGATTGTATATGGGTTGTGTATTTGTCCAGTTATCTCTGAACAATTTATTATGTTTGGAGATGTCTAACTTTATGTGGTTCCCTTCCTTTGGTGAATCTATGGCAGATTTGATTTTTCATTTAGGTTGCACAAATCTAATGTGCTCATTTTGTTGATCCGCATCACACATGTTTATAGGATAGAAATGGGTATAACATGCCCCCAAGTCTGTGCTAATGTGTATTAGTGCAGACTTGTCATCTTCGCATCCAGTTTTATTGATTGTCTGGTCAAGCACATCATATTTAATGCTCTCTACATGTGTCTTATTATGGATGACTAACTTTATGAACATTATATATGAGTCATTTCAAATTTCAAAAAATCCTCCTCGTTCTTTGTGTGTTTTGGGTTCTCATTATTACAATCTAACAGTCATTGATTATCATGCCTTTAAAGTTTTAGGCCTGAGATTCTTTTACCATAAACTATATAAATTATTCTTCCCCTTTTATTTTCTATTTTACTTACTTGAGAAATTATAGCTTCTAATTGTGATTGTTCTTCTTTATTTTCTCACAACGCTCTTCACTCTAATTCACAGATCATTCAAATCACAGGTTAATTTTTTTGATTTTTATTTATCTTCCATATATTTTTCTTTAGATCTTCCTTCTTCCTTTTAATTTATTATTATTCATATTCACACCTTAAATGTTTGGAGAAATTTCCATATGGTTTGTTTGATTGATCTGATACTTAGATGAGCTTATTTTTTATAATAATCCTTGAGTTGGATTGATTTTATTGATTAGTCCTCATTTTTTTTAAATTTGACTTTGTACACATATTTTCCTTTTATTTGGTTAGAGACTCCAAAATCATACGCTCATTATATTCATTTTCTCTTTTAGTTACTCATGGCTCAAGACAATCCTCCAGGCACTTCACATCATGGTTCAACGTCTTCCATTGAAATGACTTCGGCTATCAACGAAGAGGATCAAGCACAAGGGATCTTGAATCATTTTGGGTTTAGGGACTATGTGCTAAGTATTTCTACCTCTTCTAGTCGCATTCACATGCCACCAGAAGGATTTGTTTCTATAACACCAGAACACATCCTAAATTGGTTCTATCTTCCACTACATCCCATCAATAGGGAATGGTTAACTACCGTGTAACAACCCTAATTTTAATTAACATTATTCAAGAGATTTAACTAGATAAATTAAATAGAATAATGTAATGATTAAAGTGATAAGGGAATTGAGATTTGAAAATAAGTAAGGTCGTGCTTTAACCCAATAAATTTATGAGTTTGTTTTATAACTTAGCATATAGTTGAACAGGAAAAGGGTAATATATGAATACATAAAACTTTATAACCCCTAAACCCTTACTCCTTCTCATTCATGTTTTCATAAATCAAAAATCCAAAGAGCAAGGCTGACCATTAACCCTAAAGAGAAGAGAGCACAAAATCAAGTAGGGCTTTTAAGAGTTAGCCAAGAAGATTTAAAAGCAAGATTCAAATCTCAATCTATTATCAAACTAAGGTGAATAATAGCTCAAACCATCTCATGTTTATTGTTTTGTGATTATCTAGATTCGGATTGAATTGATGCCAAGTATGTATTGATAATTTGATGATACGCCATGTTTGTTTTTACCATGTTTGATAAATGATAAGTTATAAGAATATTTATGAACATGATTATTTCGATTCTAATATTTAAATCGAAGATATATTTCTCCAAATGCTATGATTTTTTAGTATGATGTCTAAAAGATGAATTTGGGGTAATTTTGCTACGCCTAAGGAATATTTTATGAATTTTTAGAGGTAAAATGTAGTTTAATTCAGGTATAAATTTAATTCGGTAATTAAATAATGATTTTCGACCCAAAATTTTTATATGGTGAAGAAAATAGTATTTTAGAATTTTTTGAGAATTTTTGGGAATTTTCCCATTTGATTTCATATTAATATGAATTAATTATGTTGGAAAGCATGTAAATGGATAATTAATTAAGAAAGTTAATTAATTGTTTAAAACATGTTTTGAACTTGAGAAATTTGGTGAAGTAGCAAAATCTAAAAAGAAATTGTAAAGCTTTGTTAAACCAATAATATTTTGACAAATAAAGGAGGTTCGGTAAAAGGTGTATACTTTATTAAGCAAAAATGTAATTTTTAAGTTAATTACAACTTCACCATTGCAACATCGGCCATGTCGAGCCACATCTCACCACACTTCATCGTCATCGACGTGGCACAAAATAATGTCGCATGATGTCAACGAGCTTGGCATGAAGTGGATTCAGTTTGAGCCTCGTCGAGGCCGAGGTAATAAAGGTAAGGAGAAAGGACTCGACATGGACATGTCAATACTTACACATGCCGCATTTTATACAAAGAGGCATATAGCTGCATTTTATATTAAGAAGTATGCATGTCGCTTTTAACTAGCCTTCGAGCCTTTTCCCTCGAATACCCAGATAGTCATCGAGCCTACCCTATGCCGCATTTAATTTGTCATCGAGCCACATTTGCTGCTTTTAATGTGTCGTCGTGTTTACCGTATGCCACTTTTAATATGGCTGTCGAGCCTTGCTAATGTGTTTAACTAATCTTTGAGTTTTTAAATAGGTGGATAACATATGTATTATGAGGATCATTGACTTCATTGTCATCGAGGCATGATGCCACATGTTTAGTCTTCGAGTTTTAATAGGTGGAAAGCCTTATGATTTTACATCAACATGATATGATGTCGATGTTGATCAAACTAAGATATTTTGAAGCAATAAACCTTATATTATTTTCAATCATGTACATGGCACTATAAAAAGGGTTTTATAAAATGGCATTAAACTTTGAGAATATGAAAAGATGATTTCCTTGTTAATTATTGGGGTTAAGGGTATTAACCATATTTAACTAAGAAAATGATAACAAGGAATTAAACTATGGATGTTTATATTATTTTGCTCATTTGATTGTTCATTATAAATGCTATCGTTATCATATTTACTTCATTATTGACCCATAACTACATTTTGGGGTATTAAGGGCAGAGTAACCAGCTAGGCTGACCAATAGTAAATATAAATTTACTTTACTCCTGACTAAGTAGAATTACATCCAGAAGGTAAGGCGGACCAGAATATAGGATACCCAGAAATGATCAAAAGATTATTAAGTTAGACAAGTTCATAGTTAGCCTATGAAAACTATAATTTAAGAGATGTTATTGGAGTATCCAATAGGTTCATAGTGATCCCATGAAAACTATGATTGGATAAAGTTATTGGAGAATCCAATAGGTTCATAATGATCCCGTAAAAACTATGATTGGATAAAGTTATTGGTAGAAACTAATAGGTTCTTAGCGATCCCATAAAAACTATGAAATCAAACAGATAGTCCATAAGATCGAAATAGGTTATTGGTCAGCCCATAAAAACTAATAGGTTAATAATAACCATAGAAACTATAAACTGAGGCAAATAGTCAGATAATTTGGGATAGGAAATGCAAGGCATACTGCAGTTTTGAATATCATCATATTATGTATGTTTTAACCATTGTGGATACAGGAGCACATCATATGGTTATTGTATTATGGTAAAGATACTAGTAAGGGGAAACCCATTCCTCTTAGCAGGGTGGTCTCACTAGATATCCAGTTGGTCCGAGATAGTAGGTTATTGTTCACACCATACTTTTTGTCTGACCCAAATTTTTTGTCTTTCCCCTTAAACTCTCAGGTACTCGTTTGAGCAGATCGGGAGTAAGGCTTTTTCAGTTCTCTTTAGATAAATAAGCTTTCGGAGACATGAAGGAGGCAATCTACCTAGTAGGGATATATATCTATTTTCCGTTGTGTTTCGATTATGCTTTTGTGTTGTAATGGCAAGTTGTATTAAATGCCAGATATTTAACTCTGGTCATTCAAGGGGGCATCATTATATGTCGCTCTTGGAATATGCATAATAATTATATATGTTCTGAACATGGTTTGCAACTTTGGATTATGTAATGAAATTGAAATCTTATTATAAAATGAAATGAGAAAATTTATTTTAAAACCATGTTGAATTTTCCATATTCATATGTTTCTGGTATTTTCAAAATTATTAACATAGCCACATTTCGTCATCAGAAATTAATAACTATGGATGACTACAACATCCGTAGCAAAACGGGGGATGTTACAGTTTGGTATCGAAGCAAAAGTTTATGTAAACTTAAAAGGAATTTAAACCTAAAAGATTTTGAAAACATAATCCAATGAATCAAAGAATAAGATTGGGGTTGGGATAACGCTATAATAACATACTTGTATTTTGCTATATATAGGTATGCATTCCCTCTCTTAGACCGTTCTTCTGTATCTTACTAAGGCTCGTATGAAGATTTACGAGAAAGAAAGGTATGGAAGGAGGAAACGAAAGAGTGAATCTAGGTGAGGGAAGCACCACAACTAATGAAAAAGCTTGACCCAATACTAGGAGAAACCAGGGTCGATAGGAAAATGCTAATCAAAACGAAAATGCCAACGTAGGTGCTGGAACCCCACCAATAGATATGGGGATGGTGTATTAGTTCTTCTTTAACTTAATACAAGTTGAAGCGGCTGCAGGAGTTGCTAGAAAAAATGTTATGAATGCGGGATGAGAAAACCCTATGGCACTAGTTGGCAATAATTATGCCAAGCTGAGCAGGGATTATACCAGTATTGGAGGAAAGCCTCTTCTTGGAACAGTAGATGCTATAGAGGTGGAAAATTGAATTTCACATTGCGAGAGAATATTTGCTGATCTTGGTTTGGATGATGAGCAGAAAAAGAGATTGGCTTCGAGACAATTGCAAGGTGCAGCATTGTTTTGGTGGAATGGAGTTACCGTGGGTGTGCCATGGGAAGAGTTAACTTGGGTAGATTTTTGAAGGAGGTTCGAAGAAAGATTCTTGTTTGAAGTTGCTATGTCGACATTGTTACGAAATTTTTTGGACTTGGAGTAAGAAGAAATGTCGGTGATTGAGTATGCCTCTAAGTTTGATGTCTGTCTAGATATGGATATACTACCATTGACACCGTCATTAAGAGGAATGAAAAGTTTATTCGGGGATTGATGCCAAAGATTGCTAGGGTGACCATGCTACATCTTTGAGACTCGAGCAATGTTGTAGTGAAGATGGCAATCTGGAATGAAGAGAAGCTTTCTACTTTTGGAAAAGAGAAGCAGGGTGAAACTCATGATTCTCAGGGTAAGAAGAGAAAGTTCTTTAAGAAGAAAGGAGCTCAGAAAGGAGAAGCTACCAAGAAAGGAAAGGCTGATTTGGTTTGCTACAAGTGTGATAAGAAGGGACATTTTGCTCATGAGTGCCAATCTGGCAGAGAGAAGAAAGTTGCTGATAAGAAAGGAGTGAAATACTTCAACTGTGACCAGATGCGGAACTACAAGAATCAATGTCCAAAACCCGTCAGAGCGGATAAGGGAAAAGTTTTGCTTTGGAACCATCATCCTCTATACCAACAACAGCTGAGAAATGAAAATCTATGATGGAAGGTATGCTTGTGATCCATAGGATATCAGTTAGGATACTATTTGTTTCTAGTGCATCGCATTCATTTGTATCTCAGTGTTTGGTAGATAAGTTATATATGCTTAGAACCATCATACCTAGTTACTCCCTTAAGGGTTACGAATCCAATAGGAGGGTATGCAACTCTTGGGTTGAGATGTGACCAGTTAGAACTTGATTTGTGAGGTCATAAGTTTGCATGCAATTTGTATGTCTTTGATTTTGTAGGCTTTGGGATCATATTAGGTATGGATTAGTTAGATAGATATGATGCTAGGATATTTTGCCAGGATAAGAAAATTCATTGAGACATCCTAGTAGTAGTAACCGAATAGTACCCAGTCAAGATTTCGAGTCCGGAAATTTGTGCTTTGTTGAATGCTATGGAAGCAGAAGAAGGGTTGAATTAGGTTTTGGTAGCAAGAGATTTGTTGATTTTTTTGGGCTAGTCACAGGACTACCACTAAAACGAGCTATCGAGTTTCGAATAGATCTTATGCCAGGAACAGAACCTGTAAGTAGACCACCTAGTATGATGACACATACTGAGATGAAGGAGTTAAAGGTACATCTAGTGGACTTAGAAGGAAAGAGTTTTATTAGACCAAGCAGTTCGCCATGGGGAGCTGCCGTAGCGTTCATGAATTAACTAGACAAGTCGTTAAGGTTGTTTATCGATTACCGTAAGTTGAACGAGAAGACGATAAAGAATAAATATCCTTTTTCAAGAATCAGCGACTTATTCGATCAGTTGAGTGGAGCCAAAGTGTTTTTCTAATTGGATTTGGCTACAGGGTTCCATCAGCTAAGAGTGGCGAAGGACAATATTCCGTTACTGGCGTTTCAAACGAGATATGGTTCGTACGAGTGGCTAGTATCGTGTTAACTAACGCATGAACATTCTTCATAGATTTGATGAACTATATTTTCCGAGAGCAGTTGGATGGTTCATACTGTGTTCATAGACGACATTTTGGTATATTCTAAGGATGAAAGAGAGCATGAGGTTCATCTTAGAATAGTGTTAGAGACACTAAGATAGCATCAGCTGAAGACGAAGTTTTCAATGTGTCATTTCTGGAAGAAAGAAGTAAGGTTTCTTGACCACGTTGTCTCAAGAGCAGGGTTATCAGTTGATCCAATTAAGATTAAAGCGGTTCATAGTTAGAGGAGACCCAAGACAGTGACCGAGATAAGAAGTTTCCTTGGATTGGCTGGATATTATCAAAGTTTATCAGGGTTTTCATGGATAGCAGCACCACAAACTAAGCTAACCAAAAAGGACGTTAAGTTTGTTTGGTCCGACAAATGTGAGGAAGCGTTCCTCAAGTTAAAGCATCTGTTGACTAATGCACCAGTGTTAGTAGTTCCAGATGGGAATCAAGAATTAGTGGTGTATACAGATGCATGTGGAACTGGATTAGGAGCTATGTTAATGCAAAAAGGTAATGTGATTGCCTACGCTTTTCGACAGCTCAGACCGTATGAAGTAAGATATCCGACCCATGATTTAGAATTGACAGCAGTGATCGTCGCATTGAAAAATGTGGAGACATTATCTTTTGGAAGAAAGATTTGAGTTGTTTATAGATCATAAGTTTTTAAGGTATTTATTCTCTCAGAAGGAGTTGAATATGAGATAGTAGAGGTGGATGGAGTTTTTAGCAGCTTATGATTTTGGTATAAAGTATACACCGGGAAAAGGTAATAAAGTAGTGGATGCTCTTAGTAGAAAACACTAGAATGTGACGTTAGTTATATTAGTAGAATGGAAGGGTCTTGAGGCATTGGCTACGTGTATTATGCAGTTAAGATCGACTGCTATTTCTAATCAAAGTACCACCATGTTATCCTGTTTGGAAGTTCGACCAGGTTTGATCAGAGAGATGAACCATTGTTGGCCGAGAAGATTAAAAGATTTGAGATTGGAACTGATATTAATGATTTGAGAGATTTTAGCCTTGACCTGAAGGGATGGTTGAGAAAGAAGGGATGGTTGTGTGTTCTGAATGTTGGAGACCTAAGCAAAGCAGTTCTTAGGGAATGTCATCGATCGAAGTTTACGATTCATCCTGGAGGAACCAAGATGTATCATGATATGAAGAGAATTTCCTTCTGGGAAGGTATGAAGAGGGAAGTTAGCTTATGGGTAAAGCAATGTTCGAATTGCCAACAAGTAAAAGTAGAACATCAGAAGCTAAGTGGGTTACTTCCGCTTTTAGCTATACCAATTTGGAAATGGTATTCGATATCCATGGACTTTATTGATAGGTTGTTAAGGTCGCATCGGGGAAATGAAAGTATTTGGGTCATAGTGGACAGATTGATCAAGAGCGCTCATTTCATTCTCGTTAAGTCAACTAGGATGACACCTATTTTGGCTATGTTATTTATGAAGAACATAGTTAAACCGCACGGGATTCCTAGTAGTATAGTCAGTGACAGATATACATTGTTTACTAGTGAGTTCTTAAAGAGTCTACAGGAAATGTCAGGTACCGAGCTTAAGATGAGTACCGCTTATCACCCTCAGACAGAGAGAGTCAATAGGGTACTCGAGGATTTGTTGAGAGCTTGCGTACTATATTTTGTTGGATCATGGGAGGACCACCTACACTTGGTTGAGTTTTCCTATAATAATAGTTATTAGACTAGTATAGGAATGGCACCTTTCAAAAGCTTTGTATGGAAGGTCGTGCAAGTCACCAACATGTTGTTTGGAAACTGGAGACAGCTTAGTCTTAGGTCCAGATCTGGTGAGAGAAGCAATAGAGAACATTGAGTTAATCCAAGGTAGGATGAGGGAAGCTCAGTCTAGACAGAAAAGTTATACGGACATAAGGCATAAGAATCTAGAGTTCTCAGTTGGAGATAAGGTTTTCATTAAAGTATCACCGATGAAGGGTGTGTTACGTTTTGGAAAGTCAAGGAAACTGGCACCGATATATGTTGGACTGTTCTCAGTTATAAAGAGGATAAAAAAGCTCGCAAACCAAGTTGAGTTACCTAACAGTTTGGTAGGTGTCCATAACATTTTTCATGTTTCTCATCTTCGGAAGTATGTGCATGATCAAGAAACTACTATCACTCCGACTGCATTGGAAGATTTAGTAGTAGAAGAGGATCTGACTTTTGTTAGGCAACCAGTTCAAGTTGTAGTGAGAGATGAGAAGAGGTTATGGAATAAGATAATCAAGTTGCTGAAAGTTCAGTGAAGCGACAACGAGACAGACAGTACTTGGGAGACAGAGGACATGATTAGAGATACTTATCTTGATCTGTTATGAGGGTATGTTCTATATTTGATATATATAGATTGTTTGCTAGTCATATAGGCTAGTATTGTTATTAGGTAATGTTATAGATGTGTGCATGTTTGATATGCTTAGTATTTAGTCCTTACTGAATTTTGAGGACGAAATTTTTTAAGGAGCGGAGCCTATAACATCTCTAATTTTAATTAACATTATTCAAGAGATTTAATTAGATAAATTAGATAGAATAATGTGATGATTAAAATTATTCAGGAGAAGCAATTCTAGAACGTGACTCACTTTTAGTGCATAGAACCAACATGCTTAACCATGATAATAATATTCGCAAAGGTTCCAAAGTTTTTACTGAAGCATTACTATGCAATTTTGGTTTCCTGGACCCACAACACCACTTTTCTCATTTGGTGTTGTTTTTCATGATTTCATTACTTCTGCGCCACATGGTATATATTTTTATTTGTATGAACATGTTAGAGTACACATGTTAGGATACATGTGCGTTTTTATGTGCGCCTGAGCAATGGCCACTATTTTTTAGTTATCACTTATTTAACATTATATGTGCCTTTAATTATGTCGCTGCTTGAATTACACGGGTACTATGTCAGAATTCCTAGATGCATTCAAAGTTAAGAGGCCAACCAAGAGAAAGAGGTGATAGAGAGGGGCTATCCATAGGTGGTTCTACTCTTCCTCCTCCCATAACTTATGTCGACACTCCTCTCATGGCAGTACCTCCCTTTAACATGCTCCCAGCTTATTAGTGCTTCTTGCCCATTCCAAAAGGCGGTCTTCTTTCTACTTTGACCGAGTAGATGAGGCAACTTATGGTTGACGATGTTTTGACCCTTGGTTCTACTACCTTTTCTTCATTGCTTCTCCCAATCATAGAACCTCCTTCTACAGAGGTTTTCCAAAGTCTTCACAAAAGTTTGTTTATGTAATAGTTAGATCTCACTTTTGAAGAGTTATATATATATCAGATGAATTATTACTTATTCTTTTATTAGTTTATGCAGGGATGTGCTTTGGCCATGGGGCCGCATCGTCGAGTCGAATCCTCCAAACTAGCATTGATAACTTTGTTAGTCAAAATTCAAAAACTCAAAAGGGACATCGAGCTTGGGCAACGAAGAGAGGAGGGGTACAGGAAGGAGCTTGATGAGCTTAAAGAGAAATAAACAGAGATTAAGACTCATGCGAAAAGACCAAAGGATGACTTTGCATTGACTAAGTATGCCCTTACAAAAGGCGAGGGGGAGGAGAAGCAGCTGAAGAGGAAGCTAGCCCAAACAATCAAAGAGGCCGAGGGCTTTGCCTATAACATTCTTTATCGGATATATGTGCATCTTAAGAGGCAATTCTTCATAAAACGTCTCGATGATCCTAAGGCGGAGGTGAGTTTTGAGTTTTTGAACGACCCCGTGGTTGTCAGGTCGGCTCGGGATCTTTTCCGCAAATTATGGATGAAGAATGCAATGGGAAAGATTCCCTTTCGAGAATTGTTCAACAATTGTCGGATGACTCAAACACTAATGTAGCATCTGAGGCTGGGCTTGATGCTAATGCTAATTAAGTCAAAAATCTCCCCTATTACACTAAAGTAAACTTTTGAACCCTAGTTTTGTTACTACATTATTATCCTTTTTCAAAGGATTTAGGAACTCGTAATGGCATTTTTTAATACAGTGGTACTTCTGGTAGTTATTGTGGTGATTTATTGTTGAGATTTTATAACTGATGAAATAATCTAGATGTTTATGTATTCTTATTGTGTTTCATCATCCGATGTTATAGTGATTGTCAATTTGGTGTTTCATATTAGATATAGTTGTGTACTTTAATTAATACCTTCTCTTTTTAGGTAGGGACTGTTAACGTCGATAAATCTCTTTTAGCGAAGTCGGTCAATAAGGATAACCTAGTTCGATACTTGAAAGGGTTTGTTTATATTCTAGAAAAGTAAGCTACAAAATGCTTATCAAGAAGGGTAGCCTTTTCTTGTAGGAAAGAAATTGAGTTGGAAACATCCATTATCCAACTAAGGAAGGAATCTCAAGAGCTTTTGTTCCAAATTAAAAAATTTATGCATGAAAGGTTTGCATTTTACAACCTAGTAATGCACAATTGGGGTTCCTCATTAAAGAGTGAGTTGCTTCCTTTAGTGCATCCTCACTTATTATGGTTTAAGAATAGGCTTAGTCAGTGGCAGCCGTGATACTCTGTATGGCGTATATTGTAAAATGTTATATATTTTAATATAGCTATCCTTTTTGTCTATGCACATTCAATCATTTATTTGATTATTGTATCCTTTATGTGGTTCATAGCCCGATGTTCCATCAACATTTGAAGCTAATGTATTCGTGGCATATGATAATGTTGATGGTGGATCGGAAGCCGTCGACGATGATTTCCTTAATTTTGACATGGAGAGGGAGCAGACTGGAAAAAATCTTCAAGATTTAACGAAGAAGTTAAGTGAAGCTAAGAAGGCTTTACTTAATTAGCATGATTGTATTACTAAGAAATGCTCATACCTGAATTCTACAAATGGAAATATAAAGGGCCTTTAAGCCAATCTAAAGTCTTCAAAGAAGAATACTGCATACTTAAAGGAGCTATTAACAAATGCTAAGGGTTGTGCAGGGTTACTTGTGAAGATGACATTTAGAAACTTGAGCAAACCATCTTCTAAGATTGCCTTTTCTAATGCATCCCCCACGGGTGCAGTTCCAAAAGCTCCCTCAGCATGGACAACGAGGTGGCACTTCGATGGAAAAAAGAAATCATGGCCAATTATCAAAAGAAGGTTGATAAGTTGAAAATTGCTTATGAAAAGAAGCTTGGATGTTCTAACAAAGTAGCGAAGATTGAGGGTCGCTCAACCGCCTACAAATTGTTTGGCACATTCACAAAGAAGATTAAAAAGACTAGAGAAAAAATTTAGGATGGTTTGGAATTAGTATGACATGTAGCTATTGAACGGATTAGTTAGTTAGAAGACCGGGTACATGGATCTGATCTTCCTATGCAATCCCTACCCATGACTTCCTCACGTTTGCGTACTTCACCGGTTGAGGCTCCTATAGTTACGCAGTCGGAGTTAGCAGAGAAACTTAAGTAGGAGTGGGTTAGATGCATTATTGCCGACATAGCCATGAAGCGCACAGTTGATATGTTCAATCACTTCATGTGGGAGTTAGACTTGAGTTTTCTTTATAATCGATTTGATTATGTTTTTAAGGAGCAGGACCTCGACAATCGTTAGGCTGGTGCACACTATGACCCAAGGCTTCCCGTTATATGAGCGTCTTGTCGTTTTTTAGTCATCATAACTGAGTTTCCCCAATCTCAAACCACTCCGACTTTCCAAAACAGTAGAAAACTTTTAATGGATAAGGAGTCGGTGTCTGGTTAGGGTGTTTTCTTTGTGTATATATTTTGAACTATGCAATAATTTATTGCAGGAATCTGTAATGAGATTAAGTCATATGCGTACCTTTTCGAGCTTTGCGTAGACTTTCTTTGATTTTTCTCGTATGGCACGAATTACCTTTTCTTCTTTCCATTGTCGTTCTTAGTTCTGAATGCGGTATTTTTTCTACACTTGGCATGATCTTCCACACTTCAGGTGTAGATATTTTATGATTTGAGTGTGATGTCAGGTATGTGTTTACACCTTTTATTTCATGTGCGTGATTTTTATACTAGTTCAGGCAGTCTAATATCCTTACGTCTAGTGAAGTTTTGGGTGAAAAGCTAAGTTGTGGGGTTACAGCTCTCAGTATAATTTATAAAAAAAATACAATTGACAAGCGGATTTTTATATTGGTTCGGACCATCTAATATCTCTACATCCAGTTTATTAATTCATTAACTTTGTTCAATTGTATATTTATACATTATACTTTATTACAAGAAAGAAATATCAAACAAAATATGGTTGGAGGTGTTCTAAATTTCATACCCTTGAGATTAAATTTCCATCAGTCTAGAGAGGTGGTATGCACCGTTTAAGAATGTTTTTATGATTACCAAGGGTCCCAACAAATTTGGTCCAAATACCTTTTCTTTTGGGTCCATTGTCTTAGCCATTATTTTAATTAGGATTGGATCTCTCTTGTAGAATTTCCTTTCTTTAAGTCACGAGTTATGTTTTCTAGGCATTCTCTTTTATAAAGTGCGGATCTGATCGCTGCTCTTCTTTCATATATGAAGTCTAATGCAGTTTCTTTTAGGTGTCATTTCTATTTTATCATCTATGACAACCACCAATGTGAGGGTACATCTACTTTTACTGGAAGCATGCCTCATAACCATATGTTAGAGATAATGGGATGTGTCCAGTGGGGTATCTCATGGATGTTCTATATGCCCATTTCACTAGAAGCAGTACCTCTACCCACATTCCCTTCACCCTAGTGAGACTTTTCTGTAGCATCTTCTTTATTGTGTTGTTTACTGCTTTTACCTATCCATTAGCTTGTGGGTGAGCTATCGACGAGAAACTTTTGATTATGCCATTTTTCTCACATAGGTCAGAGAATTCTCTGCTTTTGAACTGCATTCCAATGTCGGAGATTATCTTATGGGGGATCTCAAACCTAGCGTTGATATTTCTAATAATGAAAGTGACTATCTTCTTAGAAGTTATGGTTGTGAGGGGCTCAAAGTTAACCCATTCTATAAAGTAATTTACTATTGCTACTGCGAACCTTGCACCCCCTTTAAACATCAGAAGTGGACCTATCAGATTGATATATGATATGCCGAATGGCCATAGGTAGGTCATGGCGGTAAGTTCATGTGAGGACACCTTGGGATATTAGCAAACCTTTGGAATCTGTCATATTTTCGCACAAACTCCTATGGTCGGCTAACACAATTGGCCAGAAATATCCTTGACTTAATATCTTTTTAGCTAAATTTGTACTCCATGAGTGATCTATGTAGTATCCCTCATGAACTTCTCTCATGACTCTAACTCCTTCTTCCATCATGCATCTTAAATAGTGAGTCGAATAACCTCCCTTGTGAAGTACTTCATCGAAGAACATAATGTATGGAGTCCAATATCTATTTTTTCTTGCCACGTTTCTATCTGCTGGTAAGGTTCCTTTCAATAGAAAATGTTTGATGGATGTCATCCAAGATATTTTCTCTTCATGGTATATTATTGGTAAGGCATGATTACTTTGTGTCCCATATGTTTCTCCCCGATTTGCATCCCCCTAAGCCCTTCCTTGTTGGGCTCGTGTTAGCACTAGAATCAGTTGCACTTTAGAAATGCTTGGTTCACTCAAGTGTCTTATAGGTATTGCTTTTATTTCTTGAGCAACTTTAGTGCTTCCCGGTTTGGCTAAGGAGTCTGTTAAAGAATTCTCCTCTCTAGGGATATGCTCTACATTAATCTGTTCGAATAGAGTTAATAAATATTTGGACAGTCCTATATATTTGGCAAGAGTGGGTTTCTTGGCTTGATTACTTTCATCCATTTGATTTACAACAAGCTATGAATTACTATGAACTTTAATATGAGTTGCCTTCATTACTTGTGCCATTTTTAGCCCAATAATGAGTGCTTCAAATTCCATAACGTTATTTGTTGCTTTGAACTCTAGTTGAATTGCCTTATTTAGCTTTTTCTTGTCCGAAGTAACATGCACATATCTTATCCCTGCTCGATGCTCATTTATTGCACCATCTACATAAAATTGCCAAATTTTCGGAGGGCCCTCTGTTTCGTTGCTAGAATATGTTATTGGGGCAATGCATTCCACAATGAAATCTGCTAAAAATTAACCTTTGATGGCATTGCATGGGAAGTAGGAGATATCATATTGACTCAGTTCAATGGCCTACTTTAAAAGGTGACCTGATGTTTTGGGCTTCTACAGTATTTGCTTTAAAGGTTTGTCTATTATCACTTTGATGGGATGCACCTAGAAATATGGCCATAACTTTCGGGCTATAAGCATCAAATTATAAGCTAGCTTCTCTATTATTGAATAATTTAGTTCGACTCCCCTTAGGTGTTTACTATTGAAGTATATCGACCTTCGTAAACATGCCTCTTCTCGCATTACTGCTGCACTCATAGCCTGATTAGTTACAGTTAAGTACACAAATAGATCCTCACCTGAGATCGGCTTTGTAAGTATGGGCGGATTGGCCAAGTGGTCTTTCAATACTTCAAAAGCTACTTTGCATTGCTCCATCTATTTAAAATTCCTACCTTTTTGATTTGACCGAAGAAAGGAATGCATTTGTATGTGCCTTAGAAATAAATCTGCTTAGAGTTGCCACTTTCCTATTTAAACTCATCACATCTTTGGGTTTTTTAGTACTTCCATCTTCGTAATAGCTGCAATTTTCTCCGGATTGACTTTAATTCATCTAGTGCTTACAATATATCCTTGAAATTTCCCGAATTGGATTGTAAAAGTGTACTTTAATGGATTCGGTTGCATCCCATACTATGGTTGGGTTGTATTGGGCCAAAAAGTGGTAGTGTACCTCAGTCTGTATGGTAGAGAATAAATCTAACTAAAAATAGCAAGTAAACAATAGAAAACATGTGAATTTTATAGTGGTTCAACTAATTTTAGGCCTACATCCACTCCAATCTTATTATAAAATGTTATTATCATAAATACATGGGATTTAATGTTCGAAACAACCTAAAAAGGTAAAAAGTAGCATCCTTAGTGACAGACTCTAATAGAGGTAGAAGATGAAGAATCGAATGGCCAAAATTCCTTTTCCAATTGCTCAAAGTCTTCTATTTTAGAGAAATCACCCCCAACAAAGTCACTGGATCACAAAATACTAGTTCATACTTTAGATCCGAGAAATTAAGAGGTAGACGAAGTCCCCTGAGTGGTAAAATCATATCGGTATCGATCTGATTTGTTGACTATAAATCTTGTCATCTTCTTCTACTATGTCTTCTTGCTTCGATCCATCGAGTTCCGAGCATTTTTGCCTTAGAAATCAGGTTATTACCGAGAGTATCTAACATGTCTAGTACTTGTCCTCTTCTACAGAGCCTTTTCGATTTCTTCAACCACTACTTTAGAAATGGGCCCAAGGATGATGACTTTAACTAACTGTACCTTGACCATAACTCCAAAGTCTATCCAAATACCTAAAATCATGTTGATACCGACCTAAAAGAGGTCGGTACCGATCAATCCTTTTTCATATTTTTGTGCTCCAACTCCTTGAAGCCTCTTCCATTGTCCTTTCAAGCATACCTCCAAGTCCTTGAATAATTTTCATCTTTATCTTGACATCCAGATTTGTTTGGAAGCCGATTAGTCTAAAAGCCCGATAACACTTTCCCTCCAAAGTGCGCCTCTTAAACAAAGCGTGCTTTGGATCAAGACAAGCAGATGGAAAAATCGACACAAGTCCATTAGTTACCTAGGAATTGCTCTGAAATGTCATCTCTATTCCACGGGCATCTATTCAACAACTTTAACTAACCATCGTACCACTTTCCATGCCAAGGTCAACGTCTATATTTTCCAAAGATCGTTCCATGCCTCGATCGGGTGAGAATCCCTTTTCCTTCTCTTCTATTTCTCTCTCCCTTTTTTTCTTTCATTTTGGATCCAAAATTCATGTTGGTACCGACCTGATTAGGTAGGTATTGATTTGAAATACTGAGTGAGGCATTAAATATTCCATCACTTAAATAAATTTTAAACCATATTCTCATATTTCCTTCCCTTCGTCTTGAACCTCTTGAACCGAAATCCTATGACCTAACTTCCTCAGCCCAAACCGTTCTCCATTGATTAATTAAAGCCATCGCCGCCCCTTTCAGCATTCGCTACTACCATATCTATACTTAAGTCATCGCTGCTTTCCCCAAAAAGGTCGACCTCGAGTCTAGACCTAAATATTACGCTTTAAAATGGGTGGCCAAAGTTTGTCGCCTTGGCAGCGATCTTTAGGTTACCAATGATCATGTCGGAAGCCACATATGACCGGTTAACCTTAAATGCCTAGGAATTTGATTTGGATTTACTTGACCCTTTCCATTGCAATCAAGTAAATCCTCTTGTGTCATCCCTAGGCAAGAACCATAGTAAGCACTGTAATAACTCAAGTCGCGATGTTACATTGCTTTCCTAGTGTCAACTTTGGGTTTTCATTGCCCCTCCTTTGGGTTTCCTCTACATTGCCTGGGATTTCCATTGTTTGCAATGTTTAAGAGCATTTCCCATTCATTATACACCAGCGAGCTTTATCAAAGCCCCGTAAATCACAAATTGTCGTACTAAAAAACGATAATGCGGTTCTTTCTAAAAACCGTCAAGTCAAACGTGCTCCAGCATTTGAATGATTCTGTTATAATGCACTTCCAATCATTGCACAATCCTAGGTTCTAGCAAAAGAACGCTTCGCATCGCTTCGAACATCGATTCCATTATCGATTACCCGACGATAATGAGTAAGATCTGACACACAGTTCCATCATGCGGTGGGGCTTATCTTCTGGCATGAGCAGGCTATCTACACCGAATAGTCTGTTTGTCGTGTATGGGACACATGACAAACATTGCATAGATTGACATTTTTAATCGCCAAGGTCGACGTTTAGAATCTGATTGGTTAACATGAGTTGACTTTTGTTGGTTTTTGAGCGTTGGCGAAATGGATTCACATTAAAATAGAATTTCGCAATAAAACATACTCGACCGTGTTCATTGTCGAGTTTTTCAATTCAGAATGACTCGCCATTCACTTAGATTCAAGATTGGCGTTGGGTTGTCAACAACTCCCGAGGCTGGTTCCATCACTATTCAAGCCTTGACATCTACGGTTGTCAAAGCCAGACGTTAAATCACCACAGAGCTACAAAGGATGACTATTGAAATATCTCCAATCCCAAATCAACTTCCCCCTCTTAATGAACAAGTTGGTTTAAGAGTTATAGATAATCCTCCCAAACAAATACCAATAGTCCTAACTGCTAAGTCATTTCGAACTATATGACTTTAGCATATAATACCAGAGAGTGACTCCTGACAATCAACCAACGAGCGCAAAAAACCCACCATCGCGTTATACAGCTTGCAATAAGTGCATGTTCCTAGGTAGCAATGCACCACCCTTCAATCCATTCCTCTGCATTTTCCTTTAAGAGCTCGGGCTCGCTCCCACTCAAGTCCACCCTAACGGTTATGCCTTGTTGAGTTTCTTGTACGTCCTATTCATGAATCAATTTCACTGGCCCTCCAACCTTTGGGAGCTAACAAACTTCCTGAGCTTTAAAAGTGGAGTGAGTGACCATCTTTCATGATCATCGAAGCTTTGTGCCAATGCAAAGTGATCGAAGCATTTCACAACAAATGATGATACGTCAAAAATGAGTATTTTTATGTCTGATTCCCATATGGCTTTAACCGGCTTTGGTTGTCTGAAAGTTAGATCTCTCCCTTTCCATTCTTCCCCATACTTCGATTCTCATCGTCTAAGTGTCTAACTTATAATCCGCTCTCTTCATAGATATATCTGCCGAGACATAAGCGACATGCACTCTGAAACCCTAAAGACCCTTAAAAGAGTCAACATCTAATTCTACACCACCACTTATCTCTTGACAAACAAGAACCTTCATCAATGCAACCTCCTACATCCTGAATAATTCATCATTCTAGCCGAACTTCCAACAAGAGGGTCTAGAGTGTACACCAGTTCTTCTTCCCCCATTTGCAGTTCTAGCAAGGATATCCAAGGAGGAGCCAAAGGCTCATCAGGCATGGTGAACATTGATGAATTCGCTGATAGAGCAAGGGAAGAAAATATGGCCAGCAGAGTGCAAGCAGAGAGAGAAGAGAAAGTGGAAGTGGAAACAATTCATGAGGAAGGAGAAGGAAGAGAAGAAGAAGGAGAAGAGAAAGAAGAAGATGGAGAAGGTGTAACGACCCGTATTTGACGTATCGGAGGATCGTAAAATATTAATATTATTTTCATTTAGGGTCATATGATTCTATAACTTTGGAAAATGACTACTAGAGGCATTTTCCATCCTTGGAATTTTTATTAGACGATTTTGATCCTAAAAATCTTGTATGACCTATAACTTTTGATAAGAGCCGAATTAGGATCTAAAACCACTTCCATTAGATCGAGATGATGGTTTCTCTTTCTATAGAGTGGTCATAATGGAAAAACAAAATTACTATTAGGGAGATATGTCTATTTGAAGTTTCACTTATTTTTGAACAACTTAATGGGTAATCAGTGAGTTAATGCCTAGATCCAAAGCCCATTTTGGGATTAGCCCTAAAAGAGGGTTTATGGGACTTCTCCTTGGCATTTCACACTTCCCAAAATAGTTAGAGAAGCCACCAGTATCATTTTTAGCCTTAAATGGCTCAAAACCTTACTTTACTTAGCTAAAACTTATCACTAAGGAGGGGATTAGAGAAATTAGCACTTAGATTTGAAGGTTTGTTGTTGGAGATCATCTGGAGCTGTTTTTCATCTAGGAATTTGTGCACCTTTGAACTTGCTTTGGATTGCTTTGGATTAAGATGAGTGGTTAGGACATCTCACTTACTAATTAGTCATTATGCATCTTAAAATGATGTTATAAAATGATTTTGGGATCCAAAAACATGTCTTAAAGTTTATGTAATCATATATGTTAATTTCAAAAGATTTGGAGAAGATTTATGAAATTCGTGTTCTTATGGATCTCCCTCGTTCTTATAGTTTATACCCTTAGATTTAGGCTTCACATTAGTATGCTTGGATGTATGCTTGTTAGGATGTATTATACATTATGATTGCTTAAATATATGATGTTTGTTTGCTTGAAAATGTCGATCGAATGGAAATTTAGTTCTAGGAATAAGTCTTGGATCAGTGATGACCAATGAAGGTCAAATCGCTCGAATGACTTGCAATCCGTATGGTTTGTCAAGATGGACAACCTAAAGGTACGTTTCAAGTTGTTCAGAGTTTGTTTGCTCGAGTTATGGACAAAAGAAGATGGTCCAGTATTGAAGGATCGATGGTGATTGGCTTCGAGGCACACTCGTGTCTTGGGATGGTTCGCTTCGAGTCATGTAATGGAATGGTTCGGATCACTAGCGTGTATGCATGGACCACGTGAAGAAGATGGGAAAACTTCAAATGTTAGATCGGCTACGAGCTGTGCTTCGAGCTATGTGGGAGTTGCTTCGAGTCAAATAATGGGTGGTTTGGGATCGGTGGAAGAAATTTGCTTGAAGGGGTATGAAACGATGAAGTTTTGGATCGGTGGCCATGGATCGGTACCGATCCATAGGGTTCAGGTTGATGGTGATGGTTCAATGAGGGGACTTAATTCTTCGTTTCATGGAATGGTGGAGGAGCATGGATTAGGGTAGTTTAGGTCGGTGATGCTTGGATTGGGGTCACATAATTTGGCGATAGGACTTGTTAGGTGGCTTTTGGTTGTTCATGCGATTGCTCTGAGTCATTCATGTGTTTGCTTTGGGACTTGCTTTGCGTCTTCATGCTTTCACTTGCATTGAGTCCTAACTTCATATTTTAAAGCTAAGGCTTGCATCGGTATCGAATCATAATGTTCGATGATGATTTTCGACGATGGCGCATGATTCGATGGTGATGATTCCTTGATGGGAAGTGATGGCCTCGACGAGGGATAGCTATACACTAAGACACAGAGTAGGTGACTACGTGTGTTTGTACCAAAAATGGGCACAACACTCTTCGGAAGTCTTTGAAGAGATAAACGCGCAGAATGAAAATTAAAACTGTGGATTATCTAACAAAAACTCCAAATAACAGAAAGTAAAATTGCAAAGACAAGCGATTTAGAGTGGTTCGGCGTTTTGCCTACGTCCACTATGAAGTCTGATGATTTTATTGCTCGATTACTTGAAGATTACAGTAGTTTATAATGTAATACAACTGAATGAGAATGCTAAGTGTCAATCTAAAGCAGCGGCGGTGTTCTGGAGTAGATCTGGCAGGATCTGGGCGCTCTTCAGTACTTAGAATTCTCCGACCCCTTTTCTGAATGACCAGGGGCTCTATTTATAGGTGTAGGAGGCTGATATTTCGCTAAAAATGAGGGGAGACCAGTTCTGGTACGTCAGGGGGCCCACATGGCCGAAAGCTGGAGATCCGGGCCGACTTTGGGATCGATTCGACCCTTGGTTCAAATCGATCAAGAAATCATCCGATCGAGCTGAAATTTGGTGTGTACATTCTTCATCATGTGTTTGAGCTTCTGTGAAAATTTCATGGGATTTGGACTTGTAGAACTCGAGTTATGATCGATTCAAGTTGGTGTTTTTCGTATTCTGGAGTCGTTCGAATCGATATGCTCGAATCGATTCGTTCGAATCGATCTTCCTGCTTGTGAAGATGGTGACGTGGTGCGCTTTCTTCGAATCGGTCCGCTTTGCATTCCGCATTGACTGGGTCGCATCCACGACTTGGATTCGAAGATGGTGGAGTTGAGGTAATGGATTCGAAGGACCTCTTCCTTCGAATCGATGAGACTAATGCTCGTTCGAATCGATTTAGACTCGTAGCTATGGACCGGTTCGAAGTTGTCTTGGCCTGGGGATTCGAATGCATGGATTCGAAGGTTCCTTCCTTCGATGGATTCGAACTATGGTGTAGGCGAGGGTGGATTCGAACTCAAGGCACATGAAGGCTCGCTTGATGTAGTCGAACGTAGTGAATGCCTCAATCGATTCGAAGCTATTGATTCCGCCTGATGGAGTCGAAGCAATCCCCCTCTGATCGATTCGAACTGGTCTCTTCTTCATGGATACGAGGTAAAACTTGTCTGTTGGATTCGAACATAGAGTTCGCCTATGGATTCGAACTTAGGAAGCCCTACTCCATCCTTTGTCGACAATATCCCGAGCATACGAACTCGGATTGCCTTGAAACTTGGATCGTTGGTTCCCACGGCCTTACTTGACGTGCCTTATCGATTATAGCCCGATCCGGACTCGAACAAATTTCATCGATATCTGTAGCGATCCTTACGTGTAACCGACTTCCAAGACGATCCGTTACTGTTTTCTAGTTAAGTCCTTGGCGTCACGGCCTTGCCAAAAGGCGGGATAACATTTGCCCCCCAAAGTATGTCTTGTGTAAACATGACGTGCTTTGAAAAGCTGCAGTCTCTCATTGGATTGCTACAACATGCCTTATCGAAAGTTGCATTCTGTATTGCAGTAATCGACTGTCGTATAATCGTGACTGGCTGTCTGGGCTTTTGAGTCAGGACGAGATGAACATTTGATTCCTGTTGATGATAAAGACCAAAACATTAGTAAAAATACGTGCATTATCTTGACCTTGGTTAACGTTGCGCGATCGCAAGTTGTTGTCAGTTCGGTTTTGCTATCGAAATCTGCATCGGTCCTCTCCTGAACCGATTTGAGCTCTGAGTTAAATCATTACTTTTATGATTGTCTATGGTCATCCTCCCGCATCGATCCTCTCCTGAATCGGTATGAAGAGTAGACAAGCAATTTTTATATGGGAACGATTCGCCTATTTGACCGGCGGTATTTAATGGATGCGAAGCAATGTTTCTGGATCCGCCTCGAGTTGATGGTTTCGAAGTGGACACTTCGAATCGATGGGGCGTAGTGACCCAGGTTCATCTTCTGTCGACAGCTTCGAATCGATGGTTCTTCGAATCGACACAGTGTGGATTCGATGCTTGGATGGATTCGCGATTGAGGGATTCGAACTTGGCTGTTCGAATCGATGGAGTCGAACGTTTCCCCTAGCTCCTCTGACGCCGTGCTTCGAGTCGATGCTGCGGATTCGAAGGAAAAGTCTCGAAGTTGTCTGGTGTAGATATTTGAGTTCGAGTCGATGAGGTCGCCTGGTCAGCCTCGAATCGATTTAGACTTGCAGTGATCGATTCGAAGACATTGCTTCGAATCGATGGGCTAGACCCGTTATTCCCGGTTGCGCTTGACCGGGAGACGAATGGTCTCGTTTCCCCTATATATACCGGGGTCCTGTTCACTTTTAACTTTTTACTTTTTACTGTTGCTCTGCTTCTTCTTCGTATCGATCTCCCAAACCTTGAGAGAAACGCTTCTACGAATCGAACAAACCCTTTACACCCTCACTTGTAACCACACAAAACCAGGTAATAACTGGATCGAGTCAAGTCTTGGGAATGATAGAACAGGGAATCGTTGTGAGTTCTAAGTCCAATAGGTCGAATCGATGGGGAAAACGCGATGAAGTGTCGCGACCTTCCTTGGGGAAAGAAAATTCCTGAAGGATTCTCGTTTCCTCTTCGCTTCGTATCGACCCTCGTTGGAATAGTTCGAATCGATCTCGGGTATGGGGCCTTCAAACTGAAGTTTGCGAATCGAAGTGGCTCGTATCGAATCGAGTCGATGTGGTAATTTTCTAATCGACTCGAGGGCATTGAGTTTGATCGATATGAAGTTTGCACTTCTGATCGATTCGAAGTGATTCTTCACCTGATGTTGTGGGCATTGCTCCAAGGACTTACATCAATACAGAATGCATCGAGTCGACCCTCTATCGATTCGAAGCACTTTGATTCGACTCGAATCGATCCAAGGTGATCGATTCGAACGTCTTCAGTTCTTGGAGTGCAACTCTTCTGACTCGCTCAATGGATTCGAACGTGACCAATTTTCAGTCGAAACTTGACGAACTTAATGAAATTTAGCATACTTCACTCCGACGAGCTTCGGCCTTGCATAATCGAACTTGACCAACAGATATGAACTTGAATTTCCTTTGAAGCTCGTCGATGGAACTATGACTTAACCAATAATACAACTGATTTATACTTGAAGTTGGTCCGTAGCGTTTGGACGGTGCGGAAATGACAGTCAGCGATGACGGTCATTTTCATTCCCAAATTCCCAAGTTATGTTGTTCGGATATCCTGCTTCATTCTGTTAAATTTGCTCGAGTGATGTACAATACTTGCACTGCACGACTCGTACACACACATTACACTGGGGCATGCACGGGCTTGTTCATAAACTTAATGTTGCTTTCTAATGAGTTAGCTAATTATGGAATCTTCGAGCTCTCAACAACAAGAGGCACAGAGCTCGACCCCTCCGGTGCTTGAGATTCCCGATATCCCTGCCGATATAATCGATCCAGCTCCAGATGAATTGCCGGAAGCGATATTTATTGAGGACCCTGTCGACTCGGTTCAGTCCAACATTTCTGAATCCTTATTGGGACGAATATGCTTAAAGCATAACATATCTCTTGGTGACGTACTACTGCCCAGCGCCACCGATAGACCGCACAATCCGCCTGAAGGATATACAGCATTCTACCGTCATGCTTGTGCGGCTGGAACTCTTCCTCCCTTCAATCAATATATCAGAAGGATGCTGTCATATTTAGGGATCGCTCCTTCACAACTTCATCCCAACGGGCACGCGTTGCTGAATAGTGTCTTCGTAATATTTATGGACTGTCTTTTTCGCCCGCCGAGGCCCTCCGAGATCAGACACATATTTAACTTCAAGAGCAGGGGTGATAGCCCGTCGTTTACATTTTTGGAGGCAGTTAGAAATTGCCAAGTTGTAGTTGGAGCTTGGACGCGCCTGAGCTATTTCAAGAACGAATGGTTCTACGTTCGATGCCCTCCGGGTTTCGCTAGGCGATGGCTGTCTAGACGTAAGCGCCTTAACCTGTTTCTTTGACCAATAGCTCTTCGGTGTTAAAATTGACATTTCATTCCTTTTACAGCTATTATCTCTAGGCCCGATGGAGGGCGTTTCAAAGGTACCGTCCGGAGTCTTCAAGAAGTCCCAAGCGAGCTGAGGCATATTGACTCGGTGCTGAACGACTACAACTTAAGAGTTCTGGGTTTGATCGACATTAATCAAAGCATAGTTGTTGAGGGATTTTCAAAGTCCGTCTCCAAGAAGGAAAATAAGAAGAAACCCAAGAAGAGAAAAGCGAAGAGGTCACTCGGGATCAGAATAATCGAGGCGAGTGACGAAGAAAGAACCCAGACGGATTCAGAGCCAATGGCTGACCTTTCGGGAAACTTGGAGGAATCGGGAGAAAAACGGAAAGGCAAGGCCGCCATTTCCAAAAAACTTAAGTCAAAGGGGGGAAAATCTGTAGATGTGTTTCTTCCCGCTTCCGGAGTTATGATTTCTGAGGCCGCCCCTTCTCATTCGAGAGATTCTCTCAAAGGGCTTGACGATATTCCTATCCCATATTATATATCGATCTCTCATAATCCTGGGTTGGAGGAATTACAAGACGTCCTAAATATGAACGAGCCCTTTCCTTTAAGTGCGGTCAACACTTCCGGTCGGTTTGGGGGTTGACATATTTACACACACTTCCACGGCACTCCATGACTTCTGCATAGTAAACATTGCTTTATGGGATTTTAATCCGTAATTCTTTCTTATCGCAGGTGAGATGTCAGGGCGTGGCTCCACTCTAGATAGGCTTCGGAATGTGCGCCAATCTTCTCCATTTTATGATTCCCGTAGGAGAGAGACAGATAGGGACCATGGGCGAGGCTACTCGAGTCAAGAACGTTACGACAGAGACAGAGATTACTCGCGTAACCGTTCTGGTTATGATTACTCTGATAGAGACCGGGGATACCAGCACCGACCCCGATCCCGTTCTCCTCCGCCTCCCAGGGCTCCAGTAGACCTCCCAGGGCCATCTCATCAGCAACAGTTGCCTTCTCAATCTTCTCGGCCTGACGCTCAACGGCCAAGAGTGGAACCAACGGCAGCCACTATAATTGAACAAGTTCCGGCTGAGTTGACAAGCGAGGGAGCTGCTAAACTCGCCCAAATGAAAAACGACTACCCGGAAATTTGCATGGATGGCTATATCTTCCCTCCTAACTTCAAAAGAATCCCTCCGGAAGCCGAGACCACTGCTCATAATTACATCCACGACTTCTATGCTCAGTACAAGGAGTGGTATAAGGCAGCCGTGAAGGCTTCTAGAGTAGCTTTCGACAGGGCGAAAGTCATTGCTGAACGTGATGTTGACATTGCGAAGCAGAAACGCATCATTCAAGTTCTTCAATCCGAAGTGGAAACGTCCCGAAAGTCAGAGCTTGAAACACTTAAGAAGCACGAGGGTGTCGTGGCCAAATTAGCGAGGATGCAGCAAGAACATTGCGCCACAGTGGAAGAGATGGGCCATCATAATACCACCGTTGCAGCTGAGCGAGACTTAGCCATTAAAGAGCTGAACGAGCTCAAGGCCAAATTCGCTGAAATGGTGAAGGAGAAGGACGATGCGAACGCTACTGCTCAAGAGGCTTGCGACCAGGCAGTATCCCTCAGGGCCGAACTTGCTGCGGCGGCGGTCAAGGCTAAGTCTGTGGAAGCGGAGATTCAGGAAAAAATCTTGGAGGAGAGGTCTAGGCTAGATGCTGAGTTTGACGATCTCTTAGTCACGTATAACGCTAATGTGCTGGAACACAGAAATCTAGCGTGGCTGCGAGATGACTCCATGATCTTGTACAATGCCTGGACCCGGCTGGTGAATGAGAAGAGAGCAGCGCATCCAGATGGAGCACTTGACGACTTTGAACTGGAGATGCGTCTGCTTACTGAGGATGAGAGGAAGACCCTTCATGAGGTGGTAATCTCTATGGCGAAAGAAAAACTCGGCGTCCAATCTCTAGAGACAGGCGAAGGTTCGGGGACCGTGCATCACGAGGCAAGTGTTGGAGCTGTAATCCCAACATTGCCCGAAACCACTGGTGCGGTAGACCCCCGATCTGTTCCTGCATATAATCCTGACCAACCGTTATTATCTTCCGCCGATGATTCTACCCATGTTTCGGTCCAGACTAAGGAAGGTATTTGAACGCTTCTCGTAGTCTAGTAGTGAAGGACCTTAAGCAACACACTTGGCTAACAATCTTCGTTTTGTCGTATTTCAGTGACCGAAGCCATCGTTTCTGCGCCCCTTGCTTTATCAGTTCCTCATCAAACACAAGGGGTTGTTTTTTCTGAAGCCATCACGACTTCTACTTTGATTGGCGAGGAGGGAGATGCAAATATGTTTTCTTTCAGCGCTCAAATGATTGAGGAGCTTCTCAATGAACCCATCGATCCCTCTGCCAACCCGTCCGATGTTGTGAATGAGGCTGCTCCGGCCGCTAGTTTATCTATGCCAGCTATTGGCACATCCGATGCGGCCCAAGCATCTCGTGAGGACGACGTTTTAGCTGAGATTGCTGCCGAGATGGCAGCAGGGAATGTAGGTTCTAGTCCGCCCGGGCCTGCCCCGTTAATGGTGATTTCGCCGGGTGGTACTGTATTGATCGAGACCGCTCCTGTCCCTCCTCCTGCTACTACTCCTATGCCCCCAGCTCGTCCTCCTAGAAGAACTTCCGTCGCCTCCAGCTCTGAGGAAGATGTCGACATTATATCGCTGCCGGAGGGCAAGCCTGAAAAGAGCAAGCGATTGAGGAAGAAGTCGGGCAGCGGATCGGGTGGAGCTACTCCGAAGAAGAAGATAAGGAAGAAGAAAGAATGAACTTCTTTCTTTAAATCTCTGTTGCGTAGGGTAGCATTTTGTAGATTTTTCTATAGTCGTGTATAGATGTGGATTCGGCTCCCACTAGCAGAATTTTTCATAAACACTTTGTAATCAGATTCTTTTTGTTGATAATGGAAATGAAAATCTATTCCCTTTCTGTCTTCAACTTGTTATGTGTTATGGTTCTGCCCCCTGTATTGGGGAAAAGTGTGGAGTTGACGTATGTTTATATCCCGTCTCGCGCTCCGGAGTTCGGGGTAGGATGAATGTTTATACTCCGTTTCGCACTCTGGGAGTACGGAGTTAGATGAATGTTTATACTCCGTCTCGCACTCTGGGAACACGGAGTTAGAAGAATGTTTATACTCCGCCTCGCACTCTGGGAGTACGGAGTTAGATGAATGTTTATACTCCGTCTCGCGCTCTGGGAGTACGGAGTTAGAAGAATGTTTATACTCCGCCTCGTGCTCTGGGAGCACGGAGTTAAGTAAAATGTTTATACTCCGCCTCGCACTCTGGGAGTACGGAGTTAGATGAATGTTTATACTCCGTCTCGCACTCTGGGAGTACGGAGTTGGATGAATGTTTATACTCCGTCTCGCGCTCTGGGAGTACGGAGTTAGAAGAATGTTTATACTCCGTCTCGCGCTCTGGGAGTACGGAGTTAGAAGAATGTTTATACTCCGTCTCGCGCTCTGGGAGTACGGAGTTAGAAGAATGTTTATACTCCGTCTCGCGCTCTGGGAGTACGGAGTTAGAAGAATGTTTATACTCCGCCTCGCGCTCTGGGAGCACGGAGTTAAGTAAAATGTTTATACTCCGCCTCGCACTCTGGGAGTACGGAGTTGGATAAAATGTTTATACTCCGCCTCGCACTCTGGGAGTACGGAGTTGAATGAAGGGTTGTCGTGTATCAACCCATTTTCGTGGCCTGATGTGATGGCTTGCCCCCGAGCTCGGGTTTCATTTAGCGAGTGGTTGATTGCTTCACAGCCACTCCCTACTTGAATAAATTCCACTGTGTGATGGAACTTAGCTCTTCGTGCATCGTGATGTTGTACATTGTATTTAATGAATCACAGCTCTAGCTCGAAGAGATGGCATTTTATTGCTGAAATAAGAAAATATGGCAAATCAGTTGCCTTATTACAAATTCTAATTTCGAAATGCAAAAGTAAATTGCTGAATAAAAATCATAATGAAATAAATAAAGCCTGTCATATGTAATAGCGGCGGAGACTCTCGCTGTTCCAGGCTCTCGGTAAAACTAGACCGTCCACGGTTGATAGTTTGAATGTGCCATCTCCAAGTCGTTGCGTAATCACGTACGGTCCTTCCCAATTTGGTTTCATGTGTGAAGGAACCGGGTATACTCTCTTGAGGACCAGATCACCGAGATCAAAGGTTCGGGGGTGAACTTTGGTATTATATAGTCGGGCGACCCGACTTCGGTAAGCGGCTGCTCTTAAATCAGCTTCTTCTCGTTTCTCGTCCAACAGATCCAAAGACTCAGCGAGTAATATAGCGTTTGTTTTCGGATCGTAATAAGTTACGCGGTGAGAAAATACTTCTGTCTCAACTGGAATGACGGCCTCCGATCCATAGGATAAGGAAAATGGGGTGTGTCCAGTCGCGGTCTTGTGAGTCGTTCGATAAGCCCATAATGCCATAGGAAGTTCATCGACCCATTTGCCCCCAGCCTTTTCCAGTCGTTTCTTTAAGATGGATTTGATAACTTTGTTAACAGCTTTGACCTGACCGTTTGCTTGTGGATGTGCGACTGCAAAGAACTTTTTATGAATATGAAATCGTTGGCAGAAACTCTTGAACTCTGAACTTTCGAATTGGGTCCCGTTATCGGTGATGATGGTGTGCGGGAGTCCAAATCGGCAAATGATATTACGGACCACAAAGTTTATCACTTTCTTTGACGTAATCGTTGCAAGAGCTTCAACCTCGGCCCATTTTGTGAAGTAGTCAACTGCGACGATGGCATACTTCGCACCACCTTTTGCCAGAGGTAAAGCGCCAATGATATCGATACCCCACATAGCGAACGGCCAGGGACTGACCATTTTAGTTAACTCGGTAGGCGGGGCTCTTGGAATTCGAGCGTGTTTTTGGCACTTGTCGCACTTTCTGGCGTAATTGGCTGCATCTCGATTCACTGTCGGCCAGTAATATCCATATCGGAGTATTTTCTTAGCAAGCGCTTGTCCACCGGTGTGATCGCCGCATTCTCCCTCGTGCACATCATGTAACACTCGTTTGACTTCGTCGTGAGCGATACACCAGAGAAGTGGAACAGAATAACCTTTTCTATACATGATCCCGTCTTGAATGATGAACCGCGAAGCTTTTCGTAGAATTTGCCTTTTCTCATTTTGGTGCTCAGGCAATATCCCATTCTCAATATAATTTCGATATGGAGTCATCCATGATTCTCTGCTGGGAAAGGTCTCCAACACATCATTCGTTTTGATTTGATCGATGCTTGGGAAAGGCAACGTTTCGACCGAAACGAATCCCATTTGCTGTGCTTCACCTGTGCTGGCCAACTTTGCCAATGAATCGGCCTTTTGATTGCGATCTCGTGGTATGTAGTAAATAGCATAATAATCAAACTGATCCAGCGTTTCCTGAACTCGGGCTAGATAAGCAGCTAACCTTCGATCTCTCGCTTGATATTCTCCCCGTACCTGACATACAACCAACTGTGAATCACAATAAACTTCTATAGCGATAATTTTCAGATCTCTGGCAAGCTTTAACCCAGCCAACAGGGCTTCATACTCGGCTTCATTGTTGGTTGCGTGAAAATCAAACTTCAAAGCATAACATATGGATCGACCTTCGGGGGTTTCTAGTACAACTCCAGCGCTTGAACATCGATCGTTTGATGCACCATCAGTATAAAGTTTCCAGACATATTCAGGAGACTCGCTGGTTTCAGGTAATTCGTCAGGAACAGTAAATTCAGCTATGAAGTCAGCTAGGACTTGCCCTTGAATGGCTCTCCGCGGGGCATAAGTAATGTCAAATTGGCTCAGTTCAATATTCCACTTGAGTAACCTTCCAGACGTCTCAGGCCGCGTGAGGACCTGTCGTAACGGCTGATCGGTATACACAGTAAGCGGATGTGCTTGGAAATAAGGACGAAGCTTTCTCGAGGCAATGACCAAGCAGTAAGCCAGTTTCTCCAACCTGGGGTAATTTCTTTCAGCTCCGGTCAATCGTTTACTGACATAATAGACCGGTTTCTGCACTCGATCTTCTTCCCGGACCAAAGCAGCACTGATCGCATGCTCCGATACCGCCAGATAAAGGTACAATTGTTCGTGATCAATTGGTTTCGACAAAATCGGTGGCGTAGAGAGATGCTGAACCAGCGATCGGAATGCGCCTTCACATTCCGTGGTCCATTCAAAGTTTCGTTTTCCCTTCCGGATTAGATCAAAGAAAGGAATACATTTATCAGTGGATTTCGAGATGAACCTGCTTAGCGCTGCAACCTTCCCGTTGAGACTCTGGACTTGCTTTATGGTCTTCGGGGTTTGCAAATTCCTTATTGCCCAGATCTTTTCGGGGTTTGCCTCTATCCCACGAGCGTTAACGATGAACCCTAGAAACTTTCCGGATGCGACGCCGAAGTGGAATTTTAGCGGGTTAAGCTTCATTCCATACTCACGTAAGATACAGAACATTGAATTTAAATCCTTGACGTGATCTGTGGAAAATCGGGACTTAACTAACATGTCATCCACATAGACATCCATGGTCTTCCCGATCTGATCAGCGAACATTCGATTAACCAAGCGTTGGTAAGTTGCTCCGGCATTCTTTAAACCAAAGGGCATGACTCTGTAACAGTAGAGTCCCAGATCGGTTACAAAACTAGTATGTTCTTGATCGGGTAGATGCATGGGTATCTAATTATAACCGGAATAAGCATCCATAAAGGATAACAATTCGTGACCTGCAGTTGAGTCAACGAGTTGGTCAATTCGGGGAAGTGGAAAACTATCTTTTGGACAGGCTTTGTTTAAATCAGAGTAGTCGACACAAGTTCTCCATTTCCCGTTCGGTTTCCGAACCATTACCGGATTTGACACCCACTCTGGGTATAGAGCATCTCGGATGAAACCATTTGAATGCAATTTGTCAATTTCTTCTTTAAGGGCGGCAGATCTCTCTGGATCCATACCACGCCTCTTTTGCTTGACCGGAACATGTCGCGGATCAATATTCAAAGAGTGGCTTGCAATGTTCGGTGAGATTCCGCACATGTCGGAGTGCGTCCAGGCAAAGACATCAAGATTCGCCTGAAGAAATTCAACCAATTCCTGTTGTATCTGTTTTCCCAGTTGAGATCCAACTTTTAGTACTTTCGAGTCGTCACCCTCACTGACCGGGACGTCCACAGTCAGTTCGGCTGGAGACGCTTGATTCTCTTCTACTTCATCTTTATCTTCTCTATCTCTAGGGTCAAGATCTCTAAGGAATTGGTAGTGGTGCCCGGGCCGGGGCCCAGGCGTTAGCTGTCAATTATCAGTAAAACGGACGCAGAGAGATTCCTCTACGCCCTTCCCTTTCTCCTTCTTCTGTGCTTCTCGCAATTCAGCAACATAACAGGCTCTTCCTGCTGCCTGATCTCCTTGAACGATTCCTATACCATGATCAGTTGGGAATTTTAAGGTCAAACACCACGGGGTAATGGCTGCCCTGAATTCAGCAAGGGCTGGTCGACCTAGGAATGCGTTGTACGGTGAAGCAATGTCAAGAACAACGAATTGCAGCAGTCGGACTCTCCTGCGCTCTCCGATCCCCAGTTCCACTGGTAGTTCCACTATCCCAGTAGGTATTGTTGCACTGCCATTGAAGCCATGAACCCGGGATTGGCAGGGTTTCAGGTCCTTTGCTTCCATTTTCATTAAGTCGTAAGCTCGCTTGAATAGAATGTTTACAGAACTCCCACTGTCAACCAGGATCCTCTTCATCCAAGCAGGACCAACCTGGGCAGATATGACCAGTGGATCAATCGTTGGGGCTTCGATTTTGTCAGCATCTCTGCTTCTGAATATGATATCGTCAGACATCGTTTTTTGTTGCTTAGCCGGGGTTCCATCCTCACAATTACTGCAGCATTCGAAGCTCGCATGCCTGATAGAGCTGACATACGACTCCATTTCCCTCCAGCTCCTGTCCGCTGGATGAGGACCACCACTTATGGTATTGATAACTAGCCTCCCGCCTGTACGAGCGGGTTCCTCTTGTCTTTCCTGATCTTGCGCACGGTTTGGATTCGATGGGCCCGCACCACCAGACTGCGGCGCCCGCACGAATTGATCTAATTTCCTCTCCCTGATCAACTTTTCTATGAGATCTTGCAAATGGCGACAGTCATTAGTATTGTGGCCATAGCTCTCATGAAACCTACAAAACTTTCCCGTCTGAATCTGCCTTTCTGACGACCGCTTCGGAGCGGGTTTCTTATACTGTTCTGTGTTGCAAGTTTGCAAGTACACATTTTCCAGTGATGTGTTTAACGGTGTATAACTTTCAAACATCGGAGCCCTACGCCGTGGGCCTGGATTCGGATCTCTCTTCTTATTCTGACCATTGCCACCTCTTGGCTGAGTTTGTTTGTTCTGTATGTTTAACTGGACTTTTCCGGAATTGCCACCGGACTGTTTAACTGCGACATTGCTTTGTATTCCCTCACTTCCGGGTTTTGCATCGTCCTGCTTCCTAGACTGTTTCGCGTCCTCTTGCCGTAAGAACTGAGCGGCTTTGGAGTAGAAACGGTCCAACGATGCGGGGGGTTTTCCGGCTAACCAGTTTCCAAATTCAGAATCGGGATCAATTCCCTTTGTCAATGCCATTAGAATTGAGTTGTCGTTGGGATTACTAATTTCCACGCATGCCGCATGGAATCTCTCCAAGTAACGCCTTAATGTTTCCCCACGAGCCTGGGTAACATTGGACAGGGTGTTAACATCTTTGGGTCTGGCAACATGCATACGGAACTGTTCAACAAATTTCTTATCCAACTGGTCAAATGACGAAATAGATCTTGGAGGTAGTCTTGTAAACCACATTGTTGCAATTCCTCCCAGTGAAATGGGGAAGCTGCGGCATTTCACTGCATCGTCGGCCCTTGCGGCGCTCATTGACCATTCGTATTTCAGTATGTGCTGATTGGGATCAGAACTTCCTTCGTACATAGGGAGAGTTGGCATTCTGAATCGCCGAGGAGGTTCAGCGTATAGTATCTCATCCGTGAAAGGAGTATGGCTTCGAGAAATTCCCCAATCGTCATTGGTAAGTCCTTGGCTTTCACGGATCATCTGACGTATCATTGTTGGGATGTCTGGCATTGCTACATTTTGAGCATGCTGAGCTAAGGTGTGGTCGGGTTCCACAATGCGAGTTTGGACCGGGCGCTGTCGACGGTCCAAGTTTCGCCTCCTTGGCTCAGCGTCTTCCGGGACGTATGGTTCAGAATTACGTCCTTGCTGTTGATTACCCGAATCTGGAAGATATCGGGTATCGGCCCTTGTCTCTACCGTGGCAGCTGTGACATGATTGTCCGTAGTATATTGTGGAGTGCGGCCACCTCGTGCTGATGGCCCAGCCTGGAAGCTAGTTGATGGTCCTACCCTCAATTGCCCGACAGTCAGGGCGGGCTGATATCCCGTAGTCTGAGCATAATCTCCGTCTAATCGGGGACGGGTAGATCTACGATGATAGTCAGATGAGGTAGAACTTTCAGTAGGTGAGCGGGAAACATCATCCCTCCTGGACCTCCTACGGCCCTGGCGATTCAGTTGATTTGTCAACTCAATATTAGCTCGCAACTGTTCGGCTAACTGTTGCCGACTCTGAGTCAACTCTTGGAGTAACATCTGAAATTCTTGTCTAGTGACTGCCCCAGACGGATCCGAGTGGGCAGTGTTGTCTTGGTTGGGTGGCTGCTGTTGAGCAGGATTTTGTCCATCCCTACCTTCTTGTCCTGGAGCTGCAGAAGTGGTTCTCGTGCTAACCATTTTGAACGATGAATCCTTTTCCTAGATTTTATGCAAATCTGAGTAGAATGGAAGGACTGTGAACCGAAGATCTGGATCTTCCTCTTGGATTTGTGCAATCCGGTATCGATGGTAGATCCAAGGAGCAGGAGAAAAAAGCTGGTTTTTTCTCAGTGAAAGCACCAAAGTGTTTGTACCAAAAATGGGCACAACACTCTTCGGAAGTCTTTGAAGAGATAAACGCGCAGAATGAAAATTAAAACTATGGATTATCTAACAAAAACTCCAAATAACAGAAAGTAAAATTGCAAAGACAAGCGATTTAGAGTGGTTCGGCGTTTTGCCTACGTCCACTATGAAGTCTGATGATTTTATTGCTCGATTACTTGAAGATTACAGTAGTTTATAATGTAATACAACTGAATGAGAATGCTAAGTGTCAATCTAAAGCAGCGGCGGTGTTCTGGAGTAGATCTGGCAGGATCTGGGCGCTCTTCAGTACTTAGAATTCTCCGACCCCTTTTCTGAATGACCAGGGGCTCTATTTATAGGTGTAGGAGGCTGATATTTCGCTAAAAATGAGGGGAGACCAGTTCTGGTACGTCAGGGGGCCCACATGGCCGAAATCTGGAGATCCGGGCCCACTTTGGGATCGATTCGACCCTTGGTTCGAATCGATCAAGAAATCATCCGATCGAGCTGAAATTTGGTGTGTACATTCTTCATCATGTGTTTGAGCTTCTGTGAAAATTTCATGGGATTTGGACTTGTAGAACTCGAGTTATGATCGATTCAAGTTGGTGTTTTTCGTATTCTGGAGTCGTTTGAATCGATATGCTCGAATCGATTCGTTCGAATCGATCTTCCTGCTTGTGAAGATGGTGACGTGGTGCGCTTTCTTCGAATCGGTCCGCTTTGCATTCCGCATTGACTGGGTCGCATCCACGACTTGGATTCGAAGATGGTGGAGTTGAGGTAATGGATTCGAAGGACCTCTTCCTTCGAATCGATGAGACTAATGCTCGTTCGAATCGATTTAGACTCGTAGCTATGGACCGGTTCGAAGTTGTCTTGGCCTGGGGATTCGAATGCATGGATTCGAAGGTTCCTTCCTTCGATGGATTCGAACTATGGTGTAGGCGAGGGTGGATTCGAACTCAAGGCACATGAAGGCTCGCTTGATGTAGTCGAACGTAGTGAATGCCTCAATCGATTCGAAGCTATTGATTCCGCCTGATGGAGTCGAAGCAATCCCCCTCTGATCGATTCGAACTGGTCTCTTCTTCATGGATACGAGGTAAAACTTGTCTGTTGGATTCGAACATAGAGTTCGCCTATGGATTCGAACTTAGGAAGCCCTACTCCATCCTTTGTCGACAATATCCCGAGCATACGAACTCGGATTGCCTTGAAACTTGGATCGTTGGTTCCCACGGCCTTACTTGACGTGCCTTATCGATTATAGCCCGATCCGGACTCGAACAAATTTCATCGATATCCGTAGCGATCCTTACGCGTAACCGACTTCCAAGACGATCCGTTACTATTTTCTAGTTAAGTCCTTGGCGTCACGTCCTTGCCAAAAGGCGGGATAACAACGTGTTAGATTAAAGGAATGATTAGAGGAAGGTTATGGGACGAACGATGATATTCTACAACTAACGATGGTGTCTAGAATCATTTCCAACCACGATGATTTCAGATTGTAAGGATATTTCCAGGGTGCACTCTGTTATAGATGACGCATGCAAAGGGATTATTGTTACTTGGAGGTTTCTAGTGTACTCGTATAGTGAGGGTATGCACTAGGGAGTGTGATGGTTCCTGGAGCGCGGTGGCTCTGTATCTTCAAATGGAAGATTTATTTACCCCAGACTAACATGATGGCTAGTCTAGTTCCTGGCCTACCTAGTGGCATGGATTTGAGTACCATGAAACTAGGATGTTAACTATCATGGCGGGTAGCCAATTCCTCGAGCGTGATTTCTTAGGTGAGTTATCAATATCCAATGCACTGGGTGAGTGAATGTAAGGATGGATGATGGATGCTATGTCTGCTTTGGTAGCTTATCACCATAGGGAAGTCACATGATGTAGGTGTTATTAATGTAGATATTTAGACACCCTTTGGTACTTTGATGTATAGTGCACCTATAATGATTATGATGTAGAGTAGCATATATTTTATGTTATGTGCTAAATCTATGGATGCAAGGATAGGTCAAGTATGGTTTTTCCATACCTTTTGTCCTAGTATATTGACTTTATAGTATTTGAGATTTTCTACCGCTCACACCAGTTTATTTAATGACTCGGTGTTTTATGCTTTGCTTCCTATTATTCTTGGTACTCTTAAATGAGTAGATTAGGGATATCAGGTATGGTGAGCACGTAGAGCTGGACAGGTAACGAGCAGGAGGCTATACTACCACATTAATATATTTAGCTGTTATTGCTTATCATTCTATTGTGCAACACTTTGGAGCTTACTAGTGATATTATCTATTTAGAGATAATTATCTATTTTGAGTTTATTATCAGTTGTGTAAATTCTATCACTTATGTTGTATAGCTGTATGGACCTGAGCACTCTAATTTCTATGATTCATTCAATTATTACTGTCTTAACCGTTTTATATCAAAGAAGTTTACTATTATGTTTTATTTGATGCGCCGTGAGATATACAACATGTTCTGTTGTGATGTTTTTTTTACTTTACAACCCTTGAATATTACCTTGCATCAGCCGGGAATCGTTACAGCTCACTATACATGTGTAGGGTGTCGAAGGCGTATGGAGGTTGTCAGAGAAGTTGACAAAGTAGACGATAACGATGAGGATTTCGATCAAGGGGAAGATGAGTCATACGAAGAGATGTCTCCAAAAGGTACCGAAATTCATGACTTATCACACTCTAAGTGAATATTTGTTAACACCTCCTTGCAGTCTACTAAACCAAGTGCAATGCCAACAATTGAGGCACCTCTTCCTACGATTATTCATAAAATATCTTCGACTCACTGAGTGATCTTCAAAAAGAGTACCCATAAGGATTAAGCTACCCGTAGGAGGGCCTCCTAACCAAGGGTGGGGAAACTCCATCCTTACAACATACAACCTTCTGAACATAGTTCGTAGGTTACTTAGGGCAATACCAGGACTCTACATAATTCTAGGATCATGAACACTCGTATCTTGCATTCATCCTTACTTCAATGTTCCGAGACTGATATGATCCTTTCTTTCATTTCAAGTACAATGGAAAGAGATCGATTGCCTTACATATGCTCTAGCATTGGTGAAGGCCAAAGAACCACCCCTGATCCTTATCCTCACCACTCCTCCTCGCATCATGAGACCGATTAAGAATAACTGAAGAGGAAGGAGGAGGAATATGACAAGGATAAGGAAATGAGGAAGCGAAAAGTTGAATGAAGGGAGAATATGTCCTAAGAAGAAGTCATGTGATGCCTACGATCGTCACAGTCTTGTCTCTAGCTCTTCCTTATCATGCTCTCAGCCTATGCTTCTTCCCAATAAGTTTCGGCAATAAGGCCCATAATTACCACAATATTCACTTCCCAAAGGTCTAGGAAAGTTCTACTTGTCGAATTCCACCCCCGCCTCCTTTAAGCTCATCAACAATCGTGACGACTAAAATGCAGGCCGCTTCCAAACCTCTGCCTGACAGGGGTGAAATTTGATCATGACATCAAGGAAATTCCCCGTTAAGATGTCAACTGCAGAGTTGGTGGTGTTGCTAAGCTTGTTGATGACCAACTCTATGATGGAGAAATCTCACTTTTGCCCTCTCCGATGTCAACAGAATTAATCATCTGGACATCCAGTTTTTTGAATTTAAGAGGAAGGACTTTGATAATACCATAGCCAGTTACAGGAAAAAGGTGTCCAAGCTTACAAAGCAGAGTTATGAAGCTCAAACATTAGCTGACATTGCTAAGAAGTTAAATGAGGAGTTGTCTCTCGTGCACACTCAGGCCCTCAATGCGATAAATGACCAACTTAAGAATGGTCATTTAGAGAGTGGCCAACTCATAGCCCATATCTAAGTTAAGGATTAGAAGATTAAAGAGAAAGACATGACACTTCAGTTCATGGATGCAGAAATCCAAACATTCCCAGCCAAAGTTGAAAGACTCAAGGCCGGTCTACGAGGCGAAGTTGAAGCAAAGTAGAAGCTCAAGTTGTGCTTGGTGTTGTTGTGGTTGAAATAAATGAGTTTAAAAGCCAAGTTGCAAAGGATAAGGATGAAGTGAACTCCACCCTTTAATAGTTCTTTGCAAATGTCATTGAAGAGAAAAGCTTGAAGTCGTTGGGGAGCAGCTATCCTATAACCTTGGCATACATATAGAAAGAGATCCCTCATCGTGCGGTTGAGTCCAGTGAAGGCCACTCCAAAGACCAACTGATGGCCAAATACTTGGAAGTCGATGACACCACATCCTCGGAGAAAGGCAAGGCAATCATGGCAAAGAAGAAGCGGCTGCAACCAAAACTTTGGTCGAGGCTCTTGCTAGTCCTAGCGCATTAGGCCAAGTAGAACCATCATCTTCATAACCCAAAGAGCCTACAACTGAAATTCCAACTTCTGTGGGGCCAGCTCTGAGGCCACCCTTACAATAACTCCTGCTTCTCCCACCATGAAAATCGACGAGCCCTATATTCATGTTTTTATTTCTTAACCCATCCAGTCGACAAAAGAAGAGGGTGAAGTCGCTGCTTCTCATGTAAAAGAAACTCCGACTAGTAAAGTTATTTCTCTAGCTTCTCTAGAGTTCGAGAAGCTTCAATTCTCGCTTAAGATTATCACTAACCTTTACTTTACTATTTGCAAACTTATAGGTCATCCATTGCTTCCTTCTTTGCCATCGCCAATCACCTAAGGCTTAGGTCCCATCGCAATCTCTACCCAATCAACATCCATTACTATAGGACTGGTCTCTCCAATCCTTCCCTCTGACTATATCCCTAGTCCTAAGAGAAGATTGCTGCTCTGAAGGGACTGGACGACACTTTGCAGTCATTGGGATAAGACGTCACTATTACCAGTGCCATAGGCCCAACTGATCCGATTTCCATGGCGGAATGGTAGAAGATTGACATGTCCAAGGGAAAAATTAAGATAGAGCCTAGACTAGAAAAACTAGGTGGTGTCGGAAAGCCAAAGCCTACTGCGAGAATTCTTCCCATTACCATTAAACCTCTTAAGGCCAGCAGTGTCGGTGCTTCCACGGGGACATTCGCTTCCCCTGTTGATAAGTCTAAAGATCCAACCGTTACAATCACCAACGAATAGATCACTCCCTTTGAAGGAACCATTCTCGAGGGAAAACCCAAAGATGGAAAAAGCCAGAAGAGAACACATAACAGTTCAGGCGGCAAAGGCGGTGAGAGTGGGAAAAGAAGGAGTAGTAGGCTTCCTACTTGGCTTGTGATGTTGTGACAGTTACCCTTAATCTTTTTTGGTTGTACCTTTTCATTTTCTCTTTTGTACATAAGTCGGATTTATGTGGGAGCAACCCCACAGCTAATATATAAAAATTAATGTAATGAAAGATTGCTTTCTTTTACATTCTTTATTCTATTTACATCACTGCATCGGTATATTATACCTACCTATATACAAATTTTGTATGTATAATATAACTGTTTGTACTACAACTTATCCACGTTATACATGTCTATGTCTGTGCAATGCCATTTCTTACTGTAACTCTATATATATATAAGTAATTTTCTATGATTGCTCAGTTATATTCCATTATGCAGTATCATTTTCCATTGTCAAAATATTTTCGTTTTGGACAACTAGGACTTATTTTTCATTTGGCCATTTCCATGGCCGACTTTATTCATCATAAATCGAGTTTTGTCCGCCCACAAATAGGGATATAGTCGAAGAAACGGTCGATTTCCTATCATTTCCTATCTTTGGGAAACGTTGTTCCGAGTGTCTATATCTGGACATCATATTTCGATATTGCCTAACCCTAGGTTTTGATCGAACTCATTCCTCAATCCTTTTCACTTGCCATCGGCTAGGCGTATTTCATCGGGTCGTATGTGATAGATAGTCTAATTACTCACCGATCCCTATCTATGTGTATCAATGGTTCATATGCTTACTCTGAGCATCAGCGTTCGACCTTGTCAATCTCCAGGCATTGATCAAAATAGCTCCTCAACCATCATCATTTTATTCTCAGCCGGGCATGTCCTGCTGAGTTACAAACATGGTCATGGAAATTCCAATTATATACTGATTCCTATCTTCGAAATAGGCGCTATCTTCGGGCAATCGTTCTCGAACTCAGCTATCTTCTGGCATTGATTGAAAGCATTCATCGACCATCATCACTCATCCATAGCCGAGCATGTCCTACTGGGCTATAAGCACGGGCATGAAAATCCTGGTTGTACACTAGTTCCTTTCTCCAATAACAGTTGCTTTGGATGCCTATCTCAGGGCATCCTCTCTCAGTCTCATCTATCTTTGGGTGCTAACTAAGGTACCCTTTGGATGTCCTTTCTTACCCTTGGCTGAGCACGTCCTGCTAGGCCATAAGCGTGGTATTTAAAACTTCGATTACACTAGTTTCTATCTCCAAAAACTGGCGCTTTAGTTGCTTAGTTCTGGGCATGCCTCATTGACTTTGCCTATCTCTAAGCATTAGATAATACTGAAGGGACATTTGTGAATTATTCAATCAACCCTTATGATAATACTCCTTTGTCCTGATCCAGGATCAAAGGAGTTGGTACCTATCTCTGGATACCTAATTTTGCTACTAATCACGTAGCACAAAATTTTTCTTATAATAACATAGTTCTATTGATTCAAGAAGCTAACTTTATTTATAAACAGAAGATATGGAAAGTCATGCATTATTACATTGTGTTATACCACCTTTTAACTAGATAGTATATCATAAAAGTTGGCTAATGTAACGACCCGTAATTTTCGATAATTAAAAATTGTTAGTTTAATAAGGTTTGTGATGAAATTTTGGAAGAAATGAATTTTTTATATTCAATAATAAGAATATAATTGGAATGAAATGTAATAGTATTAATTAAAGGTAATTGATAACCGCTTTAAATGTAATTCAATTAATTAAAAGGATTTAAAGGGTTATAATTGGTTATAAATTTATTATAATAATGAATGTATTAATTGATAACTGAATTAAAAGAGCAATTGATAATGTAAATGCTGTATTAATTTAATAGTATGTAATAAATTGTAAATTGGAGAAAAATGAATGTTGTGTGAATAACTATAACATTTGTGAGTAGATAACAAGCATATAAATGTGATTGAAGGTTAATGGTGACAATTATTATATGTTACCTATTTATTTAGCCTGTTAAATTTAATTGGAAATCAATTGCAATTAATTCACTTAATTAGTGCAGTTAATGTAGATTAAACTGATAATTATAGAATATTAATTCAATAAGATGTAACCAATGTAAATTTTACTCATAATATGATAATTGATTGAATAAAAAAAGAATTGAAATCAAGTTTGGTCAATTTATTGGAAATTGAGCTATAATAAATGGATTATTGCAATTAAATGTAATTAAATACTACGTTAATGGAAATTAAGATGAAATTGTAAAATATTAATGTAGTAAGAGATAAACTAATGTTAATTTTATACTTAGGGTAATAATTGATTGAATATAAAGATTGGAATCAAATTAAACCAATTTATTGGAATTAAATATTGTGGTTAATGTAAGAAAAGGCGTCAATTGTAGAAAATGAGGGTAACAAGAAAGAAACCTATGTTAACAATTTCATAAGATATTGGTTGATTTAATAGTAGGAGTGTAAGTCAAAATAAAAGAATAAAATTGAATAAGTTTAGTAAAGGAGTAAACATATGTTTATTTATTTGAAATGTTTGGTAGCTGAAAGATTGGTTGTAGAGATGAGAAACTATTATTTAGTAAGAAATGTGTAATTACCGTTTGTATCCAATAGTGTATAAATATATTTAAGTTACTATTTGATAGGGAATAATTGTTCTACTTCTCATTACATTCATTTAGTCCATTTTGAAACTTAATCAACTGAAATTAATGTAATTGAAAATTTTTAATTAATAGGAGAGAGAATACTAAATTGTAAATTAATAGGCGTGATTAAAAGTAGCTTATGTTTTGTGAAAATATAAGGAAAGTTTGATTTAATGAAAAGAACATTTACATCAAATAAAATGAATGTTTCATTTGTGAATGTAGGTTTAATTTCATTAAAATAAAGAATAGAATGATTGATTTTAAAGGAAGAAATATATGTTTATTGAACTGTGTTTTAGCTTACAAATTGATTACAAGAATAGGAAAATAATATATTTCAAAGTTATTTATTACTCTTGTGTATAAACAACAAATTTATAAACGTGTTTAAATAAACAATTGTTCTATTTTTCATCCATTTTAGTTGTCTGTTTTGAAATTTAACTTTGTAAGTATTTGCAATTAATGTGATTCAAATATTTCAATTAAAAGGAAAGAAAACGTTGATTGCAATTAATAGATTTAATAAAAGAAACGCACGTTTTGTGTTAAACAAAAAGGGTGTTTTAATGGAAATAAAAGGTCATTTTGGGAAAACCAAATTGAACATTTTTATTTTTTAAGGTAAGTATAAAAAAATTATTATGCGTAGATAAAAACCTAAATGCGTACAAATTTGAATATTATTTGAGTTAATGAAGTTAATTTGGTTACGTTTCAAAAAAAATTGAATTTCAAAGGGTTGTGCGATGTATATGGTCCCTTCATTTCTTTTGTTATTAATTGTTGCATGAACATTTTAAAATAGTTACCTTATTGTTAATACTTGATCCATTCATTTGTCCTTCTATTTAATACCCGAGCCTAGACTTTTAGGTTGTATTTAATTCTTGCGACCTCATTTTAACATATACAAAGTTTTATTTTTATTTGGTTTGCAAACTTTTCCATTCCTACGTACATTTTCTTATGCATTATTAATGCCTGGAGCTTTCAAAATAAAACGTGACATTTATTTTGTCCCTTCACCTTCATTTCCTAATTATAAATAACCTGCAGCTTATTTCTTCATTTGCGTTTTGTTTCCCCTGACACCTCATATTCATTCTTGCAAATCCAAAAGCTTTCTTTTATGAAATATGATTATTTTTTCATTTTAACGTACACGTCCTATCCTCATCTTAGTTGTTCTTCAATCTTTTCCTTAAGCCTCATCTTGAGAGAAACGTATGTAACGACCCGTAAATTTTAACGGTTTTAATAACGTAATTAACTGAATTTTTGTGAATTTTGAAATAATTAAATTTGGAAATGAAAATTTGATATTTGGAAAACGTCTATTAAAATATAGCAAATGGTAAATTTCCATCAGATAATATGAAAGTTTATTTTATTGTGTAATTTTATTTAATTTAAATCAGTTAACATGAGTTGATAATAAAATGTTTTCCAAATCCGAATATTTTTATACAATAAAAATGTTTATCATTTTCTCAGTTAGACGTCATATTCCGTTTCATCATATTTGGACTGTTATTGCTCCGTTTATCTCATTTTCTGCATTTTAGCAGCACTTTCGGTAGCGAAAATTCGAGTTTTTATAATTTGATCGTATCGCTGATATCTGTGTAATGTTCTATTCGCCTCGTCGTGCTGACCTCCGTGGTATATTTATTTCTGTATTTTGAGGTCCAGTACGCGACGGAAACGATAAAATGGTACGTCATATCGGTACCATAAATTGTGACTGTTAGCTTTCCTTTGCTTTTCAAATTTGAACGTGCAGCCCAAGCAATCTAATAAATTGCTTTAATTGTGTTACCTGAAATTGATAGCTTGCTGTCACTATTCCCCGGTTACAATTCATATAGCTGGTTCATTTTTCTCTTCTCTCCGTTGGATCTGACACTTTCTTTTCAAAGAAATATTTTATATTATAATATTAAACAAAGTTTTTTTTCTCTGATCCTCCAAGACAGCTTTCTCCATTTCGAAACCCAACTCTATTACCAAATGATAGCCGAAGCCACGCATCTTCCCCTTACCCTTCTCCGTGCTTGCTCGAGCCGCCGAGCCGCTGCCATCTCCATCATATCTCCGCACCTTTCCAGCCATCACCACCAGCCTCGGCAGCAACCGTCCCTCCTCCATCTTCCATCAATGCTCCGGCCTCCCACTGAGCTTCTCAAGCTAGCTTACCCCGAGCTTCCCACTCTCCCTTCCATCTTCTGCTCGGCCTTCTACATCGCTCTGGATTTATGAAGGAAGGTATTATATTTATATATTTTATATTATGTTAGTTTGTATTATATATATTGTGTATTGTGTACTTGATTGTCTGTAGAGGTTTTGAATGTGATATATATTAGCATTTTGGTTTCGTATGAATATATATATAATGATTTTATATTAGCTATTACATATATACTATGTATATTTGACAGAGCTTCAATTTTGAAGACTTGTATGTTGTAATAAATAGTTACTTTTATCATCCTGAAGCTTATATATTAGTGTTGAATATATATATTAATTTTGTAAGTACATATGTGATGTCCTTGGTAAAACAGTGAACATGGCTTTGTTTATATATCGATGTTTATATATATTATATTATTTATATTATAGTATGAAGTGATGGTATATATATATATAAGTCCTATATATACTTTGATATGTATGCAGTCAGATTTTTTCTTAGTTGCAGTTTATAAAAAAGGTGATATTTGTTTATTAAAGTATTGATTTCTAAATGGTATAGATATATAAATATATAGATAGTTATCGGCTTTTATATATATAACTAAACTAAGATTGTATATAATATGTTCATCTCAGTTTATACGTTATATAAGTTATGATTTATCTGTGTTGTATACATAAGTATATATGAGTTTTATATGGGTTTATATATATATGAGTAAGTTCAAGCATAGTGTTTTATAATATGTTGTTTGGTTGCTGTGAAAAATATATAGTTATATATATATATATTAACCTGGTGAACTTATATTGATTTTTTTAAATTTGCATGTGTTTTAATTTAAACAATGATTTTTAATAATAATATATGTATAGCTTATATATGATTTGCTGGGTTCCTATATATTAAGTTATATTGATTTCTTTTATAATTATTGATTTTTTTTAAATATAGTATGTATGTAAGTTTATACCTATGTTTATACATTAGTTTATATTCATAAGTATATATATATATTGTTATGAGTATTGTTTAAAAATATAGTATATATATTTTCCATTTATATCAAGTTGATTTGATCTGTTCTCATTGATTCCTGTTATCAGCTATGTTCGTCGAATTCGTGCCCATCTTGCTTTGCTTTGAAATTTGTGCTTGGATTTGTAACTCATCTTCTTGTCTCTCTAGCCTCGAAAGGTGAGCAATCACTCACAATTAACAATCTTATATTTAATAAATTTGATTTCACTTGAAACGACAATTGAAATATGTTGTCAAATTTTAATTGCTAGTTATTAAATTTTTAAATATGATATACCAATATCTGCTATTGTTCGTCTTTGATATGACACCATATCCTGCTGTATATATTTTATTTAATTTTATCACTGATGATATATGCCTGTTATTGACATGTTATATTATTATCATAACTGCTCTCACTCTGCAAGTTCCCTGTTAATTTAGAATTCCTGATGGGTTGAAATGATACATACTCGAACGATCTTGTATAATAGGAGAAAATCGTTATGGGTTGAAATGATAAACCCAAGCGATTTTCATTGATTGTGAATTTTGGGATTGCGGGTTGAAATGATATATACCCGTAAATATTTAAATTGCGGATTGAAATGATAAATATCTGTATCACTTGACCATAAGATAGAAAACTATATACGGACACCGTTGGTCTATATTTTGAAATGATTTCCAAAGTTTTGAAAGGAGATATATGGTTTTAAATAAATATTGATTTTTTTAAATATTATATATATAAATGTTATTTTATATATGTCTAAATTGTAGATTTTAAAAAAATTATATGTTTTGGAATTTTAAATTTATAAGTTAGTTTTGAAATTATAAATTTTAAGATTTTCTTATAATTTTATTTTCTTAAAAATATATTTAATAAGATTTAATTTAATAAAATTTAATTTAATAAAATTTAATTTAATTAGTATATAATATGTTTTAAAATATTTATTTAAAATCTATATTAATATTTTAAAATACATGTATAACTTTAATAATAAAGGTTGGAAAGATAAATTAATGTTGACTTGGAATTTAAATTGGTTAATGATTGAATTTAAGAAAGAATTGATTTAAACTTATTAGTTTTGAGATTTTGAAAAGATATGATTATAACTTGATTTATAACTCGATTCGATAAAAAGTGATTAAATGAATATTCTCAATTTTGAATAAAAATTGAGATTGAATATTTAATATTGATTTAAATATATAAATTGGGATCTAAATAAACTGTTATAAAAATGGTTAAGGGAATAATTTCCAATTTGAATAAATTTAAAGTTAAACGTTGAAATATAAATGAAATTTATGTTGTAAATGTTTGAGTATATAAACTTGAATCTCTGAACTTTTCAATTGAAATGGTTAAACTAGGACAGATTTATTGAATCTTGGAATTTAAGCTGATTTGAATTGATTTGTGAAACTGGAGGAAACTATTTTTATTATATAAAGTATTTTAATATATAAAAAATATTTTAATATATAAATTATTTTATTATATAAACTTTTTTAGTTTATAATTATTTATTTTATATACTATTTTCAAAGATCTAAACTATGTAAGTCAAAAGTGATATGATTTCAATAGTGCTATGATTTCGAAAGTGTTATAAATTTGAAAGTGTTACGATTCTGGAAATGAATATTATTTAAACTAAATAATGATATTGAATTGATATGGTTTTGAAACGAATATGATATTTTGATATGAGGTATGAACCATTTTGAAATGAAAGGACCACGGTGTGAAATAAGCGTTTAGTTGTTAAAGAGACCGGGATCGGATATTGTCATACTCTTTGCCAATACCGAAAACCACTTTAACAACTGTGTACGTGGTGGAGATTCCAGAATGAAGTAGGATGGTTTGGTGATGATTCTATATGGTATTTGCGTAGCCCTGACTCCCGTGAGTCAGCTTGATGCGGCTAAAACAGGAGCTATACCGGACCAAGTGAGGTCATTCCTCCGATCGGGCACATTTCTTCGATACCATTCTATAGCTTTTGTGATTTGATTGGGTGCACCCTTTGATTTGGGAGTGTGTCACGAGGTAGGCGGTAGTAGCTGCTATGCGTTACCACCAGTCCGGGAGTGCAAATGGTATATCTACCCTGGCATTGCCTCGAGTACCATGTCGCTTGCCCTAGCGCGCCTTCTACGAGTTTGTTTTGTACCATACCTATGGAGTGCCCTCTGATAGCCCTCCAGTTTACGGGGGGAGTTACGGTACTGTATAGACTATGGGAATATATAAAATGTGTTAAGGGGGATATGGGTAACGCCTTAACGCTAATTTAATAGTTTTACTATAGACATATTATAATAGCGTATATTACTACATAATAGATAGTTCCACGGATCCTTAGAGGATGGAAATCCCAAACATCCTTTAAGTTACTTGTATTTTAGTTGGTATTTCACTTGAGTTGGATTTATTGATATAAGAATGTTAATCCTGACTCGAGTGTTTTGTGTTTTGCTTTATGCTCCGGTCTGACTGAGTGTCACAGCTTTTGAGATTCACCTTTGGAGCTTTGGAGCTTTGCTTGAAGATCCATCTTTGTCTACCCAGCTTTCAGCTATCCAATTCTTTTGTTCAGACCTGTCATCTGTTGTATTCGAGACTACATTGTATTTGGGATATTTTGTTGTATTTTATTTTAAACTCTGATGTTTTATAGTAGCTTCATGAACTACTATTTATCTATTCCACTGCTTATTTTTTTGTAATACTCTGTGACTGTGATTCTGTGGTTTATTTATTTACTGTATATGCTGAGTATTGCCAAATATAAAATTAGCAATCTGATGTTTTGAGAAATTCAATTCCGGCATGTGCGGATGAGAATGGTTTGAAATAGCGGGATGTTACAACTGGTATCAGACATTTTGGCTCTTCTGCCGAAATTTCAACCCAATCCATGTATGTCTTCACCAATAAATACATCAGACTTAGCTCATTACAAAGGACTTTTTGGCTGGCTCTCCTTCACCACTTCTTATCTCTTCTTCCATTAATTTTCTAAGGAAAAAACAACTGTGCTTTTAATGTTACAGTATAAATAAAAGATTATTGGAGTGGTCGTAAGCCAGAGTTTGTCGAACCATTATAAAACTCTTGTGTTCGTTTACTTTTTCTACTATTTATTTTGTGAACTGCGTGCTTACCTTTCTATTTGGATATTGTTTTTGGAAATCGATGCTTTTACATACAACTGGGTGTTTATGACCATTTTTGACTGAGAAGGACTTGCACCTGCCGATTTAGAAGCTTGGATACTTGGATCTTGGAAGCAATGGCTAGGCAATCAACAAGGAGACCATTAGCTGATAGGAGCCACCATTGAGGGAGTCAGGAGGCTTCTTTTGGAGCTGGAGCAAATCAGACATCTATCTACATCACCAGAGATGAAATGGGAACAATAATGGATGCTATGCAGGAGAGGATGCTAAAGAGATAGGAGGAGATGATGCAGAATCTACTCCGATATATTGGACAAGCTGGAGTGCAAAACCTAGGAAATGGAGTAGCAGGAAATGCTAGAAATATGGATTATGGAGTTGGACTAGCAGGAGCTGAGGAAAACCAGAATCAGGATTTGGAGCAGAAACTAGCTGGCTTGATATGGATTGGAAAAAACTAGGGGCAAGCCTCGACCGAGGATGTTGGATCGACATGCATCTATCCACATGGATCAACACTACTCCCACGAATTTGGATGGCTTTGTAAGGAAATGGATAGTGGTGATGGAATAGGAGCAACCATTATCCGCCACAAATTGGAGCGAACCCGAGTCAAGGGCATAGGTTCTCATCTCTTGATCGAAACGACATGAAGCAAAAGAAATTCCACATTAAAATTGCTAAGTCACTTACATATGTACGGGATCGAGTTCAGTCCCTAGGCATGATCTGAGATGGTAATAAATCACCATAACAAATGATTTTGGAACTCACTTGAATGTGAAAAACAAGTATTTCGCCCCGAACGGCACTTGATCTCAAATGATCACATTTCGCCTCGAACGACACTCGATCTCCAACGATCACATTTTGCCTCGAATGACATTCGATCTCAAACGATCATATTTCTCCTCAAACAACACTCGAACTCGAATGATCACATTTTTCCTTGAATAGCACTCAATCTCGAACAATCACATTTTGCCTCGAACGACACTCGATCTCAAACGATCACATTTTGCCTCGAACGACACTTGATCTCGAATGATCACATTACACCTCGAACAGGCACTCGATCTCGAACGATAGATCGAACGATCACATTTCTCCTCAGACACGCACTTGATCTTGAATGATCACATTATGCCTTGAATAGGCACTCGATCTCAAATGATCACATTTCTCCTCGAATAGGCACTCGATCTTGAACGATCACATTATGCCTCGAACGGGCACTAGATCTCGAACAATCGAATTTCATTGGCAACATGCATTCGATCTCAAATGATCACATTTTGCCTCGAACAAACACTTGATCTCATGTGATCATCATTATCCTGGGATGACTACGAACTTGATTAACGGTCCCAAACGACCGTTACTAACAATCAGGCAAGAGCACAAATTTATTCATAGGTCATCAACGACTTTCGAACATTAGACTTCAGGCAATTCAAAACATGCTTTCCTACCGCAAGTCATGTTTTGGGGAGCAAATGTTATACCAACTTTTGACCAGGCAGCATATCATAAAAGTTGGCTAAATGGATTTTGTGATCAATAAGGCAGGAAGCCTAGACAGATGGTTATCAGGCTCGAAAATCAATGATATTTGGAACTATGGACAATAGTTGGACGGATTCAGACCGAGTTCCAATCAAGTGCAATCAAAATGAACTAACAAGGAAGGCCCCAAGAGGCTACATTTAAAATTTCAAGTCAATTGGATTTCGTATGCTTGAGTTATGGTCAAATGAAGAATTTATATGGATCGATCTAGAACGACCCATAAAACATCATAAATCGACGAAGATCGATCAATATCTCAAAATCTACATAGCCAATGCATTTGAAACTTTCAGAGCATCAATATACTAAAGAGTGGAGCCCACAAAAATGATCGCATGACCGAACTCCCAAATCTTGGAAAAGAGGCTGATCGTTATTGGAACGATCGTACAAATCAGCATAACAATCCATAGTTTTACAAAAAACACGATATCTCACAAACTATACGTCAGAATTGCATGAAATTTAGGGAGCAAGTAGCTAGCATCATGGGAAACCTGATGACCGATCATAGCCCAAAAAGATGAAGAATTTAATGATATCCTATGATCCAATTTCTAGTCAAAACAGTGAAGATCGATCGATATCTCACAAACGGTTAGTCGGAATGGCATGAAACTTTAGGAGAAAGGACTAGATGCATAAGGGACTCCATAAAAACAATTGCAGCCCCATTGGAGTTAGTATGGAATGATCAGCCTAAATTATTTTTTGGTGTCCGATAGATCCAAAATTTTATGGGTCGGGTCGTATGGGCCCATAGGTTCTTCTGCCGAAATTTCAGCCCGATCCATGCAGGTCTTCACCTATAAATACAGCGGACTTGGCTCATTGCAAAGGACTTTTCGGCTAGCTCTCCTTCATTACTTCTTATCTCTCCCTTCATTAAGTTTTTAAGGCAGAAACATCTGTACTTGTAATCTTACAGTATAAATAAATGATTATTGGATTGGACGTGGGTCGGAGTTTACCGAACCACTATAAAACTCATGTGTTCCTTTAATTTTTCTACTATTTATTCTGTGATGCGTGGTTATCTTTCAATTTGGATATTGTTTTTGGAAATTGGTGCTTTCACATACAACTGGGTGTTTGTGGCCATTTTTTGTGCAAACACATTGCCCATAGTTCACTAGGGTAGCTGATAAGTGAAATAGCAATGCAATAGGTTTCTATTCCATGCTCGCGGAATTGGTATTCCATCGATAGTTGCCAGCTTGAAAGTTCCCTCTCCCAGATTTTGTTCAGTCGCATAAGGTCCTTTCCAACTCAGACCGATCATTCCCCGACCAAGGATGACCCATTCCAAAATGAGATCCTCCACCTCTTCATTTAATGCAGCGGATTGCTTAGGACCTGGACAACATCTCTTTGGCCTTATGGGAGGATATTTTGGGTTCACATTCAGTGTGTGGCACACTATCTTCGACAATATCCCACACATATAAGAATGTGTCCAAGCAAATACATCCAGGTTTGCTCGAAGAAAACTGTAACACCCCATATTTTTAGTAACATTATTAGCAATATTTAATTAGGTAGATTAAATGAAATAGTGTAAGATGGTTAATGGGTTGAGATTTGTGATCAATAAGGGAAGCTGCGCCATATACAAATTAACTAAAGAATTAAAATGTTAAGGCAAATAGATAAGGGGCAAAGTCGAAATAAGAATATTATAATACCCTAAACCCTTAACCCCGTCATTCTCACATTCATTCTAAATTCATGAAACCAAAAAATAAAAGCTAGAGGTCGGCCACCATTAAGAAAAGCAAAGAGAAGATTTCAAGAGGAAAAGCTTAAGCAACTTAATCAAGATCAAATCTCAAATCCTTAATCTCAAAGCTAAGGTGAATAATGACTACATCTCATGTCTTTTAATGATTTTCAGTTTTAAGGTTAAACCCGATTTATCTTGCAAGGTTATGTCATGTTTTTGAATGATTAATTATTTATATATGCTTGTTGATGATTTATGCTCATTCATATAATTTTTATGATATGTTTTAACATAAAATCCCTATTTAATGACATCCAAATGGCTTGCGATTTGAGATTTAGATCAGAAATGATATTTTAGAAATGGGTTTCAATCTTCATAATTTTCTGAATTAATGTGGATTTTAAATTAATTTTCTAGTGAGGAAAACAATTAATTAGGTTTAAAATTATTTACAGTTAAATAATATATTTTTTGGGTTTGAAATTAATATATGTTGGAAAACATATTAAAGATGATTTTCTGGAATTTTTGTAGAATTTTCGTACGTGTTTTAATAGATATATAAAATTATTTAAGGTATGAGAATTAAATGTTTTATATATTTATAAAAAGAGAAGGGGTATTTTATAAATAAATAAATTGTTTATTTTTGAAATATTGGCAGCACTTTTTAGAAAAGAAAATTAGCAACCAATAATATTTTGACAATCAAGGCAAGTTAGTTGAAAAGAATTTCTTTTTAAAGTTAAAATTAGTCTTTACATGCTTTAGCATGTTTCGCCACTTTCAGCACCAGGGGTTCCGATTTAGTAGCTCTACCACCATCACCATCGAAACCAATGTGCATGGCATCAAAGTTTTTAGTGCACAGTGAATTGGACTTAGGCCCAAGGTACTGGGTCAAAGCTGTGGGTTCCAAAGGGGTCGAAGCATGCCTTTTCTTTCAAATGGAAACGCGCTTGCTTTGCTTTCGAAAATAATGCTTTCGACTTGGTTGGCTTCCGACTGGGTCAAATTGTTTTAAGGAATGGTTTCGAATGGGGTTGCACCTTTGTTTTAATTGAAAGGGGTCGAAATCCCGAGCTTCCGCTTTTCTACCTTTCGAAGTCAATGGTTTCGGAAGGTATGCTTTGTTTTAAATTTCAAGCCACTTCTCCAATGCTTTCGGAAGGTTGGTTTCGACACCATCACTTCTTTACTTAGGAATTGCTTTCGAAAGAATGCTTTCGACTTAAATGCTTTATGACCCTTTTGCTCTGTTGAAGGAAGAACCCAAAGGTTTTGAAGGAGTTAATTTAAATGGTTTCGAAAGGTGTTTCCACATGTTTTAATTTGAACCCAAATGCTTTCAAAATGTTTGTCGTTAACAAAGGTTTTTATGCTTTCGAAAGGATTTAAAGAAAGGTTTCTAAGGGGTGGTTCCCCGATGGTTTCGAAAGGTCTAAAAGGAAAGGTTTTCCAATTGTTTCGAAAGGCAATGTTTAAAGGTTTTAAAGAAGGATGTCTAAGGCTTTTAAAGCTCTCGAAAGAAAGGTTTTTCAGTGGTAATGAAAGGTTTATACAAATGGTTTCGAAAGGAATGTTTTGGCCTTTCAGCCTAGGTTATAAAGAAGGGTTTACTTGGTTTCAAAAAGGGTATTTTCAATGGATTCAAACGGTGTACTTTTGAAGGTTTAGGTGTTTTCATCAACAAAGATTTGAGTAAAGTATATATAACATTGCAAGCTGATTTTGAGTAAAGCATAGAGTATATATTTTTCTTGTTTAGATTTGATTTAAAGGCTTCAAATCTTGAGATGCAAGGAAAATTTAAGGGAAGATTATCCTAAGTAAAATGACTCGGATATTTGTATACTATATGGGACTGGTATAGGGTCGCGCCCTATACATTAGCCATTAGCCCCTAGCTAATTTAGTCCAAAATTCTAGTGTGCAGGGCTTTGTCATAGGTAAGACTAAATTGAAGTTACACACAGAACAAAATATATATATTTGTATAGAGGTAGGTTTTTGGTGAGCCCGCAAAACCATTAGGATCAGGTGACCCTATGAGAAAGTAAGTAAGGGACAGACCCTCAAGAAGAGAAGTGTCTAACAGGTGTTAGATTATTTGTTTATATTTTCTAGTAAGCCCGAGTCAGCCAAAGGTTAGTAGTTAGCCAAAAAAAACTATAGGGTTCAGATAGATAGTTCATTTATTACCTGACATCTATGTTTACATGACATTGCTTTACAGTTTTAACCAGTTTTGGTTGCAGAATTATTATTTGCAAAAGATATGTTTTAAAAAGGATATTAGTGAGGGGAAACCCGTTCCGCTAAGCGGCGTGGTCTCACTTAATATCAAACAACCGAGATGTATAGTATTATCTGCACCAGGCTTTCTGTTTGACTCGAAATTTATGTTTTTCCCTTAAACTCTCGGGTGCTCAAAATTGATTTGAGTAGACCGAGGGTTGAGATTTTTAGGATTTATTAGGTTTGCGAATAAAGCTTCTGAAGAAGAGCAGGCGGCCGACGGATATCTATTTAGGAGTTGCTGTTTTATTTTGTTTGATTCCGCTGTGTTGTATTATGTTAGTTATGACTATATAGTGCTCTAGTCAACCAAGAGGGTATCATCATATGTCGCTCTTAGCGTATTTTATAATAATTATATTTGATCTTTACATAGGAAACGATTATGGGATTATGTAATGGAATATGAAACATTTTTTGTGAAATGTAATCAGAAAAGTTATTTTTTGTGAAATCCGTAGTTTTGTTTCATATTCATGTGCTTCTGATATTATGGATACCATTAACATTACCGTATTTGGTCACCGAAAGTTAGTGCTATGGACGACTACAGCATCTATAGCGCTTACCTTCGGGCCTCCAAATAGGGGATGTTACAACTTGGTATCAGAGCATGGGTTTATGAAAAAATTTAACTAAAAATGATTTTTGAAAATATAATCCTAAGGAATTAGAGATAAGATCGGGGCATGGGATAACGCTATAGTAACGTACTTGTATTTGCCATATATAAGTATAAGCTATATCTTTAGTTTCCAATCTCTCTTAGGCTATTCTTCCATATCTCATGAGGCTTAAATACAGATATGGACGCTAGAAGTGGAAGAGTGATTCTTGGAGAAAGCACCACCACAAATGGAAATGCCAGACCGAATATTAGAAGGAACCAAGGTCAGGCACAAGCAGGAAATGTTGGTGTTGTAGTCCCACAAGTGGATATAAGAACTATGTATCAGTTTTTCATGAACATGATGCAAGCTAGAATTGCTGCTGGAGTGGTTGGAGGAAATGCTGGAGTAGGGGTTCAGGAAGCTCCGGTGGTCAACAATTATGCTATCTTAAGCAGAGACTATGTTAGGCTTGGAGGGAAGCCATTTATCGGAACTGGAAATGCTATTGAGGTGGAGAACTGGTTGCTGCATTATGAGAGGATCTTTGTAGACTTAGGGCTCAATGATGAGCATAAAAGAAGGCTTGCTTCGAGACAACTTAAGGGAGCAGCTTTATTCGGTGGAATAGTGTGACGGCTGGAGTGAATGAAGAGACAATGACGTGGGTTGAGTTTAGGAGAAGGTTCCAGGAGAGGTTCATGTCTGTGATGGTGCAGTCTGCTTTGCTCAGAAAGTTTGCTGAGTGGGAGCAAAAGGAGATGACTGTGTTGGAGTATGCTAGAAGGTTAGAGGAGTTGGCTAGGTATGGACATGCTACTGTGGATACCGTGATGAAGAGGAATGAGAAGTTCATTAGGGGGTTGAAGCCTAAGTTGGCAAGGGCTACATTACCTCATCTTAGGGATCCTTGTGGTGTTGTGGTGGAGATGGCTTTAAGACACGAGGAGATACTTGCTTCTCTGGAGAAAAATAAGGCAAGGGAGAGTCCAGGTTGGACAAAGTTAGAAGAGAATTTTCTTTCATAAGAATGGTGCTCAGAAAGGTGGAGCCGCAAAGAAAGGAAAGTCAGAGGTTGTTTGCTTCAAGTGCGATAAAAAGGGGCATGTCGCTAATGAGTTTCGTACTGGAAAGGTTAAGGAAGTGATCGGGAAGAAAAAATCAAAATCTTTAACTGCGATCCGATTGGTCATTATAAGAACCGATGCAAAGAGCCTGCTAAGGATGGAAAGGGCAAGGTGTATGCATTGGAGCCAGCTACCTCGAGGCCAACAGCAGAGGAGAAAGGAAAGGCAGTGTTGGGAGGTACACTTCAGATTCATCGTATGTCAATTAGCGTTTTGTTTGATACTGGTGCATCGCATTCTTTTATATCTCATTGTTTGGTAGATAAGCTTAACCTAGAACCCCCATATTTAGTTACTTCCTTAAGAGTTGCAAATCCGATAGGAGGGTATGCGACACTTGGGATGAAGTGTGACCACCTAGAGTTTGTTTTGTTAGGTCATACCTTTGTTTGCAGTTTGCATGTGTTTGACTTTGTAGAGTTTAGAATTATTTTGGGTATGGATTGGTTAAGTAATTATGATGCTAGGATATTTTGCCATGATAGGAAAATATCGCTTAAGCACCCTTATTGTAATGATCAAATTGTATATACCGTAGAAAACCTTAGTTGTGAGGTGAATGCTTTGTTGGGTGTTGTGGAGGTAGAAGACGAGTTGAATCGAGTTTTTGTGGTTAGAGAATTCGCAGATGTTTTCGAGCCGGTAATAGGATTGCCACCAAAACGAGCCACTGAGTTCAGATAGATTGGGTGCCTAGAGTAGAACCAGTGAGTAGACCGCCAAGTAGGATGACACCTACAGAGATGAAAGAGCTAAAAGTGCAGTTGGTGGATTTGAAAGGCAAGAATTTTATTAGGCCAAGTTATTCACCTAGGGGAGCAGCCACAGTGTTTACTAAGAAGTCGAACGTATCATTGAGGTTATGTATCGATTATCGTAAGTTGAATGAGAAGACGATAAAGATTCAATATCCATTGCCTAGAATTGACAATTTGTTCGATCATTTGAGTGGAGCCAAGGTATTTTCTCAGTTGGATTTAGCAAGAGGTTTCCATCAACTTAGAGTAGCAGATGATAGTATTTCTTTGACGGTGCTTAGAACTAGATATGGATCGTACGAATGGTTAGTGATGTCATTTGGACTAACCAATGCGCCAGCATTCTTTGTGGACTTGATGAACCGAATTTTCCGAGAGCACTTGGATAGGTTCGTGTTGGTTTTCATTGATGATGTTATCTGGGTATTTAACCCAACATGACCTACTAAAAAATAGAACAATCTCGTGACATCAGAATGGGTTGGAACTTAACCAGAAAGGCTAGGGTAAGGAGTGAATGAGAACCAAGCTATATTACTGAGGCAACGACTGAGATTGACTAAACCAAGAGACTAACATTCTTTCAGCCCAATCAGTAGCTGAGCGCAAATAGCTAGTAAATTGTCATCGAAATGAAACAATGTGCAACGAACCTACGCAAACAACGATGACACAAGACAATGGAAACATCCCAAACTCCAAACTCCAAGAAATATCCTATGTTCTTGGATCGCCAGCGACATGCCCTATGGATCGCTAGCGATCCATGCAAAAATGGAGGTTTGCCATGATGCAAGGAAGAAAAAAACGAAGGAAGAAGGATGCTGAAAGAATGCTAAGTGTATGGATCGCTAGCGATCCATATTCCATGGATCGCTAGCGACCCATGCTTCTCCACTAGTCTTCAATGAGTTAACCAGGGTGTTGATCCATTTTTTGGGTTAACATTTTGATGCTTTCACTGAGAAATCCAACTCATGACTTAGATCTAACTATCTATTTTGGATCCCATAGGTCCAGAAGTTAAATCCTCATTTTTTGATTGAAGAATCCATTGTTTGGGATCAATGGCCCCTGGAAGAAGAAGAACTACCTCTAGAAGATCCATAGAGGCAGTAGTAGCTGGAGAAGACGTTAATCCCCAACAAACTAAGTAAATGGTGCTAACTTAGGAAATCAGGCGCCAGCATCCTCCAATGAGCATGAAGTTGTCACCAGGGATGAGTTGAATAAAATGGTTGATGAGATCAACCAAAAAATGGAAAGCATCCAAAAGGCTCTAATGGATAAGCTTAACGCTCTCTTAACCCTACAGTCAAACCCTACTCCAAGAACTATGCCTGAACCCGCGGCTTCTATCGAACAAGATAATTCCTCCGTTTCTGGTGTACACAAAAGAAACGGAAAATAGCCACAAAAAAGGGTGACAACATGACTTAACGTAGACGGAAATGCAAGTACTCCGATCGCTGCAAGGCAACCTATTCTGAACTTGAATCAAGGGGCAAAGACCCCATTGGAAGACATAGCAAAGCATCTCTCTGATTCAGAAGATAGAGAGCAAGACAACGAATGGAGCCAACACGTTCGATGATGCTAGAAACGTCCAAACTGCCACAATCAGGCCAACTACGAGCCAACGGGGCCCCGTGGGAGTGGCCCTCCTGAAGACAGGAGAGCCTAGGCTTCAACCCACATGCCAAGACCATTTGCAGAGTCAAACACTTGGCATAGTGACAGATTGCCATCCCCAGGATTATCGGACATCAGAGGCATACATAGCAGACATGGTCAAACGGTTGATGAATGAGAGTAAAAGCCGAAAAGATGATGAATACGGATCTGCTCCAAGTCGGACCCCCTTTACCGATGAAATCTTGAACGAGAGGTATCCAGACAAATTCACTACGCCAGTTATCCCCTCCTATGACATGATGAAGGACCCAAAACTCCATCTATACAAGTATAGCTGGTATATGGATGGAGCCAATGCTTCAGAGGCTGTTCACTACCGATGTTTCCCTATCTTTCTAGAAGAAGTTGCATCTATATGGTTCACCAGACTTCCCCCGAGATCTATATCTACCTTTGACCAACTTGCAATGAAATTCCTTGACCAATTCAGGCTCCATACCGTGCAACCGAAGGATGTCATATCCCTATCCGGATTGTTCTAGGAATGCAATGAGTCGCTGAAATCTTTCATTAGCCGGTTCAATACCGCGGTGACGGAAGTAAGCAACCCCAATGAGGACATGGTTTTTATGGCGTTAGTCCACGCCATTCACCCGGAAACTGAATTCGGGAAATGGATTAAGACAAAGCAACCTACCACTAGGAATGACTTCAATCGTAAAGCAAGCCGGTACTTGAGGTTGGAAGAAGCACAGGAGTTGGAAAGAAAGTCTGCCGATGTACAACAGATGAACGTCGGATAGAGCGATGTGGGGACGAATCAAAACACATGTGATTCTGGAACTACTCAAGGGGTTGTGGGAAAAAGTGGGAGTCAAAAGAGAAGAAATCAAAACTCTAATAGAATAAATAGCAATGGCAGCAACAAAAGATTTAAGGAGTTCAGACAGGAAGAGTACACCCCTCTAAATGACACTCCAGAAAATATTTATCTTGCAATGCAGGAAACCGAAGAATACATGAAACCCCCTAGGAAAGAGGCAACGGAGCAGCAAAAGCGCCCAGGGAAATTCTGTTGCTTCCACGAGACACATAGCCACAATATGAACGAATGCCACCACCTAAAGGACCTCATTGAAGGGTTGATCCGAGACAATAAGCTTCAGCAGTAGTGAAAAAGCCATAATAATCCAATCAACCTGCAGCTCCTCAGCCTCCTAGTGAACAAAGAAATCAAGCTGGGACCAGTGACGAAGGGTCAAAACGAACCGACCAGAGGCTTATTATTGGAACGATATCTGGGGGACCACATCCCATGCAAAGAAGTTGGTGGGAAATGGAGCGGTATGCAAGGTCGTTGAAGCACGCTCCAAATGAATCATGTTTAGCTATAGAGGATGAAACTCCAACCAAGCTGCAAAGGGTCTTGAATGACGACATAGTGTTCCGAAATAGAGACACCGAGGGGATCGAAGCTCCAACCCTTGATCCGATGGTGGTGACAGTAGGAATCGAACCTGCTGTAGTCCGATGAGTGTTGGAAGATAGTGGTAGTTCTGTTAACATACTTTTCAAGCATACTTTTGACCAAATGAAACTCGGCATGAAAAGCGTGTCCGCATGCCAAACAAAGATCCAAGGGTTCATTGGCGAGCCCAAGTAGCCTGTGGGAACAATTGACCTTCCAGTGGAGCTCTGAGAGGGTGATCGAAGAGTCACCCTCATTCAAACTTTTGTGATCGTGGATAAAATGTCAGCATACAATGCCTTCTTGGAACGGCCCGCACTAGCGACTTAGAATAGCATTGGCCCAATGGTGCCTTACAATGAAGTTCCCTAAGAGCACGGAGTCTGAATTGTGAAGGGAGACCAGTGCGCTGCTCGGGAATGCTATATCGTAGAACTACATGAGTCAAGAAGAAAGGAAAAAGGAAAGGATGTGGGGAAAACTCTCCACATCCGTAAGCCCACCGAATAGCAATTACACAGCCACCCCTGGCTCGAGGACCATAGCCGATTTGATAAGGCTCTAGACCCTAGGAAGAAGAGTTCAGGGGAGGATTGGGTAGCACTAGCAGAGTTGATGGTGTCTATCCTAGTTTGTATGGACGACCCAACTCGAGTCTTGAAAATTGGATCGCACCTTGGAAACAGGATGCGGTCAGAACTAACCAAATTCCTCCATGCCAATTTGGATGTATTTGCTTGGACATACTCCGATATGTGTGGGGTATCAACCGAAATTGCCTGCCACGCACTCAACATTGACCCCAAATTTACACCAGTAAAGCAAAAAAGACGCAGCTTGGGTCCTGAACGGTCCAAGGCATGGGCCCTGAACGGTCCAAGGCACTGAGAGATGAGTTAGATAAATTGATGGCTAACGGCTTCATCCGAGATGCATCTTACCCCAAATGGGTATCAAACCCAGTCTTAGTCAAGAAGTCTAACGGAAAATGGCGAACTTGTATTGATTTCTCGGATTTGAACAAAACTTGCCCGTAGGATAGCTTCCCGCTCCCCAGAATCGATCAACTTGTAGATGGAACGGCAGAGCATGAATTGCTGTCATTTATGGATGCATACTCGGGCTACAACCAGATCCTATTGCATGAGCCTGATCAAGAGAACACCAGCTTCATCACTGATTTAGGACTGTACTACTATAGGGTAATGACATTCGGTTTAAAGAATGCTAGGGCAACATACCAAAGGCTACTGAATGCTATGTTCAAACGCCAGATCGGAAAGACTATGGAAGTTTACGTGGATGACATGTTGGTCAAATCACGAGTGGCTGCTAATCATTTGGAAAATCTTGCTGAAATGTTCGAAATACTCCGGAAGTAAGGAATGAAGCTCAACCCACTCAAATGCCACTTCGGAGTAGCCTCTGGGAAATTCTTGGGATTCATAGTAATTGCCCGAGGCATCGAAGACGAATCCAGAACAAATAACGATGCTTCAAGAGGTCCAAGCCCCGAAAAACAAGAAGGAACTTCAAAGCTTGAATGGAAAAGACACAGCACTGAGCCGATTTATGTTAAAAGCTACGGACAAGTGCATACCATTCTTCGACGCGCTATAGAAGGGAAAGAACAACTTCGAAGGGAGTGAAGCTTGTCAAACAACATTTGAGGAATTACTGCAACACATGGAGGCTCCGCCGATCCTATCAAAACCTGTGGATGAAGAAGACTTGTTCGTTTACTTAGTAGTCTCTCCCTATGCATTGAATGCTGCTCTGGTGCGTGAAGAAGCAAAAATCCAGCGACCCATGTATTACATTAGCAAGCGGTTTACTAGAGTAGAGAAAAACTATCCGAAACTGGAAAAGCTAGTGTAGTGCTCCTGATCACATCTAGGAAGTTACGGCCGTACTTTCAGGCCCATCCAATTAAAGTGTTGACTGACCAGCCCCTGAAGCAGGTGCTATACCGACTGGAAACTTTCGGTCGACAACTCAAGTGGAATATAGAGTTGAGTCAATATGATATCACATACCACCTAAGGAAAGCCATCAATAAGCAAGCGTTAGCAGATTCCATCGCCGAGTTTACCATACGGGATGACGAGGAAGAAACACCATCGGAGGGGGAGATTCGATGGAATCTCTTTGTCGATGGCGCATCTAAAAACCTCTGTTCAAGGTTAGGAGTAGTGCTCGAAACCCCCAAAGGGTGAACCATTAGATATGATTTGCGCCTGGAATTCCCTGCCACAAATAACGAAGCAGAATATGAAGCACTGATCATAGGACTGAAAGTTGTAAGAGAACTCAAGATAAAATCTATTCACTTATATAGCGACTCCCAGCCGGTCATCTGTTTAGTAAAGGGGGAATACCAGGCTCGGGGGGAGAATCTGGCCCAGTACTTGTCCAAAGTACAAGAACTGCTCAACGACATCGGATACTACACTATATCTCACATTCCGCGGGAGCAAAACACCAAGGCAGTTTATTTGACTAAACTGGCAAGTTCTGAAGAAGCTCGGTCATTGGGACTCATCTCAATTGAAACTCTAACCAACCCAAGCATCGACGAAATGGATGTTTATTGGAGTCGCGAAATCACTGTCAAACCAGATACGTGGAGGGCACTGATAAAGAACTATCTACTCGCAGGGACCGTCCCAGCTGCTTGAAATCAATGGAAGAAGCTCCTCCGAAAGGCGCCACAGTTCATGATACAGGATGGAATACTCTATCGAAGGGGATTCTCAACCCCCCTCCTTAGGTGTGTGACCGATGATGAAGCACGATGGATCCTAAAGGAGGTACATGAAGGCGAATGTGAAGACCACATTGGGGGGCAGACCCATGAAAAGAAAGTCCTTCGATAGGGGTACTTCAGCCCAACCATAAATCACGACGTCGCATATCATGCCAGAAGATGCGATCGCTGCCAACGATTCAGCAAAATTAAGAGAAATCCTTCAACGGAGCTAACACAGATAATTAGCCCATGGCCGTTTGCAATATAGGGAATTGATCTGATTGGCGTCCTACCAATAGCAAAAGGAGGATCCAAATATGCTATAGTTGCTGTAGATTATTTCACAAAATGGGCCGAAGCGGAACTGCTGGCCACCATAACCACAAAGAAAGTTATTAACTTTGTTACTAAAAACATCATTTGCAGATTTGGTGTGCCACAAAAAATCATCACTGACAATGGAACCCAATTCGAAAGTGCTGAGTTCAAAGACTTCTGCAAGCGCTTCCGAATTGAAAAGAACTTTTCTGTAGTGGCTCATCCGCAAGCAAACGGGTATGTAGAAGCGATAAATAAGATCATCTAGTCCACTATCAAAAAGTGACTATAAAATGGCAAAGGAAACTGGGTTGATGAACTTCCACTCGCACTATGGGCTTACAGAACTACCCAGAAAGCGACAACCGGCCACACTCCATTCGCCTTAGCATATGGTTCAGAAGCAATGACTCCTGTTGAATTAGAAGTCCCCTCGCACCGAAGGCAGAATTTCAATCAAAAACAAAACGAGTAGCTCCTACTCGAATCGCCAGATATGGTTGATGAAAAAGAGAAGAAGCAGAGCTGAGAACTGCCACCCACCAAAAAGGGTCGCACGGTACTTCAACTCTAAAGTCCACAACCAAACCTTTGAGGTAGGAGATCATATGCTTAAGCGAGTTTACCCCGTTTTCGGGACCTTCGGGACAAATTGGGAGGGATCGTACATCATAAATCAAAATCTCGGAGACGGGACTTTCAAGCTAACAACCATCGACGGAATTGAGATTCACAAAGCCTGGAATAGTGAATCACTCCACCGTCACTTCATTTAAAAACTACTTTATGTATTCTTTATTTTTCAGCAAATAAGCCATCCCGGAAATGCCGAGGGCATTGTAAATAGGCAAAGAACCTACCCTGCTTTCCTTAATTAATTTGATTCGCCCTTTCGAACCGACAAAATTATGTCCATAATAAATACCCGCCGGGTCAATGGAAGCAAATCGACTCAAACCGTTGGATTGGCGGAACCCGGTCCTTGCCTTCTAAAAATCGATGTTGCCCCAGCAACATTGGAAGGGCAAAAAACTAAACCTCACGTTGCCCGGAGATAGGGAATGCCGAGAAGCACCAAAAAACTAGCTTCTTGCGTTGCCCAGAGATAGGAAACGCCGTGGAGCACCAAAAAACTAGTTCCTCACGTCGCCCGGAGATAGGAAACGCCGTGGAGCACCAAAAAACTAGTTCTTTGCGTCGCCCGGAGATAGGCAACGCCGAGGAGCCCCAAAAACCTAACTCCTCGCATTGCTCGAAGATAGGAAACGCCGAGGAGAACCAAAAACTAACTCCTCGCGTCGCCCGTAGATAGTCGCGTTGTTCGGAGATAGGCAACGCCGAGGAGCACCAAAAACTAACTCCTCGCGTCGCCCAGGGATAGGCAACGCTGTGGAGCACCAAAAAGCTAACTCCTCGCGTTACCCGGATATAGGCAACACCGAGGAACACCACAATACTAACTCCTCATGCTGCCCGAAGATAGGAAACACTAAGGAGCACAAAAAGCCATGCATTTCGTAAGCCACGCACTAACTTTCAAAACATACGCTCCTCGCGTTGCCCGAAGATAGGCAACACCGAGGAGCGTGAAAAGCCGTGCATTAAATTCCAAAGCACTAACTCCTTACATTGCCCGAAGATAGGCAACTCCAAGGAGCATGAAAAATCACGCACTGATTCCTAAAACTTAAACTCCTCACCCTGCCCGAAGATAGGAAGCATCGGGGAGCACTAAAACATACACTCCTCGCGTTGCTTGAAGATAAGCTATGCCGAGGAGCACCAAAAACCATGCATCCCATAACCAACTCCAACAAAATTGGAATGCTACAAACCAACACAAAACTTTCGACTAAGGACACTTAACGATCAAAAATGCCCTCGGTTAATCCATGCAATGTGCATCTCTCAAACACGCAATTGCATACTTGCTGGAATATTAAAAGAAACTTGGATAACATGCTAAAGTTGCAAGACTTCTGAAGAAAGGAAAATCGAGCTGTGACTTAGCCAAATTTCAAGTTTAATATGAAAATTATCTAAACCCTAAGTTACCGGTCATTTGAAAATTATTTGAAGTAAACCGCCCTGTGAACTGGGGGGCATACACCGGTACTTGAACAAAAACACGTGAAAATAAAAGGTTCACAAGTTCTGTCACTCCAAACAAAGAATTTTTAAACAAAGAATTCTTAAAAAGTTATGTTAATTTTTAAGTTATGTTACTTCAAACGAAGGATTATGGCAGTAATCACAGGACAAGATAAGTATAAAGTAAAACAAGCACGAGTGCACAAAACATATATGAGCAGATAGATAAGAATAAAGTCAAAGTATCAATATATTTCTTATAATTTTCTTTACACAGGGTCAAAACGTGGGTCCCGTATCTACACAACACCGGCCAACAAAAAGAAAATACAGACTCCACAACGGAAACACTAAGTGCAGACTCTATGCTTGAACAAAATGACTCAAAAGGAACCAAAAATCAAATCAGTTTCCACAGAAGCCTCCCAATGCTTCTTTCCACTGCTCCCCTTTCTGCCCTTTGTTGGCAGCTTCTGCCTCGCCTCAGAAGTGCTATCACTGCCGGTGATATCAACGAACACTTCAGTGGCAATGTCCACTTCTTCCTCTATAGCCTTCTCGAAAGAGTCTCCCTTCCCTTTGCGTTTCCGTGATTTGCGGGAGCTCTTTGATGCTTTGATTGCTTCAACCTTTTCCTTCTTGATAGCAACCAGTTCGTGCTGTGTCTTACGAGGCTGCTCGGTCTAAACTTCTTGCTCTTTAGTTTCTGCCGCTGTCACGTCACCTTCTAAAGACACAGAAGGATCATCCAGGCCATGAAGTGCGGCTATCTGCTCGGACTCCGGCCATGGCTGCGAACCAGACATGGACGTAGGAATAGGAATAGGAATAGGAACAGAGACGACCATAGAGGCGGTAAAGATAGCAGCGGGCCCGGGAGCTGAAGAAGCTGGCACATCAATAGGAAAGGTGGATGGACCTATAAGATCAAAAATTAAAGCATTAAATTCTTCCTGCTCTTCCGGCGTAAGTTGGAAGCTCCCGAACTCGGAGGAAGCGAGAACATTACCTGCGCCAGAGGAATGCTCGAGAATGTTTACTTCATATTCACCGCCTTAGCCCTCTTTTGATGGCTCCACTACCTAAGGGAGAGTTTCAAGTTCCAAACTTGCTGGCAGGTCGTGGGGCTGCTCTGATGATTCGCCCATGCCAAAAATAAAAGATTTAGTGACCGCTTCGGCGGTTGTCATCAAGGCAGCATCGGTGGCCTTCTGCTCTCTTTCAATACGAAAATTTCCCTACCTTCGAGCAATGCCTTCTTCGATTCATCATTGAAATAGGCATCCTGCAACTCCCGCTCGGAATAGACGTCACCGCTATCGGCAAAACGAGGCAAGATTTCCTTCCAAACCAAAGCAAGAGTGCATGGAAACTTCGGACCTAGATAGCTGAGACTCCCCTGGTGCAATAGGAAGTTAACATAAAAGTTCAGAATGGTTGCGTCTAACTTCACCATTTTTCTTTCGAAGGCATTTTGGAGTTCTAAGTAATCCGCTCTTACAGTAGCTTTCTCAACTTTAGCAGCAGACTTATCGGCACCAAGCTGCATGACCTGAGCATGTAGCTTGGCAATGGTCTCGGCTTAGTTGGAAATAGTTTTGTTGTGCCCCTCAATGATGAGGTCATGATTGGCAATAGTTTTTTGTCGAGCCTCAATCGTTGCGCTGCAGACAGTCATTTCTTGTTTTAGTTTCTCCTCCTCTGCATGTGCCTTCTTTATCTCGTCTCTATAGACGATCTCTATTAGGGCATGCGCCTCTTTCACCTCTTTTAGTAAGTCGGCGTTTCTCTTACTCTCTAGCAGTTTAATTCTTGCGTCACATGTAGATAGCGCTTTCTCAAAATCATCCTTCTCTGATTCGAAATAAAGGATTTCTTGGTAGTTATTGTGATTGGTGTCCGCCAACTGCTTACACAACTTTTCCCATCCTTCAGCCTGTTCTAAATCGTGTTGAATAGGTTGGAGGTTAGGCATATACGAGTCTTTGCAGACCGAGAGCGGATCGCTATCAAACTTAACACCCTTCAGGAACCATCCAGGGAGCACTGCCTCGAGCTTAGGGGGGCCTAAAGGAAGAAGATAGGCAGGTCTTTGGTAGGGGCGAGAAGCACCGGGGGCAGTAACAATAGAAGACGATGGGATATGAGTTGAAGGCGGAATCGGAGCAGAAGTAGCGGGAATTTCTTGTCCCGCTGAAGGATGAGTTGGAGCGAACTCTTAAGAATGTGAGCGATGTCAAACTTCGACCTTTTTGATGGTTCATCCCTTTCTTCGAAAGATCTCCTCTTCTCATACCCGTCTTTATATGATCAGCCTCGATCTCTTTCTTCATGGTGGCAATTTTCGGCTTCAAGCTCTTTCCTCCTCCGTTTCTCGGAATTGATGACAACCGGAGGTGCGCTCGGAATACTGTTGTGATTAAGTGAATTCTTCAAAGTCATCGTGAAGGCCTCGCCCCCTCGTCATACCTAGAATAAAGTGCACATAAAAGGTTTTAGAAGCATAAAAATAAACACCACGAAAATAAAGGAATGAATGGAAGTGAGTGTAATCCTAGTGAGCCGCATAGTGTGTTTCTAAGATGGGCCTAAACCGTCATCACGAACCAGAACGAATGGCCGATGTAGGTGGAATTGGACTAGCTTCGGCCATCATAGGTGGAACCGAGCTAACTTCTGGCCTAATATCACTCAAGCGAGGAGGCGCGACATCAAATTTAAAATCTTCAATCATGAGTGCGTCAAAGTCAACATAAACGTCGCTCAAATCCCCAAACTCTGCTCCAATGTCTTTACTTTAGAAAATCTCGATGCCCTCCGGTCTCTGGAGCTTTGACTTTGTCGCTTACATCAGGGAGAGGCGAGCTCGGAAGAACGAGGCTCATACCTGGAGTCTCGTCACACGATTCCGAGTCCTCGTCATCAGATTGTGCATAAAGATCATCGATTGTAGTAGACTCATCACTTCTACTCTCAAATTCCCCCACTTCCTTTTCTGATTCCAATATCGCATTACCTTCCCTTTGCTTGAACTCTTCATCCCTTTCCTCTGGGATCGGGGGCATTCTAACCAGGACGTTGAATCCAGTCGCCGTAGCGTCTCCTCCATCGCAGCCCTCCTCAATTGATCCTCTGAGCAGGATCTCTCTCTCTCTTTAGAGGCGCCTTCCTCGAAATCATGAGAGGAAGAAGTAGATCTTGTACGAACCCTGGATCGGGCAGGAGAGGGAATTTCAACTTGAACAACAGATCTACCCAGAGCTAGTAATCCATATCGACGCAAGTTCTCATCGGTCGGTAACACTTTAATGCGTCTCTCCTCGGCATAAATAACCTTTAGAGTCTGGCAAACTTCATCGAGATCCATGTCTCTATTTGGCCTTGGAATAACTGCAAGAGACATACGGCTGGTTAGAAACTCCATTGCAATGCATCAAAGCTTGATAAATAGAAAAAAGAAACTTACCCCCTGTTGTCCACCGACGATTGGACCCCTCGGGGAATCTAACAAAGAAATATTGCATCTTGAATTGCGATAAGTTGCTCTGCAAGCGCATGATGATTTTCTAATTTCTTTGGGCTTCGATTATTATCAAGGAGGGCAGTCATCTCTCCTCTTGAATGACAGAAAGTACTGTAACTCAACAAAGCTTGGAGCGCAGTTGAACGTCCGCATGAAAGAACATGTAGGCAAGTCAAGATGGCATAGCCATTAGGATGAAGCTGAAATGGGGCAATGCCCAAGTTCCAAAGATTCTCGCGGAGAAAGTCGTTAAAAGGAGGCACGGGTCCATTCAAACACATATTCCAGTGGCAAGCGGTGTACCACGGGGGAGGCATATGAAAGAACTCGTCCTTCTCTGATAGACGCACATCCTCTTCTGGAATTTCGTGTTGCGAACAGATGTTATGAAGAACCTTAGCAGAAACCATCAAGGAAGCTCCCTTAGACGGATCAAGTAGAACTATAAAGTTGGGAGGATTTCGATCCACCATTGGCCCAACTGGGACCAACTGGCCATATCGAGCTTGCGAAGTGATAGAAGAAAGAGCGACGGATGATGACTCGGCTTCTAAGAGTGTCGGGCTTCCCCTGCTTGACTTACGATGCATGGATGGCTGCTTTATTCTAAATAACAGAACTCACGTCCGAAACGGTCAGGTAAATCAATCCTAAACTAATAGCTTCCCTACCACACTTGAATTACAAAGAAACATTAATTTGTAATCGACACGTCGGATTTCAAGTGTGAACTGGGGCAAGTGCAGTCTGCTATCTATATGGGATAAATCGGTGCCTGAAACACTACAAACGCTTTATCCCATGTAGATAGTTCGCTCGCAGTGGAAGAAGAAAAAAACTTCCCGCATCACTTTATTTTTGTTTTTGTTTCTGCTCCTTGTAAACTTACCCATTATCGATCAATGATCGATAACGGATCGGTTGTCTGAAGCGACACGGAAAACTCTTCTCACTACAGGGACACCGAGCATGCAACAAACAAGGAGGATAAGTCTTGTAATCAAACACTTCTTGTAACAGCAATCAGTCTATAATAAAACTATAAAGTGGACGTAGGCTTCATTAATAGCCGAACCACTATAAAAATTCTCTGTCTTCTTTCTTTTACCTTTCTTTTTCTATATTTGTTATCTGTGATATTGCTCTGTCAGAACCGGACTGGTGCTTTCAAACTCAAACCAGGGTGTTGATCCATTTTTTTAGTTTAACAATTGATATTTTGATATACTCTAAGGATGAAAGGGAGCATGAAGTTTATCTTAGAATTGTGCTAGAGACGATGAGGCAGCATCATTTGAAGGCTTAGTTTTTGAAGTGTCATTTCTGAAAGAAGGAAGTGAAATTTCTTTGGCATGTAGTCTTAGAGAAAGGGTTCTCTGTATATCCGACTAAGATTGAAGCGGTGAATAACTGGAAGACACCCGAGACAGTGACTGAGATAAAGAGTTTTCTTGGATTGGGTGGATATAATCGGAGGTTCATAAAGGATTTTTCATGGATAGCCGCACCGATAACCAAGCTAACGCGAAAGGATGTGAAGTTTGTTTGGACCGATAAGTGTGAGGAAGCATTCCAGAGCTTGAAACACTTATTGACCCATGCACCTATATTAGTTGTTACGGAGGGGAATTGGGATTTGGTAGTTTATACGGATGCGTATGGAACAGGATTAGGTGCCGTGTTAATGCAGAGAGGTAAAGTGATTACCTATGCTTCTCGACAGCTTTGACTGCATGAGGTTAGATATCCAACGCATGATTTGGAGTTAGCTGTAGTGATTTTTGCATTGAAAATGTGGAGACATTACCTTTTGGGAGAGAGATTTGAGTTATATATGGATTAAGAGTCGTTGAAGTATTTGTTCTCTCAAAAGGAGCTGAATATGAGACAAAAGAGGTGGTTAGAGTTTATAGCTGCTTATGACTTCGGTATTGAGTACACACCAGGAAAGGGCAACAAAGTTGCAGATGCACTTAGCCGAAAACATCAGAATGCAGAGTTGGCAATGATAGCGTAGTGGAAAGATTTGAAAACATTGTCGACCTACAAAATGCAGTGGAAGTCTGAAGTTGGGTCTAGTGAAGGAACTGTTGTGTTGTCTTGTTTAGAAGTTCGACCAATGATGATCGAAAAGATTTCTTTTAAACAGGAGGAGGATCCAGTATTGGTTGAACGGGTCAGAAAGTTAAAGGAAGCAACAAAGAGCGATGACTTGAAGGATTTTAGCCTTAACCACAATGGTTGGTTAAGAAAGATAGGTAGGTTGTGTGTTCCGAATGTAGGTGACATAAGGAAGGAAGTTTTGGAATAATGCCATCGTTTGAAGTTCACTATTCATACGGGAGGAACTAAGATGTATTAGGACATGAAGTGGAGTTTCTTCTGGGAAGGTTTGAAGAGGAATGTAGGATTATGGGTGAAGCAATGTCTGAACTGCCAACAGGTAAAAGCCAAACATCGGAAGCTAAGTGGGTTGCTTCAGCCATTGGATGTTCCAGTATGGAAGTGGGATTCTATTTCTATGGATTTTATAGACGAATTGTCGAGATCTAATAAAGAAAAAGAAAGTATATGAGTCATAGTGGACAAATTGACCAAGAGTGCCCATTTTATTCAAGTTAAGTCAACTAGGACGACACCAATTTTGGCTAAGTTATTTATGAAGAATATAGTTAGACTTCACGGAATTCCTAGTAGTATAATAAGTGATCGAGATTCCTTGTTCACTAGCGAGTTCTGGAAGAGTCTACAGGAGATTTTAGGAGCCAAGTTCAAGATAAGTAACGATTACCATCCACAGACTGATGGGAAAACGGAAAGAGTTAACAAAGTCATGGAGGATATGTTAAGAGCTTGTTTGTTAGATTTTGGGGGATCATGGGAAGACCATCTACACTTAGTCGAGTATTCATATAATAACAGTTATGAGACTATTATAGGGATGGCACCGTTCGAAGCTTTGTATGGAAGGCCATGCAAATCACCAGCTTGTTGGTTAGAGATCGAGGATAGGTTGGTTCTTGGTCCAGACTTGGTTAGAGAAGCTGTAGAGAAGATTGAGTTGATTCAGAATAGGATGAAGGAAGCTCAGTCTAGGAAGAAGAGTTATGTAGATAGAAGGTGGAAAGACTTAGAGTTCACTGTTGAAGATCATGTTTTCATTAAGGTGTCACCAATGAAGGGTGTGATTAGATTCAAGAAATCAGGGATGTTGGCACTGAGATTCATTGGAACTTTTCATATTATAGAGAGGATCGGGAAACTCGCGTATATAGTAGAGTTACCGAATAGTTTGGCAGGAGTCCATGATATTTTTCATCTTTCTCATCTAAGGAAGTGTGTTAGAGATCCGGAGTCTACCATAGCACCGACTGTGTTAGAGGACTTGGTAGTAGAACCAGACCTGACTATAGTTAGAAAGTCGATTCGTATAGTCACGAGAGACGAGAGGAGGCTAAGGAACAAGACAGTCAGATTAGTTAAAGTCCAGTGGAACGACGATGAGAGAGACTATACTTGGGAGACTGAGAGAAGGATTATAGACGCTTATCCTGATTTGTTTTGATAGTATGTTTTACCTTTTTGATTGATTTATTGTGTACCTTAACGTAATTTCGAGGACGAAATTCTTTAAGGAAGGGAGACTGTAACACCTTATTTTTTTAGTAACATTACAAGGAACATTTAATTAGGTAGATTAATTAAAATAGTGTAAGATGGTCAATGGGTTGAGATTTGTGATTAGTAAGGGTCACCGTGCCATATACAAATGACCTAAAGAATTAAAATGTTAAGGCAAATAGATAAGGGGAAAAGTTGGAATAAGAATATTCTAATACCATAAATCCTTAACCCCATCATTCTCACGTTCATTCTAAATTCACAAAACAAAAAAATAGAAGCTAAAGGCTGGCCACCATTAAGAAAAGCAAAGAGAAGATTTCAAGAGGAAAAGCTTAAGCGACTTAATCAAGATCAAATCTCAAATCCTTAATCTCAAAGCTAAGGTGAATAATATGACTATATCTCATGTCTTCAAATGATTTTCGGGTTTAAGGTTAAGCATGATATATCTTGCAAGGTTATGCCATGTTTTTGAATGATTAATTGTTTATATATACTTGTTGATGATTTATGCTCATTCATATAGGTTTTATGATATGTTTTAATGTAAAAACCCTATTTAATGACATCCAAATGCCTTGCGATTTAGATTTAGGCCAGAAATGATATTTTAGAAATGGGTTTCAATATTCATAATTTTCTGAATTAATGTGGATTTTATATTAATTTTCTAGTGAGGAAAATGATTAATTGGGTTTAAAATTATTTACGGTTAAATAATATATGTTTTTGGTCTGAAATCAATATATGTTGGAAAACATATTAAAGATGATTTTCTGGAATTTTTGTAGAATTTTTCTAAGTGTTTTAATAGATATATAAAATTATTTTAGGTATGGGACTTAAATGTTTTATATATTTATAAAAGGAGAAGGGGTATTTTATAAATAAATAAATTGTTTATTTTTGAAATATTGGCAGCACTTTTTAGAAAAGAATATTAGCAACCAATAATATTTTGACTAACAAGGCAGGTTAGTTGAAAAGAATTTCTTTTTAAAGTTAAATCGGTTTTTACATGCTTTTAGCATGTTTCGCCATTTTTGGCACCGGGGGTTCCGACTTAGTAGCTCTACTACCATCACCATCGAAACCAATATGCATGGCATCAAAGGTTTGGTGAGAAGCGAATTGGACTTAGGCAGAAGGTACTGAGTCGAAGCTATGGGTTCCGAAGGGGTCGAAGAATGCCCTTTCTTCCAAATGGAAACGCGCCTGCTTTGCTTTAGAAAATAAAGCTTTCGACTTGGTTGGCCTCTCGACTGGGTCAAATTGTTTTAAGGAATGGCTTCGAGTGGGGTTGTGCCTTTGTTTTAATCGAATGGGGTCAAAACCCCTAGCTGTCGGTTTTTTACCTTTCGAAGTCAATGGTTTTGGAAGGTATGCTTTGTTTTAAAATCCAAGCCGCTTCTCCAATGCTTTCGGAAGGTTGGTTTCGACACCATCACTTCTTTACTTAGGAATTGCTTTCGAAAGAGTGCTTTCGACTTAAATGCTTTCTGACCCTTTTTCTCTGTTGAAGGTAGAACCCAAAGGTTTCATAGGAGTTAATTTAAATGGCTTCAAAAGTGTTTCCACGTGTTTTAAATTGAGCCCAAATGCTTTCGAAAGGTTTGTTGTTTACAAAGGTTTTGATGCTTTTGAAAGGTTTTAAAGAAAGGCTTCTAAGGGGTGGTTCCCCAATGGTTTCGAAAGGTCTGAAAGGAAAGGTTTTCCAACTGATTCGAAAGGCAATGTTTAAAGGTTTTAAAGAAGGATGTCTAAGGCTTTTAAAGCTTTTGAAGGAAAGGTTTTTCAATGGTTTTGAAAGGTTTATATGAATGGTTTCGAAAGGAATGTTTTGGCCTTTCGTCCTAGGTTATAAAGAAGGGTTTACTTGATTTCGAAAGGGGTACTTCAATGGATTCGAAAGGAGTATTTTCAAAGGTTTAAATGTTTTCATCAACAAAAATTTGAGTAAAGTATATATAACTTGGCAAGGTGATTTTGAGTAAAGCATAGAGTATATATTTTCCTTGTTTAGGTTTGATTTAAAGGTTTCAAATCAATTTGAGATGAAAAGGTTTTCAAGGAAAATTTAAGAGAAGATTACCCTAAGTAAAATGACTCGGATATTTGTATACCAGAGACTGATATAGGGTTGCGCCCTATACATTAGCTATTATCCCCTAGCTAATTTAGTCCAAAATTCCAGTGTGCAGGCTTTGTTATAGGTAAGACTAAAATGATGTTACACACAGAATGGTATATATATATATATATATATATTTGTACATAGGTAGGTTTTTGGTGAGCCTGCAAAACCATTAGGATCAGGTGACCCTGTGAGAAAGTAAGTTAGGGAGAGACCGTCTAGAAGAGGAGTGTCTAACAGATGTTAGATTATTAGTTTATATTGTCTGGTAGGCCCGAGTCAGCCAACGGTTAGTAGTTAGCCAAACAAAACCATAGTGTTCGGACAGACAGTTCATTTATTACCTGACATGTATGTTTACATGATATTGCTTTAAAGTTTTAACCATTTTGGTTCCAGAATTATGATTTGCAAAAGATATGTTTTAAAAGGATATTATTGAAGGGAAACCCGTTCCGCTAAGCGGCATGGTCCCACTTAATATCAAACTACCGAGATGTATAGTATTATCCACACCAGGCTTTATGTCTGACTCGAAGTTTATGTTTTTCCCCTTAAACTCTCGAGTTCTCAAAATTGATTTGAGTAGATTGAGGGTTGAGGATTTTCAGGATTTAGTAGGTTGGCGAATAAATCTTTCGGTGACGAGCAGGTGGCTGGCGGATAGCTATTTAGGATTTGTTTTTTTATTTTGTTTGATTATGCCATGTTGTATTATGTTAGTTATGACTATGTAGTACTCTGGTCAACCAAGAAGGCATCATCATATGTCGCTCTTGGCGTATTTTATAATAATTATGTTTAATCTTTACCTGGGAAACGATTATGGGATTATGTAATGGAATATGAAACATGTTTGGTACAATGTAATCGGAAAAGTTGTTTTTTGTGAAATCTGTGATTTTGTTTCGTATTCATGTGCTTCTGATATTATGGACACCATTAACATTATCATATTTGGTCATCGAAAGTTAATACAATAGATGACTGCAGCATCTGTAGCACTTAGCTTCGGGCCTCCAGATAGGAGATGTTACAAAAACTAATCAATTCCTTCGTTAATCCATGGTTGAGCGGAGATCTAATGTTAAGAACCTAAGTAGGCATATCGATCAGAACATTGATCATCAACTTAGCTAGTGCTTCCCACACTTCCTCTAACTGCTTCCTGTGATCCATAGACTTAAAGAATTTGTTATGGTACCTAAGCCAGAGCTTGGGCATTAATTACTATGCATATGCGTTCTTGATGTAGAAAGTTCTCTCTGCAGTTTTGCCTTTCGCCCACCACTTTGCCTCTCTAAGCTCAGCAACGTAACATTCCAAACATTGCTTTGGTCACCTTGTATTGATTCGACTCCATGCTCCATGTGGAACTTCATCAACAGGCACTAAAGAGATAATACTATTCTAAAATCAATCAGGGTCGATCGGCCCAAAAAAGTGTTGTATGCTAAGAAATCATCCACAATAACGAATTTTTGTACCTGCACAATCTTGCGGTCTCCTTTACCTTTTTGATAAATCCTTGAATCCTGGATTTACAAGGCTTAAGTTCCTTTGAACTGATCTTCATCCAGCTAAACATTCATTTGAACAAAACGTTCACCGAGCTTCCACAATCCGCTAGAACCCACTGTGCAGTGGTCGGCCTGATCATGTCTGTTATCACCATAGGATTGAATGTTAGTGCCTCGATCCCGTCAGACCCCGATTCCTAAAAACAGTATTATTTAACATCAACTGCTACTACTTAGCCGGAGCACCACCCTAAATGGCGAGGCAGATTTCCTACGGTGCATGCTTTAAAGAAATTGCATATCGCTCCATCTCATTGTAACTTTTCCCTACTGGATGAGGTCCTCCAGTTATTGTGCTAATAATAGTCCTTCCATCATTCCACATGGGTCCCTCATCGTTGGCTCTAGGCTGATCCTCTTGGTCATCTGGCCCTCGGGTACAATAAAACTATGTACGTCTTCCTACAGATTTCTCACATATTATTGCAGCTTCCTTTTCTATATCAATTCTTTAATAAAACCCTTAAAATGCCTGCACTCGTTCATATTGTGCCCATGAGTTTCATGGATGTGACAGTACTTCCTAAAGCACTTTTTCGCCTAATCCCCTCTCTCCTAGGCGTCCTCTTATACCTTTCTTATCCTATGTGGCAAGGTATATGTTTTCGACTAAATCATTTAGAGGGGTATATTCCAGTCTCATATTTCTTGGATGCTTTTTAGCATCATTATGCTTTCCTCTAATGCCTGATCTCTCTTTCTTTGGTCACCAGAATTCCCAACATTTGCAACTACGTTACTTACGCTCTCACTGATCTGTTTAATAGTTACATTACTTTGGATAATTGTAACACCTTATAAATTGAACGATAATTAATAAAAAATAAATTAATTAATAATTAGTAACATTGAAAATAGAATTTTCAATACCATCAGAATTTGGCTAAGAAACTTGCACTGTTGCATTCATGGCAACTTTTTGATCAATTTCATATTTAAAGTTTTCTAATTGGAGTTCAAACGAAAAGGTTATATAACGTTAAAATTTTTTGGTTAAGAAATAATTGTATATGTAATTAAGGAAATGAATATATTTAACCAACATTTATTAACATTAACGGTCAATTAATGCTTACTCAATATCTAATTAATGTCAAATCAGATTGATCAGAATGGGAGAGAATAGGTCGTATAAGGAATAAAACAAATGACAAAAATTTATTAACAAATAAGGGCGACCGGTCGACCCTCTCATTGGGACCGGTCGACCGCTTGCAATCGATCGGTAGATGTTGAGCGGTTGACCGGTAGTATTATGTTGACAATAAATTGAAACTAGGACAATGGCCTAGATATAATATAATATAACTCAATGACTAGCATTGATTCGAATCCCTATAAGTACGGGCCTTACCTCTCACTTTTCTTCTCATATTCTAAAGCACGGTGAAGCTCTGCTATTTCCTTTTCTCCCCAAATTCTTTGATCCAAATAAAATTATAATCTATATATAATAGTGGAGAATAGAAGAGAATAATAGAGAAGGGGAATAGGATCAGATCGGATTGCCAAAGCCAAGGTAAACTATAAATCCAAATCTAAATTAAATTCAAATCTCTTCTCAGATCTAAATTTCTAATACGTATGTGTATGCTTGCAGTACATATTCCATTAGGGAGAATAGTGAGTCAAACAGAAATAATAGGGTTTAGATGTGGAGATTTAGAGGCTTAAATGTGAGTAGAAAGTTATATATTTTATATAATATTGGATATATATCGTTGTAAATCTATTCATGTGTGCCTATAAGTAATTTTGAAGTTGTAGGCTTAAATCTGAATATGTAATGAATTGATAAATCATGCCAACATATTCCGTAAATGATCAACTTTGTTTTAATATTGCATATATTTGAATTTGGAAAGCAAGGGTAAAAGCAGTCCCTATATTAATAAGGTTTTACAACAACTGTAGATTTGTTAGTTAAGCGATATATGTAGGTAAACATGAATTGAAAGTTATTATAAATTGGATTGGGATCTAAGTAGTATTTTAATTCATTAGAATGAAGCACATTAAAATGTAAATTTCTATAGATTATCTATTTTTATAATTAAACATATGTGTAATGGTTGAAATAACAAGGAATATGCCTAAAAGAAAGAGTTGTATAAAATACAGATGTTTATCGTATTTTGTACTATTTTTTTCCATAATAACAGAAAAGATAATTCCTCGTAATTTCAAACGTAACATAAGTTCTCTTTTTGGTAAGTTATGGAAATTTACAGTATTAACATTTCCTTTTAAAGGATGTAATTCTAACGCGTAAAAATGCAGAAATCCCCAAGTATAACCAAAGTAGGGTAAGTTGAGATAGTAACAATAATTCAATTTTAAGTCCAATATGCGATAAGATAGAAAATAAATAATAAGCGATGAATTTTATGTAAAAAATGAGAAAGTAAAAAGATTATAGTAATTAAAAGAAGATAGTAATATATAAAAGGGAACGGTAGATTATATCTAATAAGTACTAATAGAAGTTAAGTTGTAAAAGGTGATCAAAATCTATTAAATTAAAAGTAAGCGGTAAACAACATTAAAATGGGTTAATGAAATAAGAAGTAAGTTGTGTAGAGGTAACTGAACACAACAATTGAACATAAGAAACATAGTAATTAAATAAATTTACATAACCTCAAGTATGCATTATAACGAGCGTGAATTATTGAATCTAGTTAATAACTCAAATTAACTAAGAATGACATTGTCATGAGTATAGGCTGGGATGCAAGGTCAGTAAGGTTACACAACAGAAGTCTGCCCACTGAAAGGGGCTGCCAATAGTCGTGTATATATTATACTAATGTGAGACATTACCAACTGTAGGACCTATGGAATTATACGTTAGCGTATTGGTGGAGGGAAAACCAAGTAGGATTGTTCACCTTGGTCAAAATGTCAAAGGACAAGTAGAGTCTGCTTCAACCTTTTTGGGAGTATTAAGTAATAAGTGGGTATTTTTTAAATTATGTTAGGTGATCTAAATTGGATAGTGAGCAAGGCTCGACGCTGCAATAGTGAGAATGGTTCCATATATAGGAGTAGGGGCGGTTTTCATAGGTCGAGAACGTCATCGGTCCTGAGCGTTCAGTTGGAAGACAAAGGTTACGCTTAAACAGACTACACCTCCAACCAGTGTAGATCCCATTTAGGACATGCACTGCCTCATAATTATTTGCTAGTTTTTTTGTTATTAGGAGGCAAGGCTAGATAACACTTTTGTGGAGGTCTTTCAAATGCGAATAGAATACGGCTAAACTATTGTGACGTCATTATTAGGCACTATGGGAGTTCTTTGGTATGCATGGTGACAAGGACGTGTGATACTGCATTGATGATGGATCCCTACTAGGTGTTGAGTTACAGATACTAGTGGGGATAGTATCTTAGTCCAAAGAGGGACTATGGAACTTATATATATTGTCAATCTAGAGTAGATAGAGTGTATCCTATGCGTACGTGAAGTCAAGATGGCTAAATAAAAACAATAGACATAACATGTAATAGATGGCAATCGGCATAAACTAGTGTTATGTATAAAGTGTGTAATTTACCAGTCACCAAAACATTGTTCTGACCCCCTTCTTATTACAACCCACATGCTAGCTTTAGAGGGATGGGTATTGGTATAAGGTGGGAATGGTGGAAGGATAGATTTCCTTATACATACTCGATACTAGTAAGGCCACTAAAGATTAAAAGTGTCAACCTTGGTCAATAATCATATGTTTATTATAATTTACTATTCCGTTGTTATATCGTCTGATATGCTTTTGCTATTTTTAGGATGCTAAACACCAATAAATCTTACTTCGTTGGACTTTTGTTTACGATTTAATGAAAATTTGGACCCACTAACGTGCGGGTTGTTACATTTGGTATTAGAGCTTAGGTTAATCGATCATAGGATTTAGGATATGTTGAATGAACGTATTTGTATTTTTACTATAATTATACATACATACACGTATATATATAATGCTAATCTCTGCAAATTTCGAATATAGAAGTAGTTGCAACCATATTCTAAAAGGTAGATAATGTGACTATGAGTTAGAACAATAGATGAAGTTGAAGATATACACTCATCCCAATTACCTCATGAGAAATAGGTCATATTGGAAGGCATTGACTTAAGAAAAGCATGAGTGCAGCATATAGAAGGGTCCTTGAAGCTGGATGGTACGTGACTCCCTTATTGGGCCTTGATTTCCCAAAAATTGTAGATCCTAATTGGATTGCCGATTAATGATGTACATTAGATCCAAATAAGGGGAAAGTAAGAATTTATATGTTGTTGATATCTGAAACTAAGAGTTAAATAAGTTCCTGAAAGAAGTTGCATAGTAATCACTCCAAGATGATAGTCGAATTTTAATATTCTGAAAGAAGGTAAGTTAGAAGTAAGTAGAAAAGAAGAGGAGTCCAAAAGAAGGGATAGTTAAAATCCACTCTAAGTCCGACCCTATATGAAAGGATTTAATAATATATTTGGAAAAAAAAGTTTTAAGGAAAATGTATAAATAATATATTTAAAAGGATTTTCAAAGGATTTATTTAAAAAGGGGAAAACCCTATTTTTGAATAGTATGTAAATATTAATTTTCCCGAAGAATAAAATATCCTTTTATGTTTAAATAAAAATTTCTAGTAGAAAATTTAAAATTTGTTGCACCGAAAATTTTAGTTAAAATGAATTTCAATAAAACGATGTTTCTTTTGAAATAAAAAGAAAATAGAATATGTGTGTGTGTGCCTCGTTTATTTTCTGAGATGAAAAGTTTTAAGTTGTGGAATTCTTTTTGGGTGTGGACAATAAGAAGTGGTACAAGTTGTAATGGGATAAATAGAACGGGAAAAGAAGATTAGACCTCAAAACTAAATTAGTAGGCGAATGAACTATGATGATTCAATAAAGAAAACCATCAATCGAGGAAAAAGTTATATAAAGAGAAGCAATTTAAATAAGGGCATTTTTGGTGTAAGAAATCTAAATAGTAATAATGTTATGAAATATAAATAGAAACAATGTTAGAAATTTATATTAAACAATATTAGTACTTAGAAACAATATAGGAAACTAAAAGAGAGAAAAATGGATAGTTTCCACAAATATGTGCAGTAATTGCACATACATTTTTAGAAGTCCTCATTATATGCTATTAGAACCTCCGCTAAGGTTGAAAGTGGAAGTATCATAAGTATTAGGAGAATAATAGGATGAAAGTTGTCCTTATCTACTCTCGTTTTTAGAAAAAGTTATAGAGGATGTTCTATAGACATTGTAAAGTGCATTTTTGGAGAAAATGTTTTGGTATAAAAAAATTAAGTTTTTGAGATGCAAAACTTAATAAATAGTTTGAGTTAAAAATCCCACTTTTAAGAAGTAAAATCTTCATCGTTAAAAGGTTCTAAAGGAAAAGTTTATTTGAATACCATTCATGTAGTAAAAAATAATTATTTGAAAAGAAAGAAATGATCTTCTAAAGTTTTAATTGCTAACATCTCCTTTTAAACATAATAATAAACTTAGTTGATAAATTCTAAATTATAGTTTCAAAAGTTAAGACGCCTACAATTAACATTGGTTATAATAAGAAGATTTTCATGGTTCCTTTTTGAAGCGAAAGTTTTGAATGATTTAAATAAAAGTTTCTAAGTTTATACTTTTAAAGGAAATTTTTTTTGGATTAAGTACATTATAATTGTGAAGTTTAATTTTAGAAAAAGTGGCGAAAACCAAACCAAATTTTTAATATGAAGTAGATAGGGATGATTGCCTAGGTAAGACGAGAAAAAAGTTAAGGCTATGAATAAAATAGCGAGTAATGCTTACAAAATAGCAATAGTGAACCCCCGTTAAATATAAGGAATATGGATATGAGCCCAAGAATGTTTCATTAAACATGTGTGAAGACCGTAAAGAAGAATGCATAAGGAAATGGGAAATGGTATCAAAGTACATTTCTATGAGTTATAGAGTATACCGGCATGAAAGATTAAAAATAAAGAAAGCATATAGCAAGATTTAAGAATGCTATCAAGAGATTTGGATTAAAAAGAGGATGGCAATATAATTGGTTATGATAATGGAAGTAATGAGTAGAACTAATTTGTTAGTGCCCAAAAAGGAAGTTAAGATATGTATGTTAAAACAGAATGATATGTTAGGAAGGTCCATTTAATTTAAGTAAGAAGTGATAGTGCCACAACATCACTAATGGCAGTTATGTTGAATGGCAGCAATTGTTTCTTGTAGGTTTGAGACATAAGCATTAGTTGTTTCTGTTGTATAAAACGTGTATGATATTGTGAGAAAGGTGCCTTTTAAATTGGTTTTCTGGATTGACCGCTATATTTATAGGAAAACCGTGTAAGTAAGGAAATACCATGTAGACACTTTATTATTGCAAAGTAAGACTGGAAGTTTATAAAATAAATTAGGAAATTTATTAGCTACTAAAAGCAATAAATTTGAATCGCAAAAATCTTAAAATTTTGGAAATATAAATTTTAGCAAGGGAAGGACAGGAAAGGCTGTTGCAAAATCATGGGTCACTATCCTTATGCCTTAAAAGTTGAAATTTATAAATGAACATGTATGATGATTGTTGTTCTAACTTAAAAGAAAATGAATTAGAAATTTAAAGAATTACCATGTAGTAGAAAAAAGACGATCATGAACGTTAACTCATTAACTAAATTTCGACTGCGTAGGATGTGGCTTAGTTTGTTTTGAAAAGAAAAAAATTAATACTTTTGAAAAAAAATTGTTCAAAAATTTATGATTTTAATATAAAATGTTTTTGTAAAATTTTGAGTAAAAGGTTTTTCATTTAAACTTTCTAACCATTTCTAAAATTTCATTGGAAAATATTTTGGAAAGGAAAAATAGGATTTTTTATTTTTGAAATGCCACATGCTAGGCATAAAAAAAATGTTGATAGGTTAGCAAGTATGAATTTGACTGTTCAGCAAAAGTGATAGTAAAGTAAAAGGCAGTTAGTGATAAGGGAAAAAGCTATTTTATCCTTCGTAATTTTTTTCCATGCCTTGTCGATTGGTAAACCAAAATTATTTTACAATAACTCTATTTTAAAATTTTAAAAATTGAAAATTAAATTTTCCTATGTGAATTGTACTTGAAAAAGTAAAAAAAAATTGGAGGCAGAGAGAAGGTTCCAATTAAGGTATAAACACGTAAAAATATGTGCCGCGGTTTTACATCGCCAGGTTAGGCTTTTGGATTAGCCTTTTAACCTAACCGGTGTTTCCAGTTTCCAATGCAGTATTATAACATTGAATCTGTATTTAATGGGGAGTACCGCTATGTTTCTGTCTTTGGGGCCTTGGTGCTATATTACCTAGGTTTTGTCATTGCATTCGTTTCATGGCTTGACATTTATTATAGGAGCAGTCCTTTCCTCTTGCCATTGCATTATATTATCTTAGTGCAGTTCCATATGGGCTTAGCTTTTTTCTTTTCCTAACTGCAACTCTTGTTGTGAGGGCAGTTCTTCCGGCTCGGTAGCTGCATCAAGCTTCATTTGAGGGTGTTTGTGAGATATGGGTGTATCATTTTCCCTCCAAGTCTGCAGCGATCGCAGATGGGTGTGGACTTTTCTCCATTCTCGCTTGCTATTTATGGCCCATTACTTCCGTTCTTTCTTTTCATAAGAAGGAAAAATTCTAGAAGCCACTTTGCATTTAATGCTCTAGTAATTTGTTATACTTCCATTACCCGAGTCTCTAAAAAGCTGTAAGCTTAGTCACTTCGATTTCTATGCAAATCCATCTTGATTCTTGTGCTTATTATTCTTGCTATTAATCAACTATTGTTTAGGAGATTTCTTATCATTCCATTGTGAGGATAGAATTCGAACTGAGGTCCGTAGACTTTTTCTCTTCTTCTTCTTTTATTTCTTTTATGGATAACCGAAGAGGAAAAAGTAAAACATCCCTCACTACTAATTCTGTCTTTCTCAAGTCTTGGTCCTTTTTTAAATCGGAATAAGGGTTTTATTTCACTTGTTGTTTTCTTCGTACTTTGTCAATAGCTTGTGATTTACTTTGTAATTCTAACATGGCATATTCTTCCCCTTCTCCCTTATCTTTACAATCTAAGATAACCCAATGAAAAGATATTGAGAACATTTTGATTGATTTTGGATTTGAGGGCTATGAGGCTAGAATCCTGAAACCTCACGAACACATCCATTTCCCTCCTAATGGGTTTACTTCCATCACCCCTGAGCATATAAGGTGTGGGCCTTTCTTTCCTTAAATCTTGTTTTTTGAGAATGGTTGTCCGTTATCGATCTAGTCCTAGTTCAACTTGCCCTTCTTTCTTATTCTTTTGTTATTACTACCTATATTCTTTAAGCAGATGATGACTCCCCTCTTTTTGTGAGGAGCTCCAATTTTGGTTTATATTCATAGAATTATTTCGGGAAGGGCATTGGGTTCTATTATGCACAAGCCAAAAAATCGATTCTTGCATCCGTCCCTTATAAGACCGAGAGATGAATTGATAAGTATTTCTTCATTTCGAACTCTGAAGACTTTCCGTCTTCCTTTCGACCACACCCTAATTGGTCGGTCCTTTCTGCTCATGCAACTGGATTATATGAGTCCCGTAGGATAAAGCGGATGCTAAAAAGCCTTGATTTAGCGGGAATAGCGGAAAATAGCGGGGCATAAGCGGATCTATCATTCGCTATTGTTATACTGAAATAGCGCAGAGGTCGAAGCACACTATGCGCTATATCGAGGATTTAGCGGGGTTTAGCTGCATAAGAAGTAAATGCAAGAAAATATAAGGAATACTATTAATAGTCAAACATTGGAGGTTTGATAATTAAACAAGTATGAACATACACACGCGCACGCGCACGCGCACACACACATAGCCTCAAATATGCATTTATGATGGGTATGAATTATTAAAGTTAGCTGAAATTTAGCTTTGATAAAAATGACACTGCCATTAAAATTAGTTTGAGTGCAATGTCAGTAGTGTTACACAACAAAAATCTACCAACAGCAAGGGGCTACCGGCAGTTGTGTATACATTATACTAATGTGGGACATATTTAACTGTAGGACTCATGGAATTATACGTTCGTGTATAGGTCAAGGAATACCCAAGTATAGTCTTCTTCAATCATTTAGGGGATAATACCTTGATTGCATTAGGTAGTCTAAATGGGAGGGTGAGCAAGGCTAGGCGCTACATCGGTGTGCTTGGTACCATATTATAGAGTTGGAGCTGTACATAGGTCGAGAACGTCATCGAACCTGAGAAATCAGCGGAAAGACGAAGGTTACACCTAACAAGCTACCGCTCCTACTAGTGTAGATCACATTTAGGTCATGCACCACCACATTTGTTTGCTAGTTTGTTTGTTAGGAGGCAATGCTAGATAACCCTTAAGAGAGGTCTTTCAAACTGTTGGGGTAGTCCGAGGAGCTGAATCCTCAGTAGTCCATAGTCCATAATATGAAGTACTTAGGTAAATCCCTATGAGGAGATAGAATATGGCTAAACTATTATGACATCATTATAAGGCATTATGAGAGTTACTTGATACGCACGACGACGAGGATGTGATTCAACGTTGTTGATGAATCCTAACAAGGTGCTGCATTATGATACTGGTGAGGATTGTATCTTGGTCCAAAGAGGGACTGTAGTACTTATGTGTGTGTGTGTATTGTTACTGCTAATGTTAATGTTGAAGATATGCGACATGGCAACGTTGTCATAACTCTTCATAAACAAGTGATGTTAAATGAATGAAGGTGATGTGTTATCAAAGCCAATGCCGAAAGACAACAAAACCACTGCATATCAACAAAAAGTTAAGTGGCAATGTCACATGTCATCAATAAAGTAGGAAAATGGATCGACATCAAAAACATAGAATGTCGCATGTCATCAATGAGGATAAAGCTATGAAATGTCATCAAGGTCGCATGTCGTCTGTAAAGTTGAATGATTCATGCTGTGACTCTTGTATCGTCAAATAATGTTGGATGGAATCTATGCCATATGCAGTCAATACCTAAGCCATTAGTGTTATAATGGTGTGGTCTATGTCGCATCTCACCGATGCCGTATTCTATCAATGCCGTCATTCACCTACGAAGAAACATTGGATATCGTAACTCATCAATATCCCTCTTTTTCGACATCACTCATCATTGGTACCACCCATGGCCAATGTCGTAGGGTTGAATGATGCCTCAATTGATGTAATGTGAACTAGAACAATGTCACAGATCATTGATGCCAACTACATCTTGTTGCCGTAAGTGTCTGATGTCGTAAGCTAACAATGTCATAGGGAAATTGATGCTGCAAATGAACAATGCCGCCAATGCATGATGTTGAGACTTTATGATGCCATAGGTTAATGATGGCGCAGGCCATTCAATGCCCCATGTTTATCGATGTCAAGTATTATCAATATCCACAAAGGCTATCAAGGCCGATGACACTACTTCGCGACAATGCCGCTCCATATCGATGCTTTCCATGTCAATTCCACTTCATACTAATGTCGCTTCAAATTTAAGAATGCCTTCATTATTAGGATGAAGCCAAAGCTTTTTTATGCACCTAGGAACGTCGAAGGTCATCATTGGTCAAGGCCGAGCGCCATACGCCATTGACAGTGCCGACGATTAAGCATGCCAAAGTCAAGCTGCTATACCGCACTTCCACCCTATAAGTACGGACCTAGGGCTATAGGAAAAGGAATCATTCTTGTTTCATTTCTTACATTTTAAACTTTGTAACCATAAGTTGATTTGGGGATTTTAGAGCCGACGGTAGCACTCAAAATTTTGCACATAGGACCTTATACATTCAACAATTGCATAATATATTAATAAAGAAGACTTGAGTTATGGCTTACTTTTGAGTTCCAAAGCATTTGTGATTTTTACATCATAACTCACTTTGAATTGCATAAGCACTCATAATCTCGATTTTGAAGGCTCTATTTTGAACTATTGACTTTTACATGACATGGATATGACTTTGACCTTGATACTGAACATGCGCCAGACTTTCATGGGTTCAGTATGGATCATACGCCTTCCTAGCAACTTAGCCTAGGATTGCCTTAGCCCAACCAAATCCATCTTCCTTACACCTTAGGGGCTAACGAAGAAATTCATTAACATTTTGGTGTAAGAAAGAGGGCTCGAACCTCCATCTCCGTTGAATCCATAAGTGGAACTACCTTGACTCTCATACGTAGGGCTTAGAGGACTTATCCCTACCAAGCATATCCTCTTAAGAAACCATTTCAAACTAACCTACCTTTGATTCTTAACACTATTTAAGCACATCAACTAAGCTTTGCTTGGTTATGCCAATTAAATGTGTTAAAATATCCAAACAAGGATCTTCTAAGCTTCAAATGACTAAGCTAACCTACCAAATTACAAGTGATCATCAACTTCATAAGGAAAAAGTATCATGGTTTATAGCATTACAAGTAATGGAAGATAAGAAGAGACAAGTAGTTCCTTATCATCTAGAAAAATATAGCTTGAATCCATTTCATGTGGGACCAAAACCAATTTTCGTCCTAGGGAGGCAGTACAAAAATGATTGCATCTTCATTAAGATGAGAAAGGAAATTCAACTTAAAGCTAATGTAACTATCTTCGAAAAGGAAATAGAAAGAGACTTCGATCAATTTGCTAGAAAGTGGAGAAGTGTGCTTGAACGATGCTCCGATACAAATAAAGCAGAAGACTCCCTAAAAAGAAAATTGGCCTTCACAAAAGAAGCTACCAAAAAATAAAAGGAATGTTTGAGGATTATACTGCCATTATCATCGTTCTAACAGCCATGACACCAATCAATGCTGGAGTTTGGAAGGAATCATCAGATAACCTCTTAGGATAGGGGAAGCTTAAAGAATTTGTACAGAGATACTAACAAATCTGTAATAAATAAAGATTTTCCAAATATAATAAGTGTATCTACATGGATAAGGAGAAAAAAACTTCTAAAATAAAGGGAATGCCTAAACCACAACCTAAGATGGTAGTAAGCGGCAAAAGCCTTTGTCCCCGCCAAGATGGCTTGGTTGAAGCACCTCCTAGAGGGAGGTTAGAGTAAGCCTTTGGTCCCATCTGAAAAGGCTTGACTAAAGCATCTACAGGCCTTAGCCCCTGCCTACACGGCCTGGCTGGAGCACCTCCAAGAGGGAGGATGGAGTAATCCTTTGGTCCTGTCTAGGATGGCCTGACAAAAGCACCAAACCAGCCTTCAGTACTGTCTTCGAGGCCTTACTGAAGCGTCTCCTAGAGAGAGGTTGGGTAAGTCTTTAGTTTTTCTTAAAATAGCAACCCAGAGCACCGGACAAGCCTGTAGTACCTTCTCCAAGGCCTTACCAAAGCACCTTCTAGAGGGAGGTCGGGTAAGACTTTAGTTCTGCTTAAGGAAAGTAAATCAAATGCACCTAATAAAAGACCAAAGTCATCACTAAAGACAGTGATATGGAGTTTGATCCAAGTTGAGATCAACCTAAGATGGTCCCAATCAAATTCAAAAGCAAAGCTAACTTTATCCTAAAGATGGATCAAAAACAATCTTCTAGAGGAAGATCTCTCAAAGGCGAGTCATTTGTGATCCGAAACAAAATCAACCGATCTTCTAAAAGAAGATATATCAAATATGCGCCATTTATGCTCCGAAGCAAAAGAAATTTCAAATGCCGGATAGGCTTTCTGGTCTTCCTTATTAATTACCAGATCTTCCTGGACATCCTTCATTATTACTAGATGGGTTTTCTAGTCTTCCTTTATTACCGTCAGATGGGTTTTCTGGTCCTCTATTCACACTATAACCAGAATGGTTCTCTGGAATTTTATTCAAATTAGTTTTCTGGTCCTCTATTCACATTATAACCAGAATGGTTCTCTTGAATTTTATTCAAATTATTATCAGAAGGATTTTCTAACAGCGAAGCTTCATTAAATTAGCTCTCAATCTTTTAAATTCAGATTGAAATCCAACTTTTTTATCGAACGGGAATATCTGTTACTAAACATGCTATCGGAATCTATGAGGAGCCAAATTCTTATATCAAGGTCAAAACTTATGATCTTCATACTAACCGAAATGTTCAATGCTTAAGGCTTAAAATATAGAGAAACAAGATATTAATCATTGAGCAATTTCAAATAAGAACCGGTATTCGATTTAAAGCTACATACCATGTTAAGGTACTGAAAAGCAAGTATAAAAGCTCAAAAGGAAAAGGTACATATGGTGCGTTCAATGTTACATTCATTTAAATACAAATTTATTTACAATATAACATATCATGCGTAAATTTGCAGGTACAAGAGAATCTATTTAAAACAATTCTCCATTAAAGAACAAGGCTATGTGCCATCCTATTCAAAACTTCAGCAACCAATGAAGAGTCAGAAATGTGGTGAATAGCCACATCCAAAAGCTCTTTAAGTTTCTTCTCTTTTTCCGAGCAACGTCCCCATCGTCTACTGAATTTATTTGAGTTTTCAGTGCATGTTGGAGAGTCTTATTAGCTCCTCTTAAGATTTGAACTGTACCCTTTAATTCTTTAATATCTTGCTCGAGAGCATGTTTTCCGCGCTCAAGTTTTTCAACGTGACCTCCATAATCATCAAGACGTTGAGAGACCTTTTCATCCCATTTCTTGCTACAAAAACATCATGCATTCAAACAAGACATGTCTTCTCCATTTGGAAATTTCTTCATTGCTTAAACCTGGAAGTGGGATTAACAGAGTTGCATATTCTTTGCTAGCTAAGAATTGTGTAACGACCCACCTTTTGGGACGGTTTAAATCGACAATAAACCACACATGTCAAACTCAAACCATTCAAAAGGGAGGATTGTTATGGGGTAAATAAGAAAAAGAAGAGAAAGAAAGAAAACAAAACATAGAATCTCATAGCGGAATGACAAAATATAATAATCAAATAAACAGTTTATGAAGATATTTTACAAATAACATTTGATTACACTTTTACAATACAGATCAAAGTACATACAGTAGTAACAAATAAATAATGCAGCGGAACAACATGATGCAGTGGAATAAATAAAATAAATAATATAGTATACAATCTTTGTCTTCGTCCTCTAGAAAAGCGGTCTTCGATACACTGAAAAGCTCAGACCGACCCGAGCGTAATGAAAAGACAAAACACTCGAGTCAGAACTAAAAGGTCTTATGTAAGTTAAATCAACAGTAAATAAATATGAGTGTAACGGCGTCGGAGATGTTTAAGGGGTTTGGCATCTCCTATCCAGTGTCTAACGTGCGTGCAATAACTTAAGAAATGTTTGGGATTCCATCTCCTAATGATCCATTAAACTATCAACATACATAGTACAATACACTATTATAGTAGGGTCTACAGTAAAGTAAAGTATTAAAATAGTGTTAACGCGTTACCCATATCCCCCTTAACACATTTTATATATTCCCATAGTCTATACAGTACCGTAATTCCTCTGTAAACTGGAGGGCTATCAGAGGGCACTCCATAGGTACGGTACAAACCAAACTCGTAGTGGGCGCGATAAAGCATGTGACCAGGCACGCGAGGCAATACCTAGGATATGATACTACCGTTTTGCAGATCCGAAATGGTGGTAACGAATAGCAGCTACTACCGCCCACCTAGGAACACACTCCATAATCAAATCGACGGGTGGCCACCAAATCAATCACAAAGCAATAAATATGGTATCGAAGAAGCATGTTCGATCGGAGGTGCGACCTCACTTGGCCCGACGTGGCTCCTATTTTAGTCACATCAAGCCAACTCATGGGAGTTAGGGCTACGTAAATACCTCATACAGAATCGTTCGCCAAACCATCCTACTTCATTCTGGAATCTCCACCACGTACATAGTTGTTAAAGTGGTTTTCGGTATTGGCAGAGAGTATGACAATATCTTATCCCGGTCTCTTTAACAACCAAATGCTTATTTCACACCGGATTGTTCTTTTACATTTCCAAAACCTATTCATAATTGATATCAAAATATCATATTCAATTCAAACCATATCACTTTCGAAATCATGTTCCTTTTCGAAATCATATCACATTTGAAATCATATCACTTTCGAAACCATATTCACAAAATAGGTTAAACTCTCATTTCAAAATCATCATATTTACTCAAATATGTCATTTCACCAGAAAATATCATTTCAAATTCCAACTTTAGTTTATAACATCATTTAACCATATTCGCTTTAAATCAAGGATTTAAATATAAACACTTCAAATTTACACGGTCTGAAATTCAGAAGATAGTTTAGATAATCATAAATAGTTTTAAATAGTTTTAAAAAATAGTTTAACTAGTTAAAATACTCTAAGATAGTTTCAATGGTTTAAAATAGTTTAAAATAGATTAAAATAGTTTAATTAGTTAAAATAGTTTAATAGTTTAAAATAGATTAAAATAGTTTAAAATATTTAAAATAGTTTAGTAGTTTAAAATAGATTAAAATAGTTTAATATAGTTTAAAATAGAGTAAAATAATTTAATGTAGTTTAAAATAGAGTAAAATAGTTTAATTAGTTTAAAATAGATTAAAATAGTTTAATTAGTTTAAAATAGATTAAAATAGTTTAAATTAGATTAAAACAGTTTAATGGTTTTAAAATAGGGTAAAATAATTTAAAATAGCTTAATAGTTCGAAAAATCTTAATAATCAGGATTTTTAAAATAATAAATCTTTAAATAGTATATATTAAAATAATTAAGTTTGAAATTGATATCAAAAAAACTATTTCTGCCTTTTCAATAAATCTGGACCATATCCAGATTTCAAATCACCAACTCAAATTTAAACTTTCAATTCAATTTTCATTTATATTTCAAACTTCAACTCTGAAATTTCCATTTTATTCCTTTAAACAATTCATTTAACCAACTCCAATTTCAACATTAAAGCTTGGATTTTTGAAAATCATTTAGTTTATACAAATTAATATTTTAAAATATCATTTAACTGAATCCAAATTTGAAGGATTTAAAATCATTTAGTTTAACCCATCCAGTGTCCGTGTATAATTTTCTACCCTATGGTCAAGTAATACAGATATTTATCATTTCAATCCGCAAATATTTTTAAATTTTACGGGTATATATTATTTCAACCCGCAATCCCGAATTAACATTCAAAATCCATAAAATCGCTCGGGTTTATCATTTCAACCCATAACGATGTTTCCCTAATCTATAGATCTTTCGGGTTTGTTTCATATCAACCCACAGTGATTTTTCCAATAATAACTAAGGGAACTTGCAGTGTTATAACAATATATAAATATAACATCCAGTCATCCAATATCGACAATTAAACATCCATCACAATCACCATTCGATCAACCAATAAATACATCAATTAACTGTTTATCAATAACAGGTATTAACTGGAAATTTAAAAATACAATACTAAATTAAATGGCGATTAAATTCAATAAATTCAATCAGTCAACTTCTAATCACGTCATAAATTCAATTTAACTAACACAAGACAATTTTGTAGTTGTGGGTGGGTTAAAACACTCACCTTTGATTTAAAATCGATTTGAAATCCAAACAAAGACCCATAATCTAACAGTCCCAGAATTCATCTAAACTAGTTCCATAATGTCCGGAATTTCGATACGATCGTAGTGGAACAAACCGCGTGTAAATCCGACCTCGTACGCAAAAGTTATAATGATTAGAAGTTAAACGATTTAAAATATAAATAAATAAGATAATAAAAATAGTTAACACGTCACATGCCAATCACACGCGTTCACGTGCTCTCGACCAACTTACGCAACCAAGAGCCGCTCGACCCTAACCCTAGCACAGCCGCTAGTAACAATCTCCAAACGCAAGCAACCACGGCCATCACTGACACGATCCACCATCACCTTCGAACTCCATGGCCAGAGACGCCCTAACCACCCCAACCTCGTCACCTCCGGCATCCCCTGGATGCTCGCTACCGCCGAGATTCTCAAGCCAACCACGGCGATCCAAGCACCATCTAGCCCAAATGAACTGTATAGATCGTCATGCCTCAACACCCTCTACAATACGGCACCCTCCGATCGTTGATCGGACGACGATCCGTCGTCCAATCCCAAAACCCTAATATGAACGACCGGAAATGATCGACGAATTCTGGCAAAACGGTGACTTGAATCAGAAAACGAGCAGCAGCAGTGGATTGCGCTCATCGAGAGCATTCCAACGATATATAATATGATATAGTTTGAGAAGTTTTAATTTTTCGATTTGATTTTGATTTGTAATTGAATCTAGGAATTAGGGTTTCTGCCATTGAGAAGGAGAAACATAAAGATAGAGTTGTACATACTGTAATAAAACATAGAAAGGCTGATAGGGTTTAGAAAATCTATTTATATAGACAAGGCTCGATAAGAATGAATACATACCGAATTGATTTGAATTGACAATAATGACCGAAAATCCCATTTCGCTTCCGAAATGAAAGTGGGTCATCAAATATATCGAAATAGATGTTTTCGATATTTTTAAATTCAATGGCATAGGTTTCAAGTCCTAATTCCATTGTATGAAGAAGTTAGCTTTTAAAATAAGCTTATTTCAAATTGATTTCATTAAATTGATTTCTACAATTTTCAAGCCCGTACGATCAAACGACAAGTCTGATCGCTACGAAACTTAAAATTCTACAATAATTCACTGTTACGGATCCGATGAAACTGGTTTCGTTGAAATCCGAGATAGTGGACAAAATGGCTATTTTCACGTTAATTAAATAAATGATTATTAAATTAATTAAATCACTTTTTCAATTCAATTTAGGGACAGTTTGGCACAGGTCCCTAATAAGTTTCAAAATTCACAAAAACCCCAGTAAAAAAAAGTTTGCAAATTAGGTCCCTAGAATTAAGTTACCGAATAATGGCATACACTTATGCAATTATTTAGTGAATAATTGCAGACATTTATGCAATTATATCAAAAAATTGTAGACATTTCCACAATTATTCACTGAAAAATTGCGGGAATTTCTGCAATTGTTTCAAAAAATTGTTGAAAATTCCGCAATTATTCACTAAAAAATTGCGGAAATTTCCGCAATTTTTTCAAAAATTTGCAGAAAATTCCGCAATTATTCACCAAAAAAATTGCGGAAATTTCCGCAATTATTCACCGAAAAAATTGGATAAATTTATGCAGCTTTTGGATATAATTGCATAAATGTCTGCAATTATTCAGTGAATAATTGCATAACTATATGCAATTACTTAGTAACTTAATTCTAGGGACCTAATTTACATACTTTTTTTTACTGGGGTTTTTGTGTATTTTGAAACATATTAGGGACCTGAGCCTAATATTCACATTTTATAATTAACAAATTTCATCATTTCTAATTACACAGAAATTAACAATCTTTTTAAAACCAATTTCCCATGTCAAATTCAATATTAATTATTGCACTAATTACAGTGTTTAATTTCACTTGCAATAAATCCATTAATTATAATTAAATACCAATAAATTCTTTTAATTTGATTTACATCTTATTATTCAATCAACTATCATCTTATGGATATAATTAACATTGGTTTACATTTTATTACATCAACAGTCTGCAGTTATCATCTTTTACCATATTAATTACAATATTCAATTAGATTAATTGCAATTGATTTTTAATCTATTTCAACGAATAAAATGGTGAATTTATAATTAAACCATTGTTACAACTTAACAATTCAAACACATTTCTATGTTTATTGTTAAAAAACAAAACTAATAAATTCACATACTGGTTCATTATTCTATATTAACCAATTTCCATTAATTACATACAATTTCATTGTTTAATACAATATTTGGTTTATTTGCTCATTTACAATTTATAACCAATTTTCATATTTATAATCATTTTAATTAATTGAAATTGCATTAGAGTAGTTATCAATTACCTTACATTAACATTATATTCTAGTTATTTTTCTCATTATTAAATCTTAAATTTTTAATTTTCCACAACATCAAACTCCAAAAATTATTTAATTTAATAATTTAAATATCGAAAATTACGGGTCGTTGCAAATTGAGATCTTGTCGTCCTCCCAAGAGTAGGAGTAGGAAGGCTAGAATCGCCTCTGCTCGTAATAAGTTCCAAAGATTGGCAGGATACTTTACTCTTTATTAAGTCCACTTCAAGGTAAGTTATCCGTTGATGTAATCTAGCCATCTGTGCATCAACCTCCATTGAGGGCCCAGATCCTAAGGCTGAGTTTATCTTTTCTTTTAATTCCTGAAATTCTTTGTTTTTCTTGTTGATTTGGTTCTCCAAGCTAGAGGTCATTTCTTTATAGTTAGCAAATGTTGATTTTAATTTATAATACTTCCTATGCCACTGTGCATCTGGATTATTGGGAAACTATAAAGTTGAAGCGTCTTGAGAAAACCACCTCTTTTCAATATAGCTATCAATTTGCCTTTAATATCATGCAACCGAGAAAGAACATCTATGGGACCAGATGAAAGCTTTAACTAGCTTTCTTATTTAAAATAAATAAAGCAGAAATTAATAGAAAAAGTAATCTCTTTTATTTAAACAGCAAAAGATTACAAATAATAAGGAGATTCAAATTATATTACAATTCCATTGTTTGAATTTTCAACTAACTCTTAAAGTTGTGAAACAGTAATTTTAGCCTTTTCAAGTGACCTAGCAGATAGGGTAAGAGTAGAATCAAAAGAAGCTTTAATCCCTTCCGGGGTATTAACCGGAAGGAATCAATGAGTCCCATTCTTCGATTGGAGAGATAGCATGATCACATATCAATTTGGCATGACAAATTTGAATTTCACTAAGTTTATCCTTTTAATCACCAAATAAATCAATGCAAAAATGAGGAAATCGCATGTAAACTTCTTGTAGATCTTTAAGAAAGCAGTGTTTGGCTAACTAAGACATTCTGAGAGCTAAAGATTTTTCTTTAAAATCCTTCTTTATCTTGACAAATTTACTCAAGAGTTCTAGGGGAATAGGGCTACTAGAGGTTTCCTTAATCTGTACAATATGTTAAAATCAGACTAACAATAGAGAAGCAAAAACAATAAAGTTTATAAGCTACTTACATACGATAATTATACAATTATATGGGTTCGTACAATATTGATTTCATAAAAAGTTCAGAGATAAATCTCTTCTTATTATACTTAATCTTTTTGAGAGGAAGAGAATTAGGAGTAAGAGGACTAGCAAACCTAGGTAAGTTCCAACAAGCTCCGGGATGAGGTGCTTCCATGTTCGTCCAAGTATCTTTTATGAAGGCATCTAATTAAATCCCCACTATTTTCGCCTAAGTAAGAGAAGTCAACAAACTGACCTCTAGAGTATACTTTGGAAAGGAACTCCACCAAAGCATCTCTATCATCCATCAACATCCAAAAGAGAGTCATCAATTTGGTATTTTCTCTTGTAATTCAGGCTCGATGAAGACGAGCTTTTTTCAAACGAGGAGTGTCTTGCTTCTCTTTAAAAAATTATAACCGTGAAGTATCACTAAAAGGCGTTTATATTTTTCCGACAATTCATTATACTCCTTAAGTAGCCTTTCAAGCTCCCTATGCAGTTTGTTCTCATTATCCACACTCTTTGCATAAAAAAATCTGGTAATAGTGTTTGTTCTTTTTCCTTAATTAAAATAGTGAGCTTATCAATTAATAGCTAAGCATATAACCTTAGACGTTTAAATGAAAACTCCATACCTGGGAGGCCAAAACTTGAGATATATGTGTCTTAATTTTCCCCTTCGGTTGATGACTGGAGGGAGCACCATCTTTTGGAGCAGAATCCTTCCTTGTAGAATCTTGTGGGTCAAGGAGTTTGATAAAAGCCTATGTCATGAGTAAATGAGTCTAAGTTAGGATTGCCTGATCCCACTCCCCCATCATGTGGTCTTCCATGACCCTTTCCATCACCATCATCGTCGCTATCTTCATCATAATCATCTTCATTATCGTCATCATCCACTTCTCTATCATATTTGGTCTCTTCATCGATTAGAGGGTTGTCAATGGTTAGTCATTTGTCAGCATCGACCTCTTCCTTAGCAGGAAATTCTTTTTGAAGAGTCTCTTTGTCATTCCTCAACTTAAGATTGAACTTTCTTTTGAAATTTTAATTCCAATCTGGGAGGGATGGAAAGTATAAGTCTAGGCATATGCGAAAATTGTCAGCATATGCCATAAACAGAGCACCTTCTAGCACTTCTCAGTAATTTTGGGAAGAGCTTAGCAATGAAAGAGGCAGTTTTCTTCTTGGCGTCGCTGATAATACTATTTGAGTAGGCCAAGATGGTAGTTTTCCTTTGTAACATGTCCTCCAAGGATTTGTTCTTATCAGCCAACTCGATCTTTTATTTGTTGGCAATCTCCAAATATGCTTCCACCTCGGCTTTCTCTTTATTGACCTTCTCGAGGTCTGCTTTCAATTCCTTTACCTCCTTCTCTAGCAATATTTTAGCATTTTTCTCCTCGTTGACCGAGAAGATGAGATTTTCTTTTTCAGTAACAGCTTCATCTCTTACTGATGCAATATTAATTATGTTGTGATTAAGCGAAGAGATTTATCTTTTGAGCTCAACCACTTCGTTTGAAGGCCCTTGAGAAGCCTCTTGAAGGAGAAACATGTTTTTTCCCACCTGGAATGTATAAAAAGTATAAATCAAGGCAAGATTTATGGAGCTAAAGATGATTAACCAAACAAAGGGAAATGTGTACCGATAAAAGATGCTTAAGAATAGAAGAGATGGTCCTTGGAATACATTGATGGTTGGGATGACCTAAGAGAAGTAATAGAAGGAGTTTGAATGGCTAATTGAACTAGATCATCAAAATTAGCCATAGGAGACTGGACCCAAGCCTCTAAAGGAAGAGGATCCTTGGAAGAAGGAGATAGCCCAAGATCAGCATATGAACGACTCGGGGCTGTAGGAGAAGATGGAAGAGTAATTTTGAGGAGGGGATCCGGAGAGTGAGCCACCTCAGTCGATTCTTGAGCTATATGCCCAAGAGATTCCAAATTCACCGCCTCGGAACTCGAATCAATGTTGATATGTTCCTCCTCATCCACAACAATGGGGGTGAAATCCCCCCACAAGCTTAGGCCTTTTGCTTGGGAAAGGAGGTGGAATATCAGTAATGACACCTTCACCCGCATTCTTCTTTAATGTTTCAATTTCTTTAGCAATGGAATCCTTGATAGAAGTAGGCTTACTCAACTGAGAAAGTGCAGGAACCTCATCTTAATTCTTCCTCTTCTTGGAAGCATAATATTCAACTTCTCTCTCTTTAGAAGCAATGACATGAGAAGACGAGCCTAAAACCAAGAAAATAAATTTATAAAACAATGAAGTTAAGAATTACATATTGGTCGTATCAAAAGCTCACAAGAAGGTTCAAGCTAAACCGGAGAATTAATAGAAAAAGATCCTCATTTGCCCAAAACTAATGATCAATTTCCTTGAGCGTTGCCTTTAATCATTGGAGGTTCTCCCAAGATTTTGTGATAATCCTAGGTTATAGAGAATTGAAGGAGCTTTTCCTATGATAGCAACATAAGCCTACTGCCTATAGTTTTAGATTCCGGAGTTAAAGCTTTGACAGGTTCTTTGGCAGAATCACTTAGTTGCGTAGGAGTGTGATTTAAAAGAAAGCATTCATTAGAAAAGAATGATAGATAAACGTGACAAATAAGGAAAAGAAACTTTTACTGGTAGTAAAGAAAGTTTCCTTAATGTTGGAATAACACCTAACGTAGAAGAATTGCATATACCATTCCTTGGTTTTATTGATAGTGTCAATTATTAGGCTTTACGGAAGGGGACGAATGTGGTACAACGGATTATCCTGCTGATGACCCATTCTTGTAGGGCTAGCTATAGAATGTAGGATTTCAGAACTCAAAGAAGGAAGTCCAATTTCCCAAGCAAGGACTTCTAGGCATGTCAAATAAGTTTATGCATTTGGAGCAAACTAGATCGGAGCAATGTTTAGATGCTTTAAATATCTCAAAAGAAAGTCAGGTTAGGGAAGGTAGCCCGTATGCCAGATATGGATTGGGTAAAAGAGAAAAACCCATTTGGAGGGTTATAGATGCTGCCAGTGGGACCAGTTGGAATAGCTTCAATACCAGTAATGCCAAACTGACTCAAGGTGGAGTCAACTTCATCACAGGTAGCAATAAATGATGGATTCAAGAGATGATCCCATTTCTTGTTAGTAGAAGGAGAAGCTTTGGAACATGTGCTGACCTTTTTAATGGATTTCTCGCTTGTCTTTTGGCCTTTCATTTGCCTACCAGGTGATATTAATCAAAATTTGAGAAATGATAATGCTTATTATAAAGATAGGTTATTATATGCTAAGTCAAAAAGCATGTAAATGATTTATCTAATATCTAGTCTATTATATCAAAATATTAAAAGTTTAAAGTCTAACTTGACATTTCCAACAAATTGATGACCATTGAATAATTAATGTGAAATTCGTAACTTTTAGATTGATTAAAAGTGCATAAGTAAATGCTAAACTTATGATAAGAAGATGAATCTATGGGAATTTGCATGAAAATTGAATAAGAATTAACTTAAAAGTATCCTAAGTACAATGTTATACCACTAAACCCATGTTGAATAGGCAAAATAATGTTCAAGTTCGCATTAGTTACACTATAAACTATAACATAACACTGTGACTATAATTAATGTCGAAATGACTAGCATCACCAAGTAATGTTGACATAATTCGACAATACTTTAATAAAAGCATTAGATAAATAAGTAACCTACAAAATTAATACTATAACCATATCATACTATAACAATGTCATGTATGGTCTGCGCAAGAATGTAGGATATAATCACGGTAAGGTATCAACGTCGTCCACTGACCCCATAAATCACAATTGAATCAAAATGGAAATTCTTTCATTTAGTGTCGAATTTATGTATGAGACACCTATAGATGGTAACCGACATAAACACTTTCATGACGACGATTACATCACGAGTCTACTATATCGCATAGAGTTTAAGTCCTAATGCTAAAAACCAATTGTTATAAAAACAATAATGCATTCTAAGGTTGTTGAATTCATCTGGTAACCCCCTAAGTTAATGAAGAATAGATACGATAACAATCTTAGCTAACATCGCACCTCTAAATACTGATGATATAAAGGACTTACGCCGTATACTTTCTAAACTTCAAGATTAATTGTCGAAAAGATAAATAAGGTTAAGTTAATCAATATTGAATATCGTACTGATACCGTAAGGCATCAATATCACAATGAAATAGAGTGAAATTGGGTTCCGGGCCTAGTAACCTATCCACTTTGTCCTCAAATTAAGCTCTCGGGCAAATAAATCAAAATCACCTGATTCACCTATCAAAATTCCCTAACGATGTAACAAACCAAATTTAACCATAGTTAATTATCAATTTAACCAAAAATATAAAAATTAACCATCCCCATTAGATATCAAAACCTAAGTTTTGACTCGAACCAAAAAATCACCAAATCAAGCCCTAATAGCTATTCGAATGAAAAACTATTTAATCAATTAAGATAAGTACCTTGATTTTTGCGAGAGACTGGAATTTGCTAATGATTTGGTGAATTTTAATTCTGTTTACTTGAGCTTTTAAATTGCAGGTAAAAGAGGAACGATGGATAAGCTCCAGCACTTATAGGAGGAAGAAGGCAAATGGATGTTGTTGGATCAAATTTAAATGTACGGATGGATCTAAACAAGAATACCAATAGGCGGTAAAATGCCAATGCCAAAGATATTGACTTGAAAAGTCAATGCTACCATTATACTATGGGGCAAATATTACTACCAATGTGAATGCTGAAGATATGCGGCATGGTGACGTTGTCGTAACTCCGCATTAACAAGTGGTGGTGAAAGAATGAAGGTGGTGTGTTATCAAAGCCAATGCCGAATGCCAACAAAACTATCACGCATCAACAAAAAGTTAAGTGACAATGTCACATGACATCAATAAAGTAGGAAAATAGATCAACGTCAAAAACATACAATGTCGCATGTCCTCAATAAGTATAAAGCTACGGAATGTCATCAATGTCGCATGTTGTCCATAGAGTTGAATGATAAGCGTTCGGACTCTTGTATCACCAAATAATGTCATATGGAATCTATGCCATATACAATCAACACCGTAAGCCATCAGTGTTATAACGACATGGTCTATGTCGCATCTCACTGATGTCGTACTCTATCAATGCCTCCATTCACCTATGAAGAAATAATGGATATCGTAACTCATCGATATCACTCTTTGTTGATGTTAGTCATCATTGATACTACCTATGGCCAACGCCGCATGGTTGAATGATGCCATAATTGAAGTAATGTCGACTGGATCAATGTCACAGATCATTAATGCCAACTACATCCTGATGCCGTAAGTGTTTGATGTCGTAAGCTAACAATGTCATAGGGTGATTGATGCCGCCAAGCATGATGTCTCGGCTATATGATGCCATAGGTTAATGATGACGCAGTCCATTCAATGCCGCATGTTTATCGATGTCAAGAATTATTAATACCCATAGAGGCTATCAAGGCCGATGACATACTCCATGACATTGCCACTCCATATCGATGCTGCTCCATGTCAATTCTGCTTCATACTAATGTCGCTTCAAATTAATGAATGCCTTCATTATTGGGATGAGGCCGAAGCTCTATTATGTACCCAGGATGTCGAAGGTCATCATTGGTCATGGCCTAGCACCATGCGCCACTGATCGACGATCATGTATGCCAAAGTCAAGCTGCTACGTCGCACTTCCACTCCCATAAATACAAACCTAAGGGTATGGAAAAAAGGAAATTGTTGCCTCAATTCCTACTTTTTAAACTTTGCAACCTTAAATTGATTTAGGGATTTTAGAGACGATTGTAGCACTCGAACTTTTGCATATAGCACCTTATACATTAAATAATTGCATAGTATATGAATAAAGAAGACTATAGTTATGGCTTCCTTTTAAGTTCTAAAGCATTTGTGATTCTTACATCACAACTCACATCGAATTCCAAAAGCACTCATAATCTCAATTTTGATGGCTCTACTTTGAACTACTGAATTTTACATGAAATGCAATATGACTTTGACCTTGATATTGAACATGTGCAAGACTTTTATGGATTCAATATGGATCGTACGCCTTCCTAGCAACATAGCATAGGATTGCCTTAGCCCAACCAAATCCACCTTCCTTACACTTTTGGGGTTAATAAAGAAATTCATTAATACACACACACATACATGTATGTATGTAGTTATTTTCAACCTAGGGTAGATGGCACATATCATGCGCGTATGTAGAGTCGAGACGACTAAGTAAAATAAAAGACATAACATGTGATGGAAGGCAATCGACATAAACTAGTGTTATGTATAAAGTGTGTAATTTACTAGTCATCAAAGCGTTACTTCGACCCCCTCCTTATTATAACCCACAGGATATCTTTAGAGGGAGAGATACTGGTGCAAGGTGGGAACGGTTGAGGAATAGATTTTTTATGAATGCTTGACACTGGTTAGGACACCACATGGTAGAGGTGTCAACCTTGGTTAGTAACTATATGTTTTATTATACTTTAGTATTCCATTGTGAGTTTATATCGATACTTCCCTGATCTTCATTTATTTATTTGCAGGGTACCAAACCAACGATCTATGTTTCGGTGGACTTGAATTTTCAATTTAGCAAAAATTAGGGCTTATTGGGGTGCGGGTTGTCACATTTGGTATCATAGCTTAGATTAGTTAATCTTAAGAATTAGAAAATGTTGAGTGAGCATATTTGTATTTTTTTTCCTATAATTGTAAATATATTATATGCCAAATCCTATGAATTCCAATTATTGAGTAGTTGCAACCATATTCCGAGAAGATGGACAAGTCAATTATGAGTCAGATCAATGAATGAAGCTGAAGATGTACACTACCCAGATTACCCCATGGGAAATAGGTCATATGGAAAGTATTGACTAAAGAAGATCATGAATGCAGCATATGGAAGGTCCCTGAAGCTAGATAGTGCGTGACTCCCTAGTTGGGCCTGGATAGCTCAATGGTTATAGATCCCCATAGGATTGTCAATAGATGGTGTACATTAGATCCAGATATGGGGAAATTAAGAGTCAATATGTTGTAGATATCTGAAAGAAATAAGTTCTTAAAAGAAGGTGTGCATTAATCACTCCAAGCTGATAGTCGGATTTTAATATTATGGGAGAAGATAAGTCAGTAAGTAGAAAAGAAGAAAAGTCCAAAAGAAGGGACAAGTAGTTGATAGCTTGATTAAGGCTTGATGTAGGGTTTTTCCTACTTCTAGCACAAAAATGTTAATGTGATTTTTTTCTTGCAACACCAAGTTAATTATGGAACAATTACAGTGTCGAACGCTTATCGTAATCAAAAATTAACAAATTTAAGTAGTGTTAAATTGGCCTTAAGGTAGTAATTATTTCATTGTATGCTTACACAATTTTAAAGTTACACTCTAACTATTTGTTCAAACATCAAGTCCAATTTGTATCCAATTAGGCTAAAAACAGAAAAGAATCTAATACTAAAAAAGAGGAAGTAAAATGAAGAAATAGCAAAGAAATAGAAATTTAAATTGTTCGAATTTCGAAGAATCCTATGTACACGGGTCAAATATTTTCTTATATATTTCTTTCTACTACAAGCTTTTTTAATGGTAGAGAGAGTATAAGTATATTTGGTATAAAATTTAGATGATGTTCAAAAGTCCTTTTCTATGCTGTAGTACCCTTCTATTTATAGTACTATAATATCACATGGATAGCTAATCCCTAATTCAGCATTGCTCCTCTGCCATTTGATCCTTCCACGTGTCATTAATCACGTTGCTTGTTTATTTGTACATGGATTGCTGATTTGGCTAAAGTCATGGGCATATTCTTTTAGCAGGATGATTTGGCTAAATGTGGGAAGTTTGAATTTAAAGTTAGAGGGATATTTGAGCTTTGAAGCCTTAGGGGTAAACCCCTGGATTCATTACGAGAATTGTGCTTTGCTAGCTCGTGGTGTTGTTGCTTTTGAATTTGTTCTTAGTTTTTGTGGTTCCTCTTCAAATATAGTGATGAAATATTCTCTTAGTGTTAGTGATGTTCCTTAATTGGTGACATTTGGATTTCAAGGAGATCCCGACACAGATCTAAGGGCTATGTCGGCGTTGGTTTCAAGAGGGTGTTGATTTAGATATTTATGAGGTCACGATGTGGACCTTAAGGAGATGGTGAAGCACTTTTAAAGAAAAGGTGGCGTGGTCTTCGAAGGGATGGTGAATTAGACGTTAAAGGGGTAGAGGCACAGTCTTTCTAGAGATGTGAGCACAATCTTTGAGGAGACGTTGACGTAGCCTCTATGAAGAGGTCGGTACAGTCTTTAAGGAGACGATGATGTGTTCTTATAAAAGAGTTCTGCATAATATTTTCCTTCTGAAGGTAGATGGGTTCTTTTGGTTTACTTTTTGAATGTAGGCAACACTTATTTGTCCATTTTTGTAAGAGTGACCTCATACTCACTTCTCAATGTATCTTGTTGCAGTGTCAAAGTAATTTGCTTATTGAGATCGCGTGACCTATCTTTGAATTGGCTCAATTATCGTAGTATCTTCCATCTTTGATTTATTTATTGCTTCTTTGATTGTATATGGGTTGTGTATTTGTCTAATTATACATGGACGTTATTTGTTACGTTTGGAGATGTCCATCTTTGTGTAGTTCCCTTCATTTGGTGAAGCTGTGGCTGATTTTCTTTTTCCTTTAGGTTGTGTAGTTCAGCTATGCTCATTTCGTTGATCTGTGTCACACATGTTATAGGAGAAAAATGGGTGTAGCACAAATCATATGGGAATGAGAATAAATCAACCTTTGAGATTTGATTTTATCTCCAATAAATATTTTTACACCCTGCACTATTCTCCAATATATCCCTGCTTTATTCCTGCTAACGCTTTTTACATCTCCACCACTATAAAATTGCTAAGCACTTTAGTTGCATAGTTGCAGACTCTTAAGATTGATTTACAGTCTTAAGCACACATCTTGAAGTTTGAACAAATTTTTTAATAAGATAATCAAATAGTTTAGTTTCTATCAAAACATAGAGGAAGCGTACATATAAAAGAAAGAGAAAATGTGTTGTAACATTCTTAGTTCTATATGCCGATGATTTGCTACCAATGGATAATGGTGTACCAATTTACAATAAATGAAATTGTGGTTGTCTAATAACTTCCCGATGAAGGTTTTAGGTGTGGCATCCTAAATACTAGATATCCAGACTAATTGAGATAGATTAAAAAGGTTATTTGGAATTTTCCAATCTATGTAAATAGATACTGTACAAAGACAATTTAGTACGGAGAATCCAAAAGTGAAAATGTTCTAATGCGACATAGGATTGTCCTTTCCAAGAAGGATTCTCCATCTATGGATGAGAAAAGACAAGGCATAGGTCGGATTCTTTATGCTTCGACAATATGATCAGTCATGTGTGATATGCTATGTATTAGGCTATATATTGCTTTTGCACTAGATGCAGTAAGTCGTTGTCGATCTAATTTAGGAGAAAATCAATAGACGGCTATCAAAGTTAGCCTAAAGCATTTAAGAAATACGAAGATTTAATTCTAAATTACGGAAGCGACAACTCCTTATGAAGGAGTACTTGGACTCGAGCTTTCAAAATAATTCAATTATAGTAAGTCAGTCTCGAGGCTTGTCTTTACTCTGAATGAAGGAGCCGTTAGTTCGAGAAGTTTTAAACTAGAAGTTGTGGTAGATTCTACCATGGAGACTGAATGCATCACCTTGATGTCACCAAAGAAGTAACATGAATGTGCAAATTCATTAAGGAGCTAGGTGTGATCCCTAGCATTGAAGATCAAATGCTCATGTATTATGACAATAATGTAGCAATTCAAATTACATAGGAACTGCGCACTCACAAGAGGTCAAGACACATCCTCCATAAATTCTCCATGATAAGGCAGTTTATCAGCGATAGAGAGATCATAATCAAGAAAGTAGATACCAAAAGGTTGAAGGAATAGGGCTGGGTTGGAATGGGTAAATAAGATAGATTCCATAAAAAATCTCTAATTTAAATCTTACTGGGCTTATAAAGCCTAAATTGTTTATCAGATCCAATCTAATTAATTGACATAAAATCTTATTTTATTTAATCTCTTTGATTTAATTAATTGATGAACATAATTAAAGGGATTTAATATAATTTATAAGTATATCAATGTATACTTATTTGTGTATAACATGTATATGCAACATAGCATAGGGTTTACATGGTTAAGTACATACAAAGATAAAAGCTAGGATTTACATTAATTATGTGTATACTTGGCTTACTATATACATATATACAAATTAGTTGCCTAAATAAATATTTAGTAGCAACATATATATATATATATATAAACACACATACACACACACACACACACACATATATATATATATATATATATGTATGTATGTATGTATGGTTTCGAAAATGTTAAATAAATAAATATAATGTAAACTTGAATGATTGTTTAATTTCAAATTTCAAATCTAAAATATCTAAATTTGAAGTAGTAAATAAGATCCTAATTTAAAACTGGATCTGAGACTTAAAATTTAAAATTTTAATATCAGGATTTTATCTTTGCAACATTCTAATTAATTTATATATATATATATATATATATTCAAAATTATATTTTCAAAACATTTATGTAAACATTTAAATTCATTTAATGATAATATATATATATATATGTGTGTGTGTGTGTATACATATGTTTTGACTAAAATACAAAAAAAATTAAACGAAAATAAAAGTTTAATTTTTATAAAATACATATTTTAACAAAGTATTAATCTAATATATACATATAAGTTATATATATAAGTAAAACTACTTTAGCAAAAAAAATTTACTTTCCTAAAACAAATTAAAGAATAAAAATTATTTACATAATATTCGATTAATTTTTAATTCACAAACGAGTCATTTAAAATAAACATACAAACTAGCCATCGCTTTCTCCTTTTCTCAATTTTCATGGTTTCTCTAAATTTCTCTTCTAATTTGATTGTCTTTTTTTGATTTCATATTATTCGCTTTGCACAAACCTTTCTAAATTCATACCAACATCGATGCATCAGGAGATAGGGTAGGATAAGGAGGATGGTGGGTGGAATAAACTGACGAGCATGAAAGGGAAGAAGCCTATGGACCCAGGCAGTTCAAGAGTCAACAATGCAAAAGCTAACAAAGTGAAGATGAGCTAGGAAATAAAGAAAATGAGGTCTAACAACAATTATAGGGGTACAGCTGCATGCGAACCTAATCAGCCTAAATTCAAAACAACATCAGATGCTAAGAAAACTACATACTGCATGGCCGTTAAGGGTGATTTGGGAGACAATAGAAAAATCTTGAATTTATTGAGATGGATGTGGAGAATGGGAAAAATGGGGGCGATAACTATTGAGGCAATCAGGGAAGCTGAGGAAGGTTGGGTTAATTGTATCCTATTGTATGTAGTGGGATAGAGACCATTTTTAAAGCTTTTGAGGCATATTCAAAAAGAATGTGGAAGACCGAAAAGAATTCTACAGTCCAGAAAGAGATAATGGTTTCTTTTGTAATAATCTTTGGTTGTAAGAAAGACTACTTGAAAATCAGTTTTGAAAGGCCCTTGTTTTTGGACAAAAACTTAATAATCATGAAGAGATTAATTCCATCTATGAGGACAAATAGAGATCTACTTACAACTATGCTTATTTAGATAACACTATCAAGCTGAAGTTTCAAACTTTGGAGTCCTAAGGTTATAAGTGTGTTAGTGCAATTGGGGTTCCAATCAAAATGGATGATGCACCAAAGAATAAAACAAGAATATCATTTGCAAGGGTATTGGTGGAGATGAAGGCAGAATTTGGGTTTCCTAATTCTGTTGAGGCGATAAATGATAAGGGAGATATATGCACTTAAGAAATTATTTAGAAAACCCACCATCATTGTATGAGAATTTTTGATGTTTTGGACATCCGAAGCTCTATTGCTCCATGAGTAAAGTGCAGATACAAAAGGATAATCAGAAAGTGGAGGAACAAGAGATAGAAAAAGTACATAAGGAGGAATTAAAGAATAATAATTAATGTATGAAGTCTGAAAGAGGGATGGAGAAATTGATGTGTAATAAGAAGGAAGATATGAAAGACAAGATGAACTAGAAGAATTTGGAGGAAAATGATTCAAGGTCGGGGAGAGTGATGGTACGACGTTAAAGGATACAGAGGAATCTAATCAACAACTAAATATGGTGAAACAAGCCATTTTAAAGAAAATTGAGGACAAACTTGGATAGGAACAAGAACTGAATGACAAGCTAGATGATAAACAAGCAGATTTTAGGTTGGCTAAAAATGAGAAAGAAGTGGAGAACATATCCTCGGTAGGGAGTGAGGATAGGGCAACAATATCGACGTCCACCATGGAACCAAGGACTCTACCCCAAGTGATAGAGGAAGCCATGCAGTTAAAGAATTCTACAACAACCTTAAGACTGGAGGGAGCTAACAAAACATTGCGGAAGAGAGATTTGTCACCAATGGCTCCTATCCAAATTTTGAAACGCCACAATTCATCAACGGACTTATCATTGGGGAAGGAGGGATCTAGACCGTTGCTCTCTTTTATGGGTAATAGTAATGTTATTTCTCGATCTGAAATTATATTATGAGATAATATAGGATCCAGGTACCATACTGGAAAATCAGGAAGGAATGAGGAAAATGGTACAATTAGTTCGATCGTTCATACATGTAACGGTCCATATTTTACATATCGGAGGATCGTAAAATATTATTTTTAAATCCATATGAGGTCGTTGGACTATAACTTTGTAAAACGTCAACTGGGACATTTATTATCTATAGAATTTTCATTAGATAGTCTTAACCTTATAAATCTTCTAAGGCCTATAACTTTTAATAAGAGAAGATTTATGGTTTAAAACTACTTCCACTGGAAAGATAAGATTGTTTCCCATTTCGTAGAGTAGTCATATTGGGATTTTGGAGTTACCATTTAGAAGTTATGCCTGTTATAAGTTCTGATTGGTTTTAAGCAGAATAGTAGGTAATTAGAGGGTGATTAGTGCAGTTTATTATCCCAATTCGGGATTAGGGATAATATTACTTCTTCCCAGCCTTTGTTAGTTATTCCTCTTCATTTCTAATCACCTCCTAACATTCACTAATCCAGAATTAATCAAGATCCATCATTTCTTCAAGTTGGTTAGCCAAATTAAATTATTAGAAGGATATTGGCAAGGGAAAATTGTTGATCTATTGTTCTGACAGCTTGGAATTCGTGAAGCTTGTTGTCCTACATTGGATTAGCCTAAGGATTCGAGTAAATTGGTATAAGGTGAGTGATCTTACTTCTCTCGCTGTATTATGCTTATCTATATAGTAAAAAGTTAATTTTTTATATGATTATTGAAGATTAAGTGTTTGAAACTTAGATTTGATATTAACAACACCGTAGAACGTTATTTAAAAAGATAGATTTGGATTTTTGTATGTTTTACAACATTTACCAACCATAATAGCTATTTTATTGGAAATCAAATATAGGATGATTTATGCTTGTAAATCGTGTTTGGATGGATTATATGCATTGTTTAGATGTTGTATGATGATGTTTGATAGTTGTATGAATTGTTTTGATGTATTTGCTAGTTGTTTTATGTAGTTAGAAATATGGTATGTTGTTTGTTGCAAGTAGGATCAGAATGTTCGATATGCGATGTTGTTGGAGTATGGTGTAGTTTGGAGTCTCGAAGGCCCAAAAACGATTTGTAAGCCCCTTGGAGTTCATTTGATGGCCAAAATTATGGTCGATATGGTGAAATATGGTCGGTGGTGGAGTGCTTTGGTCACAATATGCTCTAGTTCGGGTTTTGGAAGGTGGAATTCGAGTCTTGCTAAGGGGATCATGGTGAATAATGGAAAAGGAATAAAAAGACTTTTGGTTGGTATTTGGATATGGTCGGTATTTTAGGGATATTTGTGGCAAGAAGACTTGGATTTCGGGAAAAAGGCAGGTGTGCTTCAGGGTAAACCAAGGAATGATATGGAGTAGAAATTTTGGACTTAGCCAGAAATTTCGGAGGGGGTGTGTACATGATCGGTGCCGACCATGTGTGCGCTTCGAGTTTTCCTATGTCGTGTCCCAATGTTTTAGGAGGAATTCTTTGGGTCAGCAAGGAGGGAAAATTGAAGTAGGAAGGAACTTCAACATTTGTCCATTTTAGCAGAGTGGCTGGCCATACGTGGTCGGGGCCAAGCATACATGGTCAGTATCGACCATGGTAGTGGACGAGGGGTCAAAGCGAGACTCTTAGGGCATGCAGGCGATGCTCCAATGGCTTTGTATGCTCGTTTGTTTGGCATTTTTTTCGATGATTGTGAAGCGATGAAGAACGATGAGGTAAAGGCATAACGCTTTGACGTGATGACTTCGAAATTGTGACAAGATGACTCTGCGACATGAGATGGACATGTAGAGATCTCAAACTTTGACGATGCAAGGCAATTGATCGAGTACTTCAAGTAGGAAGTAAATGCATGGGACTAGGTTAGTCTGAGGAGGCACATTCACCATGGTGAATCAATATGGCAAGGCATGGGATGTTTTGAATCGAGTCACGCGCAGAAGGGATCATTAATAACTTTGGATGTGGGTGTTTAATGTGTTAAAGACATGTGAGGACGCTTGTCTGTGTATCCTAGACTGTGGGATGGTCTAGCCTACCATAGGAGGGTAGTACCGTATGGAATAGGTATCTGAACAAACACTGAACCAAATTATAGCATGGGTTGTCGCCGACCAATAAGGTTGTTGAAAGAGCTATCATTTATCCAAAAGACCTTGGGAAGGTCATAATGAAGCAACATTTTAGGAAAGTCGTGATAATGGAGACCTTGGGAAGGCCATGTAAAGCAAGACTTTGGGAAAGTTGAAGTGAAGTAGGGCTTCTGGAACGAATGTAGTGATGTGAAACTTTGGAAAAGTCATAGCGGTGCAAGATGTTGGCGGTAATCATGGTGAAGTGAGACTTTAATGTGGATCGTGGTGAAATGGGATTTCATCGATTATTGCGATGAAGCATGCTTCAATGAGTATTGTTGTGAAGTGAGACTTCGGTCATGATGCATGGTGAGGTGAGACCTTGGCGATAGACGCGACGTTATGAGATCGTGAGGACAGTTATCATTGTGTGTTTACTTTGTATTTACTATGTTGATGCGACTTCTGTATGGATGCCTTGTGATGTAGGTATTCTTGAGTTAGTTACTGTTTGTACCAAAAATGGGCACAACACTCTTCGGGAGTTGTTTGAAGAGATAAAGTGAAGATTATAAATGTAAAACAGATGTTATCTAACAAAAACTCCAACAAACAGAAATGTAAAATGCACAGACAAGCAATTTAGAGTGGTTCGGCGTATAGCCTACGTCCACTATGAAGTTTTGATGATTTTATTGATTCTCTTTCAATGATTACAAGCGGTTACAGCAATGAACAGCGGATTACAGATTAGAATTCGAAATTGACAGCAAAAGTAGGATGCAAATCTCAATCCGGCAGAGTCTCGACGCTTCAGAGAAAAGAGATCCTTTTTTCTGTTGATTCTGGGGCTCTATTTATAGGCATAGGAGGCTCAGATCTCACCTAAACTTCGGGAGACTTGGTCTGGCACGTGAGGGGACCCACGCGACCGTTTCCAGAAAGTTTCGCCTCGATCTGTGATCGGTACGAATCCATTTCGTATCGATCAAGATGATGTCCAACTGAGCTGAAATTTGGCATGGACATCCTCCAGTGTGCATGCAAGCTTCCCTGAAAATTTCATTGGATTTGGATTAATAGATCACGAGATATCGTCGATACGAACTGAGATTCCTCATAGGCTGTCTGGTTCGTCTCCATGAATTCGACTCCATCTGTTCGCCTCGCTGGCTGCACGTGCTCTTGAAGTGAGGTGGCGCGCGCGCTTCATCTCGATCCGGTCTTTGCGCCGCATTGACTGCTTCGACTCCAGGCATCTCGCCTTGTTTACTTCGATGGACGACACGTCACCCTAGTTGGTTGACCCGTTGGATGTGAACAAGTCATGGGTCGCGGGTTCGAAGCAAGCCTCTCTAGTGGATACGAAGTAGACGTTGACTGATGGATACGAACAACCCTTTCTCTCATGGATACGAGGCAGACACTAGCTGATGGATACGAAGTGCTTCATCTGATGAGGGATATGAGGTCCATCGATACGAACTCGATGGATTCGAACTAAGCCATTCCTGGTCGATACGAACTCATGGGAGTTGGCCGATATGAAGTAGGCGATCTGCCGATGGATTCGAAGTTGATCGATACCGAAATGATGGATTGGAACTAGAGCCTGGAGATGGACACGAAATCACACATAGTGATGGATACGAAAATGGGTTTTTCCTTTCAAATTGACTCGATCATAACTTGAGCGTACGAGTCCGGATTGACTTGAAATTTGAGGTGCTGATTTCTATGATCTTTCTTGTCATGTCCTATCAATTGTAGCTCATTCTGGACTCGGACAAAATTCAGTGATATCCATGGCGAGCTACCCTTGTTCTCTAGTCGGTTTCTTGGTGTCCTGGCCTTGCCAAAAGGCGGGATAACATTTGCCCCCCAAAGTACGTCTTGTGAAAACATGACGTGCTTTGAAAAGCTGCAGGTCATCTTTGAATAATTTGAAAGTCGTACTCTTTAACCATCCTCTTGTATCGGTCCTCTCATGAATCGATGCTAAAAGTTGGAAAGCCTTTCTTCGTATCGATGTGGGTTGACTTGATGGATACGAAAATGGTCATTCGTATCGATGGTCACAAATCATGGTGGATTCTAATTCGAATTGGCGATATCGGATGGATACGAAGTGACTGTTCGTATCGATAGGTTCCGATGGATATGAAAGCTACGCTCGTATTAATAGGTCTGCTCTGTTCTGAGTCGATGGATCATAAAGTGGACATTTCGAACCGATAGAGTCTGTTACCTTCAGGTGGCTTCCCTGTGTGCTTCGAATCGATGAAACCTGGTGGATTCGAGATGAGCATCCGTTTCGATGCGCTGTTTGACTGGTCGCAACCAGTCAGGCTGACTGGGAGTCGAATCGACCCGGTTATATCCTAGGCCCCATATAAATATCTGGGACTTAGCTCATTTTTACCTTTTCACTTTCTCTTTTTACTGTTGCTTTTAGCCTTCTGCGATCGATCCAGGAAGAGATAACAACTCCGTACTTTTGACTCGATCAAACTCGTTCTTTCAGATCTTCGAATCAAAACTCCAAATTAGGTAAGCAACTGCGGATCTGAATGACGAAGCCGCCATAAATCCACTCTTTCTTCGTCAATCTTTCACTCCGGCATCTGGTAATACCAGATCTGGCTCGAAAATATGATGGCCATGGCGATCTTTGCAGATTGGAGAAGAAAGGGTGGAAAGGATGATTTCGAATCGATTTCGAGAGCCATGTTCGAATTGATGAAATCAATGGTGTTTCTCTGGACCTCGTATCGACTCTCGAGACGCGTTAGTGGAGACGATGTGATTTCGATTCGATGTTTGTGGCGGTGGGTCGTATCGATATGAAGTATCTGATAAGAAGTCGATGACTATTCGGAAGCCCCTAACTTTGGATCGATACAAGTTTCGCCACTGCGATCGATACGAAAAATATCGATTTGAGTGTTATCGATGCGGAGCTAACGCCTTCCCGATCGATACGAACCGGGCCACCACTGATCGATACGAAAGCTCACCTACTGTGATCGATACGAACCAGATTACCAACGATTGATTCGAAGCACGACACTTGGCATCGATTCGAACCTTCAACCGGATGGATCCGAACGAGTCTAATGGGATCAATTCGATCTTTCCCTTTGACGGATACGAAATCACAAGCATTTTGAAAACATGATTCTGACAAACTTCATCCCCGCATATCTGGACTTGATAACTAAACTGCACGCCTGATTCCTACGAGCTCCTACCTTGCATAATCGAACTTGATCACAACACTGCATATCTGACTGCCCTTTGAAGCTCGTAGATGGAACTGTAATACAGCAAAGTGTAATGAACTTTAATCTGAATTGAATGAAAGCATTTGGATGGCACGATGGTGACGGTCAGCGATGACGGTCATCTCCGGCCGGACTCTTGGAGCTTCGTGGCTCACACACTTAAGCATATTACGTAGAGATTTATTTGTTCAAGTCATGCATAACACATGCACTGCACAACTCATCCACACACTTTACACTGGGGAATGCACGGGCTGTTTATCATCTAACGATGATTTCTCGTGAGTTAGCTAGTTATGGAACCATCAAATCCGCAGCAGCAAGAAACTCAAGATCTTATCCCTCCTAGACTTGAGATTCCGGACATCGAGGCCGAAGCTATTGGTCCAGCTCCGGATGAGTTGCCCGATACGTCCTTCATTAATAGTCCACCTGACTCTGTCCCGTCCAACATCTCTGAAGATATGCTAGGGAGAATATGCTTGAGGCATGGCTTATCGTTGGACGATGTGATGTTGCCTGGACCGGACGATAGACCACACAATCCCCCGGAGGGGTATACTGCCTTTAATCGACATGCATGCGCAGCCGGTACACTTCCTCCGTTCAACGATTACATAAGAGAGGTGTTGGCTTACCTGGATATTGCTCCGTCTCAGCTACATCTGAATGGGTATGCTTCACTCAATGGCTTGTTCATCGCATTTATGGAATACCTCTACCGGCCTCCCCGTCCGACCGAGATAAGATACCTCTTCAACTTCAAGAGTCGAACTGACAGCCCATCTTTTACATTCTTGGAGTCTGTTAGAAACTGCCAAGTTGTCATGGGGTCGTGGACTAGGCTGAGCTACTTCAAGTCAGAGTGGTTCTATGTCCGATGTCCGCCGGGGTTTGCCAGAAGATGGCTGTTTAGACGTGAGCATTGTCTTTTCCCCAAGTAATTGACGAGGCAATTTCTGAATGAAACCAAACTCATATCTCCCATTATTTTTCTTTCAGCAATAATCCAGCGACCTGAAGGCGGCTACTATAAAGAGATAGTTCGTGTCCTTCAAGAAGTCCCTAGCGAAGAAAGGAATATCGAGTTGCTACTGACGGACCAGAACCTTAGAGTTCTTGGGCTGATCAGGCGGAGGCAGAGCATAAGGCTCGATGGTGCATTAAAGACCGTCTCCAGAAAAAAGGTCAAGCAGAAGAAACCCAGGGTTGTGATAATTGAGGAACCCGATTCCGAGAAAACTCATACCGACGAGGAACCGTTGGCCGGACCCGCTAATGCAACCCCGGAATCCGATGCAAAGAGGAAAGGCAAAGCAGTGGCCTCAAAAAAGCCTAAGTCCGGGAGGTGGAAGTCTGTGGTTTTGCACCGTCCTCTGCCAGGAGTTAGGATTACAGAAGCACCCCCCTGCAAGCTGTAAATCAATTCAAAGGGCCTGCTGACCCTCCAATCCCGGACATCGAGCCCGAGCAACACGACGTTGAATTGGGTGGACCGCGACATATCGTCGATGTTAGCGAGTCTCTTCCTGCCAGTGCGATTAACACTTCTGGTTGGTCCGGGAGGTTACACATTCACACACTCTTCACGGCACAACACATTTTCCTAACCGTAAACAACATATTGCAAACGGCTACTGATTTTTCGTGGTTTGCTTTTCAGGTACGATGTCTGGGCAAAGTTCTGTGCTTGGTAGTTTGCGCAACAAGCGCCGTTATCACGAGCCACGCAGGAGAGAGGGTGAGAGGGATTACGACTCGGGACACTCTGGTCAGGAAAAGTCTGACAGAGACAGGGGATACATTCACCGATCCCGATCTTGCTCTCCTCCTCCCAGGACCTCCGCACCTCCTACGGTATCAGTTGTTCGTCCTCCTGAAACTTCATGGTCTAGGCCACCTTCTCAAGCTCCGAGGCCCGATCAACCGCACAGGACTGAAATAGCCACCTCTTCGGCTACCACACCGGTCCCGACTGATGCATCCAGTGAAGGAGCGCTTAAATTGGCACAGATGAGGAAGGAATTTCCCGACATCTGCTTTGATGGTTATGTCTTCCCTCCGCACTTGAGGAGAATTCCGCCAACCGCTGAAACCACTATCCATGATTATGTTGCGGATATCTTCTTCCAGTACAGGGAATGGGGACGGGCCGCGAGGAAAGCGTCCAAAGTGGCATTCGATCGGGGCGTCACCATTAAGAAGCTTGAGAAGGAGTTGGGTCACAATGACCGAATCATAAAAGCACTCAACTCGGAGGCTGAGTCTTCTCGTAAATCTAAAATGGATGCCCTAAAAAAGGTTGATGAAGTAAACGCTGCCATGACCAGGATGAAGCAAGAGCATTATACCGCCATCGAGGACATGGGTCATAGGAACACCACCATTACCGCCGAGAGGGATGCTGCTCTCAAGGAGCTTAATGAGCTGAAATCAAAGTTCTCCGAGATGGCGAAGGAAAAAGACGCAGCTAATGTCTCTGCGCAGGAGGCCTGTGATCAGGCAGTGATGCTCCGAAAGGAGAAAGAAGCGGCTATGCAACAAGCTCACGAAGCTGAGGCTGGGGTTGACGAGAAGGTACGGTAGGCGGAGGCCAGGATTGAGGCCGAGGTAGAAGAGCTACTCGTCACGTACAACGCCAATGTGCTAAGGCACCGAGATTTGACATGGCTTGACGATTACCCCACGCATCTCTATAACGCCTGGAACTTACTGGTTGATGAGGAGAAGTCTGGGCACCCTGATGAAGCCCTTGACGAATTCGAGCTGGAGAACCGCATTCTCAATGATGACGAAAAGAAGGTTCTCCATGACTCCATGATTTGCCACGATAAGGAGAGGCTTGGTGCCCAGACTCAGGACATCGGAGAAAGCTCGGGTGCGGAGCACCATGTTACGAGTTCTGAGATAATCGTGTCATCTCAATCTGAGCCAACTCCTATGATCGACTCCCAGCCTATTCCGGCATATGACCCATACCGACCGCATCTATCTCCTATTAAGGAGCATCCTTCCGAAGTCGTTCAGACGACCCCGACCCAAACCGAGGAAGGTACTTTGAACTAACTTTTTGTATACTTGGATTGGAGGGTCTGTGTCGAAGTGCACATTAACGACATGTTCTTTTTCTTTGATCAGTGACGGAGGTTGCACCAGCTGCGCCTTTCACTGCCCAAGAACCAGGCCAAGTGCCAGAAGCCATCATTTCTGAGGCGACTTCCGTCGCGGCAATGGCACCAGTCGGAGTAACGCAGGGGAGCTCACTTTCTTTCGATGAACAGATGATAAACGAGCTCCTCGGCCGTCAGAGTGATCCTTTTGCGGACCTGCCGTTTGGCCTGGGTGGATTCTCGTCTACTTCCGACACTTCAACTCGGACTATCACAACCCATAGCGAGGCCAGAGCACAACGGGAAGCGGCGATGTTGGTTGAGATTAATGCCGAGATGGCGGCCGCGGCGCGTGGCGACAACGTAGATGGCGGAGCATCAACACAGTGCCCCACTCCTCTTAGGATTGTTTCTCCTGGGGGCACGCTTATTGATACTAATGTACCAGTCCCTCCTCCGGCTGCGGAGTCTGTTCCTCCAACTCCTCCTGTGGGAAGCATTCCCATAGAGTCCAGCTCGGACGAGGACGTCGACATTATGCCTTCACCCGAGGGGAGCCATCCTAAGGAGAAAGGTTCCAAGCGAAAGGGTACCGGTGGTTCCAGTAGCTCCTCGAGGAAGAAGAAGTTGAGGAAGCAGAAGGATTAGACACTCCTTTTAGGCATACTTTTCTTTTTTGGTAGTCAGGGATTTTGTCACTTTTCTTTGTTCCCTTTTGTAGGCCGTGTTTAGATGCGGGTTCGGTCCCTGCAAGTAGGAGTATTTTGGAAAGGCTCAGGTATGAACCGTAGCTTTTGATTTAGTTGAAAATAAAATTTTGTCTTCTAGTTTCAGCTTATGTTCCTTTCTATGCTTGAATATTGCAGTGTTCGGACTTTGGTCCGGTGTACTTGCATTATCTTATTGTTTCAAGAATAGCTCATTTTGCTTGTTAAGTATGGAAATCTCGAACTTGAGTTGTGATAGGGGATCGCATCGGAGCTAAACATCGTACAGTTTCGGGTAACGATTGACATTTACCTCTGCCCCCAGTTCCAGGGTTAAGTTGTGATGATCAGCTTGTGATTGCATTAAGCGAGGACCGAGAGGTCGAACTCCATTCGTTCTCTTATGAATTGTTTCATCCACACTCCGGGGATATAAGTCATCTGGGAGTTGACTGATGTTTATACTCCGTCTCGCACTCTGGGAACACGGAGTCGAATGTTTATACTCCGCTTCGCACTCTGGGAATACGGAGTCGAATGTTTATACTCCGCTTCGCACTCTGGGAACACGGAGTCGATTGTTTATACTCTGTTTCGCACTCTGGGAATACGGAGTCGAATGTTTATACTCCGCTTCGCACTCTGGGAATACGGAGTTAAATGTTTATACTCCGCTTCGCACTCTGGGAACACGGAGTTGGATGTTTATACTCCGCTTCGCACTCTGGGAACACGGAGTCGAATGTTTATACTCCGCTTCGCACTCTGGGAATACGGAGTTAATTGTTTATACTCTGTTTCGCACTCTGGGAATACGGAGTTGGATGTTTATACTCCGCTTCGCACTCTGGGAACACGGAGTCGAATGTTTATACTCCGCTTCGTACTCTGGGAATACGGAGTTAATTGCAGGATTGTCGTGTGTCAATCCTATCAATATCGGTGTCATGGCTTGCCCCCGAGCTCGGGTTTCACCTAGTGAGTGGCCGGTCGTATCACAGCCACCCTCCATTTGAATAAGTCCCACAGCGTGATGGGATTTAGCTCTTCGTGCATCGTGATGTTGTATACTTAATGAATCACAGCTCTGGCTCGAAGAAGTGGCATTTTATTGCTGAAATAAGAAAATGCGGCAAAGTCAGTTGCCTTATTACAAAATTCAAATTTCGAAATGCAGAAACAAATTGCTAAATAGAATGAAATAAATAAAGCCTGTCATATGTAATAGCGGCGGAGACTTTCGCTGTTCCAAGCCCTTGGTAAATCGAGACCGTCAACGGTCGACAGCTTGAACGTGCCATCTCCGAGTTTTCGCGTAATTACATACGGTCCTCCCCAGTTCGGCTTCATGTGTGAAGGAACTGGGTAGATTCTTTTGAGCACGAGGTCGCCGAGTTCAAAGGTTCGAGGTCGAACTTTGGTGTTGTACAGCCGGGCGACCCGACTTCGATGTGCGGCTGCTCTCAAATCAGCCTCTTCCCGTTTTTCATCCAATAGATCCAAAGATTCGGCCAGGAGTATAGCGTTAAGTTTTCGGATCATAATAAGTCACGCGATGAGAGAACACTTCTGTCTCGACCGGAATAACAGCCTCTGAGCCATAAGATAGGGAAAACGGAGTGTGTCCTGTCGCGGTTTTGTGGGTCGTTCGATAGGCCCATAACGCCATAGGAAGTTCATCGACCCACTTGCCCCCAGCCTTCTCCAATCGTTTCTTCAGGATCGATTTTATAACTTTATTGACAGCTTCAACCTGTCCATTCGCTTGGGGGTGTGCGACAGCCGAGAACTTTTTGCGGATATGAAACCGCTGACAGAAATTCTTGAATTCCGCACTCTCGAATTGGGCTCCGTTATCAGTGATGATAGTATGCGGGAGTCCAAATCGACAGATGATGTTGCGAACCACGAAATTTATCACTTTCTTTGTCGTAATGGTTGCAAGGGCTTCGGCCTCAGCCCACTTTGTGAAGTAGTCAACGGCGACGATGGCGTATTTCGCACGCCTTTTGCTAAAGGTAAAGCGCCGATGATGTCGATGCCCCACATTGCGAATGGCCAGGGACTGACCATTTGGGTTATTTCAGTAGGCGGAGCTCTCGGAATTCGGGCATGTATCTGGCATTTATCGCACTTTCGGGCATAGTTTGCCGCATCTCGGTTCACTGTCGGCCAGTAGTACCCATATCGGAGTATCTTCTTAGCGAGAGCTTGTCCTCCGGTATGATCGCCACACTCTCCTTCGCGCACGTCATGTAACACTCGTTTGATTTCCTCGTGGGCGATACACCTGAGGAGAGGAACGGAATAACCTCTCCTGTACATGACTCCGTTTTGGATGACGAACCGTGAAGCTTTTCGCTGAATTTGTCTCTTCTCATTTCTAGGTTCAGGCAACGCCCCATTCTCAATGTAATTCCGATATGAAGTCATCCAAGATTCTCTACTGGGAGCGGTTTCAAACACAGAGTTCATTTCTATCCGATCGATGCTCGGGGAGGCCAAAGTTTCAACAGGGACAAGTCCCATTTGCTGCGCTTCACCTGTGCTAGCTAACTTTGCCAGTGAATCGGCTTTCTGATTGTGCTCCCGAGGCACATAATAGATGGCATAATAATCAAACTGGTTTAGTATTTCCTAAACTCGAGCCAAGTAAGCAGCCAGTCTTCGGTCTCTTGCCTGATATTCTCCTCGTACTTGACATACCACTAACTGTAAATCGTAATAAATTTCCACAGCGATAATTCTCAAGTCTTTGGCAAGTTTTAGGCCGGTTAGGAGGGCTTCATATTCGGCTTCATTATTAGTTGCACGAAAGTCGAACTTCAGAGCATAACATATGGATCGGCCCTCGGGAGTCTCAAGTACAACCCCAGCGCCCGAACACCGGTCATTTGATGCACCGTCAGTATACAGCTTCCAGATGTATTCGGGAGATTTACTGGTCTCGGGCAAGTCTTCTGGAACGGTGAATTCAGCTATGAAATCTGCCAGGACTTGTCCTTGAATGGCTCTCCGCGGAGCGTATGCGATATCAAATTGGCTTAGTTCAATGTTCCACTTGAGTAACCTACCGGACGTCTCAGGCCGCGTGAGGACCTGTCGTAACGGCTGGTCGGTGTACACAGTAAGCGGATGAGCTTGGAAGTAAGGGCGGAGCTTTCTTAAGGCAATGACCAAGCAATAGGCCAGTTTCTCTAGTCTCGGATAATTTCTTTCGGCTCCTGTTAGCCGCTTACTAACATAGTAGACCGGGTTTTGCACTTTGTCTTCTTCCCGAACTAGAGCAGCGCTGATCGCATGTTCTGATACTGCCAGGTAGAGATATAGATGCTCGTGGTCAACCGGTTTTGACAAGATCGGAGGTGTGGAGAGATGTTGAACTAATGATCGGAACGCGCCTTCACACTCCGTGGTCCATTCAAAGTTCCGTTTGCCCTTCCGGATCAGGTCGAAGAAAGAAATGCATTTATCGGTGGACTTTGAAATGAACCTGCTCAATGCTGCGACCTTTCTGTTAAGACTCTGGACTTGCTATATGGTTCTAGGGGTTTGCAAATTTCTAATAGCCCAGATCTTCTCAGGATTCGCTTCTATCCCTCGAGCGTTGACTATGAACCCAAGGAATTTTCTGGATGCAACGCCAAAGTGACACTTGAGCGGGTTGAGCTTCATTCCGTACTCCCGGAGGATGCTGAACATTGAATTCAAATCTCTGACGTGATCTGTGGAGAACCGGGACTTCACCAGCATGTCATCCACGTAAACCTCCATGGTCTTCCCGATCTGATCAGCGAACATCCGGTTGACTAAGCGTTGGTATGTTGCTCCAGCGTTCTTTAGACCAAACGGCATGACTTTGTAACAATAGAGTCCCAGGTCGGTCACGAAGCTGGTATGTTCCTGATCAGGTAAATGCATGGGTATTTGGTTGTAGCCGGAATAAGCATCCATAAAGGACAGTAGCTCATGTCCGGCCGTTGAATCTACGAGCTGATCGATTCGCGGAAGTGGGAAGCTATCTTTTGGACATGCCTTGTTTAGGTCAGAGTAATCAACGCAGGTTCTCCACTTCCCGTTTGGTTTCCGAACTAGTACGGGGTTGGACACCCATTCTGGATACGAGGCATCTCGAATGAACCCGTCTGATTGTAATTTATCAACCTCCTCCTTAAGGGCGGCAGATCTCTCTGGATTCATACCACGCCTTTTCTGCTTTACTGGGACATGTCGCGGATCTATATTCAGGGAGTGACTTGCAATGCTCGGTGAGATTCCGCACATGTCAGAGTGTGTCCAGGCGAAGACGTCGAGATTCGCCCGAAGAAATTCGACCAATTCCTGCTGTGTCTGCTTGTTCAGTTGAGACCCAACTTTCAGCATCTTTGAATCATCATCCTCACTGATTGGGACGTCCACAGTCAGTTCGGCTGGAGAAGCTTGACTCTCTGTAGATTCGTCTTTATCCTCGTTGTCCCTGGGGTCCAGGTCTTTTAGGAATTGGTCGTGGTGCCCGGGCCGAGGCCCAGGCATCAATTGTCAATTATCGGTAGAACGGACGCAGAGAGATTCCTCTACGCCCTTTCCCTTCTCTTTACGTTGCGCCCCGCGCAGCTCAGCAACATAACAGGCCCTTCCCGTGGCCTGATCTCCTTGAACAACTCCAATCCCATGATCAGTGGGGAACTTCAAAGTCAGACACCATGGGGCGATGGCCGCCCTGAACTCGGCTAGGGCTGGTCGACCCAGAAACGCATTATATGGCGAATCAATTTCTAGCACAACAAACTGTAACATTCGGACCCTCCGGCGTTCTCCAACGCCTAACTCGACTGGGAGTTCAGTTATTCCGATGGGTATCGTGGCAATTCCATTGAAACCGTGGATTCTGGATAAACAGGGTTTCAAATCCTTTGTCTCCATCTTCATTAAGTCGTAAGCCCGTTTAAGCAAGATATTCACAGAGCTTCCACTATCAACCAGGATCCTCTTCATCTAATCAGGACCTACCTGGGCGGATATGACTAGTGGATCGATAGTAGGGGATTCAACCTTATCGGCGTCTCGGCTTCTGAACACGATATCATCAGATTTTATCTTTTGTTGTTTCGCCGGGGTTCCGTCCTCGCAATTACTACAACATTCGAAGTCCGCATGCCTGATAGAACTAGCATACGACTCCATTTCCCCCCAGCTTCTGTCTGCCGGATGAGGACCACCACCTATTGTGTTGATAACTAATCTCCCGCCCACACGGGCGGGTTCCTCCTCTCTTTCCTGATTTTGTGAACGATTTTGATTCGAGGGGCCCGCTCCGCCTGACTGTGGCGCCCGTACAAACTGATCTAGCTTCCTCTCTCTAATCAACTTCTCGATGAGGTCCTGTAAGTGCCGACACTCATTGGTATTGTGTCCATAGCTTTCATGGAACCTACAGAATTTCCCTATCTGAACCTGCCTCTCCGACGAGGGCTTCGGAGCAGGCTTCTTATACTGTACAGTGTTACAAGTCTGTAAGTATACGTTTTCCAATGACGTGTTTAGCGGTGTATAACTGTCGAACATCTGAGCTCTACGTCGTGGACCTCGGTTCTCATCTCTCTTCTTATTCTGGCCATTGTTTCCTCTCTACTGGGTTTGTTTGTTTTGTATATTCAGTTGAACTTTCCCGGAACTCTCACCGAACTGTTTAACTGCTACATTGCTCTGTATTCCCTCAATGCTGGGCCTCGCATCGTCCTGCTTCCTAGACTGTTTTGCGTCCTCTTGCCGCAAGAATTGTGCGGCCTTGGAGTAAAAACGGTCCAACGATGCGGGTGGTTTTCCAGCTAGCCAGTTCCCGAATTCAGAATCAGAATCAATTCCCTTGGTCAGAGCCATCAATATTGAATTATCGTTAGGATTGGTGATCTCAACGCATGCCGCATGGAACCTCTCCAGGTAACGTCTGAGCGTTTCTCCATGAGCTTGAGTGACGCTGGACAGGGTGTTAACGTCTTTTGGCCTAGCAACATGCATATAGAATTGCTCTACAAACCTCTTGGCCAGTTGATCGAACGAAGAAATTGATCTAGGTGGTAGGCATGTAAACCACATTGTCGCGATTCCCCCCAGAGAGATGGGGAAACTTCGACACTTCACTGCATCGTCGGCCCTTGCAGCGCTCATCGACCATTCATATTTCAGAATATGCTGGTTGGGGACCTGGGGTCACTATTTCCTTCATACATCGGGAGAGTCGGCATTCTGAATCGCCTAGGGGGTTCAGTGTGTAACACTTCGTCTGTGAAAGGGGTATGACTATGAGAAATCCCCCAATCATCATTAGTGAGCCCCTGACTCTCGCGGATCATCTGACGTATCATGGTTGATATATCCGACACGGGCAGATTCTGAGCTTGATGAGCTAAAGCGTGGTCGGGTTCCACGGTGCGAGTTTGGATCGGGTGCTGTCGACGATCCGTATCTCGCCTCCTTGGCTCAGCGTCTTCTGGGACATAAGGTTCAGGAGTATGTCCACGCTGTTGATTGATCGGCTCTGATTGATTTCGGGTATCAACCCTTGTTTCTGCTGCGGCGGTTGTGGCGCAGTTATCCGTGGTGTACTGTGGGGCTGTAGTGTACTGTGGGGCAGTACCTCCTCGTGTTGAGGGACCCGTTTGGAAGCTGGTCGATGGTCCTACCCTCAGTTGCCCAACAGTTAAGGCGGGCTGATATTCAGCAGCTTGAGCGCGACTCCCCTCTAGCCGAGGACGAGTAGTTCGGTGGTGATAATCAGATGAAGCTGAGCTTTCGGTAGACGCTCTGGAGGCATCATCTCTCCTAGACCTTATGTGCCCCCGACAGTTTAGCTGGTTGGTCAGCTCGATATTGGCGCGCAACTGTTCCGCCAACTGCTGACGGCTTTGGGTCAGCTCCTGGAGCAATACTTGAAACTCCTGTCGGGTGACTAGCCCCGTTGAGTCCGAGTGAGTGGTATTGTCTTGATTGGAAGAAGGCGGCTGTGTGGGATTCTGCCAATCTCGGCCTTCTTGCTCTGTAGCGGTAGCGCCAGTTCTTGTGCTGACCATTCTCGGTGGTGGAGTCCTCTCCTAAATTTTGAGCAAATCTGAATAGAACGGAAGGATTCCGGACTGGATATCTGGATCTTCCTCTTGGATTTGTGCAATCCGGTATCGATGGCAGATCCAAAGAGCAGGAGAAAAAACTAGTTTTCTCAGTGAAAGCACCAAAGTGTTTGTACCAAAAATGGGCACAACACTCTTCGGGAGTTGTTTGAAGAGATAAAGTGAAGATTATAAATGTAAAACAGATGTTATCTAACAAAAACTCCAACAAACAGAAATGTAAAATGCACAGACAAGCAATTTAGAGTGGTTCGGCGTATAGCCTACATCCACTATGAAGTTTTGATGATTTTATTGATTCTCTTTCAATGATTACAAGCGGTTACAGCAATGAACAGCGGATTACAGATTAGAATTCGAAATTGACAGCAAAAGTAGGATGCAAATCTCAATCCGGTAGAGTCTCGACGCTTCAGAGAAAAGAGATCCCTTTTTATGTTGATTCTGGGGCTCTATTTATAGGCATAGGAGGCTCAGATCTCGCCTAAACTTCGGGAGACTTGGTCTGGCATGTGAGGGGACCCACGCGACCGTTTCCAGAAAGTTTCACCTCGATCTGTGATCGGTACGAATCCATTTCGTATCAATCAAGATGATGTCCAACTGAGCTGAAATTTGGCATGGACATCCTCCAGTGTGCATGCAAGCTTCCCTGAAAATTTCATTGGATTTGGATTAATAGATCACGAGATATCGTCGATACGAACTGAGATTCCTCATAGGCTGTCTGGTTCGTCTCCATGAATTCGACTCCATCTGTTCGCCTCGCTGGCTGCACGTGCTCTTGAAGTGAGGTGGCGTGCGCGCTTCGTCTCGATCCGGTCTTTGCGCCGCATTGACTGCTTCGACTCCAGGCATCTCGCCTTGTTTACTTCGATGGACGACACGTCACCCTAGTTGGTTGACCCGTTGGATGTGAACAAGTCATGGGTCGCGGGTTCGAAGCAAGGCTCTCTAGTGGATACGAAGTAGACGTTGACTGATGGATACGAACAACCCTTTCTCTCATGGATACGAGGCAGACACTAGCTGATGGATACAAAGTGCTTCATCTGATGAGGGATATGAGGTCCATCGATACGAACTCGATGGATTCGAACTAAGCCATTCCAGGTCGATACGAACTCATGGGAGTTGGCCGATATGAAGTAGGCGATCTGCCGATGGATTCGAAGTTGATCGATACCGAAATGATGGATTGGAACTAGAGCCTGGAGATGGACACGAAATCACACATAGTGATGGATACGAAAATGGGTTTTTCCTTTCAAGTTGACTCGATCATAACTTGAGCGTACGAGTCCGGATTGACTTGAAATTTGAGGTGCTGATTTCTATGATCTTTCTTGTCATGTCCTATCAATTGTAGCTCATTCTGGACTCGGAAAAAATTCAGTGATATCCATGGCGAGCTACCCTTGTTCTCTAGTCGGTTTCTTGGTGTCCTGGCCTTGCCAAAAGGCGGGATAACAGTTACCCCTGACACTCATTTTATACTTAGTGTAGTATACCCTTATGTGATAGTAGTTCAGCATATATTATGGTTATGTGCTAACTCTTTGGATGCAGGGACATGTCAGATATGATTGTCCATACCCTATGTCCTATACTATATCAGTTTTCATAGTATTTTAAGATTGTTAATCGCTCACACTAGTTGTTGTCTGACTCGAGGTTTTCTGCTTGCTTCTTATTATCTCAGGCACTGTTAAATGAGTGGACTGGATAATAGGTTTCAGAATAGTGCATGGAGTTCATCAGAGGACGGGCAAAAGACAGGCACTATTATTCTATTACTAGAGTTTGTTGCTTATTCTGCTGTGCAGTACAATGGAGCTTTTATTAGTGTTTTACCATATTTAGAGATAGATTTTCTTTTAGTTTAGTTTGATGATGTATAAACTCTACTCCAGTTTCTTTGTATCACTATTGTGAACCATACACTCTGATATTTTTTTCCGTTCATTTAGTTATATTTATATGACTCGATTGTTTTATATATATGTTGATATTATATTTTATTTGATGCGCTGTGAGATATACGATAGATTATGATTGGAGTTTTAGTTATTTTTATCCTTGATAATTGTCTTACATCGATTGGGTACCATTACAATGCATTTTTCATGTATAATGGGTACCGAGGTGTAGGGCAGTCGTCATATGTGGTATTAGAGCTTAGGTTGAGCGATCAACCTATGTTGGAACTACGATCGATTAGAGTCAAGGTAAGTGGAACGCCCTGGAATGGATCGAGCGATATATAAGAGAACATACACGTTATATATTTTGATTTTCAAAGCTATATATTAGTAGTATATATCGTATATATGACACATTGCATACTTGAGCACCGTAGATGCAGCTCTCCTTTATGAGAGACTGACCATTATTATTACAGAGTTTAAGAATGTGCCAACATACAAGGAACACTGCTAGGAATTCTATGTCGAGAGTAGAAGAAGAGGGATCGGTATTGGGGGCAGCTAACCTCGATATGCAGGCCACGTTCATAGAGATGATGAGTAACATGTTGTAGAATACCTAACGTGTTGCTCATGTTGCTGGTGGTGGTGGTGCACCAGTGCAAGCGCCAGAGTCGACCCTGCTAAGTTAAATAAGGACTATTCTAGCCTTGTAGGCAAACCATACCTACGAGCATATATTTGAAGATTTGGAGTTGGAAAATGCAATGAAGAGGAAGTTAGCCTCTAAGAAACTTCAAGGTCGCCTCATAGGATGGCGGAATGTTGTTAAGATTGCTATCTCTAAATATTAGTTCACTTGGCAGGAATTCAAGGCCAGATTTGAACAGAAATTCATACAGTCGCTCAGAAGTCGTTATTGTTTAGGAAGTTTTCTGAGTTGAAATAGGGAGACAAAACTATCCTAGAGCATGTGACTGAATTCGACATGTTGTTGAAATATGGTGTATCTTTCAATGATACCCCTTTGAAAAAGAACAAGAAGTTCATCATGGGTTTGGATAGTAATCTGGAGGTGAAGCTGGTGGGACATATTTAAGAGTCCTTTTAGAAGTTGGTTGAGAAACCTTTGAGGCATGAGAGTTTATATCCAAAGTCAAATACTGAAGTTGCTATTTCATAAGAACCAAAACCCCAAGCAAGCGTTGGAGCAAGAGAAAATGGAACAACAAAGAAAAGAAGCGGTCATAGGAAGAGGATGGCCAAAAGAAAGGCAAGTGGGAGCTGAAATGCTTTAATTGTAGTAAGATGGGTCATATTCACGAACATTGCAAGGCCCTGAGGGGTATGGAGAGGAAATGCTTCGTTTGTGATAAGGTCGGGCACTTGAAGATGGACCGCCCAGAGATGCAGAAGAGTAAGCAGAATGCTACTGCTTATGCATTGGATGTTATTCCTACTTCATCAGGTGCTCCAAGGAGAAAAAAATGGCATTCTTATTTGAGATATGTTTTTCATTTATGTTATACCAATGAGTGTTTTCATTTGATATTGATACGTTAGGCACTTCGTACATCCAATGAATTAGTGAGTAAGTTAGAATGGTGACTGAACTACTCGGCAAACCTTTAGTTGTTTCGAACTTGGTGATGGTTCGACCGACTTAGGGATGGTTTGTCGAGACTTAGTGTGTCGAATAACGGATGGTTTTATTCCTATGATTGCTTTGTTTGGGTCTTGTGGGATTTGGCATCACCGGGCATAGGATGGCTAAAGGGAGACAAAGTTATGTTGAAATAGTGAGGTGCAGTAGACGACGAACAAGGTAGAGGAGAGCGAAGGGTAGAGTAAGACTGTACACCTGGAAGAGTATAGTTATGGTTAGCTTGGTGTATTTGCTTGGGATCCCGCACAAGGAGTCATCATTGTTTTCCCTTAGTGAGGGAATATCCAGAGGTAGTCGGACAATCGTCACACTGGGAGGTGAAGTATTGTTCGATCTAGTGACCTATGTTATACCTTTGAGGAGAGTGGCACTCGAAGTGCAAGGAGGGCAGAAAGTACAAGAGAGTGACTTATGGGAGAGAGGATCCTTTTGTAGGAGTATATTCATTAGGAGAACTTATTGCATGCTGGGCGGAAGATTCTTCGAGATGGTATAGGATGTCGAGGGCTTGGGAAGCTTATACCGGTATTTATAGATGATTTTCTTGTCTTCTATAAAGGAGAAGTACAAGATGCGCTTGAGGACAGCGCCTAAGGTATTAAGGAAATATGCCAGCCAGGGAGTGCATTTCCCAGTGCAGACATGATTTGGGTGTATTATTGGTTATGATTTTCCATCCGTAGTAAGAGCTAGAGCCAAGGATGTTGGCGAGCAAAATGATAGACCCACTCTAATAGAGATGAGGTAGTACAGACTCAACCGAGTTAGTTGGCTCCATATAGAGGATAGACCATTTATACCAGACATTGATGGACTTAGGGATGAAGTACTACGAGAGTGCCATCATCCAAGATTAATGGTGCATTCCGATGGAAATAAGACATATTGTGTAGACAACTTATTGAGAAGGGAATGAAGGAGGACATTTGGATTTTGATATGTGGAAAAGCTTACGAGAAGCCTTAAGGAAAATGATGTCGGATTGATTGGGTGATATTGAGGTTGAATCAAGAGTGTTTTAAGAGAATGGTGTTGAAGTTAGTAGAAGTTCAACAAGAGTGGAAGCAGAGGTGATAGTATAGATGAGATCAAGGAGAGCATGGGAACAGATAATACAAAACGCTTTACTTTGTAGGGTTTACTGTTTATCACATTTGCTTTCACTTACAATATCACATAGGATAGTTTAGTATCTCACATATTGGGGATAGGTATATCTATATTATTGATTGCATGGATGCGTGTTTAATGTTTGAGATGACTGCTTATGATTGTTAGGCATGCAGGGTAAATATGGTTGACTTTTCCTCGGTTGATTTAGAGATTTCAAAGGCAAAATTCCTAAGGGGTGGGGGAGAGTGTAACAACATGTATTTCACATACCAGAGGATAATAAAATATTATTTTTAAATCCATTGAAGATGTATGACTCTATAACTTCGGGAAACTGGTGGCATTTCTTATCCTTAGAATTTTTATTGGACAGTTTTGACCTTGAAAATCTTGTAAGGCCTATAAATTTTGATAAGAGCATAATTAGGCCCTGAAAACACTCCCTTTAGAAATATATGATGGTTTCCTATTTCGTAGAGTTGTCATAATAGGATTTTGATCTTACCCTTTAAAAATTATGGTTATTCGAAGTTGTGACTAATTTTGAGCAGATTAGTGGGTAATTAAATGGTGATTAGTGCAGCCCATTAGCCTAATTTGGGATTAGGGTTAATGACACATCTTCCTAGTCGTCATTAGTCATTCTTCTTCATTTCTAATTACCTCCTAACCTCCACTAACCTAGAGTTGAACTAAATCCCTCATTTCTTCAAGTTAGTTAGCCTAATTAAGTGATTCATGGGAGATTAGCAAAGGGAAATTTTAGATCTACTGTTCTAGCATCTTGGAATTCATGAAGCTTACCGTCCTACTTTAGATTTTCATAGGGATTCGGGTAAATTGGTACAAGGTGTGTGATTTTACTTCTCTCACTATACTATGCTTATCTATATTGTAAAAAGCTGATTTTTCATATGATTATAATAGTTTAAGTGTTCAAAACTTAGATCTGATATTAGCACCACCCTAGAACTTTATTTAAAATGATAGATTTGAATTTTGATATGTTTTCGCACCATTTACCAACTATAATAGCTATTTTATAGAAAACCATATATAGGACGATTTATGCTTGTAAATCGTGTTTGGATGGATTATTTGCATTTTTTGGATGTCGTATGATGATGTTTGATAGTTGTATGAATTGTTTTGATGTGTTTGCTAGATGTTTTGCATAGTTAGAAATATGATATGTCGTTTGGTGCAAGTAGCATTAAAATGTTTGAAACGCGACGAGGTAAGAGTATGGTTTAGTTTGGAGTCCCAGGAGACCCCAAAACAATTCACAAGCCATTTGGTGTTATTTAGATTGCCTAAATCATGGTCATCATTTATGGTTGGTAGTGGTGAAATATGGTCTATGGTAGACTGCTTTGGGTCAAGATATGCTCTAGTTTGAGTTTTGGAAGGTGGAACTTCAAGTCATGCTAAGGGGATCATAGTCGGTAGTAGAAGTGGACTTAGAAGGCTTTTTGTTGGTATTCGGATATGGTTGGTATTTTAGGGATCTTCGTGTCAAGAAGGCTTCAACTTCAAGATAAGGGTAGGTGCGCTTTGAGCTAAGCAAAGGAACGACATGGAGTAGAAATTTTGAACTTAGTTGAAAATTTAGGGGGGTTGCAAATGGTCGGTACCAACCATGTGTGTGCTCCGAATTTTCACATGTTGTATCTCAAAATTTTGGGAGGAATGCTTTAGGTCATTAAGGGGGGAAAGTGAATTGGGGAGGAACTTCAATAGTTGGCCATTTTGGCCAAGCGGCTGGCCACACATGGTCTGGGCCGACCATACATGGTCTGGTACCGACCATGTTGGTGGACTCTCGTGGCATGAAGGCGATGCTCTGGTGGTCGTGTATGTGCGTTCGTTTATTCGACGTTCATTTTTCAATGATTGTGAAGTGATGAAAATCTATTATAAATTATGAGGTGAAGGCGTGACGCTTCAATATGATGACTTAGGAATTATGATGAGATGACTCTACAACATAAGATGAACATGTAGATATATCCCTAACTCTGACGATGCGAGATGTTTGATCGAGTACTTCTGGGAATTGCATGCATGGGACTAGGTAGTCAGAGGAGGCATGTTCGACAAGGTGAAGCGATGTGGTGGGCATGGGATGTTCCAAATCGAGTCACGTGTAGAAGGGATCATTGATAACTTTTAACGTGGGTGTTTTTTTGTAACACCCCAGATTTTGATAACATTATTTAGGATATTTAATTGGTTGAATTAAATAAAATAATGTGTCGATTAGGGGATTAAGATTTGATTTTAATTGAAGGTAGCCGCGCCATTTAAAACAAATGAATTAAAGAAGGGTTTTAAAATGAATTAGAGGAGGGGAAAATTGGGAAAGAGGCCATTCCTATATCTATTCCCTTAGGCTGTGTATTATACACATTTATTTCATTTGAGATTTTTTAAAAATAGAGGTCGGCCACCATTAACAAGGAAAGGGAAAGAAGAATTAAGAAAAGCTAAAGGAAAAGCTAATTCAAATCAAATTCATCCAAATCTCAAGCTACTTTAATCTCTAAAGGTAAGGTGAATAATGTTTACATCTCAAATTTTTATTGGTTTCGGTTTTAAGATTAAATTCGAATATTTTTCATTGATTTGCCTTGTTTTTGAATGATGGAATGTTTATATATACTTGTTGATGATTTATACATGTTCATATTGATTTTTATGATATGTTTTAAGGTAAAACCCTATTAAATGACATCTTTATGCCTTGCGAATTTTAATATAGATCAAAAATAATATTTTGGAGATGGGTTTCAATTTTCAGAATTTTTGGAATTAATGTAGATTTTATATGAATTTTCTAGTAAAGAACATGATATTTTAGGTTATAAATTATTTATGGGTAAATAATTAATTATTTGGGTCTAAACTTTATATATGTTAGAAAACATATATAATTTGATTTTTTGGAATTTTTTTAGATTTTTCCTAAGAGCTTTGATAAGTATATAAAATTATTTAAGGTATGGGACTTAAATGTTTTATATATTTTATAAAGGAGAAAGGGGCTTTTTGTAAATAATTTGAATTTGTTAATTCTGGAAAATGGCAGCACTTTTGAAAAAGTAATATAGCAACCAATCAGATTTAGACAAACAATGCAGGTTAGGTACAAAAGAAATAGTTTAAAAGTACAAATAAATAGGTTTTTCACAGTTTCGTCTCCTTTGGCACCAGGTTCCGCCTTTCTACCTTTGCCTCCGACAGAGTCGTACCCAATTGCATATGGTATCGGGTAAGTGGTATGTAATGAATTGGATGTGGGCAAAAGGTATAGGGTCGAAACCATGGGGTTTTGAAGGGGATGAATCTTTGTTTTGTTTTAAAGGAAAAATATGCCTGCTTGCTTTCGACTAAGATGCTTTTGACTTCGTTGGGTTTCGACTAAGTCAAATGGTTTAAAAGAAAATGGTTTCGATTGGGTTGCATCTTTGTTTTTAAGTGAATGCTTTCGACTAAGTTGAAACTTCTAGCTGCCGCCTTTATACCTTTTGACCCAGTTGGTTTCGAAGGGGTTACTTGTTTTCTAAAATTTGCCCACTTCTCAAATGCTTTCGAAAGGGTGGTTTTGACACTACCACTTCCTTACTTTGGAAATGGTTATGAAACTGTTGCTTTCGACTTAAATGATTTTTAAAGGCCATTTTTCTTCTATTTGAAGTATAACCCAAATTGGTTTCAAAAGAGATGGTTTGAATGATTTCAAAAGGAAGTGCTTTCGACTTTAATGGGTTTATGTCCTTTTGCTCTAATTGAAGGCATAATCCAATGGTTTCGACCGAAACATTTTCAAAGGAGTTTCGAAGTAATTAACTACGAAAGCTTTTGAATGGTTTCCATAAGTTTCAAATTAAACTCATATGCTTTCGAATGGTTTAATTTAATGCTTTCGAAAGGTTTAGATTTAATGCTTTTGAAAGGTTTTAAAAGAGGTTTTGAAGGGGTGGTTCCCCAGAGGTTTCTAAGGAGTCGAAAGGAGTTGTTTTCTGATGGTTTCGAAAGGAAAGGTTTTCCAATGGTTTCAAAAGGCAATATTAAAGGTTTTTAAAAGAAAGATGTTTAAGGTTTTAAAGCTTTCAAAAGGAAGATTTCCAAAGGTTTCGAAAGTGTTTTGAGAATGGTTTTGAAAGGAAGGTTTTGGCCTTTCGGCCTAGATATAAGAATGGGTATGATTTCGAAAGGGTTACTTTCAGGGGTTTCGAATGGGTTGTTTAAAGGGTTTAAATAAAGGTTTCGAATATAACGAATGGGAAGAATAGCCTAAGTGTCTTCAAGTTATAAAGGACTTTAATTTGTTTTAAAAGGATAGGTAATCCTTATTGAATATCATCAACATTATTTTGAGTAAAGTATATATATAAAATGGAAAAATATCTTAAATAAAGCTAAAGATATACTTTCCTTGTATATGTATGATTTAAAGGACCAAATCATTTTGAAAAGGATTTCAAGAAATTTTTTAAAGGGTAGTTAACCCTTAAGAAATGACTCAGATTAGAAGACCGGATAGGACTTGTGTAGGGTCGCGCCCTATGCTCATTAGCTATTAGCCCATAGCTAATTTGGTCCAGAATTCCAATGTGTAGGGCTTAGTCCCAGGTAAGACTAAAATGTTGGTTACACACAGAACGGAATATTGATGTACAGATGTAGGTTATTGGTAAGCCACAAAACCATTAGGATCGGTTGACCCTCGAAGATGTAAGTTAAGGACAGACCATCCAGAAGTTTTGTCTAATAGTTGTTTAGATTATTTGATATGGTATCTGGTAGGCCCAAGTCAGCTTAAGGGCAGTCAGCCCAGATTTTGGACAGTTAGTCCATTTATTACATGTTTATAGCATAACGGACCTTGCTATTATTTTATTATCATAATCAGTTCGATTAAACAGTTTGGTTGCAAGAAAGGATTTGCAAAATATATGTTTTGAAAAAGGATATTAGTGAGGGGAAACCCGTTCCGCTAAGCGGCGTGGACTCACTCAATATCAGTAAACCGAGATGTAACAGAATTATTTACACCAGGCTTTATGTCTAACTCGAAGTTTTTGTTTCCCCTTAATCTCTCGGGTGCTCAAATTTGATTTGAGTAGGCTGAGGGTTTAGGTTTTCAGGTTCTCGTAGTTTTGGAGAATAAAGCTTTCGGGGACGAGCAGGTGGTTGACGAATAGCTAATTTAGGACTACAGTTCTTCTATTTTGTTTCTGCTCAGATATGACTATATTGCTTTGATCATCCAAGCGGGCATTGTCATATGTCGCTCTTGGCGTATTATTGTAAATTATAATTGATCATTTCATGGGATACGTTTTAGGGATTTTGTAACTTGGATATGATATTGTTTTGAAATGTAATCGACTAAAGGTTGTTTTTTTTAAATCTGTGATTTTGTTCATATTCAAGTGCTTCTGATATTATGGTTACCATTAGCATTGCCGTGTTATATCACCAGGAGTTATTACTATAGACGACGGCAACATCTGTAGCGCTTAGCTTTTGGCCTCTAGACACGGGATGCTACAACTTGGTATCAGAGCATAGGTTTATGAAATTTTTTAACTAAAAATGGTTTTGAAAATAAAATCCAATGGAATTAGAGAAAGATTGGGGTTTGGGATAATGCTATGGTAACGTACTTGTATTTGCTATATATAAGTATACGCTTTATCTCTAGTCTTCTATCTTTGATTAGGTTATCTTTCTATATCTCATGAGGTTTGAATACAGATATGGATGGTAGAAGAGGAAGAGGTAACCCAGGAAAGGGAAGCACCGAAGGGAATGCCGGACCTAATGCCAGGAGAAACCAAGGTCAGGCACAGGCACAGGCAGAGAATATAGGTGCTGGGGTCCCGCAGGCCGGAATGGAAACTATGTGTCAGTTCTTCGTGAATATGGTGCAGGCAGGTGTTGCTATAGGAGTAGAAGGAGGAGTTTCATAGGTTCCAGTTGTCCAGGATTATGCTAAGCTGAGTGGAGATTATGTTAAGCTCGGAGGGAAGCCATTTATTAGAACCGAGGATGCTATCGAAGTAGAGAACTGGTTATTACACTGTGAAATGATTTTTGCAAATTTGAGGCTCAATGATGAGCAGAAGAGGAGGCTGGCATCTAGACAGCTTCGGAGAGCTGCATTGTTTTGGTGAAACAGTGTAACAGTGGAAGTAGATGAGGAGGAGATGACATGGGCAGAATTCAAAAGGAGGTTCCAGGAGAGGGTCATGTCAGCTATGGCATAGTCGGCTCTGATCAGGAAGTTCACTGAGTTAGAGTAGGGGGAGATTTTAGTTGTGGAGTATGCCAGAAGGTTTGAGGAGTTAGCTCGGTATGGTTATACTATTTTTGATACAGTGATGAAGAGGAATGAGAAGTTCATTAGGGGGTTGAAACCTGAGTTGGCTAGGGGTACTTTACCGCATATCAGAGATCCATGTGATGTGGTTGTGGAGATGGTCATAAGGCAAGAGGAGGTCCTTGAGTCTTTAAAGTAGAATAAGGCTAAGGAAGTCCAGGTTGGGCTGGGTCAAAAGCGTAAGTTTTTCCATAAGAATGGTGCTCAGAAGAGTGGAGCAGCTAAAAGGGGGAAATCTGATATTGTCTGCTTCAAGTACGACAAGAAAGGGAACTTTGCTAATGAGTGTCGTGCTGGGAAGGCAAAGGATGTCGCTGGGAGGTAGAATGTCAGGTGCTTCAATTGTGACCAGATAGGCCACTATATGAACCAGTGCACGGAGCCCGTTAAGGATGGAAAGGGCAAGGTTTATGCATTGGAGCATGCTGCTTCTAAGCCAACAGCTCAGGAGAAGGGAAAGGCTGTTTTGGGAGGAACGCTTCAGATTCATGGTATGTCTGTTAGGGTTTTATTTGATACTGGTGCATCGCATTCTTTTATATCTAGATGTTTGATAGATAAGCTTAACCTTGAACCCACATATTTAGTTACTTCCTTGTGGGTTGCAAATCAAATAGGAGGGTATGAAACTCTAGGGTAGAGATGTGACCAGTTAGAGTTTGACCTGTTAGTTCATCTTTTTGCTTGCAGTTTGCATGTGTTTGATTTTGTGGGGTTCGGGATTATCCTTGGGATGGATTGGTTAAGGGAGTACGATGTTATGATATTTTTCCAGGATAGGAAAATATCTCTTAGACACCCTGATTGTAGCGACCGGATTGTTTATATCGTAGAAGGTTCTTACGGTGAGAAGTTTGCTTAGTTGGGTGCTATAGAATCAGATGATGAGCTAAGTCGAGTTTTCATGGTTAGAGAATTCGTAGATGTTTTTGAGCCTGTAGTTGGATTGCCGCCGAAGCAAGCCATTGGGTTTCGGATAGATTTCGTTCCAAGAGCAGAACCAGTGAGTAGGCCACCGAGCAGGATAACCCCTTCAAAGATGAGGGAGTTGAAGGTGCAGTTGGTGGATTTAGAGGGCAAGAGTTTTATCCGGCAGAGTAGTTTGTCTTGGGGTGCGGCAGTAGTGTTTGCTAAGAAGTCGGATGGATCATTGAGGCTATGTATCGATTATCGTAAGTTGAATGAGTGGATGATAAAGAATCGATATCCATTGCTCGGGGTTGACGATTTGTTCGACCAGTTGAGTGGATCAATGGTATTTTCTCAGTTGGATTTGGCAACAGGGTTCCATCAGCTCAGGGTAGCAGAGAATAGTATACCTTTGACGGTGTTTAGGACTAGATATGGGTCGTACGAATGGTTAATCATGTCGTTTGGACTAACTAATGCGCCAGCTTTCTTTGTGGATTTGATGAACCGAGTTTTCTGAGAGCACCTGGATAGGTTTGTATTGGTTTTCATAGATGACATCTTGATATACCTCTAAGGATGAAAGAGAGCATGAAGTTCATCTTAGAGTGGTGCTTGAGACGTTGAGGCAGCATCAGTTGAAAGCAAAGTTTTTTAAGTGTCACTTCTAGAAGAAGGAAGTGAAGTTTCTTGGTTATGTAGTCTCAGAGAGAAGGTTGTCAGTAGATCCGACTAAGATTGAGGCAGTGAATAGTTGGAAGAGACTCGAGACAGTAATCGAGATAAAGAGTTTCCTTGGCTTGGCTAGTTATTATCGAAGATTCATTAAGGATTTTTTGTGGATAGTAGCACCGATGACCAAGCTGACAAGGAAGGATATGGAGTTTGTGTGGACCGATAAGTTTGAGGAAGCATTCCAAAGTTTGAAACACTTTTTGACCCATGCACCTTTGTTGGTTGTTTTAGAGGGAAATCAGGATTTGGTGGTTTATACCGATGCGTGTGGAATAGGATTAGGAGCTGTGCTGATGTAGAGAGGTAAATTGATTGCCTATGCGTCTAGACAGCTTAGACCACATGAGGTCAGATATCCGACGCATGATTTGAAATTGGCTGCAGTGATTTTTGCTTTGAAGGTGTGGAGACATTACCTTTTGGGGGAAAGGTTTGAGTTATACGTAGATCATAAGTCGTTGAAGTATGTGTTCTCTCAAAAGGAGTTGAACATGAGACAGTAGAGGTGGTTAGAGTTTATTGCCGCTTATGATTTTGGGATTGAGTACACACAGGGGAAGGCAACAAGGTTGCAGATGCACTTAGCTGGAAACATCAGAATGCAATTTTAGCGATGATTACTGAGTCGAAGGATTTGGAAGCATTAGCAGATTGCAGAGTGCAGTGGAGATTCGAGGCTGGGTCTAGTAGCGATACAGTTGTATTATCTTATTTGGGAGTTCGACCAGTGTTGATCGAGCGGATTTCTTCTAAGCAGATGGAGGACCCAGTGTTAGCCAAATGTATCAGGAAGTTAAGAGAAGGAACTGAGAGCGATGACTTGAAAGATCTTAGTCTTGACCAGAATGGGTGGTTGAGAAAGAAAGGAAGATTATGTGGTCCAATGTGTGGGAAACATAAGGAAAGAAGTCTTGGAGGAATGCCATCGTTCGAAGTTCACCATTCATCCAGGAGGTACTGTATCAGGTATGAAGTGGGATATTGGTTTGTGTGTGAAGCAGTGCATGATTTGCTAGCAGGCCAAGGCCGAACACTAGAAGCCAAGTGGGTTGCTTCAGCCGTTGGACATTCCAGTATGGAAGTGGGATTCTATTTCTGTGGACTTCATTGACAGATTGCCAAGGTCGAACAGAGAAAATGAAAGTATATGGGTCATAGTGGACAGATTGACCAAGAGTGCCCATTTCATTCTAGTTAGGTCAACCAGAACGGCACCTATTTTAGCGAGGTTGTTCATGAAGAATGTGGTTAGACTGCATGGAGTTCCTAGAAGTATAGTTAGTGACAGAGATCCCTTGTTCACTAGCGAGTTTTGGAAGAGTCTGCAGGAAGTTTTGGGAACCAAGATTAAGATGAGCACCGCTTACCATCCGCAGACAGATGGGCCAACGGAAAGAGTTAACAAGATCTTGGAAGATTTGTTAAGAGCTTGTGTTCTAGATTTCAGGGGATCGTGGGAAGACCATCTGCATCTAGTTGAGTTTTCATATAACAACAGTTACCAGTTTAGTATTAGGATGGCACTGTTTGAAGCTTTGTATGGAATGCCATGCAAATCTCCCGTATGTTGGTTGGAGATCGGGGATAGGTTGATTCTTGGTCCAAATTTGGATAGAGAAGCTGTAGAAAAGATTGAGGTCATTCAGGCTAGAATAAAGGAGGCTCGGTCTAGGCAGAAGAATTATGTGGATAAGAGACGGAAAGATTTAGAGTTCTCAGTTAGAGACCAGGTTTTCATCAAGGTAGCACCGATGAAGGGTGTGATTAGATTTTGGAAATCGGGGAAGTTATCACCGAGATTCGTTGGACCTTTTCCTATTGTTGAGAGGATCGGGAAATTCGCATATAGAGTTGAGTTACTGAGCAGTTTGCCAGGTGTCCATGATGTTTTTCATGTTTCTCATCTCAGAAAGTGTGTTAGAGACCCGAAAGCTGCTATTGCACCGATAGTGATAGATGATTTAGTGGTAGAACCGGACTTGACTATAGTGATAAAGCCAGTTCGCATAGTTGCGAGACATGAAAAGAGGCTTAGAACCAAGATGGTCAGATTAGTCAAAGTCCAATGGAGTGATGATGACAGGGACTATACTTGGGAGGTTGAGATCTGGCTAAGAAATACTTATCCTGACTTGTTTGATGGTATGTTTTACCTTCTTGTTTGCTTTATTGAGTGCCTTATCGTAATTTTAAGGACAAAATTCTTCAAGGAGGGGAGTCTGTAACACCCCAGATTTTTTGAAACATTATTTAGGATATTTAAACAGTTGAATTAAATAAAATAATGTGTTGATTAGGGGATTGAGATTTGATTTTAATTGTAGGTAGCCGTGCCATTTAAAACAAATGAACTAAAGAAGGGTTTTAAAATGAATTAAAGGAGGGATAAACTGGGAAAGAGGCCATTCCTATATCTATTTCCTTAGGCCGTGTATTATACATGTTCATTTCATTTGAATTTTTTTTTAAAATAGAGGCCGGCCACCAATAATAAGGAAAGGGAAAGAAGAATTAAGAAAAGCTAAAGGAAAAGCTAATTTAAATCAAATTCATCCAAATCTCAACTCCTGTAATCTCTAAAGCTAAGGTGAATAATGTTTACATCTCAGATTTTTATTGGTTTCTGTTTTAAGATTAAATCTAAATATTTTGCATTGATTTTCCATGTTTTTGAATGATGGAATGTTTATATATACTTGTTGATGATTTATACATGTTCATATTGATTTTTATGGTATGTTTTAAGGTAAAACCCAAATGAATGACATCTTTATGCCTTATGAATTTTAATATTGATCAGAAATAATATTTTGGAGATGGGTTTCAATTTTTAGAATTAATGTGGATTTTATATGAATTTTATGGTAAAGAAAATGATATTTTGGGTTATAAATTATTTACGGGTAAATAATTAATTATTTGGGTCTGAAATTTTTATATATTAGAATACATATATAATTTGATTTTCTAGAATTTTTCCAGATTTTTCCTAAGAGTTTTGATAAGTATATAAAATTATTTAAGGTATGGGACTTTAACGTCTTATATATTTTATAAAGGAGAAAGGGGCTTTTTGTAAATAATTTGAATTTGTTAATTCTGGAAAATGGCAGCACTTTTGAAAAAGTAATATGGCAACCAATCAGATTTAGACAAACAAGGTAGGTTATGTACAAAAGAAATAGTTTAAAAGTACAAATAAATAGGTTTTTCACTTTTTCATCTACTTCGACACCAGGTTCCGCCTTTCTACCTTTGCCTCCGACACAGTCGTAACCAATGCATATGGTATTAGGCAACTGGTATGTAATGAATTGGATGTGGGCGAAAGGTATAGAGTCGAAACCATGGGGTTTCGAAGGCGATGAAGCTTTATTTTGTTTTAAAGGAAAAATATGCATGCTTGCTTTCGACTAAGATGCTTCGACTTGGTTGGGTTTGGACTAAGTCAAATGGTTTAAAAGAAAATGGTTTCGATTGGGTTGCATCATTGTTTTTAAGTGAATACTTTTGATTAAGTTGAAACACCTAGCTACCGCCTTTTACCTTTCTACCCAGTTGGTTTCAAAGGGGTTACTTGTTTCCTAAAATTTGCCCACTTCTCAAATGCTTTCGAAATAGTGGTTCCGACACTACCACTTCATTACTTAGGAAATAGTTACAAAACAGTTGCTTTCGACTTAAATGATTTTTAAAGGCCCTTTTTCTTTTGTTTGAAGTATAACCCAAATTGGTTTCGAAAGAGATGGTTTAAATGATTTCAAAAGGAAGTGCTTTCGACTTTAATGGGTTTATGTCCTTTTGCTCTAATTAAAGGCATAATCCAATGGTTTCGACCGAAACGTTTTCAAAGGGATTCCGAAGTAGTTAACTTTGAAAGGTTTCCACATGTTTCAAATTGAACCCATATGCTTTCGAAAGGTTTAGATTTAATGCTTTCAAAAGGTTTATATTTAATGCTTTCAAAAGGTTTTAAAGAGGTTTCGAAGGGCTGGTTCCCCAGAGGTTTCGAAGGAGTCCAAAGGAGTTGTTTTCTGATGGTTTCGAAAGAAAAGGTTTTCCAATGGTTTTGAAAGGCAATATTTAAAGGTTTTTAAAAGAAAGATGTCTAAGCTTTTAAGCTTTCGAAAGGAAGATTTCCAAAGGTTTTGAAAGTATTTTGAGAGTGATTTCGAAAGGAAGGTTTTGGCCTTTCAGCCTAGATAAAAGAAAGAGTTTTATATGGTTTCAAAATGTTTACTTTCAGGGGTTTTGAATGGGTTGTTTAAAGGATTTAAACAAAGGTTTCAAATATAATGAATAGGCAGAATAACCTAAGTGTTTTCAAGTTATAAAGGGCTTTAACTTATTTTAAAAGGATAGGTAATCTTTATTGAATATCATCAATGTTATTTTGAGTAAAGTATACATATATAACATGGAAAAATAGCTTAGAATAAAGCTAAAGATATACTTTCCTTGTATATGTATGATTTAAAGGACCAAATCATTTTGAAAAGCTTTTCAAGGGAAATTTTAAAGGGTAGTTAACCCTCAAGAAATGACTCGGATTAGAAGATCGGATAGGACTTGTGTAGGGTTGCGCCCTATGCTCAGTAGCTATTAGCCCCTGGCTAATTTGGTCCAGAATTCCAGTGTGTAGGGCTTAGTCCCAGGTAAGACTAAAATGTTAGTTACACATAGAACGGAATATTGATGTATATATGTAGGTTATTAGTAAGCCACAAAACCATTAGGATCAGTTGACCCTCGAAGATGTAAGTTAAGGATAAATCGTCCAGAAGTTTTGTCTAACAGTTGTTTAGAGTATTTGATATGGTATCTGGTAGGCCCGAGACAGCCAAAGGCAGTCAACCCAGATTTTGGACAGTTGGTCCATTTATTACCTGTTTATAGCATAACGGATCTTGCTATTATTTTATTATCATAATCAGTTTGATTAAACAGTTTGGTTGCAGGAAAGAATTTGCAAAATATATGTTTTGAGAAAGGATATTAGTGAAGGGAAACTCGTTCCACTATGCGGCGTGGTCTCACTCAATATCTGTAAACCGAGATGTAACGGAATTATTCACACCAGGATTTATGTCTGGCTTGAAGTTTTTGTTTCCCCTTAAACTCTCGGCTGCTCAATATTAATTTGAGTAGGCTGAGGGTTTAGGTTTTTAGGTTTTCGTAGTTTTGGAAAATAAAGCTTTCGGAGACGAGCGGGTGGCTGACGGATAGCTAATTTAGGACTACAGTTCTTCTATTTTGTTTTTGCTGTGTATTAAGTTGGATATTGCTATATTGCATTGATCATCCAAGGGGGCTTCGTCATATGTCACTCTTGGCGTATTATTGTAAATTATAATTGATCATTGCTTGGGATATTACTATATTACAGATGTTGTAATAAGCTAAATGTTGTTTTTCTTGAAATCTATGATTTCGTTCATATTCAAGTGCTTCTGATATTGTGGATACCATTAGCATTGCCGTGTATTGTCACCAGAAGTTAATACTATAGATGACTGTAGCATCTGTAGTGCTTAGCTTTTGGCCTCTAGACACGGGATGTTACATTTGTGGGATAAAGGCATGTGAGGACGCTCAACTATGTACCCTAGACCATGGGATGGTCTAGCTTACTTTAGGAGGGTAGTACCTATTAGACAGGTTATCAGAGCGAACACTGAATCCAATTATGACATGGGGTGTTGTCGGTCTGGGAGGTCACTAAAAGGGTTACTATTTATCTGGAAGACCTTGGGAAGATCGTGACAAAGCAAAGACTTTGGAAAGTCGTGGTGATGAAGACCTTGGGAAGGTCATGGTGAAGTAAGGCTTTGGGAAATTCGTAGTGAAGCGAGGTTTTTGTAATGACCGTAGTGACATGAGACTTTGAGAAAGTCATGGCAATGCAAGATGTTGCTGATGATCGTGGTGAAGTGAAACTTCAATGAGGATCGTGGTGATGCATGGCTTTGATAAGGACCGTTAAAAAGTGATACTTCGGTGATGATGCATAAGGAGGTGAGACCTTCGTTAAAGACATAAAGATACGAGACATTAAGTCGATTACCATTGTGTATTTACTATGAGTGGTGGGACTATTGTATAGATGTCTTGTGATGTAGGTATTCTTGAGTTGGGTACTCCAACACCCATATTATACTTAGTGTAGTGTACCCATATGTGATAGTAGTTTAGCATATACTGTGTTTATGTGCTAACTCTGGGAATGCAGGGACAGGTCAGGTACGATTACACATACCCTATGTCTTATACTGTACTGGTTTTCATAGTATTTTGAGATTGTTTATCGCTTACACCAGACTATTGTCTAACTCGAAGTTTTATGCATTTCTTCTTATTATCTAGGGCACTCTTAAATGAGTAGACTAGATAATAGGTTTAAGATTAGCACATGGAGCTATTTTGAAGACGAACAAAAGGCTGGCACTATTTTTTTCCTCTAGAGTTCGTTACATGTTCCATTGTGCAACACTATGGTACTTTTACCGGTGCTTTACTTTATTTTGAGATAGATTTTCTTTGAGTTTATTTTGATGATGTATAAACTCTACTCTGTTTGATTTGCGTGACTATTATGAACCTTGCACTCTGGTATTTGTTTTGGTTCATTTAGTTATACTTATCTATCTCACATGTTTTATATTTATGTTGATATTATATTTTATACGATGCGCCATGAAATATACGATAAGTTATGATTGGAGTTTTAGTTATTTTACCCTTGACAATCATCCTACACCGTCCTGGTACCGTTACAACACATTCTTCAAGTATATCTGGTACCAAGGAGAAGGCAGTCATCACAACATAGGGAAAAAGCAATATGAGAACCCAAACAGCCCAGATATGGTATCAAAGAAGTTTACATATGTTAATATGGACCGACTGGTGATGAAAAATCTGAAGTTTGAAACAAATGAGGCAAAAAAGTCTTATGAGAGTGTTAGTGCCAAAGGCAGGGTACTTTGAAGTCACCTCACAAATAAGCAATGTCAGTAGCTTCATGGAATGTTAAAGGCTTTCATATGCCTAATAGAATCATGGAGATAAGTAGAATTGTCAATAAATATTATGTGGATTGTATTGGGATAATTGAAAACAAACTTCTATTCTTAGAGAATGTTGAACTCGAAGGAAGATTGGAAAAAAATGTGAAATGGTGAGTAATATTTCTTATTATTATAAACGTCGAACCTTTTTTCTCGTTAATAATGAGATATGGAGACATCATATTGTTAGTTTATGTGATCAACACATTACTTTAGAAATGATCAATACTGATGGTGCAAGTTGTAATATTACTTTTGTTTATGACAAAATTCTAAGTACTTGAGAGAAAGCTTAAGGAACAACCTGGAATATGATGTGATTTATATTTATAAACTATGGGTAATCATTGGAGACTTTAATTGCATATATTTTCTAAAGAGAAAAAGGGAGGAAACTCTATTCTGTTTAGTAAAAATGAACGAACTAGAAAAATGGATGGTGAGAACGGGTGTAACAGAGATGCTAATTAAGGTATCCGATTTTTCTTGGTGGTCGGGACCTGAATGAAATATCTTAACTAAAATTGATAGAGTTTTTTCGAATGTCCAATGGATGTAAGCATAGAACCTCGTCTAGGTTCTTACTGTCAAGTGTTAGCGATCATACTCCTATACTAGTGTCACTCTATAACATCCCCCATTTGGAGGCCTAAAACTAACCGCAACAGATACTGTAGTCATCTATAGTAATTATTTTTCGATGACCAAATTGAAAATGTGTATGGATCATGTATTTATATATAATATGCAAGTGTAATAAAAACTAACTTATAACTACCAAAGTAAAGTAAGTAAAAGTAAAGAAACAATCACACAAAAGTTTTTATACTGGTTCAGACCTCCCGTCCTACGTCCAGTCCCAAAACTCCCCTTCGGCCTTAAATTAGCAAACAACCCTTGCTTCGTCGGAGGAATAGGCTTGATACAAAAAGTCTTTTCTTGATAAGTATGTGTTCCTGGTAACACTGGTTTTGACTACACGGTACAAATCTTCCTATAATCACCTTTGAGTAGTATGTGTATGTGAAGCTTTGTTTTTAGGAAGTGATAAGAATGATGTATTGATTTCTTTTAGAAATCAAAGTATGCAAAGAATAAGGAGAAGAGATTCAGAAAATTCAAGTGAGTTATTTCTCAAAATCTTTACATATTTATAAGTGTTCAAGGGTTTTCTTGAGAAGTAACAACCTTTAGTATGTTTTACTTCAGTCTAAGGGTTGCAATCTTTGAGGAAGAAGAGATGCATTGAAGAGATATGGATGCAACCATTAGAATGAAGCAAGTGTCTATTCAGGATTTTAGCCCGTTACCCTAGTCAGACATCTGGGATAAAATTCAGACGTCTGTCTCATTATATATTATTTTTAACCCGAGAGCATAGTCAGATGTCGGACTTATATAGATAGACGTCCGATGTCTATGTACTTATAAAATCACTTTGTTTGAAAAAATGAAAACCTGGTAAAAGCTTTTATGTGCAATTTTGTGTAAAAACTACTCAAAGAGATTTTACAAACCATCTATATATGACTATAACACAATATAATAGCTTCTCTAATACCAATGATTCTTTTCTTCTACTGTTCATCTTCAAGTCATGATATTGTGAATTCTCGAAGCATTTACCTACAAATAGATGGAATATATTGTATTTGTATGATTGTATAGTTCATCGAAACCATAGAATAAAGGTTCTAACATTCTCCCCTTTTTGATGATAACAACTATACAACCAATTATAGAATAAGCATATAACCCTCCCTTGAGTGTGATTCCTCCCCCTATATACATATAATATGATATCTCTCCCCCTTTGTCATTATCAAAAAGATTGAGCATAGAGGAGATTTTCTAAAGAGAAATGCACAGATACACAAGACACAAAATTTTGCAAGAAACATAGTACAAAGAAATGATGGTTTATCATGGAAGCATACGTAACATAGTATACATAGAAGCACAAAGAACACAAGGTTTTACTGAGTCACTAACAATAGCAAACATAGTCATACAAAAAAACTAATTGTTCTCAAGAAGTTTTATACACTATTATGAATAAAAAGAGAAGATAACTTACTGATAATGGAAGTATCCCCAGAGATGGTATTCCTCATCTTCATCAAAGTCGCTGCTTTGCCACTGCGACAACATTGATGACATCTCCAATTCCAATGACAAATCCTTCTAAATTATCTCCGAAAGTTACAGTACCACCATCTGTGTATGTTATATTCAATAACATATGTGTTTTTCCAGTCATATGTTTGGAGCATCTGCTATCAAGTATCCATTTATCCTTGTTATTAGATTTCCTTTTGGGTACCTGCAAGATAAAAACAATTTAATTCGTACCCACTTCCTCCATTAGGGTCTTAAGTGTTAGAGAGTGAAGGTAGCCATACCCATGAGGGTTTGGGACCTTTAAAAGAGTAATTTTCATTTTGAACAACACTTTTCAAATAGTTATCTATGTGTTTCTGTCTATTTAGTTTGTTGCCATATTTTGAAATCCATATTTTCATTATTTTAGAGTTAGAAGCTTTTTCTCTAGTATGTGGCTTCTTGAACTTTTATACAGTGAGCTATAGTTTCTATGTTTTGGAGTCTTCTTGAATCCTATGCCATTCTGATTTCCAGATGGTTTAGAAATTTTGGATCAAATTGTCCAAATTCTACTTTCCTTTATTGAATTTTGAAACATTGTTTGTAATCTTATCTAACTCACTTTTAAGATCATAAATTTTGGATTTGGCGCTTCTAGATTATCCTTTAATACAATGTTTTCTTTTCAAATATCATTATTTTCTAGTTTTTTTCCTATTTCACATAATAAAGAATCGTATTGAATATAAAGATTCTTACATTTTTTCGTGTAATTTCTAATTCTTCTTCTACAATGGTTTTCTCATCTTTTAATAATCCTATTTCAAGATCCATTCAATTAAATTTAGCAACATATTCTTTATTTAACTTTTTAGTTTCTCTATATTTTTCATCTGTTTCCATGCTAAGTTCTAAAATTTCATTATAAGTAAGATCGGGACATACCTCCTCAGTGTTTGCCATGAAGCATACATTGTCTTGCTCAGAATCACTATCGATGTCACTGTCTGATGATGAAGATGAATCTGAGTCATCCCAAGTTACTTGAAAAGCCCGTTTTCTTTTCTTGAATTTCTCAAACTTGCTCTTCTTTTTGTCATTATTGAGTTTTGGGCATTGTATCTTCATGTGTTCGAACTTGTCACATCCAAAGCATTTGATTGAAGTTTGGCTGGATGAATTTGAGTTTCCTCCATTTTGGGATTTCGTCATCCTTTTTAATTTCTTGAACTTGTTGTGGTTTTTGGCAGTAAATATGATCTCATCTTCATCTAAGTATGAATCATCATCGTTGGGTTGAAAAGCTATATTCTTCTTCTCATGATTTTGTTCTTTTCTTGCCTGCAAATTCGCTTCTGTACGACATCAAATTTCCTATCAATGCTTCTACTTTTAGTTGAGATAGGTCATTAGCCTCTTCGATGGTCAACACTTTTCTTTCACATTCATTAGTTAAAGAATTTAAAATACATGAAACTAAATCAAAATATGTGAATTTGACTCCAAGTGCCATGAGATCGTGTTGAATAGTTTGAAATTTAGCATACTTATCTCCAACAGCTTCATTTGCTTTCATTTTAAATGAAGAAAAATTGATTTTGTAAAATGGAAATCTTCGTTTGTTTAACTTTGTTTGTGCCTTCATGAGTGATTTGTAGTGTGCGCCATATATCATATGTAGTAGTGCACAACATGACACGTGAAAATTCATTTTTGTCAAGTGAACGGAATAGAACATTCATAGCTTTAGCATTGTTTGTTGTTGTGTTCTTTTGAGCATCTGTCCGAGTGGTCATATCTACGTCTGGTGTTTCATATCTAACTTATGTTGCCTGCCAAATTTCAAGACCATTAGCTTCCATAAAAATATGCATATGTGTAGACCAGTAAGCATAATCCAGCGAATAGTGGAGGACGTGCAATAGATTGACCTTCTTGAAATGTACTTGCCATATTAAATAAGTTTTGATTATGTGTTACTATAATTTGAAGTAACCGTGCTCTGGTACCAAATGAAAGTCTGTATGGATCGTGTATTTATATCTAATTATCAAGTGTAATAAAAACTAACTTATAACTACCAGAGTAATGTAAATAAAAGTAAAGAAACAATCACACCAGAGACTTTATACTGGTTATGACCTCCTGTTCTACGTCCAGTCCTGTAGCTTCCCTTTGGCCTTAAACTAGAAAATAACCCTCGATTCGCCCGAAGGAATAGGCTTGATAAAAAAAATCTTTTCTTGATAAGCATGTGCTCTTAGTAACACTGATTTTGACTGCACAGTACAAATCTTCCTATAATCTCCTTTAAGTGGTATGTGTATGTGAAGCTTTATTTTTAGGAAGTCATAAAAATGATGTATTGATTGCTTTTTATAAATCAAAGTATGCAAAGAATAAAGAGTAGAGATTCAGAAAATTCAAGTGAGTTGTTCCTTAAAATTTTTACTTATTTATAAGTGTTCAAGGGTTTTCTTAAGAAGTAACAACCTTTGGTATGTTTACTCCAGTCTAAGGGTTGCAATATTTAAGGAAGAAGAGATGCATTGAAGAGGTATGGATGCAATCATTAGAATGAAGAAGGTGTCTATTCAGGATTTTAGCCCGTTATCCAGGTCAGACGTCTAGGATAAAATTAAAACGTCTGTCTCATTATATATATTTTTAAGTCAAGAGCATAGTCAGACGTCTGACTTATATAGACAGACGTCCTATGTCTGTATACTTATAAAATCACTTTATTTTGAAATAATGAAAACCTTGTAAAAGCTTTTATGTGCAATTTTGTGTAAAAACTACTCAAGGGGATTTTACAAACCATCTATCTATGACAATAACACAATATAATAGCTTCTCTAATACCAAATATTGTTTTCTTCTATTGTTCATCTTCAAGTCATGATATTGTGAATTCTTGAAGCATTTACCTACAAATATATGGAATATATTATATGTGTATGATTGTATTATTGTTGTCATCGAAATCATAGATAGAGGTTCTAACACAAGTGCAGTACTGCTAGATACATTGATATACCTGAAACACATGGATATGAAATTTTAAAAAAAATTCTCATTCCATTCCAAATCGCATTACAGATTCATTACATGATCCCAATTCGTAACCCACACTCAGTGAAATATAATTATAATAAATTACGCCAAGAGCGACAAATGAAGATGCCCCATTGGTTGATCAGAGTCTAAAAATAGGCACTGAGTTACCTTGCCATTACATCCAATTACACAGCAGAATCAAACAGAAAGAACTTCTAATATCTAGCTTGCCTGTTATTCTACTCACACAAAAGTTAATTCAATGTATATTCACTACTGGGTCAACCTAGCATGTTATTCTGCCCTTAACACTTCAAAATGTAGTTATGGGTTAATAATGAAGTGAATGTGATTACACAAGCATACATGATAACTGGTCAAATAACACAACAATATAAACATCCATGATTAAATTCCTTGTAATCATTTTCCTAATGAAATATGGTTAATACCCTTAACCCACTATCTTAGCAAGGAAAGCTTCCTCTAAAATTTCAGAGTTAAATGTCTTTTCAAAACTCTTTTACATTGCCATGTATTTACTTTAAAAATGAGATTAGGTTCTCTAATTTGAAAACTAAGGCTTTCGACTATATCCTTCGGATCACGATATCATGAGTTACCCTCCGTCACTCTCCATTTAACTAATGGTTTGAAACAAGCTGTTATGCCCCTTTCGCCACTCTACTCTAGCGGCAGGTCCTTTCGAAATCATTGCTTAAGAAATGCGGAAGGCCCCTTCCCTTACTTCTTTGAAGTCATACAGAAGGACCCTAACGACACCATTGATTGGGTGCGGCACAACCCTTCCATCTCTGTAGTCATGTATGTAGAAGGACCTTTTCGGCACTATCAACTAGTGCGAAAGGTAACTTCCGTAATGGTTGGACTTACTCAAGTATAAAGGTGTGGAAGGTATGCTGTTGACACCATTGATTGGTGCGGCACCCCCCTTCCATCTTCATTGATTAGCATACTTGCAAAGCATATAAGAGCGGAAGGAACCCCTTCGACACTATCTACTAGTGCGGAAGGACCCTTCCACCTTCATTCTAGTACATGTTAACTACAGCGACTCCCATATCTTCTTGGTGTTCAAAGAGAAGTGGCATTTTATGCTTTCGAAATTATCAATGCTTTCGAAAGCAAGTGGCGTTGTTGTAATTATTATAAGAACTAATTTTTAACTAAGTAAAGCAATTTCTTTTTACTTAACCGCTTATGTTGTAAATTTTCTATTGGATAACAAAACTTTTGTAAAATTCTTTTCAGTATTTGTTGCCGCCTGTAATCCCCAATGCTCCAATATTTAATTAAAATTATTAACTTACCCATTGTATTTAATTTATCATTAAATACTAATCTTTTTAATTAAATCAAAAACTCACCCAAATCTCTTGAGAACAACCTCAGAAACTCACATAAATTCCAAAATTATAATATCTTTATCATATAAAATTTTCAACCTGAAAATAAATAATCAATTCCTTGAATTAATTAAAACTCGAATATCCATCTCTTTCACCCAAAAATTCATAATAAATTATCCATATCTTAGATTATTATGAAAATTTAAACTCAACTCCAAAATAATGTTTTACATAACATATCCAAAAGTCATGGCATTGGGAAATCATTTTGCACGATTTTAGCCTTAAACCAAACTACATTATTCAACAAAATCCTTGTTTAATTATAATATGGCAATTAAATCACAACATATCATCATTCATCCAATCATACAGTTTTAAACCTTAAGCCCGAATTTAAACATTCAAGATGATTTATATGAGATGGTTTAGATCATTATTCACCTTGTTTGGATAAGGAACTTGAGATTTGTTCTACACTTTAATCTTCCTAGCTTGAATCTTAGCCTCTAATTGATTTTTTTTGGCTCCTCTTCTCCTAGGGTTATGGTCGGCCTTGTTTTTCTTTTGTTTATGTTTTTGTTTGGTAATAATGTAAAGGAGAATGAGAATGTGGTAAGGGGTTTAGGGGTTATGGGGTTCGACTATTACCATATTGCCATTGCCTTATTCTCTTAAGTATTTAACTTATAAACCATTCTTATAGATTCATTTAGTTAAGGCACGACTTTAATCAGTTTTCAAATCTCAATTCTCTCATCACTCTAGTCTCTACATTATTCCATTTAATTTATCTAATTAAATCTCTTGAATAATGCTATTTAGAATTAGGTGTGTTATAGGCTCCCCTCCTTAAAGAATTTCTTCCTCGAAATCAGCAAGGACTATATACTAAGCATAGCAATCATCTGTAACATCTCCTAACTACCATACTAGCCTACCTGACTAGCAAACAGTCTATATATATAACAGATATAGAACATACCCCTATAATAGATCAGGATATGTATCTCTAATCCTGTCTTCTGTCTCTCTAGTACAGTTCTTCTCGTTGTCACTCCACTGAACTTTCACTAACTTGATTGTCTTGTTTCTTAACCTCTTCTCATCTCTCGTTACAACCTGAACTGGTTGCCTAACAAAGTTAGATTTGGTTCTACTATTAAGTCTTCCAACACAATCGGAAGGATAGTAGTCTTTGGATCATGCACATACTTATGAAGATGAGACACATGAAACACATCATGGACACCTACCAAACTGCTTGGTAACTCTACTCTATATGCGAGCTTTCCGATCCTCTCTATAACTAGGAACGGTCCAAGATATCATGGTGCCAGTTTCCATGACTTTCCAAATTGTACCACACCCTTCATCGGTGATACTTTAATGAAAACCTTGTCTCCAACTGAAAACTCTAGATCCTTATGCCTCTTATCTGTGTAACTCTTTTGTCTAGATTGGGCTTCCTTCATCCTATCTCTGATCAACTTAGTCTTTTCTGTTGCCTCCCTTACGAGATCTGGACATAAGACTAATCTATATCTGATTTCCAACCAACATGCTGGTGACTTGCATGGACTTCCATACAAAGCTTCAAAAGGCATCATTCCTATACTAGTTTGATAAAGTTATTATAGGAAAACTCAACTAAGTGTAGGTGATCTTCTCATGATAGACCAAAATCTAGCACACAAGCTCCCAACAAATTCTCGAGTACCTTGTTGACTCTCTCTGTCTGCCTATCTCTCTAAGGGTAATAAGTAGTAATCATCTTAAGCTTGGTACCTAAAACATCCTATAAACTCTTCCAGAACTCGCTAGTAAACAAAGTATCTCTATCACTGACTATAATACTAGGAATCTCATGTAGTCTAACTATGTTCTTCATAAACAATTTAGCCAAAACAGGTGCCATCTTGGTTGACTTAACTGCAATAAAATTGAAACCCTTGGTCTACCTGTCCACTATGACCCATATAATTTCATTTCCTCGATTCGACCTTGGCAACCCTTCAATAAAATCCATGGATATCGAATCTCATTTCCAAACTGGTATCTCCAAAGATTGAAGCAAGCCACTCGGCTTCTGATGTTTGGCCTTTGTTGATAGTTCACACGTGGCTTTACCCACAAGCCAACATCCCTCTTCATATCCTGATACATCTTGGTCCCCCCGGGATGAATCGTAAATTTTGATCCATGACGTTCTCTAAGGACCTCCTTCCTTAGGTTTTCTACATTGGGGACACACAATCGTCCCTTCTTTCTCAACCATCCCCTCTGGTCAAGATTAAAATCCTTTAAATCATCAATCTTCGGTTCAACCTCATGGGTTCCCATCTTCTTGGCCAACCATGGATCCTCTTTCTACTTAGAAGCAATCCTTTCGATCAGAACTGGTCGGACTTCTAAGCAGGATAACATAGCAGTGCTCTGACTAGAACTAGCAGTCAATCTTAACTGCACACTACAAGTATTCAGGGCCTCTAGGTCCTTCCACTCTACTAACATAGCTAATACCACATTCTGATGTTTTTTGCTAAGAGCATCTACTACTTTATCTTCTTTCCCGATCATATACTCTATACCAAAATCATATGCTGCTAAAACCTCCAGCCACCTCTGTTGTCTCATATTTAACTCCTTATGAGAGAATAAGTACCTTAAGGACTTATGATTTGTGTATAACTCAAATCTCTCCCCTAAGAGATAATGTCTCCATACTTTCAATGCGAAGACAACTGCTGCCAACTCTAGATCATGAGTAGGATATCCCACTTCATGCGGTCTAAGCTGTCGTGAAGCATAAGCAATAACTTTACCTTTCTACATCAATACAGCTCCCAATCCAGTTCCACATGCATCTGTATACACCACTAATCCCTAATTCCCATCTAGAACTACTGACATAGGCGTTGGTCAACAAGTGCTTTAACTTAAGAATTGCTTCCTCACATTTGTTAGACCAGATAAACTTCACATCCATTCTGGTCAGCTTAGTCAAAGGCACTGCTATCTGTGAGAAATCCTTAATAAACCTCAATTAGTAAGTAGAAAGCCCAAGAAAACTTCTGATCTTAGTCACCATCTCTGGTCTCTTCTAGTTGTTAACAACTTCGATCTTATCCGGATCAACTGACAAAACCTTCTCTGAAATCGCGTGACCAAGAAACTTAACTTCTTTCTTCCGAAAATGACACTTTGAAAACTTCGCTTTCAGTTGATGTTGCCTTAGCGTCTCAAGCACCACTGTAATATAAACTTCATGCTCTCTTTCATTCTTAGAGTATATTAAGATGTCATCTATGAATACCAATATGAACCTATTTAAGTGCTCTCGGAAAACTCGGCTCATCAAATCCACGAAGAAAGTTGGCGCATTCGTTAACCCAAATGGCATCACTAACCACTCGGACGAACCATACATAGTCCGAAACGTCGTTAAAGGAATACTATCCTCTCATACTCTTAGCTGATGGAAACCTGTCACCAAATCCAATTGGTAAAATACTCTGGCTCCACTCAATTGATCAAATAAATCATCGATTCTAGGCAAAGGATACCTATTCTTGATCATCTTCTCATTCAACTTACGATAATCGATACACATCCTTAATGACCGATCTGGTTTCTTCACGAACACCGCTGCCGCTCCCCAAGGCAAACTGCTTGATCTAATGAAATTCTTTCCTTCTTAATCCACTAGCTGCACCATCAAGTCCTTCATCTTGGTATGTGTCATCCTGCTAGGTGGTCTACCTACAGGTTCTACTCCTGGCATAAGATCTATCCGAAACTCAATCGCTTGGTTTGGTGGTAGTCCTGTGACTGGCTCAAAAACATCTGCAAACTCTTTTTCTACCAACACCCAATCTAATTCTTCTTCTACTTCCATTAGTTTCAGCAAAGCACAAGCACTAGATTCTGACTTCTCCACTGAGTATATAATTCGGTTATGACTATTAGGGTGTCTTAGCAATATTTCCCTATCTTGGCAAAATATTCTAGCATCATACCTATCTAACCAATCTATACCCAAAATGATCCCAAAGCCTACGAAAATCAAAAGGATACAAACTGCATGCAAACTTATGACCTAACAAATCAAGTTCTAACTGGTCGTATTTCATCCCTAGAGTTGCATACCCTCCTATTGGATTCGTAACCCTGAAGGAAGTAACAAGGTATGAGGGTTCTAAAACATAACTTATCTACCAAACACTGAGATATAAATGACTGCGATGCATCGGTGTCAAATAGTACCCTAACTGGGTATACTATGAATCAAAAGTGTACCTTCCATCATAGTCTTTCCCTTCTCAGCAGCGGTTGGTCTAGAAGATGATGGTTCTAGGGCAAAAAAAATTCCCTTATCTACTCTAGCTGGTTCTGGATACTGATTCTTGTAATGCCCGATCTGGTCACAATTGAAGCACTTTGCTCCTTTCTTATCTGCAATCTTCTTCCCTTTTACGGTTCGACATTCATGAGTAAAATGTCCTTTCTTGTCGCACTTGTAGCAAACTACATCGTCCTTCCCTTTCTTGGTAGCTCCTTCTTTCTGAACTCCTTTCTTCTTAAAGAATTTCCTTTTTTTTCCCTGAGAATCCTGGGTTTCAACCTGCTTCTCTTTCCCAAAAGTAGAAAGCTTCTCTTCATTCCTGATTGCCATCTGCACTACAACTATACTTGGATCATGGAGATGTGGCATAGTCACAATAGCAATCTCAAGCTTCAACCCTCTAATAAACTTCTCATTTCTTTTGATGGCGGTGTCAATGGTAGCATATCTTTATCTGGACAACTCATCAAACTTCATAGCATACTCAATCACCGACATCTCACCTTGCACTAAGTCCATGAACTCTCTCAGCAATACAGACTTGGCAACTTCAAACAAGAACCTCTCTTTGAATCTCCTTTGAAACTTTTCCCAAGTCAGCTCTTCCTCGGGAACTCCCATAGTAATACAATTCCAAAAATAAAGTAATGCTCCCTACAACTGTCTAGAATAATATCTCCTCTTCTGCTCATCATCTAATCCGAAGTCAGCGAAAATCCTTTCAAAGTGCAATAATCAGTTTTCTACATCGATAGCATCCTCTGTTCCAAAAACAGCTTCCCACTAAGACTAGTGTAAGCCCTGCTCAGCTTGGCATAGTTATTGACAACTAGGGCCATGGGATTAGCTCCTCCAACATTCATGGCAGTTCCCCCAACTATCTTGCGGCTTCTCCAGCTTGCATCAGATTGATGAAGAACTGATACATCATCCCCATATCTATTGGCTGGGTTCCAGCACCTACATAGGCATTTGTGTTCGGATTAGCATTTACCTATCGACCCGGATTCCTCCTAATTTTGGGTCGTGCATTTCCATTAGTTGTGGTGCTTCCTCTGCCTAGATTTCCTCTTTCATTTCTTGCTTCCATATCTTCCTTTCTTGTATATATGCATACGAACCTTAGTAAGATACATAAGAATGGTCTAAGAGAGAGGGGAATACGTACTTATATATATATATATAACAAATGCAAGTACCTTACTATAGCAATAATCCAAACCCCGGTCTCATTTTCTGATTCACTGGGTTATGTTTTGAAAAAAAAATAGGTTCGAATTGCTTTTAAATTTACATAAACCTATGCTCTGATACTAACTTGTAACATCCCCCATTTGGAGGTCCAAAACTAACCGCTACAGATGCTGCAGTCATTTATAGTTATTATTTTTCGGTGACCAAATGCGGTAATGTTAGGTATATTGAAATACCAGAAACACATGGATATGTAAATTTTAAACTCAATTTTAAAACAAATTTCTCATTCCATTTCAAATCGCATTACAGATTCATTACATAATCCCAATTCAAAACCCACGTACAAAGAAATATAATTATTACAATTTATGCCAAGAGCGACATATGAAGATGCCCTCTTGGTTAATCAGAGCCTAAATATAGGCACAGGTAAATTTGCCATTACATCCAATTACACAGCGGAATCAAACAGAAAGAACTCCTAATAGCTAGTTTGCCTCCTCCATGTCTCCGGAAGCATATTTGCCTAAAGTAAAACCTAAAAACCTTAACTCTCAAACTACTCAAAATCAATTGAGCACTCGAGAGTTTGAGGGGAAAACATAAACTTCGAGTCAGACAAAAAATCTGGTGTGAATAATAACCCACCATCTCGAACCATATAGATATCTAGTGAGACCATGCCGCTTAGCGGAACGGGTTTTCCCCTCGCTAGAATCTTAATTCAATTTATAATGACCATATAATGTGCACCTGCATCCACAATGGTTTAGAAAAACATAATAAAATGTATCATGATGATATGCAAACATGGAATATGCTCTGGATTTCCCATCCCCATTCACCTGACTATCTGTTTCAAGTTATAGTTTCTATGTTCACTATTAATCTATTAGTTTTCATAGGCTGACTAATAACATGTTCCAAGTTTACGGACTATCTGTTCGGTTTCATAGTTTTTATAGGATCACTAAGAACCTATTAGTGTTTACCAATAACATCATCCAGGCATAGTTTTCATGGGGTCACTATTAACCCATTAGATTCTCCAATAACATCTCTCATGTTATACTTTCCATGGGTTGAATATGAACCTATTGCTCTCTATCAACAACCTATTCAAAACATAGTTTTCATAGGATCACTAAGAACCTAATGGCCTCTGCCAATAACAATTTCCATAACATAGTTTTTATGGGCCTACTAAGAACCTATATAAACCAATAATCTTTTGACCAGTCTTAGGCATCCTATATTCTGGTCTATCTGACCTCCTGGATGTAGTTCTACTCACACAGGAGTTAATTCAATGTATATTCACTACTGGGTCAACCTAGCCTGTTATTTTGCCCTTAACACTCCAAAATGCAGTTGTGGGTTAATAATGAAGTGAATATGATTACACAAGCATACATGATAACTGATCAAATAACACAACAATATAAAAATCCATGGTTTAATGCCTTACAATCATTTTCCTAATGAAATATGGTTAATACCCCTAATCCACCATCTTTAACAAGGAAAGCTTCCTCTAAAATTTTAAAGTTAAATGTCATTTCAAAACTCTTTTACATTGCTATGTATTTACTTTAAAAATGAGATTGGATTCTCTAATTTGAAAACTAAGGCTTTCGACTATATCCTTCAAATCATTATGACATCATGAGTTAGCCTCTGTCACTCTCCCTTTTGACATCATAGAGCAACCAAGCCCTCCATCACTCTCCATTTAACTAATTGGTTTGAAACAAGCGGCTATGCCCCTTTCTCTACTCTACTCTAGCGGCAGGACCTTTTGAAATCATTGCTTAAGTAATGTAGAAGGTACCTTCCCTACTTCTTTGAAGCTATACAAAAGGACCCTGACGACACCATTGATTATGTGCAGCATAACCTTTCCATCTCTGTAGTTAAACATGGATGCAGAAGGACCCTTTCGACACTATCGACTAGTGCGGAAGGTACCTTTCGTAATGGTTGAACTTACTCAAGTATAAAGGTGCGGAATGTATGCTGTCGAAACCATTGATTGGTGTGGCACACCCCTCCCATCTTTATTGATTAGCATACTTGTGGAGCATATAAGAGTGGAACGAACCTCTTCGACACTATCTACTAGTGCAGAAGGACCTTTCTACCTTCATTCTAGTATATTTTAACTACAACAACTCCCCTATCCCCTTAGTGTTCCAAGAAAAGTGGCATTGTATGCTTTTGAAGGCATCAATGCATTCAAAGGCATCAATGATCTCAAAGGTATCAATGCTTTCGAAGGAAAGTGGCGTTGCTGTAATTATTATAAGAACCGATTTTTAACAAAGTAAAGCAATTTTCTTTTACCTGAGCCCTTATGTTGTAAATTTTCTATTGGATAACAAAACCTTTTTAAAATTCTTTTTAGAATTTTCTATCACCTGTAATCCCCAATGCTTCAATATTTAATTAAAATTATTAACTAACCCCTTGTGTTTAATTATTAAATATTAATCTTTCTAATTAAAACCAAAACTCATCCAAATCACTTGAGAACAATCTTAGAAATTCACATAAATTCCAAAATGATAATATCTTTATCATATAAAATTTTCAATTCGAAAATAATTAGTTAATTCCTTAAATTAATTAAAACCCAAAATATACATTTATTTCACTTAAAAATTCATAATAAATTATCCATAGCTTGGAATATTATAAAAAATTAAAACCATCTCCATTATAATGTTTTACATAACATATTCAAAAATCATGGCATTTGGAAATCATTTTTCATGGTTTTAGCCTTAAAACCAATCTACATTATTCTACAAAATCCTTGTTTAAATTATAGCATGGCATTTAAATCAAAACATATCATCATTCATCCAATCATATAGTTTTAAACCTCAAACCCGAATTTAAACATTCAAGATGATTTATATAAGAAGGTTTAGATCATTATTCACCTTGTTTGGATAAGAAACTTGAGATTTATTCTATACTTTAATCTTCCTCGCTTGAATCTTAACATCTAATTGTTTTTTTTAGCTCCTCTTCTCCTAGGGTTATGGTCGGCCTTGCTTTTCATTTGTTTATGTTTTTGTTTTGTAAGAATGTAAATGAGAATGAGAATGTGGTAAGGGGTTTTAGGGGTTATGGGGTTTGGTTATTCCTATCTTGCTCTATCCTTATTAACTTAAGTATTTAACTTATAAACCATTCTTATAGATTCATTTAGTTAAGGCACGACCTTAATCAATTTTCAAATCTCAATTCCCTTATCACTCTAGTCTCTACGTTATTCCATTTATTTTATCTAATCAAATATCCTGAATAATGCTATTTAAAATTAGGGGAGTTACACACTTGTAGATCCACCGCCCAATAAGACCAAACCATTCGAATACTTGAATCGATGGCACCTTGATGAGGAATATCTGGATAAATTTTATCAGGGATGGAGTGAGCTGGTGGAAGGTAGATTGCTGTTTAGACTTGTTCGGAAATAAAAATCCATGAGGAAGATTTTGAAGTAATGGAATAAAGATAAGAATAACATTAGAAAAGAAGTTGAAAGGTTAATAACAGAATGTGCGTTAACTCAAAGAAAGTAGGAAATAGACAATAATGTTGATTTACGGCACGACTTTTAGGAAGTTAAAAGAAAACTTGAGGACACAATATAGAAAGAAATTATAGATACTAAATGCGATTGGCTTCTTTTGGGGGATGAAGCAACAACATTCTTTTAGGCGAAGATGTCTACTAAAAGATGCATCAACAATTGGGGGAACTCTATTTCGGCCAATGGCAATATATGAAATGACGCAGATGCATTTGCCAGTAAAGCTTTCTATTATTACTCGGACCTATTCAATTAGGATTCCTCTTATTTACTATCGAGAGAAATATGTAAGAATATCATTACAGAATATGGTTGAGACTTTTTGAATGATGATATTGATGTATTCGAAGTTAGACAGGCTGTGTTTAGTTTAGAGACATGTCAACTTCGAGGCTTGATGGTTTAACTCAAAATTCTATAAAATCCACTAAGACAAGATCAAAGATTTGATCCTTGAATCGGTAATGACGTATTTCAAAATGGGAAGATCTTGAAGGAAATCAATCACACTTTCATTCATATGATTCCTAAAGTTAAAAATGCAATTTAAATTAACACTTTTGATAATTACTTCTTGTAACATGTTGTATTAAGCTATAGCGAAGGTGCAATGTAGCAGATTGAAAGTTTTCATGGACATATTGATTTTTGAAAAGCAGTGTGCGTTCATTCACAACAGAAGCATTGGAGATGATATTATTTATGCTCATGAACTAGTTAGCAGATTTGGAAGGAATGACAATAAAAATATGTGCATTAAAATTGACATTCGTAAAGTGGATGACTCGGTTAACAAAGAATTTGTGTTGCATATTATGAATAGTAAACATTTATTCGATAAATGGATCAAAGTGATAAAAGATTTGATTAACATGTGGATCTTTTCTATGATGAGCCAAGGAAGTCCTGTAGGCTTTTTTGAAAATTCAAATGAATTTAGATAAGGAGACCCGTTATTACCCTTTTGTTCACAATGGTTATGGAATTTTTTTCTTTATTACTTATGGAAGAAAAGGTCAAAATGTTATACTATCAGTATACCAAAATAGAGACCAATATATTATAAACTCGTCACACAAGTTTACAAATTAGATTTCCACTACTTTGGAATTCTGTATTAGTAATTTTGAACAATAACTATGTTGTAATTAATTTACAACAACAAACTATAGCAATAACAACAACAAATTGCTGTATTAAACTATAACGATAAACAAGTGTTGCACTACTTCGTAGAAACAGCACAACGTCGAAATGGAAAGATTATAGAACAATGTATAGAAATATATAAGTAAACGGAAATCTAACCGGATGAAGAAGGAAATTTCGTCTGAGGCTTGTCGTAACAATTTCCTTAAGACTTTATTTAAAGTCTCCCAAGATACAACAGACGTGATCAGCTCGAGATTGTGATGTGTATGATCTTCTGTGTGATACACATAAGTGCACGGATTGTAGAGATTAAGAAATGAAGAGGAAGAAGAGAAAATTCGGAGTGAATGACTGATCAGGTTTCCTTCTCTTTTTATAGGCTAATTCCCAACGATTATGTCTGTTGGGAACAATCGCATCTCTTCGTCTGCAACGGCCAAAAAACTATTGCGGTTTGCAACAGTTGCGTCTCTTCATTTGCAACGGCCAAAAACCATCATGGTTTGCAACAGTCGCGTCTCTTCATTTGCAACGCCTATTTCTGTTTGAAAAGTCGCGTCCGGTTAGACAACGGGCATTTCCAATCCACTAATCGCTTCTATTTGAATTTAAACAGTAGAAAACTGTTTACTTCTTTGCAGCAAAAATATAACACGGCTCACTCTTATTGGACCCGCAACCGCACCCGGCCCGGCCCTGCTCGGCTCGGTATGGAACGGGCGGGTGGCGCGCGCGCGCGCGTGTTAGTTCATGGCCATATAGGTCCTCCCCCTCGCACAAAATTACCAGACCCTAAGGGCCAATATGGGTTTGAGGAAAGTAGTATATAAGCATGAACATTAACTTATTTTTGGTGATGTGGGACAATATCTCATTCACTATAAAGGGCCTCTAACAATCCCCCACATGAATGATGATATATGTCTCCCCCACACAAAGTGTAATATCATACGGTTCATATGAAAATAATGTTATATCGAGGATAAGTAAATATTTCACTTTGAACTTTTCCTAGTTAAAACTTATCGGATATACTTGGCTAATCGGTGAGTTATTTCATCTTGAACCGTCAGCCGTTTGTGCATAACCAGACAATAAGCTTTACAAAGCATTGTTTCCCTTCACATCCAATCTCTTGGTTGTGTTCATTTTGGTCCTAAAAAAATTTGGTTCTGCGAGTGTTTTAGAGAATTTCAGCCTTTAATATTCTCATAGAGCCGACCCAGCTCACACTAACATAGGTGATTGCAACTATTAAGAGTATCCTACATATACCCCACTTGTTATTTTCAAGATATGGTCATCATTAAAAAGCATAGCTTTATCCTTTTAATACTTCTGTAGGCATGCATTCTATTGTGGACCATAGGAATGGTGTAGGACTAAGTCCAAACAAATGCATTGCTTCTTGAGTTAATCAGAAATGGTTTGCCTATTGATCCTAGTCCGTGGGATCTCCAGTCGCTAGGATAGGTTTCCGTATAAGATAACTCTTGTTGGTTTAGGCTTTTAAACCCATTCCCCTTGATGCGCAGTCAAATTTCTCTCTTGATAATCCTTTAGTAAATGGGTCCGCAAGGTTATCAGTAGTTCTCACATAATCAATGGAAATAGTTCCATTTGAGAGTAACTGCCTAACTGTGCTATGGCGTCGACGAATATGTCGTGACTTTCCATTATACACAAAGTTTTGCGCTCTGCTTAACGCTGTTTGATTATCACAGTGTATGCATATGGCTGGTACAGGTTTAGGCCAAAATGGAATTTATTCTAAAAATTGACAAAGCCATTCTGCTTCTTCGCCTGCTTTATCTAAAGCGATGAACTCTGATTCCATAGTGGATCGAGCTATGCATGTTTGTTTAGTAGATTTCCATGACACTGCTGCTCCTGCTAGGGTGAAGACATAACCACTAGTTGATTTAGATTCCTCTGATTCCGAAATCCAGTTTGCATCACCATATCCTTCTAAGACGGCATGATATTTTCTGTAATGTAGGGAAAAGTTTGTGGTACTCTTTAAATATCCCAACACTCTCATTAGTGCTTTCCAGTGTTCCTTCCTTGGGTTGCTTGTATACCTGCTCAGTCGACTTACTGCATAAACTATATCTGTTCTTGTGCAATTCATGAGGTACATTAGACATCCTATTACACGAGAGTACTTCTGATGGATTAAAAGGTGTTCTTACTCCTTTAATTCCGTAATTTTGGAATTTTTCAATCACTTTTCCACATAGTGTGACTGAGATAGTTCAATTCCATTAGGTGTTTTTATTATTTTGATTCCAAAAATAATGTCTGTAACTCCTAAATCTTTCATGTCGAAATTGTTGATTAACATTTTCTTCATGGTCTCTATTACTTTCCTATTTGGACCAAAGATTAGCATATCGTTTACATATAAACAAATCATCACGTATGATTGTCCAACTTATTTATAATAAACACATTTATCACATTCATTTATACGGAAACCGTTTTTCATCATGACACTATCAAATTTTACATTCCATTATTTTGGAGCTTGTTTTAGTCCGTATAATGATTTTACTAATCTACATACTTTGTTTTCATATCCTTTGAAAATAAAACCCTCGGGTTGCTCCATGTAAATCTCCTCATCAAGATTTCCATTTAAGAATGTTGTCTTTACATCCATTTGATGAATCTCTAGATTTTATATGAATGCAATTGCTATTAACATTCTTATAGAGGTTATTCGTGTAACCGGTGAATAAGTATCAAAGAAGTCTATACCTTCCTTTTGACGATATCCTTTGGCTACCAATCTTGCTTTATATTTGTCAATAGAGCCATCTGGTTTCATCTTCTTTTCGAAGATCCATTTGCAACCAATCGATTTTATTCCAGGTGGAAGATCAACTATTTCCCAAGTTTTATTACTTAGAATTGAATCAATTTCACTTTTGATTGCTTCTTTCCAACATGAAGATTCAGAAGATGACATTGCTTCCTTGTATGTTTGAGGTTCGTGTTCAAACATGTATGTTAGAAAATCTGAACCAAACGTCTTGGACGTTCTTGCTCTTACGCTTCTTCTTGGTTCAACTTCCTCAATTTCACGATGAATTTCATCGTCATGTGGCTTGCTTGATTCTTCTCTTGTCCTTTTAGGGACATAATTTCCTTCATTCCTTTTGTGCGGAAACACATCATCAAAAAATGAGGCATCTCGAGACTCCATGATTGTATTGACATTAATATCAGCTATATCAGACTTGAATACCAAAAATCTGTAGGCACTACTATTTTGGGCTGGCCCTAGATAGTAACAGTCTATAGTTTTTGGTCCAAATTTGACTTTCTTGGGAGGCGGAACTGCAACTTTAGCTGTTGGGCGTATTCTCACAACCGAACCACTCCCTACCGAGCCAACTTCCTACCAACCCAACTCCCTACCGAGTCAATCACCTATTCCCATCACCGGACCAACCCATTTCTCCACTCCCTACCAAACAAACCCATTTCTCCACTCCCTACCGGACCAATCACCTACCGAACCACTCCCTACCGAGTCACTCGCCTACTCCCACCACCGGATCAATCCACGCCTCCACCCATGGCCGAACCAAAGCACTACCGAACCAACGTTGTTAGGCCAGATTGCATCAGCCCAGGCCCACCAGCAGCTACATACATCCAAGACCCCTACTCCCAACCTCACTCTATAAATAGAGGGGCAAGGGTACAACAATGGGGGACAGGTTGGAGAGCTAAAGAACGAACAGAACTCTCAAACAACTTTCACACACTTGTAATCAAAGCTTTGTACTTGTAATCTAAACAATAAAGGAGAATAAAATATAAAGTGGACGTAGGCACATTCTGGCCGAACCACTATAAACCTGTGTGCCTTTTACAGTTTAGTCCCTGCTTTTTACATATTTGCATAAAGTATTCAAATCACTAAGAACAACAGAAAATCGACTAAATCATACAACTTGGAGGTGTTTGCCCAATTTTTGTGCAAACATTTTTGGTGCTTTCATTAAGAGCTGAACTCAAGACTTCAGCTTCTCCCACTTAACCTTCTTCCTAACAGCATCGCTCATTGCTTGGAAAACATGCCTCCCAAGCAGAAGAAAGATGTTAACAAAGGAAAAAACATCGCAACTAGCAGTGTTCCAGATCCAGTGGTCACAGATCAAGTAAATTATCCCATTCCAACAGCAGTACCAGATGGAGGTCAGGCAAATCCGACAACCCCTGCCACGGAACAGCCGGCAGCAATTACTAGGGCAGATCTAGACAGGGTTATGGCTGAAGTGACTAACCGCTTCACATCCCAACAGGAAGCCTTGGTGGACCAACTCATGTCACGCTTAAGGGATGCTGAAGAGTCCAACCGCAACACTGAATCATGGGGTGAGTCCCAGTTTGGAGGATCTCGGAGGCGACAAAGATCTTCCTTCTTCGAAGAAGCTAATGACAGAAGCAGCCATGGTAGGAGCCGAGACCGAACTCAGCCCGAAGTTAGACCCGAGGAAACGCTTGGAACTGAACCCAACGGGGGAGGTACCAGGCGGAGGTCAACTGTAGCTGAGTCTGTCATGCTGTCTAACCACAGAAACACCAATGAACGGGGCCGAGCTAGAGTCCAGCCCGAAGTCGGTCCCAAGGAAGTGCTTAGAACAGAACCCAGCAGGGGAAGATCAAGGCAAGGGCCAACTGTAGCTGACCCTAGCATGCTCCCAGAAGACCAAAGACAGCCACTGGAAAATATTAGGAATGATAGACGATACCATCCCTACAGGTCATATGGACGGAATCAATCCCACAGAGCAGAACCGAACTCATTTCTATCTGCTCCAAATTCTGATGAAAGGATGGCACGCTTGTTCAGAGAGTGCGTCCAACGGGATCAAAGAGATCGAGGGATAGGCGCTAGGGTAACCAGCCCTTTCGCCCGCAATATCGAAATTGCCATCACCCCCCGAGAATGGAAAATGCCAACAATGGAACCTTACAAGGGAACCTCTGACCCCGTTGTTCACTTACAGAGATACACACAGCATATGCTCATGAGTGGAGCAACAGAAGGAGTATTGTGCAAATGCTTTCTGCTATTCTTAGCAGATCTAGCTACCTCCTGGTTCTGCCATCTACCCCAAGGATCCATCAGCTCATGGGAGATGTTGAAAGAAAAGTTCATCAGCCAATTCCGCATTCATGTGGAACAACCCAAGGACGCTTATTCCTTATCCAGTATCAAACAGAAACCTGGAGAGAAAGTGCAGTAATATCTAACCCGATTCAATGCCGTAGCGGCCGCAGTCCAAGATGCCGATGAGAAGCTTATCTTAATGGCCCTCTGTAGTGGTGTGCATCCGGATACTAAATTTGCTAGAAGATTGACCAAAGAAAAACTAGCTACTTTACCCGATTTCTTCCATGAAGCTGGGAAATATATGAGACTTGAAGACGCTGCCACTGAGAGGCAGACAGGGCAACAAAATAAGGCAGCTCACGGCAACACGCCCGCTGTAGCAAAGGACGTTCAAAGAAATGACTCTAGAGACAATGCTGGGAGCAAGAAGGGAGAAAAGCGTCTATATCGGCCAGGACCGAGATTTGACGCTTACACCCCTTTGAATGAAATGATCGAAAACATCTTCCTGGCCACTCAAGACGAAGTTAAATACAAACGCCCCCCGTACAAGAAGGAATCAGATAATGCAATTAAGTTTGGAAAATTCTATCGCTTCCACGAATCCCATGGGCATGATACCAATGAATGCCATCATCTCCGAGACTTGATTGAAGAACACATCAGACGAAAGAGACTAGAACGCTATGTAAAAGGTTAGGACAGGACTCCAGCTCCTGCCAATGAGAACCCAAGGTTACCCTCCCCAGGAATGGGCAGAGGAAATCGCAACACCAGCAGCTCCAGTCAAGAGAAGATAGTGGTCCACACCATCTTGGGAGGGCCACACATCACCGACGGAAGCTGGGCAGAGATGGAAAGGTACGGAAAGTCACTTAGAAACAATGAAGAATGCGTTAATTCTATTATAGAAGAACGCCACCCAAAGCGGATAGAGAATGATGACATCACATTCAATAGGCGTGACCTGGAGGGAAGGCAGTACCCTCACACGGATCCCATGGTTATCTCAGCCCGGCTCGGCCCAGCCGAAGTTTTCCGAATTCTAGTAGACACTGGAAGCTCAGTGAATATCATATTCAAGCATGCGTTCGACAAAATGAAGCTGTCAATAAAGGATGTTTTTCCCTGCAATAAACCACTACACGGTTTCACTGGAAATGCGAAGATGCCCCTCGGGCGACTAGACCTTTTTGTTGAAATTGGAAGTCATCCCCGCTCCGTTGTGCGGAAACAAACATTTGTGCTGATAGAAAACCACTCGGCCTACAACGCCTTCCTAGGAAGACCAGCCTTGTCTGAATTTCAAATTGTCCTGGCCCCGTGGTGCCTGAAGATGAAATTTCCGACGGAAAATGGAATAGGGGAAGTAGAGGGAGACCAGGACATCGCTCGAGATTGCTATGTAGGTGAACTTTGCAATAACCGCAGGAAGGATAAAAAGAAGAGTGCAGAGACTACCCTCTGCACGAAAAATTTGGAAGCATAGCAACTAAAGAAAGCCCCTCCTCTTCGATATACCAGTGACCCTTTCAATGAATTAGACCCCAGGGACGGAAAGGAGGAGGCCACCGCCGAGCCTGCAGAGGCTATGGAATTTGTATCTGTGGACAGACACGACTCGAGTAGACTATTGAAAGTCGGGTCCCAACTAAAAGCAGATTTGAAGGAACAACTCATTGATTTTCTCCGCCACAACTTGGATGTATTTGCATGGACGCACGCTGACATGACTGGAGTCTCCCCAGACATAGCATGCCATGTACTAGACATCGATCCTACCAAGGCGCCAGTAAAACAGAAAAAGAGAAGTATGGGGGCAGAACGATCAGCAGCCCTCGACGAAGAAGTAAAGAACCTACTTGCCAATGACTTCATACGAGAAGCCATTTACCCAGAGTGGATCGCTAACCCGGTACTAGTAAAGAAGGCCAATGGGAAGTGGCGAACATGCATTGACTTCTCCAACTTAAATGACGCCTGCCCGAAGGATTGCTTCCCACTTCCCCGAATCGATCAGCTTGTGGACAGCACAGCCGAGCACGAACTCTTATCTTTTATGGACGCATACTCAGGATATAACCAAATTCCTATGCATGCTCCCGATCAAGACCACACTAGTTTCATCTCTGACCGAGGATTGTACTGCTACAAAGTAATGCCTTTTGGACTTAAAAACGCGGGAGCCACCTATCATCGCCTCGTCAACAAGATGTTTGCGGGGCTAATAGGACAAACTATGGAAGTTAATGTGGATGACATGCTGGTAAAGTCAAGGAAAGCCGACGATCACGTAAGCCACCTGGGCGAGATGTTTCAAGTACTTCGCCAATATGGAATGAAGCTGAATCCTCTAAAGTGCTCCTTCGGAGTATCATCAGGAAAGTTCCTGGGATTCATCGTCCATGCCAGAGGAATTGAAGCAAACCCTAAACAAGTCCGAGCTCTGAAAGATATCATGGTACCTCCTACCCGAAAAGAAATGCAAAGCCTAAATGGGAAGGTGGCCGCCCTAAGCAGATTCATCTCTAAATCAACTGACAAATGCATCCCCTTCTTCGAAGCTCTAAAGAAAGACAAAGGAAAGTTCGAATGGACTGACGAATGCTTAACAGCTTTCCTTAACTTAATCGAACACCTCCAGAGACCACTAGTACTCTCAACTCCGAACAAAGGTGAAGAGCTATACCTATACCTTGCTGTGTCATCTCATGCTCTAAGCACCGCCTTGGTGAGAGAGGACAAACGCACGCAGCGGCCGGTATACTTTGTGAGCAAGAGGTTTACAGGGGCGGAAGCTAGATATCCTAAACTTGAGAAACTAGCGTACTAATTGCTAATCACATCACGGAAACTGCGTCACTATTTCCAATCTCATTCCATCAGAGTTCTGACCAATCAACCACTAAGGCAGGTACTCCATCGTCCCGACACTTCTGGGCAACTACTTAAATGGTGCATTGAACTAAGTCAATATGATATCACCAACCATCCTCGCACCGCCATCAAGGGACAAGCCATGGCTGATTTCATTGCCGAATTCACTACCAATGAAGGTAAGGAGCAATCGGAAATAGCAGAAGACATCAAGTGGAATCTCTTTGTGGATGGTGCGTCAAACGATCAAGGGTCGGGGGCAGGTGTGGTAATAATCACTCCCAGGGGAAATAAGCTACACTATGCTCTAAGGTTGGAATTCGCTGCCACTAACAACGATGCAGAGTATGAAGCAGTGATAGCTGGATTAGAACTCGCCTTAGAGATCGGAGCCAATTCTTTATGTCTTCACAGTGATTCTCAACTTATTGTAAATCAAATACTAGGAGAGTTTCAGGCTCGAGAAGAACGACTCACAGCATATCTAAAGAAGACCAAGTTGCTTCTCGATCAATTGGATCACTATTTAATCAAACACATCCCTCGGGAAGAGAACCAAGAGGCCGACGAATTGGCGAAGCAAGCTAGCATGAGAGACGGCACTATTTTCGGAGCAGTGGCCATCTCAAAGCAACTGACCCCGAGTTTCGAGCAGGTGAATCTGATAGCTACAATCAAAGAGGAAACTTGGATGACTCCCATCCAAAAATACTTACAAGACGGCACACTGCCCAACAAGTGTAACGAAGTCAAGAAAATCTTGAGGAGAGCTTCCCGCTATAGAATACAAGAAGGCACCCTTTATCGGCGCGGCTTCTCTAACCCCTTATTAAGGTGTGTCGCTGAAAGGGAAGTAAAGGAAATCTTATCCAACATCCATCAAGAAAGCTGCGGAGATCACACTGGAGGGCAGGCTCTGGCAAAGAAAATACTCCGATATGGATACTTCTGGCCCACCTTAAACAAAGACGCCTTAGATTTCGTCAAAAAATGTGACAGATGTCAGAAATTTGCTAAGATTCCACGGCTACCAACAACTGAGATTACTCAAATGACCAGCCCTTGGCCCTTTGCAGTATGGGGAATTGACTTGATTGGCGAACTGCCAATGGGTCGAGGTGGAGCCAAATATGCTATAGTGGCGGTCGACTATTTCACCAATGGGTGGAAGCAGAACCCCTAAATAAAGTGTCTTCAGCAAAAGTTATTAACTTCTTGATCAAAAATATTCTATGCATGTACGGAGTCCCACTTAAAATCATATCGGACAATGGACTTCAGTTTGACTGCGAGGAGTTCGCCAACTGGTGCCAAGAGCACGGAATTCACAAAAGCTTCTCGTCTGTAGCTTATCCCTAGGCAAACGGACAAGTCGAAGCTGTCAACAAAATTCTCAAAACTCTAATAAAAAAGAAACTTGAAAAGTCAAAAGGCGCTTGGGTGGATGAACTTCCTACGGCACTTTGGGCCTATCGCACATCTTTCAGAACATCAACGGGGCATACTCTTTTCTCTTTGGCATACGGATCGGAGGCTATGCTCCCAATTGAAACTATAGTGCCTTCCCACCGTAGGATCCACTATAACCCAGAAGAGAACGAAGAACTCCTTCACGTGTCTTTGGATCTAATTGAGGAAAGAAGAAATGATGCAGCCCTCAAAGCAGCAGCTCACAAGCAAAAAGTGGCAACGCAATACAACTCCAAAGTCAAGCATCGTAGCTTACAAAAAGGAGATCTTGTCCTCAAGCGAATCTTCCCGCGCCCCGGAGCGCTAGATCCAATCTGGGACAGACCATATGTAATTCATAAAGATCTCCACAACGGAGCTTATATTTTGTCAACAGTGGACGGAGAGGTGTTCCAGAGGGCATGGAACATCCAACACCTTCGTCGATACTTTTCTTAACTTGTACTGCCCATATGAAGTGAATTAACAAAGAGAATCAGTGGATGTAGGCATTTTCGTGCCGAACCACTTTAAAAACTTGTCTCTTTTTAACTTGTTCCTTTTTATCTTAACTGCTTGTTAACCTTATCCTTTTCTGTTGAACGAAATCATGTGTAATGGCATTTCCACTCAAGACACATCACGGCGCGATTTCACCTGGACAAGACCTAACAGGTACTATGCAAATCTATGCCCTCGCCAATGAGACACTTTTGCTCCAGCATCCCCTGCTGCGGGTTAACTCATTGCTCGCGATCGGCCCTTAAAGCCAACTGTAATGAGCCGATTATAAGCCACCGAGTAGGCCGACCATAGCCTAGGCAGCTCATTACGGCGTTCGGCTCGCCGACAACCGTGAACCTACTTTAAGCCCTAACATAAGGTGTGGCCAGCCAGGGGCAGTTCACGGTTGACGATCGGCACCCACGCTAGCCGGCCACGGTAAATCGAATAATACCCACGATTATGGGCCATAATGGCCCGGGTAGTTACTGTGCGCGATCTTGGCTCCGAGTGTCTTAAGTACGGCTGTGGTAAAAAAGATAAACTCCCCACGGAGGCGTAAGATGGGTGACAAATGTCTCCAAGACCCACAGCTAGGGAAAGTGACTACAAAACCCGTTTGCCTCGAACTTAAGCACATCGCATGCATTCCGTGATTGGAAGTTTTACTTTTTCTTATATTTCTATCTTATTTACAAACTTTCCCCCTATCCTCTATAACGATCCCTAAAGTGCAGGACACAAAGTAGGAGACGCTCACCGATGGGGATAAGAACTCATGACAGGTCAATTAACTACATTCCATACTCAGTCATATAAGACATTCAAAGCTACCATCTACAACTAAGACATGAAGGGCGGTATTTTCTTCCCTTATAAATAAATACATAGCTATAATTTGTACGCACATCACATTAACTTTGCAAGGTATGAAATTATATCTTAAGCGAGAAATTGGCATCAAACACGATAAAATCACAGGCATGTGCACAGCTGTATTTCTTATGCAACACATCAAAATAATTAAGACAGTCAAATATGACAGAATCAGCTTAAGTTAAAAATTACAGGCTAAGAATAAAGTCGTTTGTTACCAATAACATAAGTACAGCCTAAAAGTTACATTAATGTTTTAGAGCTAGCATAGACAGCAATGTCAAAATAAACCAAAAAGACATCCAGGTCAAGTTAGGGAGTCAGCTGCATTGGAGCTTCACCCCTATCCTGCCAGCCCTCCAAGATCTACTTAGCCACGGGATCGGCACTCTCAGCATGCTGGCCAGAGGTAGTCAGTACCTCGGAGGTCTTGCCTGTCCAATCCAGAAGAAGAATCCATTAGATAAGCGATAAGCAGTCCGGTTAAAAAAAAGCTAAAAGAGAAGACTTACCAGCCTCTGCTCCTTGATCATCATCCTCCAACTGCACACCAACCTCCTCAGCAGCAAGCAGCCGCATACCCTCTTTCACCGCCACCTTCTCCTCCTTGGTGAATTGAGCAGTAACCACATCCATTCTAAAGGCCACACCACCCTCCTTATCCGCATCGGACTTAGCCTCCTCCAGGGCCCTGAGATAAATCCTGGCCATGACTCGGGGGTAATCATCCATCCAAGATAAGTTGCCCTGTTTCCAAGTGCGAAAGTATATATCTTGGAGCATCTCATCCATTATCCCCTCATTCTCCTCGAACTCCCTTATACAGTCCTCAGAAGCCAGCAGCTTTGCAATGGTGGCATCCCTCTCCGATTGGTATCGTGAGCAGTCAGCCTGAAAGGTTTTTCTCATCGCCTCCATCTCCTCCTTCAGCTTGGTTTGAGCAAGCTCCGCAGCCTCAAGTTTCCCGGACAACTCCTGTACCCGCTTGAGATCCGCTCTCCGAACCTCATCCACCATTGCAATAGCCATATCAATCCGTTCCTTACAAACGGCCTCCATTTTCCGCATCTCTGCCCTGCTGACCTCTTCCATGGTCTTCTTTAATTGCCTAGATGCAATCTCATGTTGAGAGATCTGGATGGCTTGATCAGCGAGTTGTTTGGCCTGGTCGGAAACCATTAAACGCAGTCGAATGTTAGCACTGCCGATTTCTTCTCCAGCTTTAACCAGTCGAGCATGATGCCCCATCAGCTTCCTGGTTTCCTCAGCAACCCGGTCAATGTTTGCCTTAGCTTCGTCCCCCAAGGTTACAACCCGAGTGGTAAGCAAATCAAGATCCAGGAACTTGGCCTCGTCAAGCACCCTTACCATGGGATTACGAGGGAGAAGGTGCTCACCGGTAGCCTCATCAAAGGATATATCGTGAGAACCCAAATCCAGATCCGGATGACCCGCAAACGGATTACGAGCCAAGACAGGATTGTCTATCGGGGTAACGTTAGGATTTTCAGACGGGTGCGGGGAAGGAGTAAGCTCATTATTCTCCTCCGTGGTATCCTGAAGAGGCTGAGTCGGGGGCTGAGAGTCAGGTGGAGATTCCAACAAGGAGCGACTCCTCTTCTTCTTTTGGATATCCTCTTCGATAACTCCAAGAAGAGGACGGTAGCCGACTACGTCTCTAGGGCGGTTAGTCGGAGGCTTAGGTTTAGTAGAAGCCCTCAGAGACTTATATTGTTCAAGACGGTGCCGAACACCCAATGTCTTGGCCACTTTACCCGATCCTGGGACAAAAACCAAGTGTTACAAGCAGACGTTAAAACTATAATTCAAGAAATATGTCAAGTTAGGAAAAGTAAGGAGACACTTTTGTTATACAAACCCTGGGGAGGAGTGGGATACTGCAATAAGTCCTAGATCTCATTCCAGGACGGGAGCTGACCATAAAATATTCCTAAGTCCTTATCATAAATGGAGTCTGCAGAAGTTAAAAATTCACCTGGAGTCGCGGGGGTTGCCTCAACTAGAACACTTTTGGAAGATGAATCGGCGCCGGCTCCGACCTTGTCAGCTTTCTTAGACTTCTCTACCAGAGCCGGTTCTTCCTCCAGCCCTTCGAAAGCTAGGCGGAAAGCATCGTCCGTCCACTCCTGGATCACACCCGCTTACTTAGAAGACAAAGCCCCGGCACCATCACCACTCTGTCCGTCGCCACCATCATCACCACTCTGTCCATAACCTTCTCCACCACTTCCACTCTCCGCTTCACCTCCTTCACCCTCGCCTCTTTCCTCCTCATCTTCCTCCTCCAGAACGCCTGGACATGTGCTGGGGGAGGGTCCATCGGATTTCTTAAGTTTCTTCCCCCCGGCAATTGGATGCGTTGAGAAGGTTTTCCTTTTACTGCTCTTCGTCGTATCCCCTCCTTTAGCTTTGGCGGCCCTCTCCTCAGATGTGTCTCTCTGCTTGACCACAGACTGACGCGGCAGAATCAAGTTAACCCCCAGAAGAGTAGCATTCCTGATCAAATAAGAGGCCGCCCTCTCCCCTTCCGGAATGGCTTCTATCTCCTCGTCCATCCGAACCAGACGATCGTTCTCTACAACCGCAAAGCCACCTATCTCTAGCAAGAAATAAAGCACGTAAGGAGGAGTATTGCAGTCAGAACAAAAATCATAAATGAGATTCAACTTACAGCCAGAGGTGAAGCGGCGGAAGGAAACAGAGTCATCTTTGACAAAAAACCATTCCTTCTTGAACATGCTGAATTTCGAATATAAATCCAGGACTGGCTTGAAGGACACAGCCGACTCTAAGCTAACATACAGAGACCCCTTCTTGTAGCCTCTCAAGTTGTACAAGTACCGGATTTCCCGATTGGAAGGAGGACGCCCGTATCTCCTCTGGAAGATAATAAACAAACTCACCAAGATAGCATAGGAATTAGGCTGAAGCTGGAAAGGAGCCACCTTCAAGTATGTGATGAAGCTGACTATCCAGGCGTTAATCGGAGGGATGGCACCGCACATGCAATGATACCTACTGTAGGCAAAATATCCTTCTGGGGGGTTATACGGCATCACTCCGTTCCCCGGCAACCTCATCTGCGCTCTATCAATCCCAAAAGATCTAGATATAGCGTCAAGCTGCTCATCTTTAAGGGAGCTGGGAAAGCAGTCAGGCGGTGAGTTTAAGCGCTCTTGCGGACCATACCCATCCACTAGCGATCTCGGGGTAGGTACATGTCGCCCCGGTTCTGCCTGGGCTGGGGGCACGATGGAGGACTCTCCTTTATCCTTAGATTTCTTTTTATCGGAACGGGTTTCTACTTTATGAGACATTATCTGCAAACACGAGAAAGCGTATCGTCAGAACAAGGAGTATGGAAATGTAAACAAGCAAATACCTAACAATCTGGAGTCTCATTTATAGTTAAAAACATAAAAGTGCCATTCGGTAAGTCAAGATGTGAAGTTCATTCGGCGCTTAAGCTCCTTAGGAAATCATTTGGTAATTCAAAACATAAAAGTGCCATTCGGTAAGTCGAGACGTGAAGTTCATCCGACGCTTAAGCTCCATAGGAGATCATTCGGTAATTCAAAGCATAAAGGTCATTCGGCGGAAGAGAAGCGCACCTAGTCCGGCAATCCAACTGGTTCGGTGAAGTGATTGATTCGGCAGGAAAGAATTTGGTTCGGCTATTTCGGATAGTAGGGAATAACGAGAGCATAAAGCCCTTACTTATAGGCAAGCATAGGATGACTGGACCAGCTGGTTCAGCGCTTGGGCCGAATGGGAAAATCAAAACAAAGCGCGACATATGCAGGCACATGCCCCACTTTGGGGGGCAAATGTTGGGCGTATTCTCACCACCGAGCCAACTCCCTACCGAGCCAACTCCCTACCGAGCCAATCACCTACTCCCATCACCGGACCAACCCATTTCTCCACTCCCTACCGAACCAACCCATTTCTCCACTCCCTACCGGACCAATCACCTACCGAACCACTCCCTACCGAGTCACTCACCTACTCCCACCACCGGATCAATCCACGCCTCCACCAATGGCCGAACCAAAGCACTACCGAACCAACATTGCTAGGCCAGATTGCATCAGCCCAGGCCCACCAGCAGCTACATACATCCAAGACCCCTACTCCCAACCTCACTCTATAAATAGAGGGGCAAGGGTACAACAATGGGGGACAGGTTGGAGAGCTAAAGAACGAACAGAACTCTCAAACAACTTTCATACACTTGTAATCAAAGCTTTGTACTTGTAATCTGGACAATAAAGGAGAACAAAATATAAAGTGGACGTAGGCACATTCTGGTCGAACCACTATAAACCTTTGTGTCTTTTACAGTTTAGTCCCTGCTTTTTACATATTTGCATAAAGTATTTAAATCACTAAGAACAACAGAAAATCGACTAAATCATACGACTTGGAGGTGTTTGCCCAATTTTTGTGCAAACATTCGCCAAGCACCCCCACACTTTGAGGTATTTGAAACTTGGTATGTGTCCTTTCCATAACTCATATGGAATTGTTCCTTTTTTATTATGAGGAACCTTGTTTAATATGTGATTAGACATATTTAAGGCTTCCCCCCAAAAGTTCGTCGGTAGACCAGAGGTCAATAGCATTGCATTTATCATATCTTTTAATGTTCTATTCTTTCTCTCGACAATACCATTTTGTTGTGGTGAATATGGAGCTGTTGTTTGATGAATTATACCATTTTCTGCACATAATTGTTCAAATGGTGATTCATATTCTCCACCTCGATCAGATCTCAATATCTTGATCTTTTTATTTAACCGATTTTCTACTTCAGCCTTATATTTTATAAACGATGTGATTGCTTCATCTTTACTATTCAAAAGATATACATAGCAATATCATGTATAGTCGTCTATAAAAGTGATAAAGTACTTTTTCCCACCTCTTGTAGGTAATTTAAAATCACATAAATCAGTGTGAACCAAACCTAGTGGTTCTGTACTTTTATCAATAGTATGAAATGGTTTTTTAACCAGTTTTGCTTCTACACATGTCTCACATTTGTAGTTTTTATCTACTTGGAATTTAGGAATTAATCCCAAGTTTGCTCATTTTTTCATTTTTCGGAAATTTATGTATCCTAATCTATCATGCTATAGTAAAATTTCATGCTCAACCAAATAAGAAACTTCATTTTTATTAATAGCACAATCATAATACATAGTTTTATTACCGAGTACGGCTACATTTTCCTTAAAAAGGCCATCACATAAATAACCCCTTCCTATATAAATTCCAACCTTAGACAGAACTACTTTATCTGACTCGAAGACCATACAGAAGCCTTTCTTTAAAAGCACAGGTCCAAAGATAAGGTTCTTGTGGATATCAGAAACATGAAGAACTTCACTTAGTGTCACAATTTTTCCGGATGTAAATTTGAGGACGACGGTGTCGTTACCTTCGATCATGGAAACTGCAGAATTACCGATGTAGAGTTTTTCATCCTGATCGTATTTCTTGTAAATGGAGAACATAGATATATCAAAACAGACATGACGAGTAGCGCTTGTGTCTACCTACCACTGTGCAGGGTTTTGTACTAAGTTGCATTCTGAAACAACTCCTGAAAAGTTCACCTCCTCAATGGTTGAAGTCAAATTTTCCACTATATTTGCCACCGATTTGTCATTCTTCTTCTTGAGCCTGCAATCTTTAGCTGCGTGCCCAGTCTTTCCGGAGACCCAACATTCGCCTTTGAACTTCTTGGTTTGCTTATCTTTGGATTGATTATCTGGTGCCTTTTTCTTTTTCTTTTTGTTGTTGAAGTGTCCTTTCTTTTTTGACCCTTCTGTAACAAGTGCCTCTTCGCCTTTGGGTTGTGTTATTCCGCGATTATCTGCCTCTATTTTTAATCTGACAATGAGATCTTCTAAGGAAATCTCTTTTTTCTTATGTTTCATATAGTTGCGGAAGTCTCTCCAGGATGGTGGTAATTTTCCTGTTATCGGTTCAACAAGGAACGATTCTCCAACTTGATGTCCTTCTACTTCAAGTTCATGAATTATAAGTTGGAGTTCCTGCACTTGACTAGTTACGGATTTGGAATTCTCCATTTTGTATTCCATGAATTTATCTACTATGAACTTCTTCAAACTGACATTCTACGTCTTGTATTTATTTGCAAGTGCAGTCCATAGGGATTTTGCTGTCTGGTGTGGTTGATATACTTCATATAGTACTTTATCCAAACAGTTCAGAATGTAATTTCGGCACAAGAAGTCTGAATTCTTCCATGAGTCAATTCCGAGAAAAACAGCTGCGTTTTTTCTCTAGTTTGTCCATCTTTAGGCTTTGGTTCATCCTCTTTAATGCACTTCTGCAGCCCTAACGTGGTGAGATAAAACAACATTTGATTTTGCCCTGTTATGAAGTCATCACCATCTCCTTTAAATGGATCAGGCCTGTTATGGGTAGTAGTTTTTGCCGATAGGTCAACTGTCGCCATCTCTGTTTTAGTGAAAACGAGAAAGTCTTAAGATGTTATACGATCAGTATACCAAAATAGAGACCAATATGTTATAAACTCATCGCACAAGTTTACAAATCAGATTTCCACTACTTTGGAATTCTGTATTAGTAATTTTGAACAATAACTATGTTGTAATTATAGGCTAATTAATTCCCAACGATTATGTCTGTTGGGAACAGCCGCATCTCTTCGTCTGCAACGGTTTGCAACAGTCGCATCTCTTTATTTGCAATGCCTATTTCTATTAACACGGTCCACTCTTATTGGACCCGCACCCGGTTTGGTTCGGTACGGGCAGGCGGTGCGCGCGTGTGTTAGTTCATGGCCATATAGGTCCTCCCCCTCGCACAAAATTACTTGACCCTAAGGGCCAATATGGGTTTGAGGAAAGTAGTATATAAGCATGAACATTAACTTACTTTTGGCGATGTGGGACAATATCTCATTCAATATAAAGAGCCTCTAACACAAAATGGATAGTTGAAATTGATTCAAGGAAATAGTAACAAAATCTCCTACGTCATTTATGCAGATGACAGAATTATTTTTGGTCAGCCAGAAGCCGAAGCGTAAGGCCCTTAGAGAGGTCTTTACTACTATGTATGAGTGTATAGGATTGCAAGTTAGTTTTGACAAATCAACCATTTTATTTAGAGATGGAGTTTTGTGGACTACAGAATTAGCTGCAAGTCTGAATGTAAGGCAATGCGGTTTATTGATATCGTATATGGATGAGCACATATATAACTTTTATATACACACCCAATAAATTACTAATAGCATCCCAAAAAATCCTAGAGGAAACTCAAGTTTACCAAACACACCTTATACAATAAATACAATAATAATAAATATTTCATAAATATTAATTAATTTATAACTATAATCAATTGAATCATGTGGTGTTTCAGAGATTGAATAGATTCAGTTTGCGACTCATAGATGTGAATTTAACCAACAGTTGATATTTAAATAATTTAAATATTAATTTCCACACATCTCCTTAGTTAGTCGTGTGACAGTTTGACTTAATTCATCACTCATAAATTTCATTGGTAAACTCTAATTTTATAAATTGAAGTGGAACCTTTTAGTAACGATTATTTACGCTAACACTCTTCATCAACACTATATCACTTTAGGACTTATGGAATTTGGTTCTAGTCCAAATTCTAATATCATCGACATTCAACTTGGTTAGTCCATAAACATAGTCCTTGGTTCAATAATAACATTTATTACTACCCATACTCCTCTTGCCAAAGAATTTTACTTTAAGTTGACTACAGTTGACAGTGGTACTAACCTCATACCAAGGAGACAAATTGTCTATTGACTAGCGTTTCACTTTCAATGCTTCAACTTAGACCCAATTATAGTCGATTGATAGACACCATGAATCAAAGTGGAGTTTCCACATTGAAGTTCAACAATGTTCTTAAGTCGAGAAAACTGTGTAATATCATCACTCGAGATTTCCTATTTGACCAAGTTGTTATTGACTAATAGAAAACTCTCTTATAAGTCATTCCATAGTTATCCAATAACTATCATTATGTATCCTCTTGGTGCCCCCCAACAGCCATAAGTTATATACTACCTAATATTTGAAGAGATGTATCGATATCCTTTCTCGAAATATCTTGACGGAGAATATTTAAAACAATATGTTATTGTACAATGGGATAAATTTCTCATGATTACAAATTTTGAAACTACTATCACATAATGTATTATTTAATAATTTTTTAATTAATATACCTTAAATTGATTACTTAATTAATTATATCACTATATAAATAAGTATATATTAGAAATCAAATACCCTTAATATGAAAAAGATTGGTTATTGAATTAGATATAAGTAATAAATTACAAATTGCTTTTGGAGAAAACTCTAACTTTATCAATCTCCCACTCGCACATAGAGCCAATTATGGAATCTTATTCACATTCCTTTGAAATCGAACTAGTCCTCTAGTGGACGAATATGCTATATTGTATTAGCTTTCTACTTTATCAATCAACTCTCTATGACACTAAATGATGCGTCTAACATGTGGAACCTTTTCGAAGTACATTCCTCAACTTCTAGTGAGCTCTAATTCTTTCATGAACTACATCGCGTCACTATTATCTTATAATAATATTATGGGATTCTAAACATTTGAGATCACCCATAGCTCAGTTATAAGTTTTCATGTTTAGTTATACGGCTTTTATTGTAGTACCAATCAAGGTGATGTACTTAGCCCTTTGGACGAATCAGCCACTACTTTTTGGAATATTTCCAACTTAAAGTTCTTACCTAAGACTGAACATGATTTAGGATTGACATAAAGATATCACTTGTGAAGTTCAAGTCTAAACACTCCTTCATAAGAAATTCGTTGTTTCTGTAAATAATTCTTCAGTATGTCATAAATACTCGAAAACACTCTAAAATACCATATAGCGATCTTGATTTGGATCTGATACTCGCTTAATGTACCAAGTACTTAAGCGAAATGTGATCTAGTAGACTACACACCATATGTAATAATTCCTACTGCTAATGTGTAAGGAATCAATCTCATATGCTTCATATATTGATCAATTTAATATGATGTCTATGTATATCATATGAGACTATCCCAACATCCTTTTATACTGATTACAAAGATGCCATTTTCAAATCCAATATCGAGAATTAAACAACCAAACTAAAACAATTTTAACACGAGTACATTGTTAACGATCATAATTTTCTTGTTTACTTACAGTTTTAGAAATATTTTAGTCTCTTTAGAGTTCTTTCTTACAGACACATGCTTCCTCTGTATTTTAGCGAAAATCAAACTATTTGATATTTCTATCAAAATGCTTGTTTAACTCTAATTCTTATCGAACGATACTTTCATATCAGTTCTTGGATCATATCCATAACCTACAAACTCAGTATCGCTCCCACTGACTTCAATGAACTTTGGTTGTCAAATGCAAACAGTATAATCTTAGCCATTATTTTGGACTTCTATTTCAAAATATATGTGCCAAAACTCAAAATCAATTTGGACAATAATTTTACGAGAAAACCCGAATTTATTCAAGCAAGTTGAATGATGAATCTATTATGTTAATTTAAACAATTGGAATTTACATTGTTATTCTTATCAATACTGCTTATTATATTCTAACTGCAATTTTCTTCTTCTCGAAGACTAATTTATGACCGATGGATCATACACCTTCGAGTACAACTATAAAAATCATGTTTTGTTAATGTATTTGGAATTCATATTAGATTTTTGCACCATGCCATATGGCAGAGTCGGTGTACTTAATGGTTGAATGAAAGATGAGGAAATTCTATTTTCTCGATATTGATAAGAAATTCACAATTTCTCTTTAATGTGCAAGAATTCTTGTTGAACATTCTAATTAGCTATGCCCATTTAAGCTTGGTTGATTTCATTTCATTCTTCATAATCAATTTTATCTTTGATCATATCCAAATTTATTTTACTACCAATAATTTTTAAAAGAAATTCCTTTCAAGTTGGTGTTTTTTTAAAACAATTGTTTCTTGATGCAACGTAATAGGTATTCATAAACATTTTATGAACTACCTTTATATATATAACTGATTTAGTATTAGTTTATGAAACTTATGTTCACAACTAATTTGACCAATCAATATTGGTCAGTCCTAAACTCCATTGGGGTGGTCCATATAAGATCCTACACGAATAAGTATTAGGTGCAGCCTTTCAACTCACATAACTTGTCAACTCCTTAGTCTAGGAAATGTAAGGAGACTCTTATTTTGTATGATCTTGTAAGCTATGATTTGGATGAATTAAATTTAACCATACATACATACTCTTAAGTACACATCTTTATAGAAAGAAGTCAACTCAAATTCCCCCATCATCAATCGTACTTTGTCCAATAAAGTCAATTGCACCTCATCGATATAACATTATGTATCATAGGTAGGAAGGACTTTTGAGATTGAATCTTATTCGACTTGAGGTACTTTTGAAAACCCTTTTCAAATACACTCACCAATTCGATCAAATCAAATTTTATTTCCTTTTGCATGTTACATTACTCACTTTCGTTTTATATTCTATGAACTTATTATAGACATACTACATGTAAATATACATATTCATTTCTTTGATAATTCATCGATGAATTTTAATGAAGTATGTAGAACCATTTTGGTATCATTAGACATACGATTGCAAACATCTATATGTATCAATTTAAAGAGTTCACCAACCCTTTTTTCGCTCTCATTGAGTGGGTGCTTTACGCCTAATCATTTGAGATACAATTCACACGTACCATATGATTCAAACTCATATTATTATGAAATATTTCTCAAAGTTGTGGCTTAGTCCATAATTCTAAAATAATTTTAGAATTATCAAATACTTTTGCATTTTATAATGCCTCGCCTTTGTTAAAAACAAATACAATTATTATGGTTTCATCTTATAATGAATATTCATAATACTTATATTGAAATAAAACTATCAGTCAATACTAAAAATAGTTATTATTTCATAAATAATATTTGGTGTATTCACAAAAAAACAAGTAACTTGATGCATCCACAAAGAAGTTTTATATGGTATGCTCCAAATATTTCCACCATTATTGTAATAGCGTACAAAATACGAAGCTTCATTGAACCACTCATCACGAATTTTTACCTCATTCACTGTAACTAGTTTACTGTCTAGAGTTTTAGATCAAATATCTTAAACTCAAAGAATAACTTTTATAGAAAACAATTTTCTATACAAAATACATTTGGAATAGAAAGCATATTTCTTATTCCATATTAAGTATCTTTTATATTTAACACAATTCGCATTTTTAGTCTCTTTATGAAGCAGAAGTGACCATTCACTCTCTACATCTCAGTTGTTTCGTAAGTTACATCCACTCACGTGCATCTGTTTTTCTTTCCGAATGGTCGAACCATTCAAAGAAAACACTTACTACAAGACCGTAATGAACTCTTTACAGAAAATGCATTTGGTCATCTTTAGCATTTAAGGGTATCAAATAATTTTCACTTTTACTTAAGCTGTTCAAATTGGCATTTCAGTGAACATGTCCCTAGGTACATATTATAGCTCTTGGTCCAGTGTTATATCTAACATAACACGATCCTCATTGTAATCAATCATATTTAATACATGATCTTCCATTACGAATTACTTGCTTAATTCGAATGAACTAATTTCATCTATGTTTTGTATATTACGAATCATGATTGTTCACCATATAATATTTTATATGTGATCGAATATGCATTAAATATCCATATTCTTATATTTCTTTTAGAGTTCAAAACTCATAGAAGATACACTACGCCATAGATGGCCTATTGCAACGAAAATACAAGATGTTGCTAGCTACAATGTAATGATAGCTATGCTGATTTTTGTCTATTACAACATTAGGATGTTAGCATAGATATCAACACTATGTTGCAGTAGCTTTAGACTTATAAAAATATTATAAAAAATGATTGCGGGATGAAATAATTTTTAACGCGGGAAGCAAAAACAAAGCGGCAAAAGTTAACAAAATATTGAAGGGTTTCACTCAAACACTTAACAAAATACGTACTCTGCCGCTCAACCTCTCAAACACTCAAACACTCTATGATTTCAATTAGGGCTAAAAGTTCTAAGTTTACAAGCTTAATTGGGGTTCGATTAGAGCAAGTTCGAGTTCAAGTTCAATTAGGGCTTCGGTGTTTCAATTAGGTCTTCAATTAGGGTACGTTTGGGTTTCGAATTTCAATTAGGGCTTCGATTTAATCTGCTGCAGAGGTTCCTTTCATCAGTGTTCAAAAGAGGTTCCTTTCACCAGTGTTTAACGAAGTACTTCCGCAAGCATTAACAAATTGTGTGCCGCAAGTGTTAATTGCTTCCACAGAGGTTCCTTTCTTAGGTGTTTAATGAAGTACTTTCATTGAAAAATTTGCTACTGCAATTGTTTAAAGCTTCCATCAACATTGACGAAAGAGAATTTAGTGCCAGAGTTGTTCAAATACTTAGCTTCCGTCAACAGTGACAAAGGGAAAATGCTTCCGCAATTGTTCGCTAGGATTACTTCCACAAGAATTGGTGGCAAAAGAGTTGCCACCGCAAGACTTGGTGGTGTAAAGGTTATTTTCGAAAGATATAGTGGCGAAATGGATTTTCCTTCCAACGGCGATGAAGCAGTTTTTGGGTTCAAATGATTGCTTGCGCATGTCTTGGGGATGAAAGTGTTAAGGCTTTGATGCCGCAAGTACTAAGAGTCCGGTTATGTAAATTGACAGAAGGGATTGCTTCCACAATAACTAGCGAAGAGAACAGCTGACCATGCTTCCAACTTACAACCACCAAAGCAGGGGGCTGGTCCAATTTGTAAACCAACATTTATCCGCCCAGTCATGAAACTCAAGGTATGAGACTCTAATTCTCTGAAAAGATCTGCAAACTTTTAAAAAAAAATAGTTTTTAAATAATTAAGATCTTAACCATAACATTTTTTAATTTCAAACCTTAGACATAATGTTTTAAGGTCTGAAATCATGTAAACCAAATTTCAAAATTATAAATGGTTTCAAAGGAATTAAATTTTGAAAGAATTTGATTTCAAATATATCCAGACAGATATAATTGTTATCCCACCTTTTGGCAAAGCTGAGATACCCAAAAACTTACTGAAAATCGATAATAACTAATCTTGGATATCCACTATGCGTCACAGGATGACCATGGAAATCGATAAATTTTGTCCGAGTCCGGATCGGGCTACAACTGACAAGGCATGACAAGCAAAGCCATAGAAGCCAGTGCTCCATGTTTCATGTTAATCGGAATTCGTATGAGTGAGATATGATCGACACAAGTTAGGTAAAATATGTTGTTCGTATCCATCATAGAACTGAGGTGATGCCCTATTCGAATCCATCAAGTTCGTATCCATCGAAATGGCATCGCCTCAGTATGTTCGAACCCATCGAGTTTTGTGTAGTTCGAATCCATCAGGTTTGCATCAATCAAAGTAAACCTCGGTTCGTATCAAATCGATCAGAACGAACCCCATCTCATTCGCATCCTCATGTTCGAATCGGTCAGTGGTCATGAAGCTCGAATCCATCCGTTCGTATCCATCACCACACCTTGGTTTGTATCCATGAACTTCGTATCGGTTGACCGATGATTAGTTCGAATCGATGAACGAGGCGTTCATTTGAATCCATCAGGAAGCTTTAGTTCGTATCCATCACAAACCGTATCCATTGAATGGGTCTCCATCGATACGAGCTAAGCTGCCTATCTTGATTCGAACTAGACGTTGATAACTGATACGAGATGCACGAAGTTGATTGATTCAAACTGGATAACAGTACTCGATACGAACAAGGCGAAGTTCGTGGATACGAATCGGTAAATACGCCACTAAAATCGGATCGACCCAGGAAACTCGTTCCATATCACTCCACGTCATTTCACGCGCACGTGCTCCGATCGAGTCGAACAGGGGGATACGAGACGTGGATTCGAACGCAGCAGTGTTCACGAAAGTGCAATCTCGTATCGATCATATCTCACGGATCCTTGATCCAGATGCAACGAAATTTTCACAGTAGCCTGCATACAAGGTAAAGAGCAATCCTGCCAAATTTCAGCTCGATTGGATCATTCCTTGATGGATACGAAATTGCTTCGTATCAGTCGCAGATCAAGTCGAAACTTGGTAGGGTCGGTCGCGTGGGCCCCCTCACGTGCCAGAAGAAGTCTCCCGAAGTTTGGGCGCGATCTCAGCCTCCTACGCCTATAAATAGCCCCCTGAAGCCTACAGAAAGGGGGGCATTTTGGCTGTCCAACGTCCAGACTCTACCGGATTCAGTTCTACTTCTTTCCATTGCTGTTATACTCGAATTCATTCATTGTATCTGCTGTAATCATTTGTAACCAGCAAAGAACATCAATAAAAGATAAAATTATTGAAGTGGACGTAGGCCGGAGATAGCCGAACCACTATAAATTGTGTGTCATTGTTCATTATTTCTGGATCGCTGTTTGTTGCTAGCTTAGATCTGAGATTTGTGTTTGAATATTGCTGATATGTATTCATATACTGGTGCTTTCACAATACTTGGGGTTTGTGACCATTTTTGACGCAAACACTTTGGTGCTTTCACTGAGAGGCAACTAGCACCCGCTACGAAAGATTTGAAGTTCATATTTGAAAGCTTGAAGATTTGAAAGACAATGACTCGACAAACAAGACAAAGAGCTGAGAGAAGCCATCAAGGAGGAAGTCAAGAGGCATCCTCTGGTGCGGGAGAAGAACCAGCTTCAATCTACATCACTAGAGACGAAATGGAGACCATGACCAATCTGATGCACGAAAGAATAATGAAGAGCCAACAGGAGATGCTGCAGAATTTCTTTGAGCAGATGAGAACTATGGGAATACAAAACTTAGGACCAGCTACAGCGGCTGTTAATGTGGAACAAGGAGTCAGGATTGCGGAAACCAATGAAGGTCAGGTTCAAGGTCAGAATGCAGATCCAGAAGGCAATCAACAAGGACTTGAGGGCAGACCCTCAGGATCTGATGCTGGAAGGCCTACAGATGGAGCTCAACAAGCTGGAGCCAACACTGATGTTAACGGGCCACACGAAGAGTACGTACCAAAATACCCTTCAAGACCAAGAGGGCAACCCCAGGATGGAGATGAAAAGATGGCTGGATTAGTGCGACGACTCATGAGAGGAGGATTGTCTAGCGGAGGGTTGGAAGAAGTCAATCGGAGTCCGTTCACTCCGAATATCAGGAATGCAAGGAACCCTCCAAAGTTCAAACTACCAACGCTGGATCCGTATGACGGGAAGTCGGATCCGACCATGCATATTACCAGATACATTAGACACATGGAAATACTGGGAGCATCCGAGGAAGTGATGGCACGATGTTTCCCTTTATTTTTGTCAGACTTGGCTGCACTTTGGTTCAGGCAATTAAAGACTAGATCGATCAGGACATGGGGCGAGCTTGTTGATTGCTTCATGGAACAATTTAGGGTCCATGTGACAAGACCCAAGAGTGTGATGACTTTAGCTTCGATAAAGCAAAGGACCGGAGAGTCCATTAAAGGTTTTCTGCTGCGATTCAATGCAACGGTGGCTTCTGTAGGTCGCCCGGATCCATCGATGATTTTGATGGCGGTGGTAGCAGGAGTTGGAGAAGGCACCGAATTCAAAGATTCATTGATAAGAGATCCACCACAAGATCTTGGAGAGTTTTACCATGAAGCTGAGAAATTCATTCGATTAGAAGAATCACGAGCCGAGAGGCAGGAAGTAAATGCTGCACAAGGCGAAGGAACCGCCAGGGAACAGCCCAGGGCAGACAAAGGAAAGAGAAAGCAGGATGACACACATGATGGTCCTGATAAACGAAAGAAATTCCGAGAGCCTAGATTCATGCAATACACAGATTTGACGGCAAGCCTAGAAAGGATTTACACTGAAACTCGGGGGCAACTCCCCTATCGAAAACCGCCCAGGAGAGATCCCACGGAGCGGGAACGCAGGACTGGAAAATACTGCCTATTCCATGAGCTGGATGGGCACACTACCGATGAATGCCGCCACCTAAGGGATGAGGTGGAAGAACATGCCAGGAGTGGTAGATTGTCACAATATACCAGAGAACGGGCAGCGACAGTAAGACCTGAACAACCATCGCCTCCATCTAACAGGAATGATCCTGGATCGGGATCACGACTCGTTATCAACGGATTATGATGGCAAGGGCCAAGTTCAAGATTTGGACTTTGGTCGATTAGTTTTCTTAGATTTGATTTCCAAAATAAAACGGCCATCCCACTTACTCATGTACGGGAACCGGAGAGATCCCTAGGCATGCTCTGAGATGGAGATAGACCGGTCTGCCCGGAGAGGCAATGTTTAGTTTTTTCCTGATGTTTGAGATTTAACATCTAGGACCTGAATTTAATAAATAAACTTGAATTCCTTGAAATAAACCTTTGACCGGAGAGTTAAAGGATGAGTATTAAATACCAATATAAAAATGATCGCTTTATGACCCTACCCGGAGAGACGGGGTCCGGAGTGCAAGAAGTGGGTTGCTTCGCCGGAGAGCGACAGGATCAACTCACTTAACGTCGTTTCCCATTCACCGGAGAGTGATTAGATCGGGATTCGATAAGATCCCGGAGAGGCTATGATCGGCCCACAATTTAGGCTATGACATCGCTTAATGTTCAGATACACTGAACCGGAGTGCAAGAAGTGAATCGCTTCGTCGGAGAGCGACAGGATTGACTCACTTAAACGCTGTTTCCCCTTCACCGGAAAGTGATAGGATGGGATCCAGCAGGAGCCCGGAGAGGCTACGATCGGTCCAGAACGACCAAGACATCGATTTACACCCTAACTGGGGCCAGAGTGCAAGGAATAGAAGGCGATGCCGGATTGCAATAGGATCTTTCTATTCGATCGTTAAGTCTGGAATGGACCGGGCAAGGGTCCGGAGTGAGCATCGATAGTACGGAGAGACTGTGGAATTTCACTCTTAACTTCCACTAGAAGAAATTGATAACGATTCGGCTTCGAACAGCCATGGGCTTGATTGAAAATGCTATAAGTTCTGAGTAAGACATGAACTCACTGCATTCAATTTGAGACTGATCAAAACACACCTTTTACCAAAAGGCATGTTTTGGGGGGCAAAGTGTTATCCCACCTTTTGGCAAAGCTGAGATACCCAAAAACTTACTGAAAATCGATAATAACTAATCTTGGATATCCACTATGCGTCACAGGATGACCATGGAAATCGATAAATTTTGTCCGAGTCCGGATCGGGCTACAACTGACAAGGCATGACAAGCAAAGCCATAGAAGCCAGTGCTCCATGTTTCATGTTAATCGGAATTCGTATGAGTGAGATATGATCGACACAAGTTAGGTAAAATATGTTGTTCGTATCCATCATAGAACTGAGGTGATGCCCTATTCGAATCCATCAAGTTCGTATCCATCGAAATGGCATCGCCTCAGTATGTTCGAACCCATCGAGTTTTGTGTAGTTCGAATCCATCAGGTTTGCATCAATCAAAGTAAACCTCGGTTCGTATCAAATCGATCAGAACGAACCCCATCTCATTCGCATCCTCATGTTCAAATTGGTGCGTGGTCATGAAGCTCGAATCCATCCGTTCGTATCCATCACCACACCTTGGTTAGTATCCATGAACTTCGTATCGGTTGACCGATGATTAGTTCGAATCGATGAACGAGGCGTTCATTTGAATCCATCAGGAAGCTTTAGTTCGTATCCATCACAAACCGTATCCATTGAATGGGTCTCCATCGATACGAGCTAAGCTGCCTATCTTGATTCGAACTAGACGTTGATAACTGATACGAGATGCACGAAGTTGATTGATTCAAACTGGATAACAGTACTCGATACGAACAAGGCGAAGTTCGTGGATACGAATCGGTAAATACGCCACTAAAATCGGATCGACCCAGGAAACTCGTTCCATATCACTCCACGTCATTTCACGCGCACGTGCTCCGATCGAGTCGAACAGGGGGATACGAGACGTGGATTCGAACGCAGCAGTGTTCACGAAAGTGCAATCTCGTATCGATCATATCTCACGGATCCTTGATCCAGATGCAACGAAATTTTCACAGTAGCCTGCATACAAGGTAAAGAGCAATCCTGCCAAATTTCAGCTCGATTGGATCATTCCTTGATGGATACGAAATTGCTTCGTATCAGTCGCAGATCAAGTCGAAACTTGGTGGGGTTGGTCGCGTGGGCCCCCTCACGTGCCAGAAGAAGTCTCCCGAAGTTTGGGCGCGATCTCAGCCTCCTACGCCTATAAATAGCCCCCTGAAGCCTACAGAAAGGGGGGCTTTTTGGCTGTCCAACTCCAGACTCTGTCGGATTCAGTTCTACTTCTTTCCATTGCTGTTATACTCAAATTCATTCATTGTATCTGCTGTAATCATTTGTAACCAGCAAAGAACATCAATAAAAGATAAAAATATTGAAGTGGACGTAGGCTGGAGATAGCCGAACCACTATAAATTGTGTGTCACTATTCATTATTTCTAGATCGCTGTTTGTTGCTAGCTTAGATCTGAGATTTGTGTTTGAATATTGCTGATCTGTATTCATATACTGGTGCTTTCACAATACTTGGGGTTTGTGACCATTTTTGGCGCAAACAATAATCTTTATACATAACAATCCCTAGTTTCCAACTTCGGACATAAAATGTGCCTTACTTACAAAGCTATGTTGCCTGATACATAAATGTGTCCTATTTCGAAATATATGAAGTAGTGTTTCGATAAATCAATTTTAAACATATTGTACATCAAGTGTTTGCATATTTATCGCTTTCGAATGTAAAGATCTTGGATATGATAGGGACAGGTTTCAATATGTATGAATTTGATATCTATCTTTATTCCACAAAATTTTGGGCAAATCTTAGTTTCAAATAGGCACGGTTTAAAAAGTTCTAAAGTATATTAAGTTTTGGATATATGCATATAACTTTGAATATGTCCGAGTCTTCAAGTATACATAAATTTATATGTAGTGAATTTTAGACATATGCAGTTTCAACTCAAATAAATTTTAGACGTGTATGGGTTTCAATATGGACATATGGATTTCAGCAATATACGAGTTGAGGTATATATGAATGATGAGATACATACCCGTTTTATGCATGTATTCTGTGCATTTCACACACTTCTTTAAAAAAACTTCTTACAAAACTTGATCATGTATACATCAATTTTCTGATATATAAGGTTTTTTTAATGTTCGAAGTATGTGGTTTTGAGTGTATAATAATTCTGTATATTTGTGAATGTGATTCCAAAGTTTCAAGTATATAATTATTTTCGAAGGTATAAGTTTTGAAGATTTAAAATCCCGAATATGTTCAATTCCCAAAATCGGTTTACATAACTTCCTATGAATTATAACTCTAAATATGTAGGTTTTGAATAAAGATGCTATGAAAGGTATAAGCATGGTTCTGGGAGTGTATGTATAATTTTAAAGATAACGATTGTAAGGATGTATGATTTCAGAAGTAAGTATTTTATAGAAGTTCCATTGAATTTTTGACGATTCAACTTCTATTATTTAAGTTGCTATTAGTAGCTTTTATCACAGAATTTTTTTCCATTTTTATTCATTCAAATCAGGCAGATAAACATCTTTATTTCATGTTTTTGTAGTCCAAGGCCCTTACAAATTATGCAAGTCGGAAATCGTATAAAATATCACCTCACTCAAACAAATAAGAAAAATAAATATTAGTGATATATGTTCTGTTTATGATATAAAAGTTTGTAACTAAAAGAATAACAAGCAGGCTATATAATCTGATCTGTCACATTAATCATCCAGCAAATGTTTTTATTTCAATTTTAATGTATTAATTTTTATTGTATATGTTTATTATTTTTGCATTTTCACCTTAATTTATGACTTAATAGATATTAATAACATTTGCTAAAAAAGTACATAAAATCTATAAAAATATAAATGAGCCTTTCTTTGCCCCCTTTGGCATAGAAAACTCAATTCTTCTTTTCCAAACCAGTGTCCGTCATGCTCATGCATTTGTACGCATTTGGTCAATATACGTCTGCAAGTTAGATGCATATTAAAGATTAAATATGAGCCCAATCCATCTCAGTGGAAATTAAGTAATTTGTAAACTATTGGATACACTCTTACCTCTTAAGCATATGGATGTCAAGTTGATGCCTGTCTTTTGTCCGCTGTATGTTGATGTCTTTACTGCCTTGCTAAGCTTAAATCATTTTAGTATTATATATATGTTCATGGCTCATGGGTTAATCACGGGGTAATCTTATTTTTGCATCAGAATCTAAGATGAATCATGGGATATTTGTTATCTCTGTGCTTATAGTTAATAATCTGAAAGCATAGACATATGGGATATTTACTATGCAAATTTTCCTTAGCTCAGCTTTGAATTTTGCAAAACTGATACATCACTTGATACTATGCTTGAAAAAGCTCTGATATTGTTTCTACATATGTTGTGATTTTATACTTGATGTTTCTTTATTTTTGCACTTGTATGCTGCTCGAGAACTTACTGTTGCTCCATTTTTGCATCTGTGAGTTGCTCGAGACTTTCAGCTTGTGTGCACTTGTGGTTTCTGTTCTTCATTTGAACCGAGATTTGTTTTTATGTAAAGGAGATCATATTTACCTTAGTTTTGCTTTGACTTTGAGTGTAATTTATGAATTGATTAGTGATATATGTTCTGGAAAAATTGGTTTGATATCCTTTTGCTGTCTAACTTTTTTCATTTAATTTGTATCAGTCCAATGAATCAGATGGAGAACTTTTTGTTAACACTCGCAAGCGGAAAGAAGGAAAGGTGTACAAGACTGATACTTCAGTAATGAAGTACAGAATTGTAAGAATTTTATTTTCTCTTTAATCAGATGTCAAAAAAATGCTTCATTTTGCGCATTGACATTATTGTAGAATTAGATCCTATTTTGTTGAAACCTATAGCAGGATATTTTCTGAATCCATTTTAAAATTGTTAATAGATATTGCAAAACAATTCTTGTTTAAGAAACTTGTTTCAGAATTGTTAATTTTATTTAATGTCACATTTTGAAACTGCTTTATTTTGCAGGATAAGATTGAAAAAGCAATAGGTGAAGGAGGAAGTGATGGAGTTGTTCAAGAAATGATTTCTGATGGAAAGTTTCACGGTCCATCTTGGCTTATAGGACGGCACACAAAGTCTGCAGAGGCATCGATGGCACAGATGTCACTGGAGGCTCGCAAATATGAATGTACTGTTAATAAGTAGAATTTAGTATGTACTGATTGTAACTATGAATACACTGGCTATGTTTTTAAGTAAGTTTGTTATTTTGTACTTGACTAAGTAAAACTTGTGTTGCTGGTTATTCTGAAATGAAAAGTTCTTTGTTGCAGTGTAATGTTGCCATTAGATATGATATAATGTTGCAGTATTGTAACAACCCTGTATTTTGTGATTATTTTAATTATTTATTTTGGTTATTTTAATTGATTTCCTGATTTAAAAACTTTATTTTATTTATTAAAATGAATAAATTTTGTTATTTTAAATATAAATTTTGATTTTGATGTGAATTAGAATTCCAAACATGACTATAAAGGATATTTTCCAGAAAAGTGAATTTTGGTCAATATGGTCAAACTTTGACTTTTAATTTAGAAATTTTAAAGTTTGAAAATTTGAATTTTATCTTTTATTATGAAAGTAAATAAAATTTTTAAGAATAATGCTTTTCGTTTCGTTAAAATTTGATTTATAATGTGAAAGTTATACCCTTTTAAATATTGTGTGTAATTTGTTGTATTTAACAAAATTATTTATTTTAAATTATAAAAAAATAATATTTTATTTGGTCATGTAATATTATAATTTATATTTATATGGGTAAAATAACATGTTATGTATATACTTTGGTTTTAAAACATTTTAAAGATATAATTGGCATTTTCCAGTGTTAGCTGTATTTTGTTTAAAATTCTAATTTCCAGTTTCAATTAATTAAAGTAATTCTTTATTTGTTTTTCTATTTTTTTCTTAACATCTTATTTTATTCTCATTCCCACTTTATTTTGTTCCTCATTTATTTTATTTATTTGTTTAAAGTGAAATAGAAATTTTATAAGGCTAGTGATATTTATTTGTAATTTTCATGTCTTATTTCCAATTTTTAAACATTTTTCTTTAGTTTTTTTCTATTTTTTTCTAAATTAAATTATTTATTTCACTTTGAAAATACTTTAGAAATTATTTTATTTCAAAATTTTTCTTTAGAATATTTTTAAAATGAAGTAGATAATTTTCCAAAGACAATCGTGATTTATTTGTAATTTCTGGACCCTGTTTTCAATTTTTAAGCAATTTCTTATATTCTTTTTCCATTTTCTTTAAAATTAATTAATTATTTTTATTTTATATTACTTTGTTTCGGTTTTAAAGTCAATTTACTGATTTTATTTTTGTTTTATTTGAATTTAAAGAAAAAGAAATATGAAGAGTTTTAAAAGCTTATTTACCTTAAGTCCTTTCATCTCCTTTGTCCTTTCATTTGCCATAACTCCTCAATTACTATCTTGGCTGTGCATTTTTGGTTTGTAGCCGTGATTTTTCAGCCTCCATTCACCCAAAAACATTTTACCTTCTAATTCATTCATGGCTTCAAGAAAATCTATGGGTAATGGCTACTTTTTTTACACTTTTCTTCTCATTTTTCATGTATTTTGCCTTGTTTTCTTTGCTTCTTTGAATGGCCTCCACTCCATATCCACGGCCACCACCCCCTACATCTCTTCCCTGCCATCACCACCAGCTACTCCTCTAGTCTTGACCAAGGCCGAGCCACCATGATGCCAAAACTCCACAAAAATTGCAACACAAGCCATAAAAACATGTTGTTTGACCACTATTTGTTCACCACTTCATTTTCCACCACCACCACCACCTTAGGCCGCCTCCACCACCTCTGGCCAGACCACCACACACCTTTCCTTCTACTGACCTGACACATACCTCTCTGACCTGACCACACAAGCCCATGGCCAAGCCATTTTTGTGAACAAAACCCACCAATTTTGCCTTAAACTCTTCATATTCCTTTGTATAAACTTTCTCCTCATATTCTACTACCTAGGCCATGCATACACATGACCAAACCTGAGCCAAACTTGTTCAAACCAGAGCCAAAAACATCCCTAGGCCATGACAAAAGAATAGAGAAAGCAAGGCAAAAGATTTGGCATTCGTATCTCTTTTTATTTAAAAGTTATGTCATTTCTAGTGTATTGAAATTTATGGTTTGCTTTGATTTTTGTTTGGGTTGTAACACAAGATCTATATCATTGGATTTGCTCTCCACACTCAAATTGTATTAGAGTTGTCGTGCCTTCATAATCTTTGTGTTGTGAGCTTTGTTGGTAAATCCCCAGCTTAACAGGTGAGTTATTCTCACCAGCCATTATGTACATATATAACTAGTGAATTGACCCCTTTTGAATCTGTAAAATGCATTATCATGTTACACTTGCTATGTTATGATTTATGATGTTCACCAATGCTTAAACACCTATTATATTATATTTTACTGTTATATTATGCTGTTCTATTATTTTTATCAGTTTATCACACTGCAAGTTCCCTTTAGATTAGAATCACTATGGGTTGAAATGATACATACCCGAACGGACTTTAGAATAGGAGAAAATCATTATGGGCTGAAATGATAGGCCTGAATGATTTTCAATTATTTTTCATTTCCTTGGGATTGCGGGTTTGAAATGATCAAACCCGGGTTTTCTTTGTAAATTACGGGTTGAAATGATATATTACCCGTATCACTTTACTTAGACTAGAAATGAAATACAGACCCGTTGTTAAAATATGTTTTTATAAAAATCTTAAAAATATTTTTGAAATGTAAATATTATAATATTTGATTTAAACTAAATAAAAAAATGATTTATGTAAGCATTATTGATTTTTTGAAAATTTATAAGTGAAATAAATTATTGGTAAAACTAGAAAATTTGAAATGTAAGTTATTTTGGGAAATTTTAATTGGGTGATAATTGGAATTTAAATTAAATATGAAATGTGATAACTTCATGATAATTTGGATTAAAGTGAATTTAAATGATTTTTATATTATATTAATGATTTTGAATAAAGTTAAAATGTGAAATGAATGAATATTTAAGTTGAAATTTTGAAATATAACTAAAATTGGAAATTTGTGAATTTGGCTTAAGAGTGAACTTTAAGTTAAGTAAATAAAAATGGAATTAAGTTATTTTGAAATTTTAAAATTAAGTGTTAAGTTAATTTAATTTAATGAATTTATAATTTAAAATTGGAATTTAATAAGTGAATTATTATTAAATTTTGATTTTTGAATGGAGTTTTAACTTTATAAAATCATGAATATAAGGGTATTTGAATAATTGTTTTAAAAGTGAAATTTTATGATTTTATAAGTAAAAAAAATGATTTATATAAAAATATAATTGTTTGTGAAATTATACTGAATATTTGAAGTTAGTTAACTGCATTTCTGAAACGCTATTAAATTCTAATGTAAATGATAATACAACATTTGTAAATGCTGTAGTTGATAATAATGAACCAAATGGCTAAATTTAATTAAAGGCTATTATAGTATTTTTGTAAATGTTATAATGGTTGAATTTAACTAAGTTTATTTGAAACTAATGTAACCATATTACAGAATTTTAAATGCTGTCTTTTGTTAAATTGAACTATTTTAAATGTGACTTTCCGTAGCATTTTCTAAATGCTGCGAAAGTTGAAATTTCATTGTTTTAATTAATTTAAGTGAACGAATGAACTTTGAAAAGTTAATTTTTTGGAAATTTAAAATTTTAATTATTAAATATACTAACTTCATTTCTATGATTTAAAATGAAGTAATTTGTTTCGAAATATAAATTATTTTGAAATATGATATTTTGAAATGGATTTTATAAGGATATTGAATTTTGAAATGATATTTGATTTCGAAGTATAAAATACCATTTTGAAATTTTAACCACGGGATGTATTTAATTTATAGTTTAACTGATCCTTAAAGGATGGGCGATCCCAAGCATCCTTTGAGTTATTGTGCATTTCTACTACAGTTCACTTGAGTTGGTTTACATTATATAAGTATATATTGTCCTGACTCGAGTGTTTTGTGTTTTACTTTACGCTCGGGTCAGCCTGAGTATTTACAGCTTAGCTTTGGATTTCTTTCTGGAGCTAGGAATCGCTGGAGATTCTGCTTGTCTAGTTATCTGTTCCTTTCAGTTCAGTTGTTCTATTTCAGTTCTGGTATTCATAAACTTCTATTTATTTGAGATGTCTATTGTATATGTTTTCAAGCAGATATTATGTATTATGTTTTGAGAGTTTGTTATAGTAGCTTCATGAACTACTATGGTTTTTTTATATTCCGCTGCGAGTTATTCTGATATGTTTTGTGTCTGTGATTCTGTGTATTTGATTTCATTTGCTCCAAATTTATTTACAATCTGTTATTTTGAATTATTCAAGCCAGACATGTGTGGATTATTGTCGATTTGAATGGTCCAAAATACCGGGTCGTTACAGTTGGTATCGGAGCTTTGGTTTTAGGCAAACCTTAGCCTGCGGAGCAAAAACTCATTAGAGATAGGGTAGAAATACCCTAGAAAAAGTGAAATCAATCTCAGAATCATTTCTTTGTGAGAGAACGTATTTTCGAAGTATAAAATGATTTTCAAATGATTTTTAAAGAATTTTCAAAGATTATTTTGATATAAATTTCCTTGCTTTAAAAGTAAAATATTTCTTAAACTTCATTCCTTTCGTATCCACCTTGTTAGTAATTTCTTTGATTAGGATCCTCTAAAATTTTGAACTTCTCTCTTGATTGATCTAGATCCTTTGTTGATAGGAATCTATTTTGGGTATGGCAAAATCAGTAGTTTGTTAGGATGCTTTGAGTAAACTCTGTTGTATCTTTTGCTTAGCTAAAGTTGTCCAACTAAAGATATTTATGCTTCTGTTTTCGTATGTTATGAATTCGAGTCTTTCCAAATTTTGAATGGGAATTTTTCTGTATCGATATAGGTTATATTTCTCTAATCTTCGTTTGGATTCTTATCGAATAAGATTCCTTTGAATTTTGGAATGCTCACTTGTTCTGAAATCCATTCCTATCTCCCCTAATTGTATTCTTTTGATTTTGGAGCATTGCATCACTCCACTTTGTATGACCTTTATAGGGTGGCGATTCCGCCAATCTTTGAATGATTATAATTGGCATTGATTCACCGGAGATTTCTGTATCCTCGGTTTACGATGTTTTCTATCTTCTGCTATATTTAGATTCTATCTCTAGCAATCGAAGGTCGATTTTCCTTAGATTTTCGCATCGATTATATTCCTGAAATCACGGTTGACCGGTTAAGGTCGCCCGCGATTCATATAGGCTTATCCATCTTGTATTTGGTAATTTAATTATCTTATCTTTGTTTGAGCCTATCTTTGAATTAGAATTCTATTTGATTAGAGTCCTTCTAAATTTGAATCTCTGTTTTGCTTTGAAATCCATCCTTGAATCGTCCCTTGGAAAGTTTGTGGTTGATTGTCTTTTAAAAATTTTGTATTCATCGTAGTTTTATTTTGATAAGGATGACCATATTTTTATATAAAGATGAAATGTTTTTGATAAGGATTATATACCTTTTAAAAAAAATGAGAATTTGAAGTTTTGAAAGGATTTGAAATTGTGAAAATTTTATAAGAAATGGTTTCATATAAAATGATTTATAACTGAAGGTTTTGAATCTGAATTTAAGTGATTGAACTCCGGCATTTTGGAACTGGTTTTAAGATTTTGAAATAATAAATAATATGATTGAAATTATTTTTCCGAATAAGTAATGTTTCAATGATTTTAATGGGTTTTAATGATTTTGAAGGAATTTCAAAGAAGTTTTCAAAGTAAATGGAAGTCCAGAACTCACTTGTGTCGCTGGAAAATAATTTCGGTGATGAGTGCACGCATCATCGACATTGATTTTCGAGTTTTTGAGTGAGGGAGAGGCCACTTCGGTAGCATTGCTATGCGATTGATTTGTGAAACCAATTTAGATTTCAAATTATGAAGTGTGATGTGATATTCGAAAGATATATGTATATATATTTGTAAAATTTGAAATGAGCCGGTGTTCAGTCCTTGAGTTTTGGATTTGATTTGATATAACCCTATTTTTGGAATGGATTTACTGATTTAATTGTGATTTCCAACTCTTGGATTGAAATATGATTTCTTCAACTATTTTAAAGGTTCGAGCACTTCCAAATCAAGGTTAACTTTTCAAAGCTAAGAAATTTTGAAAAGTAATTTGATAAAGTATATAAGTTTGTTTTGAATGTTTAAGTATGAAGTAATATGATTTAAATAAGTTGAAACTGTTTGGTTAAGTAAATGAATAAAGCAATTTTAAAATTTTCTAATATGAAATTTAGATTTGAAATGTTTTGAAAAGAATTTGGTCTTCAAAATATTTTGAATAAAATTTAGTTTAAATGTTTTAACTTAGTAACATCTTTATGAAACTATATATTTAACAAGTTGAAATAAATATATAAGTTGTACGTATGCTGTTTTATTCGCATAATTAATTTGATCCAAGTTTGAGTACACAAGTTTGAGGTGGATTACACCATTTCGTGTTAGGATTTTTCATTCGATTCTTGATGGCGAATATTTGATATGGATTTTGGGCTTGATTCCAGAATTCTCTATCATAGTATATGGCTATGCAAGGAGACTGATGGCTTCTAGTCGAGAAACCATATCGAAGTCTGCATTAGGGAAATCGAATGGACAATACTAGTTCGAAAGCGAACTTGTGTGATCGAGCGAGCGATCAAATGTGATTTTGCGAAATGATGACGTGTGTACATCTTATATTCTAATATCAGTGATATATTTTGACGCTGAAATTGAAAGCTGTCGGGTTAGAATATCTTTGCTTACTTTTCCAATTTAAATTACAAAGATATATAACCTATAAAAGCAAAGATATTCAAATCCCATATGGCTCTTCATACAGCGAAATTTATTTTGGAAAATTTGATCCTTATATAAGACGGACCTTACGTAAGTATAAGATGATTTTGAAAACATTTGATTTTGGAAATGAATTGGTTGACTTAAATTATATTGATTTGGAAATTTGGATTTATTTTCAAAAATCTATTATTTTGGAAACTTTGAAACTAAAGATATTTAATTTGAGAAGAAAATAATTTGGTGAAATTGTATATGATTTTGAAATTGAACTGATATTGAAACAAATTTAAATTTGAGAACCTTATGTTACTAAACACTTGATTTGGGAGTTGTCGAACTTATATAAAATTGATTTGTATGAGTATGAAATTGATTCGAAAACTATAGATTTGAAAAGGTACTCAATTTGAAAGTGAAATCTTATATAATTGAAGTCTATATAAGTATGATTTGATATACTATTGATTTTGGAAAGTATTTGATTTGAAAATTAAATCTTATATATAATGGATTTTATATAAGTACGATATTTGAAAGTGATTTGAAAAGGTACTATATGATACATATTTTCGAAGTAAAGATATGGAAAGTGCCTTCTGCTTGATATCCGATTTGTGGCCACATCTTGGATTCATTCTATCGATATTATTCTCTCTGATTTTTGGTTTTCCGGATATGATACTCGAGTGTCCTTCGAATTCCATGGTGTTACCCATGGTCTTACGATCGTGACTGCATAGCGCAACTGCCTGGCTGAGTCTTGCCTAGGGGTACGGATTGTTTCCTGGGGGATCCAGGCGTAACCATTGTGTATCCTGCAATCTGTGTAGGTCGCGAATAGTAGCGCAAATGCTTGGCTGAGTCTTGCCAGGGGGTACGGATTGTTTCCTGGGGGATCCAGGCGTAACCATTGTGTATCCTGCATTCTACTAGTCATCATGGCGTAACTCGCAGGGCTGAGAAAGCTTACGGATATGGATTGTTTCCTGGGGGATCCAGGCGTAACCATTGTGTATCTGCGAACCATGGTTAGACAAAGGTTTTGTTTGTTTTTGTTTGGATTGTACTTTCCATATCTGTTTTTAAAAGTTTTTCCAGTATTTTCACTGGGTGTTGAAACAAGTCTACTAAGTACCTGGAGAATTCTAGTTTTGCGCCTGATCAACGCACTACCAGAGACTACAGGAACAAGGATAAACTTGTTAAGACATCGAGTTATAAAAGTATTTTGATAAAATATTATATAAATGATACTTTGATTAGTTATTTCCTTTTTAAACGATTTTAAAGTGTTTTAAATATTTTACATCTTCAACCAACAATTTCAAATTAATGGCTCATCCTTGTCTTTCATCCTATTTTCCCTTCTAGCTATTCCTATTCTCCACCTTATTAAACTTACCCATAACAATAGTTATCAGGTATAATTTTAATCTTCTTGTCATCTTGTCTTAATCCTATTCCATTTTATCTTTTCTGTGTTTTCCGTACCTCATTCCTTTTCGAGGATGAAAAGATTTGAGTGGGGGAGAGTGTAACAACCCTGTATTTTGTGATTATTTTAATTATTTATTTTGGTTATTTTAATTGATTTCCTGATTTAAAAACTTTATTTTATTTATTAAAATGAATAAATTTTGTTATTTTAAATATAAATTTTGATTTTGATGTGAATAAGAATTCCAAACATGACTATAAAGGATATTTTCCAGAAAAGTGAATTTTGGTCAATATGGTCAAACTTTGACTTTTAATTTAGAAATTTTAAAGTTTGAAAATTGAATTTTATCTTTTATTATGAAAGTAAATAAAATTTTTAAGAATAATGCTTTTCGTTTCGTTAAAATTTGATTTATAATGTGAAAGTTATACCCTTTTAAATATTGTGTGTAATTTGTTGTATTTAACAAAATTATTTATTTTAAATTATAAAAAAATAATATTTTATTTGGTCATGTAATATTATAATTTATATTTATATGGGTAAAATAACATGTTATGTATATACTTTGGTTTTAAAACATTTTAAAGATATAATTGGCATTTTCCAGTGTTAGCTGTATTTTGTTTAAAATTCTAATTTCCAGTTTCAATTAATTAAAGTAATTCTTTATTTGTTTTTCTATTTTTTTCTTAACATCTTATTTTATTCTCATTCCCACTTTATTTTGTTCCTCATTTATTTTATTTATTTGTTTAAAGTGAAATAGAAATTTTATAAGGCTAGTGATATTTATTTGTAATTTTCATGTCTTATTTCCAATTTTTAAACATTTTTCTTTAGTTTTTTTCTATTTTTTTCTAAATTAAATTATTTATTTCACTTTGAAAATACTTTAGAAATTATTTTATTTCAAAATTTTTCTTTAGAATATTTTTAAAATGAAGTAGATAATTTTCCAAAGACAATCGTGATTTATTTGTAATTTCTGGACCCTGTTTTCAATTTTTAAGCAATTTCTTATATTCTTTTTCCATTTTCTTTAAAATTAATTAATTATTTTTATTTTATATTACTTTGTTTCGGTTTTAAAGTCAATTTACTGATTTTATTTTTGTTTTATTTGAATTTAAAGAAAAAGAAATATGAAGAGTTTTAAAAGCTTATTTACCTTAAGTCCTTTCATCTCCTTTGTCCTTTCATTTGCCATAACTCCTCAATTACTATCTTGGCTGTGCATTTTTGGTTTGTAGCCGTGATTTTTCAGCCTCCATTCACCCAAAAACATTTTACCTTCTAATTCATTCATGGCTTCAAGAAAATCTATGGGTAATGGCTACTTTTTTTACACTTTTCTTCTCATTTTTCATGTATTTTGCCTTGTTTTCTTTGCTTCTTTGAATGGCCTCCACTCCATATCCACGGCCACCACCCCCTACATCTCTTCCCTGCCATCACCACCAGCTACTCCTCTAGTCTTGACCAAGGCCGAGCCACCATGATGCCAAAACTCCACAAAAATTGCAACACAAGCCATAAAAACATGTTGTTTGACCACTATTTGTTCACCACTTCATTTTCCACCACCACCACCACCTTAGGCCGCCTCCACCACCTCTGGCCAGACCACCACACACCTTTCCTTCTACTGACCTGACACATACCTCTCTGACCTGACCACACAAGCCCATGGCCAAGCCATTTTTGTGAACAAAACCCACCAATTTTGCCTTAAACTCTTCATATTCCTTTGTATAAACTTTCTCCTCATATTCTACTACCTAGGCCATGCATACACATGACCAAACCTGAGCCAAACTTGTTCAAACCAGAGCCAAAAACATCCCTAGGCCATGACAAAAGAATAGAGAAAGCAAGGCAAAAGATTTGGCATTCGTATCTCTTTTTATTTAAAAGTTATGTCATTTCTAGTGTATTGAAATTTATGGTTTGCTTTGATTTTTGTTTGGGTTGTAACACAAGATCTATATCATTGGATTTGCTCTCCACACTCAAATTGTATTAGAGTTGTCGTGCCTTCATAATCTTTGTGTTGTGAGCTTTGTTGGTAAATCCCCAGCTTAACAGGTGAGTTATTCTCACCAGCCATTATGTACATATATAACTAGTGAATTGACCCCTTTTGAATCTGTAAAATGCATTATCATGTTACACTTGCTATGTTATGATTTATGATGTTCACCAATGCTTAAACACCTATTATATTATATTTTACTGTTATATTATGCTGTTCTATTATTTTTATCAGTTTATCACACTGCAAGTTCCCTTTAGATTAGAATCACTATGGGTTGAAATGATACATACCCGAACGGACTTTAGAATAGGAGAAAATCATTATGGGCTGAAATGATAGGCCTGAATGATTTTCAATTATTTTTCATTTCCTTGGGATTGCGGGTTTGAAATGATCAAACCCGGGTTTTCTTTGTAAATTACGGGTTGAAATGATATATTACCCGTATCACTTTACTTAGACTAGAAATGAAATACAGACCCGTTGTTAAAATATGTTTTTATAAAAATCTTAAAAATATTTTTGAAATGTAAATATTATAATATTTGATTTAAACTAAATAAAAAAATGATTTATGTAAGCATTATTGATTTTTTGAAAATTTATAAGTGAAATAAATTATTGGTAAAACTAGAAAATTTGAAATGTAAGTTATTTTGGGAAATTTTAATTGGGTGATAATTGGAATTTAAATTAAATATGAAATGTGATAACTTCATGATAATTTGGATTAAAGTGAATTTAAATGATTTTTATATTATATTAATGATTTTGAATAAAGTTAAAATGTGAAATGAATGAATATTTAAGTTGAAATTTTGAAATATAACTAAAATTGGAAATTTGTGAATTTGGCTTAAGAGTGAACTTTAAGTTAAGTAAATAAAAATGGAATTAAGTTATTTTGAAATTTTAAAATTAAGTGTTAAGTTAATTTAATTTAATGAATTTATAATTTAAAATTGGAATTTAATAAGTGAATTATTATTAAATTTTGATTTTTGAATGGAGTTTTAACTTTATAAAATCATGAATATAAGGGTATTTGAATAATTGTTTTAAAAGTGAAATTTTATGATTTTATAAGTAAAAAAAATGATTTATATAAAAATATAATTGTTTGTGAAATTATACTGAATATTTGAAGTTAGTTAACTGCATTTCTGAAACGCTATTAAATTCTAATGTAAATGATAATACAACATTTGTAAATGCTGTAGTTGATAATAATGAACCAAATGGCTAAATTTAATTAAAGGCTATTATAGTATTTTTGTAAATGTTATAATGGTTGAATTTAACTAAGTTTATTTGAAACTAATGTAACCATATTACAGAATTTTAAATGCCGTCTTTTGTTAAATTGAACTATTTTAAATGTGACTTTCCGTAGCATTTTCTAAATGCTGCGAAAGTTGAAATTTCATTGTTTTAATTAATTTAAGTGAACGAATGAACTTTGAAAAGTTAATTTTTTGGAAATTTAAAATTTTAATTATTAAATATACTAACTTCATTTCTATGATTTAAAATGAAGTAATTTGTTTCGAAATATAAATTATTTTGAAATATGATATTTTGAAATGGATTTTATAAGGATATTGAATTTTGAAATGATATTTGATTTCGAAGTATAAAATACCATTTTGAAATTTTAACCACGGGATGTATTTAATTTATAGTTTAACTGATCCTTAAAGGATGGGCGATCCCAAGCATCCTTTGAGTTATTGTGCATTTCTACTACAGTTCACTTGAGTTGGTTTACATTATATAAGTATATATTGTCCTGACTCGAGTGTTTTGTGTTTTACTTTACGCTCGGGTCAGCCTGAGTATTTACAGCTTAGCTTTGGATTTCTTTCTGGAGCTAGGAATCGCTGGAGATTCTGCTTGTCTAGTTATCTGTTCCTTTCAGTTCAGTTGTTCTATTTCAGTTCTGGTATTCATAAACTTCTATTTATTTGAGATGTCTATTGTATATGTTTTCAAGCAGATATTATGTATTATGTTTTGAGAGTTTGTTATAGTAGCTTCATGAACTACTATGGTTTTTTTATATTCCGCTGCGAGTTATTCTGATATGTTCTGTGTCTGTGATTCTGTGTATTTGATTTCATTTGCTCCAAATTTATTTACAATCTGTTATTTTGAATTATTCAAGCCAGACATGTGTGGATTATTGTCGATTTGAATGGTCCAAAATACCGGGTCGTTATAAGTATAATGTTTCCTTAGATATGATATAATGTTGCAGTAGTATAATGTTGTAGTACATTTCCAATTTAAATTGCAAAAGGTGTTGCCATAGATATGATATAATGTTGCAGTATGTGATGTTAAATGTGGTAATAAACTGGCAAAGTGTTGCCATTGGATGGTAAAAGTGTTACCATAGATTAATGAATATGGGCCCCACAACTGGGTTCCGTAAAGGTAGGCCATAGAATTAGTGGGCCCCACAATGTGGGCCCACATGTTGGGGCCCACTTTTTAGTAAATTTGGTACATGTGGTAACAACAGAACCGATGTTGCCCAAGGGCCGCAAAGATGTTGCCTTTGACTCTAGGGCAACGCGGCAAAATGCATCACCGAGAAAGTGTTGCCTTTGCCCTTTTTTAGCCTACAACGGCATTTTTTGGCACTTCCTGCATAACTTCTTGGGTGTTGCAGGATGCAATCTATGGCGTAGTGACAATACGCAGCCTTGGGCAAGTAAACTCTTATGTGACCAAGGTATGAACATTTTAGTATTTGTATAACTATGCGCTTGAATGTGTCTTGAAGTGACAACATTCCAAAAGATATAATGGTAAGTGTATATTTTATATTTATATGACTATATTGTAATTTAGTTCATTTGTGTATTTTAACTAATAAACAGTTTATGAATCACATTAGTTGCACAAATTTATCAAAATATACCATTTTAGCTTTCATAGCATAGATTCTTACAATATTAGAAAGGTTAAATATTATCATTTCATTTTTATAATAAGGCTCCCATAGTACTTTTATGTTTCTCAAAACCGAAGATGAAATATAGTAATCTTTCGATTCTCTAATAGGTGTTAGGACGCACATGCCTGGGATTCTTGTAACAACCCAAAATTTAACCCATAATAATTAATTAACGAATTAATTAAATAATAAAAAAACTTTGTGAAATTATCAGAATTAAGTCAAGGGAGTTGCACCATTATGTCCGTGGTAATTTTCTGGTCAATTTCCATATATAGAACGTCAGAATCCGAGTCAACATGAAGAAGTTACGCAAGAAACAAGAATCAACGAAAAACAATTTATATGGGCTAGGTCGACCTAACCATCACCTAGGTCGACCGACCGGTCGACCTAGGGGGGTGAAGGTCGACCTGGCGGTCGACCCACCCAATGTATGAAGCGAAGTAAATTTTTTTGAAGAGGCGATGCGATTTTTAAAGCTCATTTGCATTCTTTTCTCTCATCTAGTCCCTTCGTGCTCCCATCCGACGGCTCCTATTCAGCCTATGACGTGGGTGCATCCTATTCAATCTCCAAATCTAATGGTCTGAGATCCACTTCTACCCCTATAAATAAGACCCTAGTCCTAACACTTTTTCTCATTCTAGATTTTCTCCACCTGGGTTCACCTTTTCAAGAAGGACCCTAAAAGGAATAATTTTCCAAGGAAAGAATCTTTTTAAATAAAATATTTTAATACCCTCAAGTGGATCTGGGAAGACCAAAAGGGAAGAGCTAGGTGAGTGATTGTAATTATTTTAGATTTTTAAGCAATTTAAAATAATAGGGTTTCTAATAGTTGTACTTTTTCTACGATTTTGGAAATACCTTTTTATCAGTTATTTTCAGTCTTAAATTTATTTTCAGTCTATTTCTTTCTAGCTATTCTTTTCAGTTAATTGTAGTTAATTCCTGTTAATTATACCTTTTCCGTTTAATTACGGTTATTTACAGTATTTTTAATTATTTACTATTAATTGCTATTTATTTACATCTTTTTCCACATTTGGGATTTTCTTTTATAACTATCGATTTTCTTCTATTTCTCATTTTCTTCGCGAAAGGATTATAATAGATTTAACGCGGATATGGATTAGACAATAAGAAAACTGAAATTACCTAAAATAAGATGTAAATTGAAACGACTGTAATAAAATGGAATTGGATTGAAATTGACCTATTTGCAAGCCTATTATGAAGTAAAATTAGGATTAAAATGAGCAAATAAAGATGTAGCTTATTTTCACACTTAGACTTTTGGGTTAATTAAATATGCTAAATTATAACATAGGTTATAATAAGAAAACAAATAGAATGAGGCTTATTTTAAGACTTAAGATAAATTAATAAGCAAAGATAGTGAAGAACAATAATAAAGGCTTATTTGAATAATTTATCTAAGTTAATAAGCAAAGAAGTAAAGTAGGACCTGTACCAAATAGCATTCCCCTATTATTTCTATAGACACGGTGTTTCACATAATCCTGAAGTGAGACGAGGGGCACACTTATGCTAATAATGGTAGTAATTGGTCAATAAGTAGAAGTCCAAATCATGGGGATTTGGGCAAAGGGCGCAACTTGATATTGTTTGGATGACGGGCCAGCACCAACAACATTTCCCCTATTTTTCTATGGACACGATATTTCACATAATCCTGAAGTGAGACGAGGGGCACGCTTATGCTGGAGTATAGGTGATAAGAAGACCCAATAGGTAGAGCAATATGTAGCATGAGCAAGGTGGCAGTTACGTGTGCGACTTCCATTTCGGTGCTCAGTAATCGTTATAAGTTCCAAGCGCTTAAATATGTGTGCCTTTCGTAGGCACCATTGCCTTCTACGTAGGGAGCTATATAACATCTAGTCCACAATAAATATTGTGCATCTTTCGTAGACACCATTGTACTTTGTCGTCTTTCGTAGATGCCATTACCTTATGTGTAGGGAGTTATATAGCGTCTAGTCCGCAGTAAGGCCTATGGAGTAGCAGGCCGATCAAAGGGTAGAATTAGGATTTCAGCCTAATTATAGGATTAGGAATTCAACCTAATCAAAGTAGCTATCAAAGACAAGTGCAAACAATCAAAGTTATTCAATCGTATTAATTTAGCAATAGGATAATCGTATTTATTTCCAGCTCTATCTTTCTTTCTATTTCCTTTATTTCCTTTTATAACTAGAACTGTTGCAAAGTCTATTATCTTTACTTTGCTTAAATATGCTAGTAATTACTATCATTCACCAAAATTTTAGTCTGACCCACTCCTCTATTTTTCCCCTTCCCCCCTATAGAAAATCGGGGGCAAGGGCAGTAGACTGTGTTATCCCGCCTTTCGGCAAGGCCGTGACACCAAGAACTTGACTAAAAACCCAAGAGTCACTCGTCATGGATATCGATGAATTTTGTCCGAGTCCAGATCGGGCCACAATTAGCAAGACATAACAAGCAAAGCCAGGGAAGCCAACATCCCAAGTCTCAAGTCGATCCAAGTTCGTATGCTCAAATTATGATCCACGCAAGTTAGAAGAGAAGCAATGATTCGAATCCATCTGTTCGAACTCATCAGGTTCGAATCGATCAACAGGCTGGGCTAAGTCACATGCTTCGTATTCGCATCCATCATTAAGACATAGTTCGACTCGATTCGGTCCTTGACCATCACCCATTTCGTATCCATCAGCAGAAGGCACGGTCGAATCCACCAGAGCACTTCACTTCGAATCCATGAAGTCGAATCATTTCGTATTCGTCCAGTGACCTAGTTTCGAACACATCCTACTATAATGACTTCGAATCGATCGGCTATAGCGTAACATGATCGATACGAATGAGCACACCTTCGAATCCATGAGCAAATAAAAGTCTTCGAATCCATTAGATCAAGGCAGCTAGAATCACGGAGTCGACCCAGTCAACTCGGAGTAAAAGGCAGATCGATACGAGAGACGCGCGCCACGTCAATACCTTCATGTGCAAAGTCATCGATTCGACCCTATCGATTCGAAGAGAATCGATTCGAACGGAGCATATCAACCGGAAATGCAATCTTGAATCGATCATAACTCGAGATCTAAAAGTCCAAATGCTATAAAATTTTCACAGCAGCTTGAACACATGTTGAAGAATGTCCACACCAAATTTCAGCTCGATTGGATGTTTTCTTGATCGATTCGAATGGATTTCGAATCAATCCCAAAGTGGGCCCGGATGTCCTGAAAGCGGGCATGTGGGCCCCCTCACGTGCCAGAAGTGGTCTCCCGAAATTCAGGCGAAATATCAGCCTCCTACATCTATAAATAGAGCCCCTGGTCATTCAGAAAAGGGGTCGGACAATTTTGAGAGCTAAAGAGCGCCCGAACTCTGCTAGATTTACTCCAAATCACCACTGCTGCCTTAGATTCAGACTTAGCTCATAAAATCAGTTGTATTACATTATAAGAAATTGTAATCTTCAAGTATCGAGCAATAAAATCATCAAACTTCATAGTGGACGTAGGCGAAACGCCGAACCACTCTAAATCGCTTGTCTTTGCATTTTACATTTCTGTTATTTGGAGTTTTTGTTAGATAATCCTCAGTTTTAATTTTCTTTCTTCACTTTTATCTCTTCAAAAACTTCCGAAGAGTGTTGTGCCCATTTTTGGTACAAACACTTTGGTTCTTTCACTGAGAAAACCAGTTTTTCTCCTGCTCTTTGGATCTACCATCGATACCGGATTGCATAAATCCAAGGGGAAGGTCCAGATCTCTACTCCAGAATCCTTCCATTCTATTCAGATTTGCATAAAATCTAGGAAAGGAATCCACTACTCAAGATGGTTAGTACAAGAACTACCTCTACGGCTGCTGATCAAGAAGGTCGGGATAGACAGAATCCTACACAGCAGCTACATTCCAATCAAGACAACGTTGCTCACTCAGATCCGTCTGGACCAATCACCAGACAAGAGTTCCAAGCGTTGCTCCAGGAACTGACTCAAAGTCGGCAACAGTTAACTGAACAGTTGCGCGCTAACGCGGAATTGACCAATCAACTAAATCGCCGAAGGCGCAGGAGGACCAGGAGAGATGATGCTTCCCACTCGTCCACTGAAAGTTCTGCTTCATATGACTATCACGGCAGATCTACACGTCCCTGATTGGACGCAAGTCACACCCAAGCTACCAGATATCAACCTGCCTTAACTGTAGGACAATTGAGGGTTGGACCGTCAGCTAGCTTCCCGACCGGGCCCTCGTCACGAGGAGGTGCTGTTCCACAATATACCACGGACAATCGCGCTGCAACCGCCGCGGTAGAAACAAGGGTTGATACCCGGAATCTGTCAGATCCGAATAATCAGCAACGTGGGCGTACTCCTAAACCGTACGTCCCAGAAGATGTCGAGCCAAGGAGGCGAGACATAGGCCGTCGATAGCGTCCGGTCCAAACTCGCACTGTGGATCCCGACCACACCTTAGCTCAGCATGCACAGAATGTGGCTATGCCCGATATTTCAACTATGATACGTCAAATGATTCGCGAAAGCCATGGACTTACCAATGACGACTGGGGAATCTCCTGTAGTCATACTCCTTTCACAGACGAAATATTATACGCTGAACCTCCTCGGCGATTCAAAATGCCAACTCTCCCTATGTACGAAGAAAATAGTGACCCCAATCAACATATTTTGAAATATGAATGGTCAATGAGCGCTGCAAGGGCTGATGATGCAGTGAAATGCCGAAGTTTCCCCATCTCTTTGGGAGGAATCGCAACAATGTGGTTTACAAGGTTGCCACCAAGATCCATCTCTTCGTTTGATCAACTGGCTAAGAAATTTTTCGAACAGTTCCGCATGCATGTCGCTAGGCCTAAAGACATTAACACCCTGTCTAGTGTTACCTAAACTCATGGAGAAACACTCAGGCGTTATTTGGAGAGATTCCATGCAGCATGTGTGGAGATTAGTAATCCCAACGATAACTCGATTTTGATGGCATTAACCAAAGGGATCGATCCCGATTCTGAGTTTGGAAATTGGTTAGCTGGAAAACCACCCGCATCGTTGGACCGTTTCTACTCCAAAGCCGCTCAATTCTTACGACAAGAGGACGCGAAACAGTCTAGGAAACAAGATGATGCGATACCCAGAACTGAAGGAATACAAAGTAATGTAGCAATTAAGCAGTCCGGTGAAAGTTCCGGAAAAGTTCAGTTGAATATACAGAACAAACAAAACTCAGCCAAGAGGCAACAGTGGTCAAGATAAGAAAAGAGATCCAAATCGAGGCCCACGGCGCAGGGCTCCGATGTTCGATAATTACACGCCATTGAATACATCGTTGGAAAACGTGTATCTGCAAACTTGCAACACTGTGCAATATAAGAAGCCTGCTCCGAAGCAATCATCGGAGAGGCAGATTCAAACAGAGAAGTTTTGTAGATTTCACGAAAGTTAGGGCCACAATACCAATGAGTGTCGACATTTGCAGGACCTCATCGAAAAGTTAATCAGGGAGAGAAAGTTAGATCAGTTTGTGCGGGCGCCGCAGTCTGGTGGTGCGGGCCCTTCAAATCAGAATCGTACACAAAATCAGGAAAGACAAGAGGAACCCGCTCATACGGGTGGAAGGCTAGTTATAAATACAATAAGTGGTGGTCCCCATCCAGCAGACAGAAGCTGGAGGGAAATGGAGTCATATGCCAGCTCTATCAGGCATGCGGACTTCGAATGCTGCAGTAATTGTGAAGATGGAACTCCGGCTAAACAACAGAAAACAATGACTGATGATATCATATTTAGAAGTAGAGACGCTGATAAGATCGAAGCCCCAACAATCGACCCACTGGTCATATCTGCCCAGGTAGGTCCTGCTTGGATGAAGAGGATCCTGGTTGACAGTGGGAGCTCCGTAAACATCTTGCTTAAACGAGCCTATGATTTAATGAAAATGGAAGCAAAGGACTTAAAACCTTGCCAATCTCGAGTTCACGGCTTCAATGGAAGTGCTACAATACCCACTGGAGTGGTGGAACTGCCAGTGGAGTTGGGAGTTGGAGAACGCCGGAGAGTCCGGATGTTGCAGTTTGTCGTTTTAGATATTGATTCACCTTAAAATGCGTTTTTGGGCCGACCGGCCCTTGCTGAGTTCAAGGCAGCCATTGCCCAATGGTGTTTAACTCTGAAATTCCCTACTGATCACGGAATTGGAGTCATTCAAGGAGATCAGGCGGCAGGAAGAGCGTGTTATGTTGCTGAACTGCGCGAGGCGTAGAGAAAAGAGAAAGGAAAGGGCGTAGAGGAATCTCTCTACGTCCGTTTTGCTGATGATTGACAATTAGTGCCTGGGTCCTGGCCCGGGCACCACGACCAATTCCTTAAAGATCTTGACCCTAGAGACAACGAAGATAAAGACGAATCTAAAGAGAATCAAGCTTCCCCAGCCGAACTGACTGTGGACGTCCCAATCAGTGAGGATGATGATTCGAAAGTACTAAAAGTTGGATCTCAATTGGGAAAACAGACACAACAGGAATTGGTTGAATTTCTCCGGGCGAATCTCGACGTTTTCGCCTGGACACACTCACATATGTGCGGGATCTCACCGGACATCGCAAGTCACTCCCTAAATATTGATCTGCGGCATGTCCCGGTCAAACAGAAAAGGCATGGTATGGATCCAGAGAGATCTGCAGCCCTTAAAGAGGAGGTTAGTAAGTTACAATCAAATGGTTTCATCCGAGATGCTTTGTATCCAGAATGGGTGTCAAATCCAGTATTGGTTCGAAAACCGAACGGGAAATGGAGAACTTGCATCGACAATTCTAACTTAAACAAGGCTTGTCCAAAGGATAGTTTTCCACTTCCTCGAATTGACCAGCTCGTAGACTCAACAGCTGGACACGAGTTGTTATCTTTCATGGATGCTTATTCTGGCTACAATCAAATACCTATGCATTTGCCTGATCAAGAACATACCAGTTTTGTGACTGATCTGGGACTCTACTGCTACAGAGTCATGCCTTTCGGTTTAAAAAATGCCGGAGCAACATATCAACGCTTAGTCAACCGGATGTTCGCCGACCAGATCGGGAAGACCATGGAGGTTTACGTGGATGACATGTTAGTAAAGTCTCGATTCTCCACAGATCACGTCAGAGATTTGGATTCGATGTTCTGCATCCTTCGAGAATATGGAATGAAGCTCAATCCATTAAAGTGTCATTTCGGTGTCGCCCCTGGAAAGTTCCTCGGGTTTATCGTTAACGCTCGAGGGATAGAAGCAAATCCCGAAAAGATCTGGGCAATAAGGAACTTACAAACTCCAAGAACCATAAAACAAGTCCAGAGTCTCAACGGGAAGGTAGCAGCACTAAGCAGGTTCATTTCAAAATCCACTGATAAATGCATTCCTTTCTTCGATCTGATCCAGAAAGGAAAGCGAAACTTTGAATGGACCCTGGAATGTGAAGACGCATTCCGATCGCTGATTCAACATCTCTCCACACCACCGATCCTGTCGAAGCCGGTTGACCATGAACAATTATACCTTTATCTGGCAGTATCAGAGCATGCAATCAGCGCTGCTTTGGTTCGGGAAGAAGATCGAGTGCAGAAACCGGTCTACTATGTTAGTAAACGGCTAACAGGAGCTGAGAGAAATTATCCAAAACTTGAGAAGTTGGCTTATTGCCTTGTCATCGCATCAAGAAAACTCCGACCCTATTTCCAAGCACATCCTATTACTGTTTACACCGACCAGCCGTTACGACAGGTCCTTACGCGGCATGAGACGTCTGGTAGGTTACTCAAGTGGAACATCGAACTGAGCCAGTTTGATATTACTTACTCTCCAAGACGAGCCATTCAAGGACAAGTCCTAGCCGATTTCATAGCTGAATTTACCGTTCCAGAGGACTTACCCGAAACCAGTGAATCCCCCAAATAAATCTGGAAGCTGCACACTGACGGTTCATCAAACGACCAGTGTTCAGGCGCTGGTGTTGTGCTTGAAACTCCCGAAGGCCGATCTATATGTTATGCTTTGAAGTTTGGTTTTCGTGCAACCAATAATGAAGCTGAATATAAAGCCCTCTTAGCTGGACTAAAACTTGCCAGAGATTTGAGAATCATCGCCGTGGAAATTTATTGTGATTCACAATTAGTCGTGTGTCAAGTACGGGAAGAGTATCAAGCGAGAGATCGAAGGCTGGCTGCTTACTTAGCTCGAGTTCAGGAAGTACTGAATCAGTTTGATTATTATGCTATTTATTATATACCTCGAGAACGCAATCAAAAAGCCGATTCATTGGCAAAGTTAGCCAGCACAGGTGAAGCACAACAAGTGGGACTTGTCCCCGTCGAAACTTTGTCCTTCCCAAGCATCGATCAAATAGAGACGAGTTTTGTGTTTGAAACCACTCCCAGTAGAGAATCGTGGATGACTCCATATCGAAATTACATCGAGAATGGGACATTGCCTGAGCACAGAAATGAGAAGAGACAAATTCTACGAAAAGCTTCACGGTTCGTCATTCAGAACGGAGTCATGTATAGAAGGGGTTATTCTGTTCCTCTCCTCCGGTGTATCGCGCACGATGAAATTAAACGAGTGTTACATGACGTACACGAAGGAGAGTGTGGCGATCACACCGGTGGGCAAGCTCTCGCCAAGAAAATACTCCGATATGGATACTACTGGCCGATAGTAAACCGAGATGCAACAAACTATGCCAGAAAGTGCGATAGGTACCAGAAGCACGCCCAAATTCCAAGAGCCCCACCTACCGAGATAACTCAAATGGTCAGTCCCTGGCCATTCGCGATGTGGGGCATCGATATCATCGGCGCTCTACCTCTGGCAAAAGGTGGTGCGAATTATGCCATCGTCGTCATTGACTACTTTACAAAATGGGTTGAAGCCGAAGCTCTCACAACGATTACGACAAAGAAAGTAATAAATTTCGTAGTTCGCAATATCATCTGTCGATTTGGACTCCCGCATCCATCATCACCGATAATGGAGCCCAATTTGAAAGTGCAGAGTTCAAGAATTTCTGTCAACGGTTTCATATCCATAAAAAATTCTCGGTAGTTGCACATCCTCAAGCAAACGGTCAGGTTGAAGCTGTCAATAAAGTTATAAAATCCATTCTGAAAAAGCGACTGGAAAAGGCCGGGGCAAATGGGTTGATGAACTCCCTATGGCATTATGGGCTTATCGAATGACTCACAAGACCGCAACCGGGCACACCCCGTTTTCCTTATCTTATGGCTCAGAAGCCGTTATTCCAGTCGAGACAGAAGTGTTTTCCCATCGCGTGACTTATTATGATCTGAAAACAAACGCTATACTGCTTGCTGAATCTTTGGATCTACTAGATGAGAAGCGTGAAGAGGCCGATTTGAGAGCGGCCGCACATCGGAGTCGAGTCGCCCGACTGTACAATGCCAAAGTTCGACCTCGAACTTTTGAACTCGGCGATCTCGTTCTCAAGAGAATCTATCCGGTTCCTTCACACATGAAACCAAATTGGGAAGGACCATACGTGATTACACAAAGACTTGGAGATGGCACATTCAAACTATCGACCGTTGACGGTCTTGATTTGCCAAGAGCCTGGAACAGCGAGAGTCTCCGTCACTATTACACATAACAGGCTTTATTTATTTCAGTATATTTTTTCCATTTAGCAATTTGCTCTTGCATTTCGAAATTAGAATTTGTAATAAGGCAACTGACTTTGCCATATTTTCTTATTTCAGCAATAAAATGCCATCTCTTCGAGCCAGAGCTGTGATTCATTAAATACAATGTACAACCTCATGATGCACGGAGAGCTTAATTCCATCCTGTAGTGGAATTTATTCAAGTAAGGAGTGGCTGCGATACGACCGGCCACTCGCTAAGTGAAACCCAAGCTCGGGGGCAAGCCATCACATCAAGGCCAAAAATGGGGAGATACACGACAATCCCTCAAATAACTCCGTACTCCCAGAGTGCGAGACGGAGTATAAACATTAACTTAACTCCGTACTCCCAGAGTGCGAGACGGAGTATAAACATCTACTTAACTCCATACTCCCAGAGTGCGAGACGGAGTATAAACATTCACTTAACTCCGTACTCCCAGAGTGCGAGACGGAGTATAAACATTTACATTAACTCCGTACTCCCAGAGTGCGAGACGGAGTATAAACATTAATTAACACCGTACTCCCAGAGTGCGAGACGGAGTATAAACATTAAACAACTCCGTACTCCCAGAGTGCAAGACGGAGTATAAACATTTATTTAACTCCGTACTCCCAGAGTGCGAGACGGAGTATAAACATTTACTCAACTCCGTACTCCCAGAGTGCGAGACAGAGTATAAACATCATTTAACTCCGTACTCTCAGAGTGCGAGACGGAGTATAAATATTATTTAACTCCGTACTCCTAGAGTGCGAGACGGAGTATAAACATCATTTAACTCCATACTCCCAGAGTGCGAGACGGAGTATAAACATCACTCAACTCCGTACTCCCAGAGTGCGAGACGGAGTATAAACATTATTCAACTCTGTGCTCCCAGAGTGCGAGACGGAGTATAAACATTAAACAACTCCGTACTCCCAGAGTGCGAGACGGAGTATAAACATTACTTAACTCCGTACTCCCAGAGTGCGGGACGGAGTATAAACATCTACTTAACTCCATACTCCCAGAGTGCGAGACGGAGTATAAACATTCACTAAACTCCGTACTCCCAGAGTGCGAGACGGAGTATAAGCATTACTTAACTCCGTACCCCCAGAGTGCGAGACGGAGTATAAACATTTACTAAACTCCATACTCCCAAAGTGCGAGACGGAGTATAAACATACATCAACTCCATACTCATCCCCAAGACTGGGGGCAGAACCAAAGCAAATATTGAGTTGAAGACAAAAGAGAATATGTTTTCATTTCCATTATCAACAAAAAGAATTCGGTTACAAGATGGTTCAAAAAATTCCTACTAGTAGGAGCCGAGTCCACATCTATACACGGCTATAGAAAAAACCAAAAAGACAAAACAAAACACTACCCCCGAACATGACAAGCAAACTAAAGAAAGAGTTAAATCTTTCTTCTTCCTCAGTTTCTTCTTCGGGGTAGCCCCACTGGATCCTCTACCCGACTTCCTCCTCAATCTTTTGCTCTTCTCCGATTTGTCCTCCGATTGAGACATAATGTCAACATCTTCCTCAGAACTTGAGGCGACAGAGATTCTCTTGGGAGATGGAACTGGAGGCATAGGAGCGGTAACAGGAGGCGGAGCAGAAGCACTTACGATGACCACAGTACCGCCCGGCGATATCATCATTAGTGGGGCAGGGCCAGATGGATTCATACCCGCTGTCACTGCTGCCATCTCAGCGTTCATCTCGGCCAAAATTTCATCCTCACAAGATGCTTGTGCCGCGCTGGATGTGCTAGTGGCTGGCATAAAAGAGCTAACAACTAGAGCAACCCCACTCATGGCAAAAGATGGATCTGCGAAGGGTTTGTTGGGTTGACTAAGGAGTTCCTCAATCATCTGAGCGTCAAAAGATAACATGCTCGCTTCTCCCTCTTCGTCGACCACAGTAGATGTCATAATGGCCTCGGTGACGATAGCCCCTTGCGCTTGATAAGGAACTTGTGATGCAGGAGGCGCAGAGACAACGGCTTCGGTCACTGAAACATGAAAAAGCGAAGGTTGTTAGCTAAATGTAATGCTTCAGGTTCATCACACTAAGTGTATATGGGAAGCGTTCAAATACCTTCCTTAGCCTGACCCGGAGCATGGGCAGGTGTAGAAACAGGGGGATCAACAGGAGACAGTTGCGGCTGGTCAGGATTATAAGCAGGGACAGACTGGGGATCGACCGTGCCAGTGGTTTCGGGCAATGTTGGGATTACGGCTCCAACACTTGCTTCATGGTGCTCGATCCCCGAGCCCTCACTGGTCTCTATCTGCCGAGCACCAAGCCTCTCTTTCTCCACGGAAATCATTGCCTCGTGAAGCACCTTTCTCTCTTCCTCAGTAAGCAAGCGCGTCTCAAGTTCAAAATCATCCAGTGTTTCATCTGGATGCGCTTCTTTCTTCTCATCCACCAGCCTAGTCCAAGCGTTGTACAGAATCATAGAGTCATCTCCCAATCATGATAAATTTCTGTGCTCCAGCACATTGGCGTTGTATGTGACCAGGAGATCATTAAAATCAGCTTCAATCCTGGACTGCTCCACCATAATCTTTTCCTGGATTTCTGCCTCCGTAGACTTAGTCTTGGCCACCGCCGCAGCAAGTTCAGCTCGAAGTGATACGGCTTGGTCGCATGCCTCCTGAGCGGTGGTGTTTGCATCATCTTTTTCTTTCACCACCTCAGCGAATTTTGCCTTAAGCTCATTCTGCTCTTTAACGGCGGTGTCCCTCTCGGCTACAACAGTGGTGTAACAGTGGCCCATCCTTTCTACTAAGGCACAGTGTGCCTGCTGCATCCTCGCCATCTTCGCCACAACATCGTCATGTTTTTAAGGTGCTTGGAGTTCCGAGTTTCGAGACGACTCCATCTCAGATTGGAGAACTTGGATGATGCGGTCTTTCTTGACAATGTCAGCATCACGCTCCTCAATAATCTTTGCCCGGTCAAAAGCTACCTTTGAAGCTTTCACGGCCACTTTGTACCACTCCTTGTATTGAGCATAAAAGTCGCGGATATAGCTATGCGCAATGTTTTCGACATCCGGAGGAATCCTCTTGAGATGGGGAGGGAAGACATATGCATCCAGACAAATTTCTGGAAAGTCCTTTTTCATTTGAGCAAGCTGAATAGCTCCTTCGCCCGTTAATTCTGCCGAAGCCTGCTCAACGATGGCAGCTGTCGGTGGTTCAACTCTTGGCCGCTGAGTCTCGGGCCTTGAAGATTGAGAAGGCTGTTGCTGCTGCGAAAACTCTGGGAGATCTACTGGGGCCCTAGGAGGCGGAGGAGAATGAGATCGCGATCGGTACTGGTGGCCTCTATCTCTGTCAGTACGATCATGGCCAGAACGGCCACGCCAGTAATCTCGATCCCTGTCATAGCGCCCCTGGCTGGTGTAACCTTGCCCGTGGTCCGTATCTGATTTCCTCCAACGGGACTCGTAATAAGAAGAAGGTCGGCGCACATTGCAGAGCCTATCCAGAGTGGATCTGCGACCTAACATCTCACCTGCGATAAGAAGTAACCGCAGTTTAGAATCCTACAAAAGCGATGTTCAATATGCGGAAGTCATGTAGTGCTGTGGAAGTGTGTGTAAGTGTGTAAACCCCCAGACCAACCGGAAGTGTTGACCACACTCAAAGGAAAGGGCTCGCTCATATTTAAAACATCTTGAAATTCCTCCAACCCGGAATTGTGAGGAATCGATATAAAATCCGGGATGGGAATATCATCAAGCCCTTTGAAAGTATCTCTCGAATGAGAAGGGGCGGCCTCAGAAATTACAGCTCCGGAAGTGGGAGGAGACACAACTACAGACTTCCACCCTTTAGATTTGAGTTTTTTGGAAACGACGGCCTTGCTTTTCCATCTCTCTCCCAAGTCTTCAAAATTGCCCAAAAGATCGGCCATCGGCTCTACGTCCGTGTGTGTTCTTTCTTCGTCGCTCACTTCAGTTATCACAACTCCGAGCGTTTTCTTCGATCTCTTCTTCTTCTTTTTATTCTTTTTCTTCTTCTTTGGAATGGGCCTTAGCATCCCTTTGGTGACTATGCTCTGATTCATTTCAATCAAGCCAAGAGCTCTTAAGTTATAATCAGTCAACACCAAGTTGATGTGTCTCACATCGCTCGGGATCTCTTGGAGGCTCCGAACCATGCCCTTGTAATACCGGCCGTCGGGTCTGGAGATAATGGCTGTAAGAAAAGCAAGATGTCAATACCAATGCCAAAAATCTATTAGTCAAAGAAATCGTCAACATGTTACGACACTTACGTCTGGACAACCATCGCCTAGCAAAACCTGGAGGACACCGGACATAAAACCATTCATTCTTGAAGTAACTAAGTCTGGTCCAGGCTTCGGTAATGATTTGACAGTTTCTCACTGCCTCCAAAAACGTAAAAGAAGGGCTATCACCTCTGCTCTTGAAGTTAAATAGATATCTGATTTCCGTCGGCCTTGGAGGACGGAAGAGGTGTTCCATAAATACAATAAACATGATGTTCAGTAGCGCGTGCCCATTGGGATGTAATTGAGAAAAAGCGATTCCAAGAAATGATAACATCTCCCTAATGTATTGATTAAATGGAGGGAGTGTTCTGGCCGCACAAGCATGTCGATAGAAAGCGGTATACCCTTCGGGCGGACAATGAGGTCTGTCACTAGGTCCCGGCAATAGTGCATCATCCAGAGAGATATTATGTCTCGTGCATATCCTGCCCAACAAGTTTTCAGAAATATTGGACTGAACAAAATCTATAGGGTCCTCAATAAATATAGCCTCTTGTAGCTCATCAGGAGCTGGATCTACTGCCTCCGCTGGGATATCTGGAATTACAAGGACCAGAGGGGGCGAACTCTGAATCTCCTGCTGTTGAGAGCTCGAAGATTCCATAACTGACTACTTATCACAAATCAGTGTTAAACACACAATAAACCCGTGCATCCCGCAGTGTAAAGTGTGTGAAGTGTAGTGCAGCTAATACTTAGTAAATTCGGCAAAACCGAAGACAAGATAAAAACTTCAAAATTTATGAAGTTGGTTAAAGTGACCGTCATTGCTGACCGTCTTAAACCGTGTCATCCAGAACTCATGGCGATTAATTTGTGTTAATTTGTCAAAGTACAGTTCCATCGACGAGCTTCGAAGGATAAGTCAAGTATGCAGTATAAAAGTTCAAGTCAAAAATGCAGAGATGAAGCTCGTCTGAATCATGCTGTTGAATATGTGAAAATCTCGTATCCATAAAGGTTTATTCGAATCGATCTAAACAAAGGTTTAGTTTCGAATCGATCAGGAGGAGCCTAATTTTCGGATCGATCTGGAACGAATCGACGCACTTCGTATCGATCGCATCAGAGCATTCGAAACCATCAGAAAGCGAGAGCATCGAATCCATCATCTATCGAAGGTTCGCATCGATCTGAAAAGATAAGAACTTCACAAATGAATACGCCCAGGCCTCGTATCGATCACCTACCTAAGATTTCTCGAAGCAAAAGCAGGGAGCAACTCAAGGTATCGATCACCACGAATCGATACAATTTTCTGCCACCTACGATCGATTCGACCCACAAAGCCTCTAACCTATACGTCCAGATCGATACGGACACCTTGGAGAAATCCATCTCTCAGATCGATTCGTACCTCCGACACTCCAGATCGACACGAAGGATAGATCTTTCTTTTCTCAAGAAAGCTTTTCTTGATTCCATTCCCGATTTCAGCTCCATCAAGATCGATTCGAACGCAGATGGAAATAAAGGGGACGTCAGATTTTGGAACGAATACTTAGTCGAATTGAATACCTAAGTGTGAAGTTAGTTGATGCTAGTTCGATTCGAAGAAGGGAGTGTTTCGTTTGCCTTTAGTCCTTGAAATCTGGAGTCGATTCGAAGCGCACAAGAAAACGAAGGCAAAAGTAAAAAAGTAAAAAATGAACAGGACCCCGGTATTTATAGTAACCTAATGGCGATTCGCCTCCCGGTGTACATGACCGGCCTCAGTAGGTGAAAACCCAGACTGATTCGAAGTATTCTACTCGAATCCATCAACTTCTTGCCTCCATCAAATCGAAGAAAACACGAGCATCCACGAGTTCAAGACCATCGATTCGAATCCATCCAGAATGCCTCGAGTTCATCGATACGAAATGCTCTAAATAAAAGGTAGCTCTGGGGACACTCGACTCCATCGATTCGAAACCATCACTTCGAATCCATCAGTACTTGACCCGCACCAACAAGAACTCATCGACACGAATCAGGGTTTCGTATCCATCGAAGATTTTTATGTATATCAAAGCAAATCACGTTAGTTGAACATTTATCTAAGAGAAGATTGCAACAAAATGATTTAAAGACGACTATCAAGCAATCAATTGAACGGAAATATTCAGCATGAAAGACTGCAGTTTTTCAAAGCACGTCATGTTTACACAAGACGTACTTTGGGGGGCAAATGTTATCCCGCCTTTTGGCAAGGCCGTGACACCAAGAACTTGACTAAAAACCAGGAGTCACTCGTCATGGATATCGATGAATTTTGTCCGAGTCCAGATCGGGCCACGATTAGCAAGACATAACAAGCAAAGCCAGGGAACCCAACGTCCTAAGTCTCAAGTCGATCCAAGTTCGTATGCTCAAATTATGATCCACGCAAGTTAGAAGAGAAGCAATGATTCGAATCCATCTGTTCGAACTCATCAGGTACGAATCGATCAACAGGCTGGGCTAAGTCACATGCTTCGTATTCGCATCCATCATTAAGACATAGTTCGACTCGATTCGGTCCTTGACCATCACCCATTTCGTATCCATCAGCAGAAGGCACGGTCGAATCCACCAGAGCACTTCACTTTGAATCCATGAAGTCGAATCATTTCGTATTCGTCCAGTGACCTAGTTTCAAACCCATCCTGCTATAATGACTTCGAATCGATCGGCTATAGCGTAACATGATCGATACGAACGAGCACACCTTCGAATCCATGAGCAAATAAAAGTCTTTGAATCCATTAGATCAAGGCGGCTAGAATCACGGAGTCGACCCAGTCAACTCGGAGTAAAAGGCGGATCGATACGAGAGACGCGCGCCACATCAATACCCTCATGCGCAAAGTCATCGATTCGACCCTATCGATTCGAAGAGAATCGATTTGAACGGAGCATATCAACCAGAAATGCAATCTTGAATCGATCATAACTCGAGATCTACAAGTCCAAATGCTATGAAATTTTCACAGAAGCTTGAACACATGTTGAAGAATGTCCACACCAAATTTCAGCTCAATTGGATGTTTTCTTGATCGATTCGAATGGATTTCGAATCAATCCCAAAGTGGGCCCGGATTTCCTGAAAGCGGGCATGTGGGCCCCCTCGTGTGCCAGAAGTGGTCTCCCGAAATTTAGGCGAAATATCAGCCTCCTACATCTATAAATAGAGCCCCTGGTCATTCAGAAAAGGGGTCGGAGAATTTTGAGAGCTAAAGAGCGCCCGGACTCTGCCAGATTTACTCCAAATCACCACTACTGCCTTAGATTCAGACTTAGCTCATAAAATCAGTTGTATTACATTATAAGAAATTGTAATCTTCAAGTATCGAGCAATAAAATCATCAAACTTCATAGTGGACGTAGGCGAAACGCCGAACCACTCTAAATTGCTTGTCTTTGCGTTTTACATTTCTGTTATTTGGAGTTTTTGTTAGATAATCCTCAGTTTTAATTTTCTTTCTTCACTTTTATCTCTTCAAAAACTTTCGAAGAGTGTTGTGCCCATTTTTGGTACAAACAGACTGTAGATTCTTGGAGACTCCTTTGGCAGAGATTCTAGCATGTATTCCTTTTCTTCATTTCCAGTTTTTAGTTCTTTTGTTGTACTGGCACTATTTGAGGGATGTTTTGTACTCTGATTTTATTGAGACTATGGTTTTTAACTTCGCAAGGCATGTATGGGTATTTTGGCATATGACGTATTTGGTATTTCGTGACTTATTTGGTTTTTAAAGTAATTATGAAGTTTTGTTCTAAATAAGTTATTATCTTAATTGTTTCTGGTATTTTTATCTATTTTTGTCTTGTGAATCTTAGTCTCTGCTAGATTTAGTTATACCTACAACGCACCACACCTTTTAGTGTGTCCTTTTGGGTGTACTAAGGGGTGTAGGGTGTTTCATTCGGTATCAAAGCCTAAGGTTATAGGATTCGTAAAAATTTGTTTTAAAAATAAAGCATTTTCCAAAATTACTTTTTTTTTAATATTTTTAGAAAAGAAACTCTTAGAAATAGTTTTCAAGTATAAAAGAGTTTTTATAAAAAAACCCATCAAAGTCCAGTTCAACCTTCTTTCGATTCTTTCAAGCCTAAGTTTCATTTTCTTTGCATAGTATGGCTGACTGGTTCCGTAAAGCTACGGTACCAGAGGTGTAATGGCAAGTGCCCAATACAACACAAGTAGGTGGAAATCTCTTTAATCCACCTACACCAGCCGATTTTTCTAAGCTATGCAAGAACTTCGCTAGCATAGAGGGCGGAACATTTTCTAACACGGAGGATTTTGAGGAGACACAAGTTAAGTTGGAGGATATGGAGCGAAGGTTTAGGCGGTTAGGTTTGGAGGACCGAGAGCGAACTCAACCTACATATTGGCAACTGAAGGGAGAATGTAAGGAGGTTCCTACAGGTTCTAAGAAGCAGTGGTGGAAGGACAAGAAAGATAAGGACAAGAGGAAAGGAGGAGGACCTCAGAAGCGGATTAAGAAAAGCGAGAAATGTCATAGTTTAGGATTGGTTAGGCATTTCGCAAAGGACTATAAGAATAAAATGATGAAGGGGTGGTGTTTCAACTATGGGTAGCCTGATCATCTTAGTAGAGCTTGTCCTTAGAGGATGAGGCAGAGAGCAGGCGCACCTACAGCGCAAGTGCAGGCTTTGGATGCAGCACCTTATAGTAGTGGACCGGATTGAGGTAGGAAAGTCTCTGTAGAAGGTTTTGATCTCTATTTCGGATTTTCCCATTCGGACTATTTTTGATTCTGGAGCATCACTCTCTTTTATCTCTAGTTCTCTAGTAGAATGTTTGCACGTAGACATCTCTTTAGTAGTAGACCCCATCGTTGTTTCAAACCCCATAGGAGGATCAGCACACTTGTCTATGATTTGTAGGGGTTTAAAAAATTTATCCTAGGCGTAGAATTTAACTATGACGCCTATGTATTGGGATTTTCGGGGTATGGGATGATTTTGGGAATGGATTGGCTATCCACATATGGAGCTATATTAGACTGCGAGAGGAGAGTCGTTAGACTAGAGACATGCAACGGTAGGACTCTCGAGGTTTTTTGCGACCCGCAAGGGTCAGTTATGTTGAGCTTCCTTTATTCCCTCGATTCATCATCAGCAGAGTTAGATTCGGTTCCTATCGTCAGAGATTTTCCAGACGTCTTTGAGGAGGTTAGGGGACTACCCCCTAAGAGAGAGATTGACTTCAGGATTTATTTGACTGATAATGTTAGACCAGTGGCATTACCTGTTAGGCACATGGCACCTGCGGAAAGGATGGAATTGAGCAAGCAAATCCGTGAGCTTTTGGAGAAGGATTTCATAAGAAGGAGCATATCAGAGTGGGGAGCGCTGGTTGTCTTTGCTACTAAGGCGGAGGGTTCTCTTCGACTTTGTGTGGACTATAGGGAATTAAATAAGCTCACAAAGAAGAACCGTTATCCACTCCCAAGGATAGATGATCTTTTTGACCAGCTAGTTGGCTCTTCAGTATTCTCTCAACTTGATTTAGCCACAGAATTCCATCAGCTTAGGGTCGCCGATGACAGCATTGATAAGACCGCGTTTAGGACTCCAGACGGATTTTATGAGTGGTTGGTTATGCCTTTTGGGCTAACCAATGTCCCAGCCTACTTCGTAGATTTGATGAACCGCGTCTTTAGAGAAGTCCTAAATAAGTTTGTGGTTGTATTCGTAGATGACATTTTGGTGTTTTCCAAGAGTAAGGAGGAGCATGCTATTCATCTAGAGGAGGTTCTTCGTACACTTTGCATCTTCAGTAAAAAGCAAAGTTCTTGAAGTATCACTTTTGGCATAAGGAAGCGTGTTTCTTGGGGCATAGAGAAGGTCTACACATGGAAAGAGTTTGAGAAATGATTTTGTACATTTAGGTTTGTATTGTGAAAATCCAAAGAGAAGTAGGCAAAGATTGGAGATGTGCAATAGATTTGGTTGATAAGGAAAGAAGAAAGCCCATGTGTATATAATTGTAGAAATTATAATTGTTTCATATAGGTGGATTTAATGGTAGCACCTTAGAATAAATATGAGTATAGGAACAAAAGACTTAAGTAAGGAAATGAGATTTCCAAGGTTTAGAAAGGGTACTCCTAGGGTAGTAAGTAGGAAAATCCACTTTATGTCTAACCCAATAAAATGAAATTATTAGAATTGAAAAGTAGAATTGTCAATATTTTTAAAGTAAATATTGGGTTTTTTGGGAACATGGTAAGAAATTTAAGTTAGATTTTTATATGATATAAATTTTGTTAAGAGTGAAATTCTTTTTGAAGAATTATAGAACATATATAGCTCACCAGTTTCTTTGTAAGAAAACAAAGATTTTAAATATAAAAACCTAAAATGTATTAAGTATCGGAAACGTAGATTACAACATTTATTGTTGTAATATATGTTTTCGTGAAAATAAAGGAAGCATAGACTATAACGCTACTGTTATAGTAGGTGACTCCCAAGGGAAATGTTTTTACATAGTAGGTGAGGTTTATTAGCATTTATTTTTAATTAAATTCATACACTAGTATTTTTTGGGTTGTAGTAACGGTGTTTTACATAACATCTGTGTTAAACCCAAATAAAAATGTATTTTTAAAAGATAATTTCTAAGAATAGAAATAAAAGTGATTTGTGGACACACTTATTAATTAAATAAGTATAAGAAATTTTTTTTGGTTATGGATATATTAAAACAGTTTTGAAGATGAGTTTTTCTCAAAAAGAAAAAGTTAGATATTAGAAGATGTCTATCGTAAGAAAATATAATTTAAACATACTTTAATCTATTGGACGAAAAGAATAATGGTATAATTTTCTATGAAACCAATAAAAATGTTTTGTGCAAGTTACAAGGAATGCATGGAAGAGATATACAAGGTATGGGAGCACCATATTTTTGTATAGCCTATTTCGAAAAATATAAAATAAGTTTCTTGTAATTTCACATAAACATGAAATCCTCTTTTAAAAAGTTCATAGAAGATTTTAGCATTAATAATTTCTCATAGAAGAAAGTAGTTCCAATACATTAAGGTATGAGACCATTAGGTGTAATAAGAAGATGTTTTGAAAACATATAAGGATATTTTAAAGATATTTTAAAAGGAAATAGTTTGGTGAAAACGTAAATAAGTTTTTGAAATGAGAAACTCAATAAAAGTAGAATTTGAAAATTCAAATTTTATAGAAAATTGAAAAGGTCTTTAAAAGAAAGCGAGGAATAAGTTTTGGACTTAGAATTTGAAAGTTTTTCCCTCTAGGTTTGGGAAATAATGTAAATTCAAAAACCTGTAGGGATGCAAGTACAGAAAAATAAAATGTTAAGTAACCAAGTATTTTTGAATTTAATAGAAACTTAAAGATAACACTTTTAATGACAAAGATTTTGGGATTTTAAAATTTAGAAGCCTTAGTTTTTTATATGAGAGAATAAATACCAAACCAAACTCTTAAAAGTGGAATAGATAGGAATCATTCCCTAAGGAGTGACGGAAAAGGTGTAAGGCTATAAAGGAGACAGTAGTAATTACTTTTGGAAGTAATAATAGAGTTTCCAGTAAAGCATATAGGGCACTAGTGAGAACCTAGGAATGTTAATTCATGTGAGCAGGCTAAAGAAGAACAGTAAAGTGGAATTAGTAAGATTGTAAGGCACACATGGTTGAGGATGTGTATTTTTGATTTTGAAGTAACTGGGGAAAAGCATCTTCCTTTAGTGGAATTCTCACATGATAGTAGTTTTCAAGCTAGCATTAGAGTGGCACCTTTCGAAGCTCTTTATAGAAGACCGCGCAAGTCGCTTTCGTGTTGGATAGAGTCTACAAAGGTTAAAAAGACTTCGAAGAAGACAAAATTTGATTTAGAGAAAATTCGTATCTCATATCCGCATTTCTTTGATAGTAATTTTTCGAATTTCCTATTTTCCATCTTTAGTTTTGAATAGGTTCTTTCCTTTATTATCCTTTGGGAGGGTAGAACTTAGAAGTTAACCTATGGATGGTAGGATTTGATGTAAACATGTTATTAGAACATGTTATGGATGATGTATGCAAGTGATTGTAAGTGTTTGCTAGTGGATGCTAATGGACGCATATACTTACACTAGGCACTATTATCTCTTAGGGATCGGCCTAACTAGGACACTAAAGCATATGCATATGGATGTGTGCGTATTTGCATTTTTATTTTCATGGTTGCTATAGATGGATGTTTATCACATGGTTGTTGCATTTGGATGATGATTGAATCATGCATATAGAACTATCAGTTACCTTTAGTGAATTCGCATTCATTTGGATACATGGCACGGACATAATTGCATAAAAGGAGGTCAACTGAATCAGTGGACCGCCTAATCTTTTGCATTAGTTAGGCACATTGACACTACACTAATTGTATAAGTATCATAAATTGCATTAGAAAAACTTAAGGATAATGGATGAATGGTTGAGTAGTTGGTTATAGAACTTGGATGAAAACATCTAGTTCATTCTTTTATCCTTAGAGATTTCGAGGACGAAATCCCTTAAGAAGGGGATAATGTAACAACCCAAAATTTAACCCATAATAATTAATTAACGAATTAATTAAATGATAAAATAACTTTGTGAAATTATCAGAATTAAGCCACAAGAGTTGCACCATTGTGTCCGTGGTAATTTTCTGGTTAATTTCCATATATAGAATGTCAGAATCCGAGTCAATATGAAGAAGTTACGCACGAAACAAGAATCAACGAAAAAAATAAAATTATATGGGCTAGGTCGACCAAGAGGTCTACCTAACCATCACCTAGGTCGACCGGCCGGTCGACCTAGGGGGGTGAAGGTCGACCTGGCGGTCGACCCACCCAATGTATGAAGCGAAGTAAATTTTTTTGAAAAGGCTGTGCGATTTTTACAGTTCATTTGCATTATTTTCTCTTAACTGGTCCCTTCGTGCTCCCATCCGACGGCTCCTGTTCAGCCTATGACGTGGGTGCATCCTATTCAATCTCCAAATCCAACGGTCTAAGATCCACTTCTACCCCTATAAATAAGACCATAGGCCTAACACTTATTCTTATTCTAGATTTTCTCCGCTTGGGTTCACCTTTTCAGGAAAGACCCTAAAAGGAATAATTTTCCAAAGAGAGAATCTTTTTAAATAAAATAATTTAATACCCTCAAGTGGATTTGGGAAAACCAAAAGGGAAGAGCTTAGGACCACAGGTGAGTGGTTGTAATTATTTTAGATTTTAAGCAATTTAAAATAATAGGGTTTCCAATAGTTGTAGTTTTTCTACGATTTTGGAAATACCTTTTTATCAGTTATTTTCGGTTTTAAATTTATTTTCAGTCTATTCTTTTTAGCTATTCTTTTCAATTAATTGTAGTTAATTCCTGTTAATTATAGCTTTTCCGTTTAATTACGGTTATTTACAGTATTTTTAATTATTTACTGTTAATTGCTATTTATTTACTTCTTTTTCCACGTTTGGGATTTTCTTTTATAACTGTCAGTTGTCTTCTATTTCTCTTTTTTCTTCGCGAATGGATTAGAATAGATTTAACGCGAATATGGATTAGACAACAAGAAAACTGAAATTACGTAAAATAAGATGTAAATTGAAACGACTGTAATAAAATGGAATTGGACTGAAATTGACCTATTTGCAAGCCTAATTATGAAGTAAAATTAGGATTAAAATGAGCAAATAAAGATGTAGCTTATTTTCACACTTAGACTTTTGGGTTAAGTAAATAACCTAAATTATAACATAGGTTATAATAAGAAAACAAACAGAATTAGGCTTATTTTAAGACTTAGGATAAATTAATAAGCAAAGATAGTGAAGAACAATAATAAAGGCTTATTTGAATAATTTATCTAAGTTAATAAGCAAAGAAGTAAAGTAGGACCTGTACCAAATATCATTCCTCTATTATTTCTATAGACATGGTGTTTCACATAATCCTGAAGTGAGACGAGGGGCACACTTATGCTAATAATGGTGGTAATTGGTCAATAAGTAAAAGTATAAATCATGGGGATTTGGGAAAAGGGGCTTAACTAGATATTGTTTGGATGACGGGCCAGCACCAACAGCATTTCCCCTATTTTTCTATGGACACGGTGTTTCACATAATCCTGAAGTGAGACGAGGGGCATGCTTATGCTAGAGCACAGATGATAAGAAGACCCAATAGGTGAGCAACATGTAGCATGAGCATGGTGGCTGTTATGCGTGCGACTTCCATTTCGGTGCTCAGTAATCGCTATGAGTTCCAAGCGCTTAAGTATGTGTGCCTTTCGTAGGCACCATTGCCTTCTGTGTAGGGAGCTATATAACGTCTAGTCCATAATAAATACATTGTGCGTCTTTCGTAGACACCATTGTACTTTGTGCTTCTTTCGTAGGTGTCATTACCTTATTGTAAGGAGTTATATAGCATCTAGTCCGCAGTAAGGTCTATGGAGTAGCAGGCCGATCAAAGGGTGGAATTAGGATTTCAGCCTAATTATAGGATTAGGAATTTAGCCTAATCAAAGCAGCTAACAAAGACGAGTGCAAATAATCAAAGTTATCCAATCATATTAATTTAGCAATAGTTAAATCGTATTTATTTCCAGCTCTATCTTTCTTTCTATTTCCTTTAATTCCTTTTATAACTAGAACTGCTGCAAAGTCTATTATCTTTACTTTGCTTAAATATGCTAGTAATTACTATCATTCACTAAACTTATAGTCTCACCCACTCCTCTATTTTTCCCCTTTCCCTCCCCCCATAGGAAATCAGGGGCATGGGCGGTAGACTGCAGATTCTTGGAGACTCCTTTGGCAGAGATTCTAGCATGTATTCCTTTTCTTCATTTCCAGTTTTTAGTTCTTTTGTTGTACTGGCACTATTTGAGGGAGGTTTTGTACTCTGATTTTATTAAGACTACGGTTTTTAACTTTGCAAGACATGTATGGGTATTTTGGCATATGATGTATTTGTTATTTCGTGACTTATTTGGTTTTTAAAGTAATTATGAAGTTTAGTTCTAAATAAGTTATTATCTTAATTGTTTCCGCTGTTTTTATCTATTTTTGTCTTGTGAATCTTAGTCTCTGCTAGCTTTAGTTATACCTACAATGCACTACACCTTTTAGTGTGTCCTTTTAGGTGTACTAAGGTGTGTGGGGTGTTTCAATTCCGACCTTAAGGAAAGATCTCAATAAATCATAGGCCCGCATACGATTGATAATACCTTATCAATTGCATCATATACAACTCTTAACCTGAGGTCTTTTTCCTAATCTCATTTTGACCTTGAAGAATGCTTTACAAATCAAAAGAGGTTATTCACTCATACCTTGAGGAAATCTCAAAAAATACATGCATGTATCTTACCTCATTTAGTCAATATATTAATAATACTCTATAGATAACATCTCTGCTTGAGGAAAGCTCAACAACTAAAGAGTATGCAAGTAATCTATCAATACATAAATGATGGAGGACAACTTATATATTAAGGATTTATAATCTTTAATATATATATATATTTGTGTGTATTGGTGATATCGATTTATGAAATAATGTATTTCTTATGTAATACACTCGTGATTCAAGTGTCGAACACATCTGAAATCATGAAATACATACCATACCTATCTATTTATTCCAAAAATCTATTTTGGATTTCTTATAGTTTCACTCTACTTAATTAAACTATGTGTAATTTAGTTTTAATTTTCTTAGTTAAATCGTATTTGATTACTTCAACCAATTATTTAATTAACATTTTAATTAATTTAATTTTATTCATTCTAAACATTTTTAAATGAATACAGACTATAACATTTATAGTAATTTTACACACACACACACACACACACACACATATATATATATATATATCATTGTGCACGTACATTATTTATTAATTTAATTATTTAAAACGGTTTTAATTAAAATTAATTACAAAAAATTTATTAATATTTACCTTAAACATTAAAGATAAATATACATATATCATTATATATGTTTTAATTTAGTTAATCAACTTTTAATTAATAATTTATTTAGTTATCCAATTAATTAATATAAATTTTTAAATTTTTTTATTAAATTTCTGAAATAATTTTGAAAATATTTTATAACACTTATAAAAATTCATTTATATTTCAAACTTACCTATTATATTTTGAAATTTTTTTGGAAAAATATCCCAAGACCCAAAATCAATTTAGGCCTTTATATTGGGGATAAGATTTGGGCTTACTTCATCTTTCGGGTTAGGCAATTAACCAAGTTGGTTTGAATACTTTATTACCCAAACCCAAATTTAAACACTACCTTTCTAAACACCCTATTAAATGTGTAGGCTTTAATAAGCTAGCCCTAATATTGCTAATTTAGACCGCATAGGCTATTGGACTTTGATATCATTGAAGGAAACTAGGTTGGGTCGCAGCAAGTAAACATGGAATATTTGAAAAAATATCTCTAATTTAAATATTATTAGGCCTATGAATTCTAAATCGTTTATTGAATCTAATCTAATTAATTTAAACAAAATCTTATTTTATTTAATCTCTTTGATTTAACTAATTAATGAATATAATTAATGGTATTTAATATAATTTATAAGTACATTACTACATACTTATTTGTGTATAAAGTGTATATGCAACATAGCATAAAAAAATGTTGGGATTTACATTAACAATGTATATACTTCGCTTACGAATATGTGTGTGTGTACTAGTTGCCTATAAAATATAAATACACAAATATATATAATTTTGAAAATGTTAAATAACATTATTTACAAATAGCTATAATGTAAATTTGACTAAGTATTTAATTTCAAATTTCAAATTTAAAATATCTAAATTTGATTTAGTAAATAAGATTCTAATTTGAAACTAGGGTAGAGATTTAAACTTCAAATTTTAAATATCATGATTTTATCTTCGTAATATTCTAAATAATATAAATATATATGAATCAAAATTCAAATATTATATTTTTAAAATATTTATGTAAACACTTAAATTGATATAATGATATATATGTGTGTGTGTGTGTGTATGTGTGTGTATAGATATAAATTAGACGTTTACATGTATATGTGTGTGTGTGTTTGTGTATAAATATATAAATGTGTATACTTATTTAAATTTATATATATATATATAAGTGTGTGTGTGTGTGTTTGTACATATATGTTTCGACCAAAATAAAATAAATAATTTTTTTGTAGAAAATGAAAATAAAAGTTTTATTTTTATAAAATACATATTTTAAACAAAGTATTAATATAATATATACATGTAAGATATATATAATTAATTAACTAATTAATTCAGCCGATTTTTTTTAAATTTCCAAAAACAAATTAAAGAATAAAAGTTATTTAAATAATATTAAATTAAATTTTTAATTCACAAACAAGTCGTTTAAAATAAATAAAAAATATTATATATATGTATATAGAAATTTTAATTCAAAAAAAATTGCTTATTTGGCCGAAAATAAATATGCAAAATATTAAAAAAATTATCTATAGCATATCGTAATGATAAAATAAACTAAATAGATCAAAGGCAAATTTAAAAATATGTAATTCAATAGGCAATAATACACACGTAGATGTGTGTTCGTGTGTGTATGATGGGGGTGATATATGACATATAATACATTTCAATCAATATATATATAATAAATGGAATTTTATCTAAGAAGCTTTGCATCTGATTCACACCTAGACCTAGCTAGCCTCCTTGATCTCTCAGATATGCACTCTTCTTTGTAAGAGATAGACGTGCAAATACCGAATAAAGAATATTTGATTGAATGGATATGTTTAAAATAAGAAAATTGGATAGGAGGGAATAAGAACTTACGGTCATGGTAGTGAAGAGAGGAGGCAAGAAAAGTAAACTGAAAGTGGAGACTAATGGTATAAATATATGGTTAGATCTAGTAGGAAATATCTCTTCGAGTCCCTCTTACTAATCCAAAACCAATAACATCTGTTTACCCTTTTTATCTTGGTTGGCCAAACTAGAACCCTATATGGACTTAAAGCTCACTCAACCCATTTAGCAATTTATTTAATTTAAATCTAATTTAAATCCTTGTCGATGTCAATTAAATGGATATTTAATTTAAATTAATTTAAATATAATTTAATCAATTTATATCTATTACAAATAAATTAAATCATGTGGTGTTTCGGAGACTGGATAGATTCGGTTATGCGACTCGCAGGTGTGAATTTAGTTAGTGATTAATAATTAAACAGTTTAAATATTAACATCCACACATCACCTTAGCTAGTGGTATGACGGTTGGACTTAATCCATCGCTTACAAATCTCATCCATAAAATCCAATTTTATAAATTCAAGCGGTACCTTTTAGTAACGATTATTTACACAAATTCTCTTTGTCAACACTATATCACTTTAGGATTTATGGAATTTGAATTTGATCAAAGTTCCAATATCATCTACATTCAACTTGGTTAGTCCATAAACAAAGTCTTTGGTTCAATAATAACATTTATATTAACCGTAGTACTCTGGCTAGAGATTTTGATTGAGTTCACTACAGTTGACCATGATATTAACCTCATACAATGGAGGAGACGAATTCCCTATTGAATAGTGTTTCAGTTTCAATGCTTCAACTCAGACCTAACTATAGTCATTAAATGGATGTCGCACCATAAATTAACTATAATCAATGTATAGTTTCCACGTTGAAGTTCAATGGTATTCTCATGTTGAGAGAACTGTATAATATCATCACTCGAGATTTCATGTTTGACCTAGTTGTTATTAACCAATGGGAAACTCTTAGATGAGTCATTCTATGGATATCCAATAACTATCCGTATGTAACCCCTTGGTGCCCCCAACATCCATTAGTAATACACTGTCCAACATTTGGAGAGCCTTACTACTTCAGTCTCAACGGATGTATCGATATCCTTTCTTAAAACATCTTGACCAAAAATATTTAAAACAGTATATTATTGTACGATATGATAAATTTCTCATGATTACAACATTTAGTGGCTACTATCACATAACTTATTATTTAAGGAAATATACATTAATTAATTACTTATACCACTATATAATAAAGTATATATTAGAAATAAAATATGTTTATTATGAATAAGATTGTTTATCGAGTTAGATATATATAACAAAATACATAATTTCCCTTAGGAAAACCCCTAACTTTATCAAAGATAACATTACAGATTCATTCACTAAGGCACTCTCTTAGACTATTTTAGGAAGACCAGCCGAAGGCATAAGGATGAAGCTCCATAGCTATCCCTAATTGCAAATAGGAGATTGATAGAATTTAGGGTTTGCTCTATGGGTAATTATGTAATTGTTATATAATCTTAATTCTGTAAATGATCTTTTTCGAAATAAAATATGTTTCTGGTTTTATTTTCTACCATGGGTGTTGTTATATCATGATATCAGTAATGAGTTAATAAACATTAAATATATATAACTAAGGAATCCTTAGGGGTAGTATTTTATCGATTTTAGTTATAAGATGTTCACAAAAATGAGCATTGGATCGATACAAACAAAAAAACATCCTCCTAAATGTTCATAGTCGAGAAGTAGGTAGAAAAAAATAGCGATAAGTCTATTGTGACTAGTGTATGTAACACACTTCATACAATAGAGGGTGATTTACTCATGACCATTGGGGGCACCAAGGGGTTACTGCTTATGATCTTTTGGAACAATCATAGAATGAATCAATGATAGTCTTCTATAGGTTGTTATATAACTTAGTCAAAATAGAAGATCTTAGGGTAACGACGTACACTAGTCTTCTGACTTGAGAGTACCATCGAATTTTAGTGTGTAAACTATACTTTGATTATGAGTAACCACATTGTATAATGACCGTGTTAGCCGTAGTTGGGTACACATTGAAATACTTAAAGTGACACACTACTTAAGAGATGATTTTCCTCCTTCATTATGGAAGTTGGTATCATCATAATTGGTAAGTCAAAATCTCTGGCTAGAGCAAATTGGTTAATCGATAAACATTATCGTATTGAACCATTGACTTTAAATTGACCAATGCAATCAATAAGGATATCAATGTATTTTCTGACCTTCGATCAAACTCTAGATATCTAATTGATATAGTGATGATGAAAAGAATACGTGTACAAACTATCATTACTGGGTGGGCTTATATTAGATCAGAAATATGATTTCTCCTAAATATCTATAGGTTTTGAACTTGACCCTATATTGTACTTCTACTAAGTATGTAGACTTCGATATTTAAATTGTTCAAATATCGGTTGTGAATTGAGTTCACAACAAAGAGACAACACAACCACATTGTCGGTTATTTTCGAATTCGACTAGTGGTAAAATTAATTTATAAATACTAAATTTACACAAATGTTGTATTGATATAAATAGCTAATTTTAATCATTTATTTCAAGCTAAAAATGTGATATAACAATTATAAAGTTATATAATAGTTCAATCGATTTTGGGGTCGGAAATTAATTAATTAGATATTAAATTCAAGAGGAGTCAAAGGGAGTGTTTGACCATGCTTGGTCAAACTCTATGGTCGGCCATTTTGGGTAATCTTTTGGGGTTTTACATAGTCACCAGATCTATAGGAAAAGGAGGAGAGAAATCTACTAGATGATGACTATAGATAACCTAGCCTCCACACAAAATCATACATAGAAATTTGAGCTTTTTTCTACCTTCATGTCGAACCACCCCTAACCACCCCCTCCTCCATGTTGCCTTTGCTTTGACATTGCAGATCAAAGAGAATGAGACTATGGTGGAAAAATGTTCAATCAATGTATCGACTCTCAACCAGGTCAATTCCAAATGAAAGTATAATTTTGATCTAATTTATAATTCATATTATACTCACCTATGTATCATATATATGTATATGACTATATGTTTATAATTACTATATTCAACAAATAAAGAGACAATTTAGATAAATATATTTATTAATATTTAAACCTTTTAAACATGTACAAATATTTTAATACATATACATATATCATACTTTAGACATATACATACACACACACACATACACACACACATATATATATATATATATATATTCGATAATAAGAATGATACTTTATTCAAGTAGAGCACTCATTATAATATTTCAAGGGATTGAACTCATGACCTCTTAACCTTAATCTAAACCATCATACCTCTAACACGTGATAGAGTTAGGGATATGTCCTAGGGGCAATTCTGTAATTTATTGTAAATTGATTAACTGTGTAATCAATTCTCGTTCGTAATAATGGTGTTTTTCTTTCTGTTATATATTTGTTATAATGTGTTATAAATAATTAAATATTTAATTAAAATATATTTAACAGAAAATCAATAAGTTGTGTGTTTGTGATAGTAATTACAAATAGTTGTAATCATGAGTATTATATCATAATATAATAAACACGCCATTTTAAATATTCCTAGTCATGATGCATCAAAACTGAATACCGATGCATCCGTTGAGACTAGAGTACGTAACGCTCTTCAAATGTTGGGCAGTGTATTGCTCATGATTGTGGGTCACCAAGGGATTACATACTGATAGTTATTGGGTAACTCTGGAATGACTTCCTCGATAGTTTTCTGTTGGTTAATATAACTAAGGTCAAACAAAAAATATCGATGTAACTAAGGTCAAGTGGAAGTATTGTAAGTGAAACATTATTCAAGATAGGATTCATCTCCTTAGTTATATGCGTAGTATCACGGTCAACTCAAATCAACTCAAAGTTAATATCTCTGGCAGGAGTAGTTTGGTTAATAATAATTGCTATTATTGAACCAAGGACTTTGTTTTTGGGACATAGAGTTGAATATGGACGATATTTGAATTTTGACTATTATCAAATTCCATAAGTCCAAAGTGATATAGCTTTGATGAAAAAAATTGGTGTAAATAATAATCACAACTGGGTAACGCTTAACAAAGTAAAACGGGATTTTATAAAACCAAATAAGTGGTAAATTTGGCCAAAATGTCACATCACCTGCTAAGTGACGCATGAACGTTAATAATCGAATAGTTTGATATTAATCGTTGACCAAATTCACACCTAAAGAGTTGCACAACCAAATCATTGAATACTCCTTAACCACATGATTTAATTAGTTTATAATTGTTATAAATTAATTAATACTTATGAAATATTTTTTAGATAATTTTATTTTGATTTGATGAACAAACATTAATAAATATGTCTATAATAGTTATAAATATATTAATCAATATACGATATCGGTACACATTTAAATTAGATTTAAATGCAATATAGTTTGTTCGGGCTTTAAATGGGTTTGAAGTCCATATAAGACTGGTGTGTTTTGGCCATAATGACAGGTCCGACCATATGATTGGAAGATGGGTTTGGTTTGGATAGATAAGAGAAAGAGAATTGGTTAGAGAGAAAAGAGGATTTAAATACTAACTTATCTCTCTAACCTCTCCTCTATAAAAGCATCTCAACCTACACCCATTTGAATACTTTTCAAGCCTCCAATCCCCTTTACCTCTAGCCGAATTCATCATCCCCTCTCCTTTACTTTTCCAGGCTCAAATCAAATAAAACTAAACAATATTAGATAGTCAGTGGTCTGCAATTCGAGAGGTAGCACCTTCAGAATTACAATTTGATTCAAGAGTTCATTCCAATGCTTTAAGGTGTGAGTTTTTCACATTGGCATAAGGTAATGATCTAATCTATAATTATATACTATTGATTTATTATTTATATATTATATTCTGTTATATTAGTCAGGTGACAATTCTAGTATATTAGTACTTCGTCACATTTAGAATTATTGAATGTTTATAAGCTTATATATTTTAAAAAATTATGACATATACCTACCTATAATATGTACGGCACAAAATAAAAAAACAATTTTTTAATTTAAATTAATTAAATATATGTTTTTTAATCCTTAACACCTAATAAAAATGGCGATATCCTACTGCGATTTTCCTTCAGATCTCACTCTTCTCTGCCTCCCTCTCCGAATTTCTACCATCCTCCTACCTTACATCGCCAAAATCATATATTTCCTTTCCTTTCCGTCCATCTTCGCTTCCATCTAATTTTGATGGCTAAAAATTGTAAATTGAAGCCAAGGTTCATGGCCTCTTCCGAGCAGCATTCGACCTCCTTTACCACCAGATCCAGCCGTCCCTTCATGGCTACTACCACTTTGTTCTCTGCTCCTACACTTACCTCTTCTCCTTTATGTGATATTCTACATCCAACTCACTCTTTGGTCATTGTCGTGCATGTTTTGGCGCCTGAAACTTTAGCTTGGGATTGTAAAGGCGAGCACTTAGGTGTTGGGGTGTCGTTGATGAACTTGATTGCAACGTGGAGCTGCCTTTTGCCACTGCAAGTAAGCTTGATGCTATCTATTTCTCTATAAATGGAATGTTGCCAGAGGAGGTAATTGGTGTGAATGTTGTAGTTCTTCGTCTAATCTTGTTGGTGATAAATTATGCTCGCTTCATGTTTGTGACAATGCCAGTGCTCCAAAAGCTACTGCTTCTTTTGTTCCACAAAATGATACTGTCAGCGATGTTCCAAGCATACCTATCATGAAACCTCATGATACATCTTGGTCTTCTCTGTTCACTAAAATCCAAAGTAATGAAGGAGCGTATTCCCCTTGTAATTTTGAAAGTATGGAAGAGGATGGAGTTATGATTCTGCCGAAAGAGGTTATTCAAGCTGGCAAAGACTTTTAGTCTGATTACTTAGTGGATTTTTTTCTAGACTCTAACTCGCCTTAGAAGTTGTTCAGAATCAATGTAGGAATGTTTGGCATTTGTGTGATGGTCTTAAAGTCCACTTTGACAATTCCATGTTCTTCCTCAAATTCTCCGTGTTGGAAGATAGACTTCGTGTACTTTAGGCTGATCCTTCCTTCATTCATGGTAATCCATATATTATTACTCCATAGACCCTTCGGTGGACACAGCAAAATCTCAAGTACTTTCGACTCCCGTTTGGGATCGATTTACTCATATTCCTTCAATTCTTTAACTGATGATTGGTTTAGACTGGTTAGCTGGTCTAGTTGGCAAACTGAGATGCTTTAATGCAAATACAGTGGATAGGAAAAGACTGGTATACGCTCGGGCACTTATTGAAGTGACCCCTGATAAACCATTGGCAACCAAATTGCACGTTAGTCCGACTGAGGGACAATTAGTTGTGGTTGATGTTTCCTACAGTTAGAAGCCAGATATATGCTCATCTTGCCATTTCTTTTGTCATATAGATGATTCTTGTAAGTATGGTTGTCCTACCTTGCCGGTTGAGGTAGATTCCCCACTGCCTATTCCTCTGAAGATCTCATTGCCGAAGCCTCCTGTTATGAAATGGATTCCCAAGGCTAGTATTCCTTCTCCTCCTGTGGCAAAAGTGGATGTTGATGTTTCTCCAGTTTTTTCAATGGTCATGGTGCCTCCTTCTAATATATTACTTGGAACTCTAATGAGCAATCTTGGATACATGAAGCTTCTGAAATGAGATACTCTCCTTAGTGTGGTACTTACCCCATGTTTGTGGGTGATGATGAAGGTGAGAGCAGATGTTTATACTATCACATTGACATTGAGGGTGGAGGTCTTACACTTACTAAGATTGGTGAGCTTGGCGATGCGAACATGAATTTGTTTTAGGATACCACTTGGCATAGGAAATTCATATACAGTTGTGACTCCCTGGACTTTGTTCCTAACCTTGCACTTATATTCTCTGTGTATGTCCACGTCCTCGGTCCTGATTCGTCCAATGATCGTAGTAGATCCTCCTCTTTTGAAGGGGGCTAGTCTAGGTCCTTAGTAGTTTAGGCATGTTGCCTAACTCCTGTGCTGTATTTTTTTATTTTTTTATTTTAGCTGCTAAGGCGTCTTTGCCTCTCACCTGTATTTCATTTGTTCGGCGGTATGACTATTATAAAACCAGCTTGTCTGTGCAAAATATACATTTTTTAATTATATAAGCTTTATAATTTAAATATTATATCTTATTCTATACAAAAAATGATTTTATAATTTTATATAAATAGTTTCATACTTAAAATATTTTTGGAAAAAATAAAACAATTTTAATATATATATGTATGTATGTATTATTTAAATCGATTAATTATGTAAATTAATTATATCAACATATATATATATATATATTATAAATGTTTTTATTTTATAAAATTAAATTAGTACCTAATAATTTTGGCAAAAAAGTTTTATATATAATTTAATTATTTAAATATTAGCTGAAATTAAAATTGAATTTAAAATTATATATAAAATATTCAAATATTCAAATATCAGTCAAACTTTTAATGAAAGTATAAAATTCAAAACCATATTTGAAAAATAATTTTTATTTAATTTTCACCGACTTACGAACGGAATTTAATTTTAATATATATATTTAATTTAAAAACATTTTTTTGCCCTGAGCGTTATTAGGTGTGTATATATTTAATATATATATATATATTATATGTTTTTATTTAATTATTAATATATATATTTATCATTAAATTATATGTATTTAATATATATGTCTATAAACAATTATATATATTTTGCTTTTAGTTTTGCAGCAAAAAAAAAGTTAAATTTTTAGTGTAATTATAAATTCCGTGTGTATACATATATGTATGTATGTATGTAATATTTTTTATACATAAATTAAATTATATAAGCGTACATTTGGATGATATATTTGTATACTAGATGAGTTAACATGTTTATTGCGATGTAAATTCCAACACTTATACACGAACATGTTAGACCTTGCATGGATTGCTATGTGACACATGCACACACACACACAGATACATGTGTGTGTACGATACACAAGTATATATCTATAATATAATATTAATTATATGATATAAAACTATATTATAAATTTAAATAAAATAATGATTTTATTTAAAAGAAATTTAGAAATTTTCAAAATAAGTTAGACTTCATAGGCCCAATACAGATCCAATATGATAAAAATTTGAAATTCACCTATATCTTCCGTTGCGGGCTGGCCAAGTTTCAAAAATGGTATCAGAGCCCAATAGCCTATGCGATCTAAATTAGTCATGGTAGGGTTAACTAATTAAGCTCGCTGCCCAAATAGTAGGATGTCTAGAAAGGTAGTGTCGAAGGTTAGGTTTGGATAATCAAGTACTCCGCCCTACCTGGCTACCGACCTAGCCCGAAAAAATATGTGAGCCCAAAGGTTGCCTCTAATAGAAAAGGCCCAATTTGAATAGGGTCTTGGGCTAATTTTCAACATTGTTTGAAAATTAAAAATATAAGTTTTAAATTTAATAGTTAAATTTAAAATAAAGTATATAAATATTATAAATGTTATAATAGAATATAAAAAAATTCAAAATGTTTGAAAATTGATATAAATTAATTTCCAAATTTATAAAATTTATTAATGAGGTTAATAATATATGAGTATATATTAATTAAATAACTTAATTAATTAATAAATATATACATGTATTATTAAGATATATGCTATGTTGTTTCAAAATTTTAAAATAACATAAGTTTACGTGTATGTATATAAATGAATTTCGAAATTAATATAATTGAATTAAAATTGTTTAATTAAATAAATTAATTAAATAATATACGCAAATATATGATATATGTGTTATACTATAAAGGTTATAGTATATAATAAATATTTCGTATAAATGTTATATTAAAGATAATATAAAATTAATTAAAATTAATTAAATAATACTTAATTAATATGATATTATACATAAGACAATTATATAAGTAATATGAAATATAAAAGTTATATAATAATAAAACTTATATATTATAATTGTATAAATTAAAGGTGGAACATTAAGAAACCCTAAATTGACTTAAGGAATAAATACATATGTAAATGTACATATACTGTGATTTTCGATGTGTCCGACACTTGAATTATGAGGGTATTTCATAAGAAATATATTATTCCATAAGCCGATATCACTCAATATAATATATTAAAGAATGAATCTTCAATATAATGTTGTCCACTACCATATATATTAATAGACGAGGTAAGATAACTATATGTATTTGTTGAGCAAACTCAACGTACATATACTATATTTAGGACATCGTAATATAGTAGGTACGAGTGAATAATTTCGTTTCGATTTGTTGAGTAAACTCAAGGTCGAAGTGAAATTAGGAAAAGGTACCAAGGGTTAGGAGTTGTATATGATACAAGCGATAAGGAGATATCCATCGTCCATGGATCTATGGCTTGTTAAGCGAACTCAATGTCATAATTTCAAGGCAGACGAGTCCGAACACCTAATGATGAAGTTCAAAGACTTCTATGTTTTGACTTAGGGTTTGGCGAAACATAAAAGACTAGCGGGAGCTTTTAATAAAATGAAAGATAAAGTTTAACCTTACTAATATTATAAGAATGTCTACCATGATATTGTCCTAATAATCTACCAATTAAAACTTGTAGAAAATGTCAACTCCAAAACTATTTTTTGATAATGACAAGCTTATTAGACCGAACTATAGCGATTGACTAAGAGCAATTAAAATAGTGTTGACTTACGAGCGTCTATGATCAGCTATTACATGCGAACCAAAATAACAACCTGCTGATGATGCAGACCTCGAACTACGACTTGCTTATGAAAAGTGAGTTTCAAACCTAGAAATCACCCAAGTTTTTGTGATGTTTATTTTAGACAAGCCATTGCAGAGGCAACATGAAAATATATCTATCCATGATATATATGATAGTCACAAGACCCTGTTTAGTGAACAGTCATGTTCCGCAAGGTACGAGCTTATGAAGAAGTTGTTTAATGCCAAAATGACCAAAGGAAAGAAAATGGATGATTAGGTGCTGATGATGAAGAGCTATATTGATAGGTTTTTGCAATTGGATATACAAATAAGCAATGAATTGCAAGTTAATTTTATCCTTGATTCTCTTACTCCTCAATATTAACCGTTCATATTGAATTACAATATAAACCAGTAAAATGTGAATCTCATGGAGCTCCTCAATATGTTGAGGTCAGCCGAGTCTGCATCTAAGGATCAAGGGGTCCTGCTTGCTGTAAAGGGTGGTGCATCATCTTCGAAAGATTCGAAGAAGCGGAAAAGAGAAAATAAGAAGAAGAAAAAAAGTAAGAAGACCGATGACAAGGGTGAATGTCACCACTGCCATAAGAAAGGTTACTGGAAAAGGAATTGCCCCGATTACTTGAAGACTGTTAGAGAAAGAAAGCAGAATGGTTCTGCAGCTCCATGGGGTACATTTAAAATTCAAAATTTTTTTCTAATCAACAAAATGTCTTGGGTCTTAGATATTGAATCTAGAACTCATATATGTAATTCATTACAGTGGCATTCTTCTAACAATATAAATGGTAGTTATCTTTGGCATAGTAGGTTAGGTCATATTAGTGAGAAACGACTACACAAACTGAAAACTTAAGGTTTTCTCCCATCACTTGATTCTGATCATTTAACACATGTGAGTCATGTCTTAAAGATAAAATGACCAAGCACCCCTTCAGTGAGAGAAATAAAAGAGTTGATAAACTCTTAAGGTTAGTACATAGTGATGTATGTAGCCTATTGCCTATATACCTTCACTGATGATTTGTCGAGACTGGGATATTTGTATATTATGAAGAAAAAATATGATGTCTATGATAAATTTTTTGAATATAAAAATGTAGCATAAAACCAAACGGGCCAGAAGATTAAGATTCTTCGATCGGATCGAGGAGGTGAATACATTGGGCAGGAATTCCAACGGTAGTTAAAAGATAATGGGATTGTATCTCAGATTACTCCACCTTATACTCCATAACACAATGGCGTGTCGGAGCAAAGAAACCGAACCTTATAAGATATGGTTCATTCCATGATGAGTAAGGCTAAGTTACCTCTGTTCTATTGGGAATATGTGCTAGAAACCGCAGCGTATATGTTGAACTTTTTGCTCGCTAAATCTATGCCTAAAGCATCATATGAGATGTGGTATGGTAAGAATCCCCAACTAAGGTATTTGAAGGTGTGGGGTTTTCCGGGGTATGTTAAGAACGTTGATCTGGATAAACTAGAGGCAAGATCAATATATGTAAATTTATAGATATCCTAAAAACTCAAATGGGGTCTACTTTCTATAATACCGAGGACCAAAAGGTCATTATTTCTCGACGCATTGTCTTTTTAGAAAAGGAATTTCTATCATAGGAAATTAACAGCAAGGTTATAGACTTGGATGAGATCCAAGAAGTTAATTGAGGCTGAACCAGTGAAAGAATCGAGTTCACCCGTACACGAAAACATGCAACCTATTAAAAGGTCTAGTAGAGAACTCATGCACCAGAGAGATAATACAGTTTTCTCGTGGATGGCGAGAAGGAGGATAGTGTCTTAGATGACGACACTCCTCTATCTTTCCAATAAGCACTGCAGAGTAAAGACTCTACACTTTGACTTGGAGCAGTGAAATCCGAGATGGATTCCATGTATGAAAACAAAGTATGGACTTTGTCGGACGTACTCGAAGTGATAAAATCCATCGAATGCAAATGGATTTTTAAGAAAATACTAAATGCAGATGGAGAAGTGGAGACTTATAAGGCAAGTCTACTTGCGAAAGGATTTCGTCAAATTCAAGGTGTTGAGTATGATGAGACCTTTTCGTTCGTAGCTATGCTTAAGTCCATTTGGATTATGCTAGTAATTGATGCATCCTATGATTAAGAAATATGGCCAATGGATGTAAAGACAGCATTTCTAAACGGAGATTTAGAAGAAATAGTCTATATGCCACAGCCCGAGGGTTTTGTGGTCAGTGCGAGTGAGGGTAAGGCTTGTAAGTTGTTAAAGTCCATTATGGACTTAAATAAGCTTTAAGAAGTTAGAACAAGTATTTTGATAAGGTAATCAAACTATTTGGTTTCTATCAGAACACAGAGAAAGGGTGCGTATATAGAAAGGAACAGAGCGACAATATCGTTTTCTTACTGGTACTCGTCAGCGATCTATTATTGATTGTTAATGACATTTCGTTGTTGCAATCAGTGAAAGCATGGTTTTCCAAGAACTTCACCACGAAGGATTTGGGAGGAGCAGCCTATATACTGGGTATAAAAATATATAGAGATAGATCTAAGAGGCTGTTGGGATTGTCCTAATCCATATACATAGATACCATACTTAAAAGGTTTGGTGCAGAGAATTCCAAACGTAGAAACGTTCCAATACAATCCAAAATCGTCCTTTCTAAGAAGGACGCTCCTCATACCGATGAGGAGAAAGAGCGTATGAAGAGGATCCCCTTATGCTTTAGCCATAGGATCCATAATGTACGCTATGCTATGTACTAGACTGGATGTGGCATGCACATTCGAATGCATAAGCCGATACGAGTCTAATCCTAGAGAAAAACATTGGACGGCCGTAAAATGTATACTGAAGTATTTAAGAAATATTAAGGACTTGTTCCTCGTATACGGGAACGGAGACTTCCTTATGAATGGGACATGGAATCTAGCTTTCAAAGTGATATGGATGATTGTAAGTTAGTGTTTGGTTATGTCTTTACACTTAACGGCAGAGCCATCGGTTGGAAAAGTTCCAAACAAGAAACAGTAGCTAACTCGACGATGGAGGCCAGGTACATCGCCCTTAATGAAGCAGCTAAAGAGGCATTCTGGATTTGCAAGTTTTTGACTAAGCTTGGAGTGATTTCGATATAGAGAATCCTATGGCATTGTTCTGTGATAACGATGCGACGATTCAGATCGCAAAGGAACCTAGAGTACATAAGAAGTCACGGCATATTCTTCGAAAGTTCCACCTCATTAAAGAATTCGTTGAGAAGAAAGAGGCCGTGATACAAAGGGTAGATACTAAGAACAGCATAGCAGATCCATCCACTAAGGGTCTAGCTTGGTTGGCTCTCGAGAAGCTGATTGAAGGAATGGGAAGGAGATTCCATAATTGGCCCTAAGTGCAAGTGAGAGATTGATAGAGTTAGGGATATGCCTTAAGGACAATTCTATAATTTATTGTAAATTAATTAACTCTATAATCAATTCTCATTCGTAATAAAGGCATTTTTCTTTCTATTATATATTTTTTATAATATGTTATAAATAATTAAACATTTAATCAAAATATATTTAACAGAAAATCTATTAAGTGGTATGTTTGTGATAGTAATTACAAATAGTTGTAATCATGAGTATTTTATCACAATATAACAAACACATCATTTTATATATTCCTAGTCAGGATGAATCGAGACTCGATATCGACGCATCCATTGAGACTAGAGTACGTACACTCTCCAAATGTTGGGCAGTGTATTACTCATGACTACCGGGGGCATTAAGGGGTTACATACTGATAGTTATTGAATAACTATGGAATGACTCGCTTGATAGTTTTATGTTGGTTAATATAACTAAGGTCAAATAGAAAATATCGATGTGACTAATTTACACAATTCTCTCATCTTCAGAATACTGTCGATCTTCAATATAAAAGCTCCGCTTTGATTATAGTCAAATTGTGGCACAGCGTCCATCGAGTGACTATAGTTGGGTCGAGTGGAAGTATTGAAAGTGAAATACTATTCAAGAGAGGATTCGTCTCCTCAGTTATATGAGGTAGCATCACGGTCAACTCAAATCCAAAATCTCTAGCCAGAGTAGTTCGATTAATAATATTTGTTATTATTGAACCAATGACTTTGTTTTTGGACTATAGAGTTGAGCATGGACGATATTGGAATTTTGACCATTACCAAATTCTACAAGTCCAAAGTGATATAGTTTTAATGAAGAGAATTAGTGGAAATAATAGCACAACAGGGTAACACTTAACAAAGTAAAATTGAGTTTACTAAAACCAAGTAAGCGAAAAACTTGGCCAATATGTCACATTACCTGCTAAGTGACAAGTGAATGTTAATAATCGAATGGTTCGATATTAATTGCTGACCAAATTTACACCTAAAGAGTCACACAACCAAATCGTTGAATACTCCTTGACCACAAGATTTAATTAGTATATAATTGTTATAAATTAATTAAATTAATTAATATTTATGAAATTTTAGTTATAAAATTTTATTTTGATTTGATGAAAAAATATTAATAAATATGTTTATAATAGTTATAAATATATTAATCAATAGACGATATCGATACGCGTTTAAATTAGATTTAAATGCAATATAGTTTGTTCGGGCTTTAAATGGGTTCGAAGCTCATATGGGACTGGTGTGTTTCGGGCATGATGAGACCATGATGGGGTGTGACCATATGATGGCAAGATGGGTTTGCTTTGGATGGATAAGGAAAAGAGAATTGGTAAGAGAGAAAAGATGACCTAAATCCTAACTCATCTCTCTAATCTCTCCTCAATAAAAGCTTCTTAACCCACACCCATTTGAATACTTTTGAAGCTTCCAATCCCCTTTACTTCGAGCTGAATTCATCATCCCCTCTCCTCTATTTTTCCTAGCTCAAATCAAATAAAATTAAACACTATTCGATAACCGGTGGTCAGCAATTCTGGAAATAGCATCTTCAAAATTAGGTTTTGATTCTGGTGTTCATTTCAACACTTCAAGGTATGAATTTTTAGCATTGGTATGAGGTAATGATCTGATCTATAATTATATACTATTGATTTATTATTTATATATTATATTATGTTATATTAGTTAGGTGACTATTCTAGTGTATCAGTATATCGTGATATTTAGAATGGTTGTATGTGTGTGGGTGTATTATAACATATACCTGCTTATAATATGCAAGGCACAAAATAATTTTTTTTTTATTTTAATTAATTTAATATACATTTTTTTATTATATATAAGCTTTATAATTTAAAATGCATTTTTTTTATAAACTGTTTTGCCAGTCTTGGATGACTCGTTGGTGCTATGGAGTGTGCAGTAGTTGGAATTGGTGTTGTTGATTTTGTCATTGGTGATGCAGTAGTTAGAAATGGTATTGTTGATTCTGTTGTTGGTGATGTTGTATTTGATGCCAATCTATTTGGTGATTTTGATGTTGGCTCTAAAGATGCTTGTGTTATTGCCCACTCCAAAAATCCACCTGCTGCTAGTAATGTGGACTTAAATGGCCAATCTTCGACGATTGGTACGTCTTTGATTCCTCAGCAGCCAACGGAGCCGGCTCTAGTGCCTCCTGTCCCCTGGTCATCTCTATTTGCTTCTTTGCCGAGGAATGCTGGAGTTTACACTCCTTATTTCTCTGATGTAGTTGAGATTGACGATGTGATGGTTCCACCTATCGAAGTTCCGCATGTAGGTGTTGCCTATTGATCTGATTTTTATATGGTTTTTTCTGGATTCTCTCCCACCCTATCATCTTGTTACAGAGCGTTGTCGTCAAGCTTGGAATCTCAAAGAGGGTCTGCAAGTGCATTTTGATAACTCGTTGTTCTTTTTTAAATTCTCGAGAGTTGAGGAAAGACTTTTTGTTCTTGAGTTTGATTTGATTATCATTGCTGGGAAACCTTTTATTATCACTACTTGGAGACCTTCGATAGAAAAGGTTAAGGAAGAGGTATTATCCCTATTTGGGCTCACTTTTGCCATATCTCATCTATTTTACAGCCCTTGATCGGTCTTGCCTGGTTAGCCAGTCTTGTTGGCAAGGTTAAGTGTTTTGATGCCAACACCGTCGTCAGGAAAAGATTAGTGTATGCTAAGGCATTGATTGAAATCACTCCTAATAAGCCATTACCTTCAAAACTTAGGGTCGGGATTGCTGAGGGTCATGATGTTGAGGTGGAAGTTCGTTACAGTTGGAAACCGAATATTTGCATGACTTACCAATCTTTTGGTCACATTAAGTCTTGTGGGTTTGGAGTTTCTGATCCTCCTCTTCCTATTCCTGCAAAGATACCTCTTCCTTGTCCTCCTACTAAGTGTCAGTCCACTATTGACAAGTCGTTGGTGTCCCTGTTGTGGATCCTTCTTCCTTCGTTGATACAGAGGTCATTTTAGTGCCTAGTGCATGGGTAGTTCCAGCTATTGCCAGGGCTTGAGTTTCTGATCCTCCTCTTCCTATTCCTGCAAAGATACCTCTTCCTTGTCCTCCTACTAAGTGTCAGTCCACTATTGACAAGTCGTTGGTGTCCCTGTTGTGGATCCTTCTTCCTTCGTTGATACAAAGGTCATTTTAGTGCCTAGTGCATGGGTAGTTCCAGCTATTGCCAGGGCTTGTAAGCGTCCTATTTATTGAAATCATGGTGAGAATTCGTGGGTTCATGAAGATTCAGACATGAAATATAAGCCGGAGAGTGACAGTTTCTATATGTTTGTCGGAGTTGAGGATTAGGAGCGTACTATGATTTATCATGTTGAGGGGGAATGTTTGATCTTATCTTCTGATGGTGAAGATGGTGAGCATATTAAGATTGTTTTAGAGGACAATACTTGGGATAGGAAGTATTTTTTCTTTTGTGATTCTGTGCACTTTGTGCCGAACCTAGCGTCTTTATTTTCTGGGTATATGCATGTTATGGGGTCTGTTTCTGCTGTTGACTGCAGTAGTGACGATGGGGATTAGTTCTCCCTTGTCTGTTAGTAGTTAAGGTTCCTCTATCTAACTCATGTATATTTTTTTCCTCCTTCTGTTGTTCTAGCGCCTGTGTCAAACTCCTGTTATTAATGTTCAGCAATAAAAGTGGACGGCCCGCTTTAAAGTCGGCTAGTTTTGCTAAAAAAAATACTATATCTTATTCTATACAAAATATGATTTTATAATTTTATATAAACAGTTTCATACTTAAAATATTTTCAGAAAAAATAAAATAATTAAAATATCACTCGGATTTTTACTGAAATTTTAAAATTCAAAATTATATTTCAAAAATAATTTTTATTTAATTTTCACAGATTTACGTGCGGGAATTTAATTTTAATATATATATATAAGAAAAACCATTTCTTTACCGTGAGCATTATCGGGTGTATATATATTTAATATATGTCTATATATTGTATGTTTCTATTCAAGTATTAATACACACACATATATAGATATATTATTAAATTATTTATATATATGTATTTAATATATATGTTTATAAAAAAATTATCTATGTTTTACTTTCGATTTTGCAGCAAGAAAATTGACTTTTTAATATAATTGTAAATGTTTTAAAATATACTTATATATATATATATACTTTTATAAATTACATGTAAATATATATATATATATTATTTTAAAATAAAATATAGTTTATACACACATACATAAATATATGTGTATGTATATATTGTAATATTTTATATACATAAATTAAAGTATATAAGCATGCATTTAGACGATTTATTTGTATACTAGATGAGCTAACATGTCCATCGCGGTGTAAATCCCAACACTTATACACGGACATGTCATACCTTGCACGGATTGTTATGTGACATATGCACACACACACACACGTGTGTGTGTGTATGATACACACATGTATATATCTATAATATTTTATTAATTACATAATATAAAACTATATTATAAATTTAAATAAAATAATGATTTTATTTAAAAGAAAACTAAAAATGTTCTAAATAATTTAGACTTCATAGGCCCAGTATAGAATTATAGATCCAATATAGTAAAAAAGAATTAAAATTCTCATATCTTCCGTTGTAGAATGGCCCAGTTCCAACAATGCGCACCTTGAGCTAGAGATCCTTGACAACACACGCGCACGCACACACATATGTATATTGATCAAAGTTATTTTCAGCAAAAAATATGTACTTTAAACCTAAATTTTTGTTCTAAAATGGATAGTTTTTAGATTTTAAACAAAATTAATTGTCTTATTAAAAAATTTATTTATATTATATTGCTTGCTGGTTTTCGAATTAAAAAATAATTATTTCGTGTGTGTGTAAACACACACTCTTTTAGAGATGAACTCTCTTCTAGAGAGAAACTCTGTTCTAGAGAGGAACTCCTAAAATAACGGTTAAGGCTGGAATTTTCAATTTTTAGCGGGTAAAGGCTGAGGTAATTCTTCCATTATCTGGTTCCAGATGATAAACTGCAACAATAAAAATATATACCGAGTGGTACTCATCGCGGCTAGACAATTGGTAAAGACTGTATTCTACAACAATTTCTATAAATGCAGATCGAACTCATATGTACCCCTTTTGTGTAGGTTCAGAGAAGCATTCTCATAATAGTTGGAATGATGGTTCTATTCTGAGTAGGCTACGAGTGATACTAGGGTTCGGCTCAAAACAGATCTAATGAATGTGATTCAAAGACCAAGAGTCCCAACTCAGAATATTTGTTGCGATGAACGTTGGTGTAGAAGATAGAAGTGTATGTACTTGTTTGTCAAATAAGTATCTAAAGATGCGGAAGTCATCTATATGGATCGCCAACACTATAGACATGATCTCATATATGGGATTAAATCTGCTAACAGATTTAACCGCGATTTATAAAAGGTAAAGAAGAAAGAATACCAAGATCCATCGATCTGAGGTATGGAACTGTTGGAAATTGTTTTTTTGGAAAATAAGTGAATTCTTAAAAAAAGTGACTAAGTATGAGATGGCTCCTATATGGAAACATGAATAGTCCCACATTGTGGGATTATATGAAAGAATCAAGTATTTATACTTGATTCTTAGAAGCTAAGTTGGGCCCTTTGGGCACCCAATGATGCTCTTTTGGGAGGAGGGAGACCATGCTTGACCACTACACGCGCACACGCGCGCCGGCCGACCCGGGCCGGGCCGGGCTTGGGTTCGGGTTCGGGCTTGTAGTGGTGTATCACTTATATTTTTGGTACAAAATTCTTTAGCCATTTTTTGACCGGGCTGGAACGGTCAAATCAGACCAGACCCGTATTGGAGAACGTTACATAACGTTCATTGTTCTTGACCCATTATTTTCTCGGATCCGTTTTTCGAGACCATGTTTCCCCACAACCAACAATGTTCTTTTGCTATTCCGTCTTCTTAACTGATAAGGAGACGAAACAGAAATAACTACATTCCGTTGAAAATCCAATTTTAAATCCAAAAAAAATTCGAGCAATATTTTTTTTTAGTGCAAACAGAGTCGTTTTGTACGTGCAAACGAATCGATACCACAGAAGTTTTTTGAGAGGTTGTTTTATCCTAGAGGCGGCGGCGAATAGTACGACCTACTTTGCACAGCATAGCAGATCGCCGAAACGTCTTCAAGAGAGTGATGTAGTCCACGACTCAGCCGAAAGCATTGTTTTCCAACACTTTGAAGACGACGCTAAAGACAATGACTTCTGCTGCAGATTTAGATGTCGTTGCTCCCTCTTCGCTTTTCCAAGTTCCAATGGTCTCTGCTGCGCCTTTCAGGTTCGAGGGACTCCACTTCAAGTGTTGGAAACAAAAGATGGAATTCATCCTGACCATGAGAAAGGTGGTGACTGTGCTGACAACCGACAAGCCGTAGCTGTCGGATAAACCAAATGAAGCAGACGTTGACCTGATTCGAGTCTGGATAGAAAAATCAAAGGAGTTGCAGAACTGGACAAAGCAGGATTACCTGTGCCGAAACTTCATACTCAACGGCCACGGTGATGACCTCTACGACTACTACAATTCCGACAAGACAGCCAAAGAAATCTGGGAAGCGCTACAAAAGAAGTATGATACGGAAGAGGCTGGAGCGAAGAAATATGCAGTCGGCCGCTACCTGAAATACCAGATGACGGATGACAGGTCAGTAGAGATGCAGTCTCATGAGCTTCAGAAAATTGCTCATGAGATCATCTCCGAAGATATGAGTTTGGACGAACAATTTCAGATTGATATTATTATTGATAAACTGCCCCCAGGTTGGAAAGATTTTAAGAATGTGCTTAGGCACAAGACTAAGGACTTCTCCTTAGAGAGCTTGATCACTCGCCTCTGTATTGAGGAGGAGGCTCGTAAGCAGGACCAGAAAGAGGAAGTGCTTGTTGTCAACAACAACACTAAAAAGTCCAAGCCCGCAGTTCTAAAACCGAATCCGAAAAACATTAAAAATCAGAACCGCAACCGCAACAAACAGAATTGGAACCCGCAAGGGAACCAAATAGGACAGCAGAAATTGACCCAAAAGAATGATTCTGGACAGTTGTTTCTATGTTACAACTGTGGAAAATCAGGTCATATAGCACGCAAGTGTAGGAACAGACCAGGCCCTGCACCGTAGGCTAACCTGGCTGAGGAGCCTCTTATGGCTATGATTTCTGAGATTCACCTTGTTGGTGGATCAGAGGGTTGGTGGGTAAATACTGGTGCATCCCGCCATGTCTGCTATGATCGTGCTATGTTCAGTACATACACGGATGCTGATGATCAGAAAGTGCTGCTGGGAGATTCTCACACCAGTACAGTTGCTGGCATTGGAAATGTGGAAATCAAGTTTACCTCTGAAAAGACGGTTCTTCTGAAAGATGTGATGCATACTCTAGAGATGAGAAAGAATCTGGTTTCTGGTTTTCTCCTTAATAAGGCTGGTTTTACTCAAGTCATATAGGGGCTGATTTGTATACTTTGACTTATAAAGGCATGTTTGTAGGGAAGGGTTATGCTTGTGAGGGTATGTTTAGACTTAATGTTGAATCTAATAAAGTAACAAGTTCTGCTTATATGTTGTGTGATTTTAATATCTGCACTCTAGATTATGTCATGTAAATAAACGTATTATTCATAACATGAGCATCTTAGACTTAATTCCTAAAATGTCACAAACTGACTTTGATAATTGTGAATTCTGTAGTCAAGCGAAAATCACTAGGAAACCCCCATAAATCAGTTGATAGAATTTCTGAACCCTTAGACTTAATTCATTCTGACATATGTGAGCTTGATGGCACTTTGACTAGACATGGACACCGTTATATTATCACTTTCATTGATGATGGCTCTGATTTCACTTATGTATATCTTATGAAAAATAAAAGTGATGCATTTGAGATGTTTAAATTATTTAAAACTGAAATCGAGAATCAATCTAATAAGAAAATTAAGAGACTTCGTAGTGATAGAGGAACAGAATATGAGTCTAGTTCATTTCTTGATTTCTATAAATTGCATGGTATAATTCATGAGAGAACTGCACCTTATTCACCTAAAATGAACGGTAAAGCTGAAAGAAAGAATAGGACCTTTACCGAATCAGTTGTAGCTATTTTATTAAATTCGGGTGCAGCAAAACACTGGTGGGGGATATTTTATTGACTGTATGCTATGTACTGAAAAGAATCCCTAAATCAAAAGTTAAGATTTCACCTTTTGAAATTTTAAGAAATTATAAACCGAATGTATCTTACTTTAGAACTTGGGGATATTTGGCATATGTTCGTATACCTGACCCTAAGAGAATAAAATTAGCAAGTAGAGCATACGAATGTGTATTTATTGGCTATGTTATTAATAGCAAAGCATATAGATTTTATGACCTGAATACACATGATATAGTAGAATCTAACGATGCTGATTTTTATGAAACTAAATTTCCTTTTAAATTGAGGAATAGTGGGGGAACGTCAAATAACACCGTGCCTATTGGAACAGAACTTAATGAATCTTCTGAAATCGAACCTAGAAGAAGTAAAAGAGCAAGAGTTGATAAAGATTTTGGCTCGGATTTTTGCACTTTTACTATAGAGGAGGATCCCACAAACCTCCAAGAAGCCTTATCTTCATTAGATGCCGATTTTTGGCAAGAGGTTATAAATGATGAGATGGATTCCTTGGAATCCAATAAGATTTGGCACTTAGTAAATTTACCACCTGGTTGTAAGTCTATAAGCTGTAAATGGGTACTTAAAAATAAATTAAAACCTGATGGCACAGTTGAAAAATATAAAGCCCGTTTGGTAGCTAAAGGTTTTAGGCAAAAGAGAAAATGTAGACTTTTTTGATACTTTTTCACCCGTTACTAGAATCACATTCATTCGAGTACTAATTTCATTAGCATCTATTCATAATTTAATAATACACCAAATGGATGTTAAAACTGCTTTTTTAAATGGTGAATTAGAAGAGGAAATTTATATGGACCAACCTGAAGGCTTTGTAATTCATGGTCAAGAACATAAAGTTTGCAAATTAGATAAATTATTATATGGTTTAAAACAAGCACCTAAAAAATGGCATGAAAAAATTGATAACTTAATAATCTCAAATGGTTTCAAAGTTAATGAAAGTGACAAATGCATTTATTATAAATCTGAAAATGACATTTGCACTATAATATGTTTGGTATTAAGATTACTAGGTCCGAAAAGGGACTTTCTTTGGATCAATCTCATTATACTAAGAAGATCTTAAAGAAATACAATTACTTTGACTGTAAACCTGCATGTACACCATATGATCATAGTGTAAAGCTATTCAAGAACACCGGTGAATGCGTCAGACAGACTGATTATGCAAGCATCATTGGCAGCCTTCGGTATGCCACTGATTGTACTAGACCCGACATTGCCTATGTCGTGGGATTATTATGCAGGTTTTCTAGTAGACCTAGTATAAAGCATTGGCACGCTATTGAGAGGGTCATGAGATACCTAAAACGAACAATGAACCTTGGGTTACATTATGAAAAGTTTCCAGCTGTTCTTGAAGGTTACACCGATGCAGACTGGAATACTTTATCTGATGATTCAAAAGCAACCGGTGGATATATCTTTAGCATTGCTGGTGGAGCTGTTTCTTGGAAGTCCAAGAAACAGACTATTTTGGCTCAGTCTACTATGGAGTCTGAGATGATAGCACTAGCCACAGCTAGTGAAGAAGCGGAGTATTTAAGAAACTTGCTAGCTGAGATTCCCTTATGGGAAAAACCGATGCCAATTGTGTTGATCCATTGCGATAGTACCGCAGCTATTGCAAAAGTACAGAACCGTTATTATAACGGTAAGAGATGACAGATACGTCGTAAGCACAGCACTGTTAGAGAGCTACTCTCTTCAGGAGCTGTTAGAGTGGATCACATACGCAGTGACGAGAATTTGGCAGATCCTTTGACGAAAGGACTGGCTAGAGAGAAAGTCTTTACAACTTCTAGAAAAATGAGACTATTGCCCTTAGATTGTTGAGTCACGCACAATGGTAACCCGACCTAATGACTGGAGATCCCAAGAACTAGGTTCAATGGGTAAGAACAAGTTGTGAAGTGATATGAGTTGAACATGCTATTTTCATATACACACACATATATATAAGCATGTATTCCTGAAGTGATTAGAGGATGAGTTAATAGAAACTCTTAATGAGATCTATACTCTATTTGGAGTGGAGTACCTACCTTCAGGAGTACTCTTGATAGACTCACCTGTGTGAATGTGGAAATTTGGCCGTTTCTTATGGAGTTTTAGCAAAACTCCTAGAGCATTCACTAAACTGGGATAGACGTGCATGGCCATAAATGCACGGGCTTATTTGAATGCACTCTAGAAAGATTGTGTGTGGTCTGATGTCAGGAATAGAGTTCAAGACTATGTGTCACTCTAGTAAAAACTGAATCTTATCCACTATGCAAAAGTTCAAATCGAAAGACGCCTTTGTTTATGCACAATCTTATGTTATTTCAAGAAATTCATCGAAAATATTTTTAAAAATTCAAACGGAGGATTGTTGGAAATTGTTTTTTTTTAGAAAATAAGTGAATTCTTAAAAAAATTGACTAAGTATGAGATGGCTCCTATATGGGAATATGAATAGTCCCACATTGTAGGATTATATGAAAGAATTTAGAAGCTAAGTTGAGCCCTTCGGGCACCCAATGATGCTCTTTTGTAAGGAGGAAGACCATGCTTGACCGCTACACGCGCGCGCGCCAACCGACTCGACCCGACCCGGGCTGGGCTCGGGCTTGTAGTGGTGTATCACTTATATTTTTGATACAAAATTCTTTAGTCGTTTTTTGACCGGGGTGGAACGGTCAATTCAGACCATACCCGTATTGAAGAACGTTACATAACGTTCATTGTTCTTGGCTCATTATTTTCTCGGATCCGTTTTTCGAGACCACGTTTCCCCACAACCAGCAACGTTCTTTTGCTATTCCGTCTTCTTAACTGATAAGAATACGAAACAAAAAGAACTACATTCCGTTGAAAATCCAATTTTAAATCCAAAAAAAATTCGAGCAATATTTTTTTTTGAGTGCAAACAGAGTCGTTTCGTACGTGCAAATGAATCGATACCACAGAAGTTTTTTGAGATGCTGTTTTATCCTAGAGGCGGCGGCGAATAGTACGACCTGCTTTGCACAGCATATCAGATCGCTGAAACGTCTTCAAGAGAGTGACGTAGTCCACGACTCAGCTGAAAGCATTGTTTTCCAACAGGAACTTGCACACGAAAGAGGGAGGTCGTCGGTGACAGTCGAGATGTTCTATATTAAATTTTGCTCATGCTTTGCTCTTTAAACCAAATTCTTGTAAAAAATTGAATAATTAACTGTAAAGTTTGATTTTATTTGTTTATTTGTTTAAGTGAATTAATTGAACTATTATTATATTATTCAGATTTATGGTATTATGAAACTTATTATGATTGATTTACTGACAACAACAAAAAATCTAAGTTTACAAATAGAAAATATACAAACTTCCAAAATAAGCATAATAAAAAAACTCAATAAAACTCTTCAATTAATTAAACTTCTTACTAATATCATATGATAATTTTTCTTCATTATCAATTTAGTTTGATCAAGTCAGCTTGATCAAATTTAACAAGATTAATTCGACTCATTTCGACTCAATTTTCAGTATTTTCAATTTCAATTCCGTTTAACATTTTTGGACTTAAAAGCAATCCTATAAATCCATTTTTATGGTAAAGCGGTAACGCTGGTTACTGTATTTGATGTCCTGCGCTGTACTGAAATGGAAGAGCAAATTTGCAAAACACAAAGTTGTTAAAAGTCCAGCAACTTTTATAACACAAAAAAGAAAAGAAAACGAAATGGAGGGGAAAAAAAAATCTCATCATGTATGGCGGCACCAGAGTAGGCTTGTGTAGAACACACCTTAATTAAAATAACCAAACCCTTGACCATACTTGGCCATAGTTGGTCATGCTCTCTGACGCAAACCCTGCAACTTATAATCAGCAAGCAAGTAATTTATATCCAAAAAAAAAATTGACAAATAATCTGCGAGTTAATGTGATAGGTGCAGTGTATAATTTTAGAAGTATTTTGCTGTGTACAGATGAGAAAAAAATATATAAAAAATCAGCCTACACTAACTGTAAATATGATTTCTTGTTATTTATTTTACATTTTGGGCACTGAGCTTCCCTTGGCAGTTCACATTCCACTTTGCTTTACACTTCAAAGCTTGAGGTCTTATAAACTTACAAAGAAGTAAAGGGACAACAACGGATTCACATGTTCACGAGGCAGCAGATTCGGTGTAATTCTTCGAAAATTGGCAAAATCAGGGCTAAATATAGCTAGAAGAACCCAAAAGTAACTCATACATATCATTCGGAGTTAACAGTGTGGTGCCACCAAGAATTAGCTCTGTATCAGGTCTACTGCTTTCTGAAACCGCCTCCATAGCCTCATGAAACTAACAGCACAAGATATGAGCTTAAGCTATATAATTTTAAAACGATAAACAGTTTACGAAGAAACATAAGCTAAAATCAACTGAGCATGAGAAGGGTAGTTTTGGATGGTTCTCCGGGTATTCCTTGTGCAGCCATAAGAATAGGATGTCAGAAATATATTATGTTCTCACAACTTCAGTGTTTGCCCTAACTAGGAAGGCATGATAATGAAAGAGAGTTGTGTATATTGCGTATAGATTATGGTAGCACAAAGCATAGCTGTAATCCTATCTTCTAATTCTTCATCGAAGAGTTCATGTAATCCTATTTTATTTTATTTATTTATTTTTATTTATTTTTGGTATTATATGCATTATGATAAAAGAATTTTATGAAGTTACAGTACTACAGTATTATGCGTATATTATTATTATTATTTTGGTATTAAACACATCATGATAAATGAATTTTTTTTTGGGTATTATACATGTGAAGTGTCGCTGTGTGCATGGTTGCTGATAGATTAATGTATCACAAGTCTACTAAAAAATATAAGTCATCTGCCCTTTATGTGTTATATCATATTATTGTGTCGGTTCATGCATATAGCATAACATGTGCTGATTTTTCAGTCACTGTAATTTACATATTGAGCATAAAAAGGTTATTTAAGTTGAGACAAACCAGACCTCTTTAAGTGGTCAAATGTCAAATTTATGGGCTCTTTGTTGTTCATATATTTAGCTTATCTTTTTGCAGCGCCTAAGTGCAAATTGGTCATCTACTGCTTAATTCTTTCAAAATATGTTATCCCTAAATGAAAAGCGCTTAAACTTGTTCAGGAAGTGCGCACATATGTGGCTCTTAATTGCGCTTGTGTGATGGAAGAGGATACTTATTTTCAGATTGTGTACTTTGAACTTGACACTTTTGCTTTCCTTTAAGACTTTGTATTTTGGCTTAATTGATGTATGAATATGATTTCGATTATATGTGAGAAAATATCAAGTTAAAGTTCCAGACTTCAAAAATCAAGTGGCACTAATCGAAGGGACTATTTTGTCATCTCACTTACCACCTAACATAACATAGCTTTTAAGTTAATAAAGTAGAAAAAATGATTTGAAACTCAAAATATCAAATAAAAATACCCAAAAGAGAAAGAAAACAAACCTCAAGAGTGTTAATGCCTCCCACCACAAAAATCAAAAGAAGGCTTTGATCTCCAAGATTTGGTTTAACCTGCCAATTTGAACGTACAAAAATCTACAGCTAGGGGGGGAAACACCAACAAATATTAGACTAATAGAAAAGAATTACCTGTCCAAGCCCAAATCTACCAAATCCACTTTTCAAAAATCGACCAACGGCAGAAGAGTGATATTCTAATCCTGGGATATCATACTTTGCCAATACAGTAGATAATACTTTATAAATTAATCCTTTTCTAGCATAGGGGTCGCCTCCAAAATTACTTGAGGCTACCCATCCTCCTTCTTTTAAAGATGGGTGTCTCCATTTTAGACCTGATAACTGATGAAACATCTTAAAAAGATTATCCACTCTGTCTCTCAGTTCCAACTTCAGTTGCATTTCATTATATGATTGATCATTCTGTTGATCGGTATCTTCATCATCCCAACTACCCCACTGATCGTCAAAATCATCGATTTTGGAAGTCTCGGGATCATCCTTTTTCAATTTTACCTCTAGTTCTTTTTCTAAACCATGAAGAAAATGTAAGTTTGCCTTCGTCAAATTGTTTTCAAGAATAGCATCAACTACAGCTTCTTTTAGATGATGCTCTTCTTCCCATGAAAATGGCCCACCTGGCCCGGATGTTGGAAAATTTTCACCAGCTAAAATATATCCGATGATAGTTAGAAGCAGCGAATCTTGAAAGGCAAGCAAACTATTTGGTAGAGTACTTGTATTAATGAAGTCACGAATTTGACTAGAAAGACTTTGACTAGTGTCCATGGAGCTTACATTAAGTATTCTCTCGGCACTAACAAATGCATCCCATTTAGAACTCCGAGGTTCACTTAGTACAATAATAGCAGCTATTGCTAGCTTAATCATGTCTTTATATTTTAACAGACGTAGTTGATTGCTTCCCAACTTCTTAACCAAAATTTGAAGCTCTGAAGCAGTAATTAAACCTACTCGGCTTTTGGAGAAGATGGGAACCTTTTCTTGCTGAAGAGCTTCTAGAAGCCATTTCTTGATCATTAATGGACCGTCTTTCACGCTGCTATCAATCAAAGCTTCTACATATTTGGACTCCATGTAATTTGATAAAAGGGACCCACTCAGCAAGCTATTAAGTTCAACGTCCAGTTTATCATCATGAAGTCTTTCTGAAAGATCAGCTAAGTCGGCATTCTTATTCTCTCCAACATTATCCAAATTCCATCCAGACACAAAAGCTACAATGTTCTCAGAAAGTTGATTTTTGTTCATTATAGACTCTTTTTCATCAAAAATGGTATCAAAAGATATTTTCATATCAAGTGAAGGGCGTTGAATAGTAGCACGTGGATGTAAGTTATCAGATTGCAAACTTTTAACAGACAAAGATGAATTTGTTTTTTCTTTAAGAGGTAGAGAAGATATCATCCTGTCAAGGAATGAGTCACCATGGCAACAAGGAGTGAAAATATCAAGTGTGCGGTCAATAAGAAGAAGTCCAGCCGATCTCTTGTTACGCCTACCAACATCATAAAGACTAGACATGTCTGTAAGCATCTTGCCTATGACTTTTGATGAGTCGCCCAATGAAAAAATTTCAAGCTTCAGATCCATCTACATAGTTAATACAGTGTAGAGTGAGAAAATGCAGAATGACTATTAAAGGAAAACACTCTTATATGATTTCAACAACAGTTGGTTAATTTACTACAATTTAGCATGTCAACATAGAAAAAAGAGAAACTTGCATAGATCTACATATGCTACCTGAATTGTGATGATCTATAGCCTGGAAATTGAAAATAAAATGTGGTGCACTACTAGCAATATGTTTTTTTATTAAATATTATTATTATGCAATGCAAATATGCCCGTTATCGCATTAGGTTACTGCTATTACAACAAATTACAGCAATTCTCACTTACGTAGCAGTTTCACAAAGTGGTTTCCAATTGATGTTCTTATAACCAACTCCACATTGGTAAATAGATTTCCAGCACCAGAAAGTCAAGGTGTTGGTTTTCTCACATTCAAGTCCTAAATGATTACTGTTTAATTAAAATCTTTCATTATAGCTGTACAAAACCATAAGTGTCTCCAATTCGCTCTTCATTTTGCAAACATATAGGTTCGGCTCCCCATTTAGTCGCTACTTTTTGCAGAGAGAGCTGCATTCGCCAAAATATAGAACCCATATTCATCTAACTCTCCATTTGAATGGAGGACGATTGAAGCTAGACTTAAACCGATATTCTCTTTTTAGGCAAAATGATCTAAAAGGCTTAAGAATAGTGAAGGCAACAAGTTTGTTACATAAAATATATCGCAAAGTGAAGAATACCTTGGCAGCTAAATTGTAAAGAAAATTCGCAGTTAGTGTTATCCCGGGAGGAACATCATCGCCATCAGGATTTGTGCCGGTACAAATTGAAGGCAAGCCTGGGCTTAAAGATCCTTCATGATTATACGACAAACACGCCTTGGAAACAGTACCTTCAGAAGGCAGCACAAAGACTCTTTCTGAAATAGGACACATAATCATAGGGAAGTGATGCACTGAAACTATCAGCCTAGTTGGATTCAAATCAATATTAGGATCATTATCCTCGGTGGGATCAAGCTGAGGCCAAATATCTTCTTCAAAAGAGGAACCATCATTATATATACTCGTTGATGGCTTTTTCTTGTGATGCTGATGTAAGCTGGTTTCCTTTTTCTTGCATGTTTTAACAAGCTCTTCATAATCTTGAAGAAGTAATGTCTCGTATTCATGATAAGCATCCGGTCCTAGAGGAGAATCAATGTATGCTGAGTGTGCAATCTGCATGCATACATCAGATACAGTAAAGAATGGGCACCAATGCAACAGTATCACCTTTAATGATTTGATATGATGTAAATGTAATGTCATGTATTTAGAGCATACCTCTGAGAGCGATGTAAATATATTACATTGGACAATTGATCTATGTGTACTCAAGCAACGTAGAACATAACGATGGGCATCACTAAGGAGACGAGATGTTATAACTACCATCTTTTTTGCAGGGCCTATGGACGTTGAATCCCAACCCGTTGCCTTAAACAAAAGATTTGTCATTCATTATAAGTCTTCGTGTTTGAATAAATATAATATATGGAAGAGCAAATTCACTAAACGCATAAGTTACGACATATTCAATATATATTTCTATAGAATCTTAGGTGAAAAACTTGCTTAAATATTCAAATTTAAGAAATGTTACAGAACTTAAGAATTTACTTATCTAAGCGAAAATGAAAACATTACATCTTTATTGCACCACTAACTGAAACTAATACGAAGTATCTGGATAATGCCCTAGACTTGAAAAAATCGCTAGTATAACACAGTATACAGATTCAACGGTGTTATTTAATGATAGTAGAAAATTACAAATTATGAACTACAAAACACATGATAATATCAGTACGCATTTGCTTCTTACTAATGAGAACATTTCAGATTCCTACATAATTCACAATAGACAAATTGATCGTTTTACTAGTTTCTTTTTATCTGACAGGAAAACAAAAAAACATATTAAACGCCGTCCACAGAATCATGAACTCGATGCAATGGTATTGGATAATGTCTCGCCCACAAGACAACATGCATAATCTAGCACAAACTGATTATCCTAATACATATTGTGTATTTCATATCAAGAGACATGGTTAATGAATTACTACCACTTAAACTTTCATTATTCAATTCCTTCAAAATTATTCATGATACAATATGTAAAGTAACTAACCAGATTTAACGGTTGTTTTAGGTGTTGGTGTTGAAATAGGAGCATTACCCAATAAAATATCTAAACTGACTGCCAACTATATATGTATATATGATTTAAAAACTTACAATATCAAGCTTTGAAACAGTTTCCAGGTCACAAACAGATCTTACTCCAACTTCCAATAAAACTTCAAAAGCACCAATAAACTGAAAGGCTTCAATACAACCAGCGTCAACATATAATACAGCATCCTTCAGCTCTTCTGAAATCTGTAACGAGTCATTTAATAACAAATTTTATCAGACAATTGGATTTCAATTTGTAAAGTAATAATTAAAGAAGTGATCTTATTTTATTCACCTGGTGAATGGAGTCGAGACAAGATCTGATAAGATTCACTGACGCCATTGCGGCTAATTATTTGACAATTTCTCAGTAACCAAAGTTTAGCATCCACCAATCACACGCATTATAGATGAATCAGAAAATGACAAGTGAAGGATTAGTGGTTCATAAACATACGCGACTTCTCCATTGAACAATCTAATATATCCAGACAGCCTCAATCTTCATTACAATCTTGCTCTGGCGAAATTACAGCATTGAAGGAAAAAAAAAGAGACGAACTCTGTTTACACTTAGATTTCATAAATCGCGGGAGAGAGCAAGAGATTGATGAAGAACTATCTTGATTTCGTATTGATGTCGCTGAATTTCAACTGAACCAAGCTAGGGTTCGAGAAAATGAACGGAGGAGTGCAGCTTGCTTCATTGTGTCCAAATAAAACACAAAAACAAAAAGTGCGTGACTATTTGCAACGGGTTTGTGCTACTGGACCCTGGACTCAAAAAAAAAAAATCTTTTAACTACGGTCGGTGGGCAACCGCCGAACCAATCAGTCGGCAGTTGTCTACCGACCGTGGTTGCCTTATGTATGTGTGTGTCTGTGTGTGTACAATAGACACAGCTCATCAAAGATGAAAGTTGAGAAGTCGGCAATGTTTTCTCATTTTTTATCTTAAGATTTGAACCCAAAATCTAAAATCATCGTTCTATAGCGATTTACCACGTACCAGCTGAGTTAGTTTATCTTTTACTACATTCGAACGATTGCGAGTCTCAACATCTTAAGAAGCTTAACATAGATTTTCCTTGGATTTGGGCTTCAGCGGTAGTTGAGGACGTTAATGGAAACAACTCAGAAGAAATATTACTCGGTATAATTGGACATATTTTGGATTTTTTGGATAAGGGAGAAGAAATGTGTAACGACCGCCTTACACCTTCGGTATCCAATATATATGTATAGTGCGATGTAGCGGTACCCGGCCAATATAGAGCGATGGTCAAGGGGAAAAGTAACTAAAACAATCACAGAACCTATCATATATCACTCGACGTGAGGATAAAATATAATAATCAATACTGATTTATAAAACAGGAGAGACAATATATAGCTGAAATAAACCATAGAATTAGGGTAGGTTCATCACGGTTATACAGCATATAATAGAGTTTATACACCAACAATAAACTCAAATAAACTGTCTCCAGATAATGTATGGCACTAATAAAAGCTACATTGTGATGTACATTGGAATATATAACTCAGGTAATAGAATATATAATAGCTCTAGCCTCCTACTTGTCCTTTGAACAACTCCACGAGCTAATACTTGACCTGCATCTAGTCTACCCATTTAAGAGTGCTTGAGATGATAAGAAGCGAAGCATAAAACCTCGAGTTAGATAACAATCTAGTGTGAGCGATAAATGATCTCAATATGCTATAAAAGTTGATATAGTATAAGGAACACTATGTACGAGGAGTCACACCTGACATGTTTACGTATGCAACAAGTTAGCACATAAACTCAAATATATGTTCAATTATCATTGTGGGTGTACTAATGATCAAAGTACATAATAGGGTGTTAGGGTGTGCATCATAGCAATATCACAAGACAACATCACAATCACATGTCAATCAATGCAAACACAGAAATCATAGCGCGCAATGCAATCAAGACAGTCAAAGCAACCATTACATGCTGGATGCCCATAAATAGCTCATTTGACTCACTCTAATAATCAGTCGCTACTCAGAAAAGCTCATACCTACTCGGATGGCTGGGGATGTGGACCACTTAGATGTCCTCACATGGATCAAACTCGCGGGTGCACTTAGACCACTCCAAGGTACACTCAAACTACCCTGCCCCATATGAAGCTTACGTAGCGCTAATAGAACCACCTCTTATCTACTTTGCAACTAATCATTGGGCACCTGCTCGCTCGATGACTGTAATGCCCCTAAATTTTAATTAACATTGTTTAGGATATTTAATTGGATAAATTAAATAGAATAATGTGAATAATTAGGGAGATGAGATTAATAAATCCAATGGTCGTGTCTTAATGAATGAACTAAAATAAGACTTAACTAAATTTAGAAGGAGGAATTTTCCTAAGGGGTAAACTTGGAAATGGGGGCAACATTTCTTAGTATATATCTCTTCCTCCACTTTAATAAACTCTCACTTTCTCATTCATAACTCCTCACCTACTTTCGACCGGCCATTAAAAGCTCCAGGAAGAGAAATAAATTGAAGAAAAAGCTAGTAAATTATCTCATTCTCCAATTAACTAATCAAGGTGAATAATCATGTTTATCATCTCATTTTTCTGTGTTTAGATCGGTTATGGGTTATAGATGATTCATGTTTGTGATTTTGGTTAGAATATAACCATTTAAACCTTTATTTGGATAAGGCATAGGTGTTTTAAATGTTAATGGGCTAATTAACACGTTTTTATTCGGTTTTGGTTAAATTCCGAGTTGTTTTGATCTTCATATGTTTTGAAATTTTAATATGTTGAAGTATATGACTTATCAGATTTTTGGGGATTTTCCTTAGTGATTTACTAAGGTAATTAAATTATTTAAGCCTAAGGGCTAAACTGCAAAATTGCCTTCGAATTAGTCAATTCGGAGAGAAGGCTGCAATTCAAAATTTTAATTGGGGAAAAAGAATAGTGTTTTAAGAAAAAGGTTAACTTTTGTATACTTTTTACTATTTGGAAGTACAGGAAAAGGCTCCTCAGCCAATCAAAATTTAGACAAGCAAGATAAAACATCACTATAGTAGGTCCAGTTCTGCCTTCGACTCCAACAAGCCGTCTTTTACCCTTTCGACAAAGTCAAAAGGTACCTTTAGTCTAAGACGAAAGGTAAACAATTACCCTCCTCCTAAGTCGAAAGGTAGGCACAGTGTCGAAAGGTAAGCACGGTGTCGAAGGGAAGAGGGGTGAATGGATGGGGAGGCTGCTTCATTTGCTTTCAAATGGAAATATATATGCTTTCGAATTAATAGGTTTCGAAGGGGGATCCTTCGACTCCATTATTTTATAAAGACAAAAAATTTATACTCAAGAAGGGGTTTTGAATGGGATCTTCGAAAGTTTAAATCTTCAAGAGAATTGTTTTAAATGTTTTCCAAAAATATGTTTTAGAACCTTTCGACTAAGTCGAAAGGTAGGAGAGGAAAAGGAAGGGGTTACTTCCAAACCTTCCCATTGTTTTAAAAGTTAAGTTTTTAATGCCTTCGAAAGCTATGCTTTTGAAGGAGATGTATGCTTTCGATTTAGAACTTCGAAAGGAACGAAGTCGAAGGGAAGCTTCCGACTTCGTTCCACTTTATGTTTTATATGCCTTCGAATGGGATACTCAAAGGAAGGGTTAAGCCGCCAGCTTATACCTTTCGACAAAGTCGAAAGGTGAGCCCTCGCCCTTCCGACTAAGTTGAAGGGTTGGGATGTTTTAAAATGGCGGAAGGCTTCCGAAGGGGCTATCTTTGGATGTTTTAATGCTTTCGAAGGGGTTAACTTCAATGATTTCGAAAGGTTTTGAGTTTCATTGCTTTCGAAAAGTTTATAGATGGTTTTATAAGGTGGATACCCCAGGCTTTCGACAAAGTCGAAAGGTGGAACCTTTCGGCTAGGTCGAAAAGAAACCTTCCGACAAGGTCGAAAGGTATGATTTTGTGATGCTTTCAAAAGGAAGGCTTCCGAAGGGGCAAACTTCGGAGGGTTATTTGCTTTCGAATGGGACTTCATTCAAAGGGTTTTAAAGGGCTATTTTAGCCATTTTTCCTAAGTAAAACTTTGCTAATTTGAAGGGGTTACTTCAAAGGGTTATAGCATAAAATACTTATCTTGGTTTGAATATGTAAGGGGGATTCTTATATAAATTAGATGTTATTAAACCTTGGGGACACCGGGGTGGGTTTAATGTTTTCGATACATGGTTTGGGGTTACAAACAGAAATATGCTTTCGAAAATAAACATTGGGGCTATCAATGTGTTTTTATTTAATTTAACATAATTGGGGATACCAATGGGAATAGTTTAAACATGTGGGATACATGGGAAAAATAAATATTCATGGGGATCGTGAATTTTAATGAATAATCATGGGGATCATAATATTTTAATTGGTCAAGTGATGGGTTCTTGGTTAACCTAGGAAAACCATGGAATGTGCGGTGGATAGCCCACATCAAATTTCTAAAGTAAAGAATGTTTTGCAAGAGGTGGTTAGCCTCGGGATTTGGCACCCAAGGGTTCATAGTCATCCTAGGAAAACTATGGAGTGTGCGGTGGATAGCCCATACCAACTTTTATAAAATAATGTACGATGGATAATCTGCATTTATTTTGATGAATTTAGGATGGATAGTCCTATTAAAGTTTTGACGGATAGTCATTTTAAATATTTTAGATTGTTTTAGATGGAAAATCTAATATATTGCTTTTAGATGGGATATCTAATATATGGGTGGATGGGATATCCAATGTATATGATTTATGGCTTTATTTCATATTATGTTAAGACTAATCATTTTGGGTGCAGGGGCATAGTAAATGATTTGCATGTTTTGTTTAGGATACTAGTGAGGGGAAAACCCGTTCCGCTAAGCGGCGTGGTCTCACTGACTATCTATTTATGATAAGAGATGATAGGGGATTATTCATAGCAGACTTATCGTCTGACTCGAAGTTTGTGTTTCTCCACAAACTCTTGGGTACTTAAAATTAATTTGAGTAGTCTGAGAGTGGGGGACTTTCAGGTTTTTTAATGAATAAGCTTCCAGAGACGTGCAAGAGGCAGTGTTAGCTATATAGGAGCTATTTTGTGGTTTCCGTGGTGATGTTCTAAGAAATGTAAAGTTCATATTTATTAGTTCTCTGATCATCATAAGGGGACATCTTCATATGTCGCTCTTATCGTATTTTGTACATGTATATGTGATCTGAACGTGGTTAACGTCTGGGATTATGTAATTAAATCTTAAATTGAAATTCGTAAGAAATGAGAAATTCTGTTTTGTTGAAGTTTAAAAATTTTCATATTCTGTATTTCTATGTTGCCAGTAGTTCAAGATTCTGATTTCGGTCACTCAAAAATAACACCTATGGATGACTGTAGCATCCGTAGCAGTTAGTTTTGAGCCTCCGGAAGCGAGATATTACAAGTTGGTATCAGAGCATGGTTTATGTACTTAAAAAGGAATTTAAACCTTAAAAGATTTTAAAGCATAATTTAATGAATCTAAAATATAATTGGGCTTGGGTAAGCGTTATAGTAACGTATGTGTACTTTGCTATAAATACCTAAGTATGTATTCCCCACTCTCTTAGACCGTTCTTATGTATCTTACAAAGATTGGATTTCAGGTAGTAAGAAAGTAAGATATGGAGGTAGGAAACTGAAGAGTGAATCAAGGTGGAAGACGCACTACAACAAGTGGAAATGTTCGACCCAATACTAGGAGCAACTAGGGTCGACAGGCAAATGCAAACCCAGATGCAAATGCCAATGTTGGTGTTGAGATTCCGCCGGTTGATATGGGGATAATGTATCAATTCTTCGTGAATATGATGTAAGCTGGAGCAGCTGTAGGAGTGGCTGTAAGGAATGCTAGAGGAGTTAATCTGGTGGTCCCAGTTAGTAATAATTATGCCAAGCTGAGTAGGGGTTACGCTAGTCTTGGAGGAAGCCTTTTCTGGGAACCGAGGATGTGGTAGGAGTGGAGAACTGGCTATTGCATTGTGAAAGGATATTTGCAGATCTCGGCTTGACGGATATGCAGAAGAGAAGACTTGCTATAAGGCAATTGCAGGGAGCAACATTGTTTTGGTGGAATGGAGTTACCGTGGGAGAGCTAGAGGAAGATCCGACTTGGGCTGAATTTCGAAGGAGTTTCGAAGAAAGATTTCTATCTAAGGTTGCTAAGTCAGCGTTGCTATGGAAGTTTGCATATTTAGTCCAGGAGGATAAATCGGTGATTGAGTATGCTACGGAATTTAATGAGCTGTCTCGTTACGGATATGCTACTGTGGATACAATCATTCGGAGGAATGATAAATTTATCAGGGGGTTGAATCCTGAGATCGCCAGAGCAACAATGCCAAACCTCCGGGATCCGTTTCATATTGTTGTTGAGATGGCTATTCGGAATGAAGAGATGGTTTCTACTTTTGGAAAGGGGAAACTAGCTAAGGTTCAGAATTTTCAAGGTAAGAAGCAGAAGTTCTTCAAGAAGAAAGGTGCCCAGTCGGGGGTCACAGCTAAGAAGAGCAAGGCTGATGTTGTTTATTACAAGTGTGACAAGAAGGGGCACTATGCTAATGAGTGTCACTCGGGTGATGGAAGAGCAGTTGTAGTGAGGCCGAATGTGAAGTGCTACAACTGTGGCCAGATGGGGCATTACAAGGACAAGTGTCCCGAGGCTGCTAAGGTTGGAAAGGGAAAGGTCTTTGCGTTGGAACCATCATCCTCTAGACCAACGGCTGCTGAGAAAGGAAAAGCTATGATGGAAGGTATGCTTATGATTCATAGTACTCCGGTTAGGATACTATTTGATACCAGTGCATCGCACTCATTTATATCTCAATATTTGGTAGATTGCTTATGTCTGGAACTTTTATACCTTATTACTCCTTTAAGGGTTGCGAATCCTATAAAAGGGTATGCAACTCTGGGAATGAGATATAACCAGTTAGAACTTGATTTGTTAGGTCATATGTTTGCAGGTAGTTTACATGTTTTTGATTTCGTGGGTTTCGGGATCATATTGGGTATGGATTGGTTAGATAGATATGATGCTAGGATATTTTGCCGGGAGGGGGAAATATCATTGAAGCAGCCTAATAGCCATAACCGAGTCATTTACTCAGTAAGGAGTTCGAATGGAAATGCTTATGTGTTATTGGGTGCTATGGGAACGGAAGCAGAGTTGAAGCAGGTTTATGTTGCAAGAGAGTTTGCGGATGTGTTTGAACCAGTTTTGGGCTTACCGCCAAAAAGGCAAATGAGTTTTGAATAGATCTCGTACCGGGTGCTGAACCCGTAAGTAGACCACCTAGCAAGATGTCACCAACCGAGATGAAGGAATTGAAGGTGCGGCTAGTGGAATTGGAAGAAAAGAATTCATCCGGTCAAGCAGTTCGCCTTGGGAATGGCCGCGGTATTCTGTAAGAAGCCAGATGGGTCGTTAAGGATGTGTATCGACTATCATTTGTTGAACAAGAGGACGATCAAGAATAGGTACCCTTTGCCAAGAATCGATGATTTATTCGATTAGTTGAGTGGAGCCAGAGTGTTTTCCCGGTTAGATTTGGCGACAAGTTTCCATCAACTAAGAGTGGCACAGGACAGTATTCCTTTGACGGCGTTTAAGACCAGATATGGATCTTACAAATGGTTGGTTATGCCATTCAGGCTTACTAATGAGCCATCTTTCTTTGTGGATTTGATGAACCGGGTTTTCCAAGAGCACTTGGATAGGTTTGTGTTGGTTTTTATTGATGACATTTTGGTATATTCTAAGAATGAGAAGGATCATGCGGATCATCTTAGAATAGTTGGAGACGCTAAGGTAACATCTGTTAGTCCATGAGATGATGGTTTTAATGACAACAACCTTAGAATAGATTATATAATATAAATACTAACATTACAAGTTTAGATATATATGTATATGCAGGATCTAACCATGTAGGTATCAAGAATGAAGACTGTACAGTATAGAGATTCAAGATATAGAGATAGAAGACTCATGAGTATCAAGAATTTCAAGAGTTCAAGTTTCCAAGATAAGTTATATAATTAGGAATATTGTTAAAACTCATAGAAAGGCACTGACATCTTAATATCTATTTTATTTGTGGAATGGAATCCACTTCGAGCCCGTTAAAGGGATGGAACCCTAAGTAGGATGGAACCTACGAAAATCTAGTGGGACATTGTTTTGTATCCACTAATTTTAATTCAAATGATTTTACAAAATTATCTTGTTTTTCAAAATGATTTCAAAACTTTTCTTTAAAAAGATTCAAAACTCTCTATCCTGATTTTAAATAATTTTAGCCTCAAAAACATCTTTATTTTCAGAGTCAAAATTACTCCTGATTTTAAACTATCTTTTCAAATAATATATTTAACTTTTAAATTATTTATACTTTGATTTAAATTATAGTTAAATAACATGAATATATTGTTCTTTATATTTACTTATGTATTTTAACTATAGTTAAGTATATTTATAAAGTTTAAAATAATTTTAATATAAGATAGAGGTTATTTTCAAAGAAAATCAAAACACCAAAAATCCCTTTGGGATGTCGACATGCCCAGGTACTCCATGTCGACATAGTGTCAGTTGGTTTCAAAATTCAAATTTCAAAAGAAGTGTCTATTCGCCATAACTCTTCATGAATGGTCATGGCTATTGCTCTTCTATAAATAGGGGTCAGTTTCAACGAATTTTTAATCACTTTTTTCTGGTTTTCACTCCTCTTCTTCTTCCACATTTCTTAATACAAAATCATACCATTACTCTGCCGAAATCAACATCGAATCATACTCGATTACTTCTAGTGTGATTCTCCATCACTATCTCTACAAGATCCAAGTGCTAATCTGAGTTATAGACTTTTTGTAATCAATCGAGCGAGAGAAGGTGTGATTGTAGCCTTGGAAATCAATTGGGTGAACTTGTTGCCCCAGAAATCAAGTATCTCTACCCAGAGGATTGTGATTCTGGAGGGTGTACCTCGTAGCCTTGAAACCGAGGGTTGTAATTGTTGAATTGAGTTTGAAAGAAAATCTGTACTTAGTTGTGCGGGACTGGATGTAGGGTAACTCCGAACCAGTATAAAATCCGGTGTGTTCTTTCCTTTACTGCTTTTACTTTATATTTGCATCTGTGTTTGATTCTGTGTTCATATCTGTGTCTGATTAGTGTATACATTGTTAACAAAGTAAGATAAACTCAAAAAGATTAACAAATTTCTTAAAACACTATTCACCCCCCCTCTAGTGTTAATTCTAGCCTTAAGATCCTTAATCCACATTTCTCACATTTGGTATCAGAGCTTTGTTTTCAAAAGTTTCATAATCTGAATTTTGAAAAGTTTTAAAATGGCTATTTTTGAAAAATCTGTTAAAACTAATTTAGAATTGTTTAAATCATCATTGTTCCATGAGTCTGCATATGAATATTATTCAAATTCTAGTTGCCTACCCAAATTTTATAATGTGCAGGAAAGATGCTTTATGGGTATTGAGGAATCAATCCACAATGGACAATCTGTGCAGATCAAAAGGAATAAGTGGATACTTGATAGTAGATGCTCTAGACACATGACTAGTAATCCGGATATGCTGAATAATATTATATACAAAGACGGATGTAACGCCCCACTCTGAGACCCACTGTAACAAAGAGTATTACGGGAGTAATACTGTCTGCTAAAGCGGAGAATAGAGTATAGTGGAAGCGACCATTTGTAATCAAGCTATAACTATCTACTGAATACGTCGAAAGGATGGTATCTATTTTTTTCAAGTGGTTCGACATATTCGGTAAATACTTATAACGAAATTACAAATGGCTAAAGATCTATCAGGACAAAGCATAATAACATAATAATAAAACATCACAGAACAGAATCACATAACAGACATAAAATCCCAGCACAATACATCGTCAATACAGATCCAAATACTATAAGTGGGTACAAAGCCACTGCCCACACATGTGAGTCAAAAATATGTACATATCAAAGTCTGAATAATAACAGAGTAGCGGAATAGTGGACAAATAAAAGCGCTATCTATCAGCAAAGCAGATAATGTCCAAGCGGAAGCACAGAAGCTAAGTCCAGAGACCTAACCAGAAACAACTCGGTCTGACCCGAGCGAAAAACACTCGGGTCGGGCTAGCTAAACAATCAGTAATAACTGAGATATATAATAATGCGGTACATAAATGAAACAGTACTTTTCCTAAGAGAAGAGTATTTTGGACCACATGAATATAATGATGGTCACTAATCCTCAATCAACAGAAAAAATCTCCAAAGAGAATCTTAGCACTAAAGTGTTGAATAAATAAAATCGCCTCATATCATCGGCGTAACCAAAGCTATATAAACTTGCCCATAGGCAATAATCCCAAGAATGACCAGAGTCTGTAATCAATGCCCAAGCAAAGATCGATGCTCCAAAGAGCAATGGGGATATACTGAAAAGTCAATGAAATCAAACACTGAAAAGCAGTGCCCAGAGACACTGTGAATCCACAAGGTAATCGCACTTACATCGTATGGTTCCATAGAACCAACACCGAATGGCGGTACTCGAATGGATATAAAAATCATCAGATAATACAAGTATAGCACGTGCACCGACCGGAGTCGTTATTGCCAAGTAATGTAGAGTTGTGATCGATCACTCGCACAGATGCGGAACGCGCGAGACGACAAGATCCTTCCCAGAAGGATAAAGGCCCAGAGGCACATGCCGAAAAAGAAACTGCTCCATAGAACAGGTGTCCAGAGACGGTTGCCCAGAGGCGTGGTGACCCAGAGGTCCAGTACTGGCTGCCCAGAGGCTAATGTGTCACAAACTTCTTGGAGAGGAACCCGTAAAGTGTTAACAATGAGTCCCATACCCCATGTTCGCACTAAACAGTTTACTAACCAATAGCAAGCTCACACTCCAAACAATAAAAAGTCCACCTCGTATCATCGGTAAACTAGACCCAAAGGTCAAAACGATCAATCGAATAGGTCGGGGATTAACCGGAAAGAAAATACACACGGTTCCATAGGCCGGAGATTTCCTAACCATTTAAGCACCTTTCCACTTCGCTCGACGTGCTAAAAAGTGAGTGTGAGATTTTTATTATAGAAAATAATGGTTCGAAATGGATTTATAATTGATTTTGAGAACACTTTAAAACGGCTTTTGAAAACTCTCCTATTATGGAGTAAATAGTTTACTAATTAAAAATAATATTATATAATAATTTCAAAAGCCATTTTGGAGCGAAAAATCCTTTTAAAACCTTTTTATAAGGCTCGTGTACAAAATCCAGAGACAAATCTCAGAGAAATCGATAAAACTAGAAAATCACTGAAAATATTCCAAGTGTTGGAAAATAGTCCAAAACTGACGCGAACCCAAGTTCGGAAAATTATTCGGACCAGCAGACTGAATCCGAATGGCATGAAAATTGGTAGGAACGTAGTACGACATTCCTACTTCAGAACGCAAAAGGAATTACTCGATTCCGACTTGAAACAAAGGCGTAGCGACGTTCCAAAGTCGGACACAGAAACATGAAATGCATTGTTTTGCACAGCGATCTGGGTTCAACTCTGATAGGAAATTCGAAGGGTCTAATGAACTCAGATGATGACCAAACTTTACAGATATGGAGTTCATAACTCCATCTTTCCAACGAGACCAAAATCGTCAAATTCCGACTAGCGGCTCAAAAGTTATGACCAAAATAGTTTCAGTTTCATCCACAGAGCTAATATGTGTATCGCTCTCGGGAAGATAGTAGAAAAACCAATTTTTGACCTAGTTAGACTCAAAATTACAGAAAACTCACTGAACAAAAATTGTAGCATATGTTTTAAGCTTTCCGGAACATCCAAAATTATCTAATTCGGATCAAAAACGAGAGAGATACATGCAAAATAATATCAGATTGAAACTCAAGATAACTTGTTAAAGACAGAATTGGTCTTCTGTCTTTGAATACATTTCAGGTCATCTAAATTGCAAAATTACAGAAAACTCATTGAACAAAAATTGTAGCATATGTTTTAAGCTTTCCGGAACATCCAAAATTATCTAATTCGGATAAGAAACTAGTAACTTATGGCCAAATTAATTTCAGGTTTTTATTTTATCAACCATGTAGTTTGTTGTCAGGTCAGCGACAAACAAACGTGATTTCGACCATTCAAACCACAAAATTAGGCAAAGCTAAAAACATAACAGTTATAGCCTACAGAATAAGCTTTCCAGAACATCAAGAAAATCTTAATTCCGATTTAAGATGAATGAGATATGCTTAATTTACTAACAGCAATAAACTAATTATAATTTCAGCTAGCATATATTACCTCAACCAATATAGCAAGCAACTTGTGTGCACACCCAAAATGAAAGTAAAGAGGATCAAAGAGCTATGATTCACATGTTACATAATAAAACATGTGTTACTTAATGATTACTGAAATCAAAAGATGATTAAACACATATTAGAAGAGGTTTTTAGCAATATTACCTCTCACAAAAGAAACAAAGACTACTATAGCATCAACCCAAGTTAGCAAAAGATGATTAGAAGGCTATAAGATCAAAAAAAAACATAAAACATGTGTTACCAATTAAATTTCAGAAATTAAAGAGATATAAAAATGGATTTGAGGTGGGTATTTGCATTACCTTTGCATAGAATGACTTGCATAAGCAAAAACTAGAAGGAGATGAAGATAGAGGCCATTTTTGTTATGAAAGCTTTAGGAAATGATTAGGGTTTTGATTAGGGATGAATGAGGTTTGGAGAGTATGAGATAATTTATAGAGGAGGTTTAGGGTGGGTTATTGGGCTAGGTTTAGAAACCCAATAAGAAGAGAGTTATTTACATGTTTTGCAAAAATTAGTCTAAGTGTTCATGTATGTTTATAAAACTCATTTTTCTTATCCAAACCCGTTTTAAAATCTCTCCTAAATTATTTAACTTTCCAAAAATAATATTTTATCATCATTTTAAAATCCCATATTTACCATTTAATTAAAATAGCCTTTTTCACATAAATTTTGTTATTCCAAAACCTTTTATGCTTCATTAAAATAAATAAAAATCCTAACTTTTATTTATTAGTTGGTAATGCAAATCCCGGGTTGTTACAGACTCCCCCCTTAATAAAATTGCATCCCCGCAATTCCTTAAGATAGATGTCGTCTATAACATCAAATCCACAAAAGAAGTGATAGAGATAAAATAAAGAATTCTCACCCACAGAAGAAGATGGGAGAAAGCCAGGATAAGAGCGTTCGATAGATTCTCTGGTCTCCCAAGTGCAGTCCTTAGGATTCGGTGACCATTGAATCTTCACGAGTGGAACCTCTTTGTTGCGAAGGCGTCTAACCTCCGAATCAAGCACACGAAGAGGTTGCTGCTCCAAAGATAAATCAGGTAATATCTCTAAATCAGGCACAACATGCGGCTCAATGATAGAATCAGGATTTCGGACACACATGCGAAGCTGGGAAACATGGAACACGTCGTGTATTCTAGAGAAGTGAGCAGGTAGAGCCACACGATAAGCAACGGGGCCGATGCGTTCCGTAATAGGAAATGGTCCAACATAGCGAGGAGCCAACTTCCCTGTAGAGCTGAAACGCACAACCCCCTTCATGGGAGATATCCGAATAAAGACATGATCATCAATGGAGAACTCAAGAGGCTTCCTATGGTTGTCCGCGTAGGATTTCTGACGGTTCTGCGCCTCTTTCATTCTCTGACGAATAAGAATAATCTTCTCAGAAGATTCCCGAAATGAATCTGGACCTAGAATAAGCTTCACGCCAGACTCTAACCAACAAGCAGGAGAGCGACATGGCCTTCCGTAAAGAGCCTCGAAAGGAGCCATGCCAATACTAGACTGAAAGCTGTTGTTGTAGGAGAACTCTACAAGCGGTAAGTGATCCTCCCAACTACCTCCGAAATCCAGAATACAACAGCGCAAAAGATCCTCTAAAACACGATTCACCCTCTCCGTCTGACCGTCGGTCTAAGGATGATAAGCAGTCGAGAGATTCAGCTTTGAGCCCAAAGCTGACTGTAGGCACTTCCAGAAGTGACTAGTAAAGATAGTGTCTCGATCATAGACGATAGAGCTAGAAATGCCATGAAGTCGAACGACTTCCTTCACATATAGCTTGGCAAGCTGAGGAGCAGTCCGAGTGGACTTAATAGGAATGAAATGAGCTGATTTGGTCAAGCGATCGACGATGACCCAAATAGAAGAATGGCCTGACCTCGATCGAGGCAGACCGTCAATAAAATCCATGGATATCTGATCCCATTTCCACAATGGAATCTCTAGCGGTTGAAGAAGACCAGATGGACGCTGATGCTCAGCTTTGATCTGTTGACAAGTCATGCAACGGCTTACATAACTTGCAACATCACTCTTCATGCCCTCCCAATAAAATAGGCGACACATGTCGGCATACATCTTACTCGATCCGGGATGTATAGTGTACTTAGCGCGATGACACTCGTCTAGAATGTCACGCCTAAGTGATAAATCAGATGGTACCAAAATACGGTTCTTCCTGCGAAGACACCGATGAGAATCAATAGAATAATCCAACAATGTCTCATCACTGGATCCCGACTCAAGGAGATGAATATATCGCAACAAGTCTGGATCCTGCCGCTGAGCATGGGCAATGCGATCCAATAGGATAGGTCGAGCTTCCAAGCTGAATAGCAAGATCTGAGGATCAGAAGACGGAGCTCGATTTCGAATATCACACATAGAAAGAGTCTCAAGAATATCCCACTCGGCTATCATCATAGAAACTACTGCCGAGTGTTTGCGACTGAGTGCATCAGCCACTCGATTACCCTTGCCAGGGGTATACTGAATGTCTAAGTCATATGAGGCGAGAAACTCAAGCCATCGCTGCTGCCTCATATTGAGATCCTACTGACTGAATAAATACTTCAGAGACTTGTGATCGGTGTAAAGAGTGAAGCGTTCGCATAATAGAAAGTGACGCCACGTCTTCAAAGCAAAGACGATAGCTGCCAACTCAAGATCATGAGTCGGATAGCGAACCTCATTCGGACGTAGCTGCCTAGAAGGATAAGCAACTACCCGATCCTTCTGCATAAGCACAGCACCGAGCCCGCTACCACAAGCGTCGATGTAAACAACAAGATCCTGGTTACTCTCAGGAACCACAAGGATAAGAGCATGAATGAGAAGTTCCTTCAGTCGCTGAAAGGAAGCTTCACACTTATCAGACCAAATAAAGCGAACACCCTTACGAGTCAGAGTCGTGAGGGGAAGTGCAACACGAGAGAAATCCTTTATAAATCGACGGTAATAACCCGCCAGACCAAGGAAGCTGCGAATATCATGAACGTTCTCGGGCTACTTCCAATTCTGAATAGCTTTGATCTTTGCAGGATCGACAGAAATCCCCTCAGATGATACAATATGGCCCAAGAACTTGACTTTGCTCTCCCAAAAATGGCACTTGGAGAGCTTGGCCTTAAGCTGACGCTGACGAAGAGTATCCAAGACGATCCGCAAATGATGAGCATGCTCTGCCTCGGATCTAGAATAAACAAGAATATCATCGATGAAAACTAGAACGAATCTATCGATGTATTCCCGGAATACTCGATTCATGAGATCGACGAAGAAAGCCGGAGCGTTCGTCAAGCCGAACGGCATGACCAACCACTCAAAAGAACCATAACGAGTGCGAAATGCTGTCTTCCGCGACTCGTAGCTGATGGAATCCGGTGGCAAGGTCAAGCTGAGAGAAGACCTTCGCACCGCTCAATTGGTCAAACATGTCGTCTATCCGAGGAAGTGGGTAGCGATTTCTGATGGTCAGCTCATTGAGCTTGCGATAATCAATGCAAAGCCTAAGAGAGCCATCAGCCTTCTTAACGAAGACCACAGCAGCACCCCATGGCGAAGAATTGGAACGAATGAACTGCTTTGCTTCAAGCTTAACTAACTGCTTCCTGAGTTCCTCATTCTCCTTAGTAGATATTCTCGTAGGAGGATGCCCAAATGGATGAGAGCCTGGAATGAGATCGATGCGGAACTCAATAGCTCGCTTCGGTGGTAAACTAGATACTGGCTCGAAGATATCGGGGAAATCCCGAACAACTGGAATACGAGACATGTCTACCTCATCATCTCGTGAATCTAGAGAAAATAAAGTAACATCAGAAAGCCCAACATTTTGAAGAACAATAGCCAACAGAGAGGATGAGTCAGGGTGACGAAGAAATAATATCCGCTCCGAACAAATGATTTTGGCATCGTACTGAGCGAGCCAATCCATGCCAAGAATCATATCAAAGCCCAAATACTCCATAACATGGAGATTTGCACGGAAAGAAAAGCCACAAAGATCAATATCTATATCCTCACAGAGCAAGCTAAGGGTCGTGGATCCACCAATGGGATTCACAATCCTTAGTGAAGAAACCAGACAAGTAACATCCAAAGATAAAGTATCAACTAGTTCCTTTGATACGAATGAGTGAGAGGCACCCGTATCAAAGAGAACTCTACAAGATCTACCATGAAATAAAATAGAGCCTTCAAGAATGGAAGGATGTGTACCTTTAGGCTGAGCAGAAGTGGTAGGAGCCTTGGCAGCATTAAGCCTGCCAGGCTTGGCACTAGCTCGAGCAATAGGACAAGCGGAGATCCTATGTCCCTCCTTCTTGCAGAAGGTGCAATAGAGAGGTTTGGGACACTCTCGAACATATGATCGGTAGATTTAGTTAAGCACGATTCAAAGATAGATAATTCATTAAGGAATATTACGGAATATAATAGATTCCTATAAATATTCCTAACTTATTTATCTAAAGGTGGATATGTTCAATTTGGATCGTATTATAACGTATTGTACTACGTGTCTGTTCTGTGTTTGTTATGCTTAATTCTGATCCTTGGCTCTAATACCAAGCTGTAACGCCCCACTCTGAGACCCACTGTAACAAAGAGTATTACGGGAGTAATACTGTCTGCTAAAGCGGAGAATAGAGTATAGTGGAAGCGACCATTTGTAATCAAGCTATAACTATCTACTGAATACGTCGAAAGGATGGTATCTATTTTTTTTTCAAGTGGTTCGACATATTCGGTAAATACTTATAACGAAATTACAAATGGCTAAAGATCTATCAGGACAAAGCATAATAACATAATAATAAAACATCACAGAACAGAATCACATAACAGATATAAAATCCCAGCACAATACATCGTCAATACAGATCCAAATACTATAAGTGGGTACAAAGCCACTGCCCACACATGTGAGTCAAAAATATGTACATATCAAAGTCTGAATAATAACAGAGTAGCGGAATAGTGGACAAATAAAAGCGCTATCTATCAGCATAGCAGATAATGTCCAAGCGGAAGCACAGAAGCTAAGTCCAGAGACCTAACCTGAAACAACTCGGTCTGACCCGAGCGAAAAACACTCGGGTCAGGCTAGCTAAACAACCAGTAATAACTGAGATATATAATAATGCGGTACATAAATGAAACAGTACTTTTTCTAAGAGAAGAGTATTTTGGACCACATGAATATAATGACGGTCACTAATCCTCAATCAACAGAAAAAATCTCCAAAGAGAATCTCAGCACCAAAGTGTTGAATAAATAAAATCACCTCATATCATCGGCGTAACCAAAGCTATATAAAGTTGCCCATAGGCAATAATCCCAAGAATGACCAGAGTCTGTAATCAATGCCCAAGCAAAGATCGATGCTCCAAAGAGCAATGGGGATATACTGAAAAGTCAATGAAATCAAACACTGAAAAGCAGTGCCCAGAGACACTGTCAATCCACAAGGTAATCGCACTTACATCGTATGGTTCCATAGAACCAACACCGAATGGCGGTACTCGAATGGATATAAAAATCATCAGATAATACAAGTATAGCACGTGCACCGACCGGAGTCGTTATTACCAAGTACTGTAGAGTTGTGATCGATCACTCGCACATATGCGGAACGCGCGAGACGGCAAGATCCTTCCCAGAAGGATAAAGGCCCAGAGGCACATGCCGAAAAAGAAACTGCTCCATAGAACAGGTGTCCAAAGACGGTTGCCCAGAGGCGTGGTGACCCAAAGGTCCAGTACTGGCTGCCTAGAGGCTAATGTGTCACAAACTTCTTGGAGAGGAACCCGTAAAGTGTTAACAATGAGTCCCATACCCCACGTTCGCACTAAAAGGTTTACTAACCAATAGCAAGCTCACACTCCAAACAATAAAAAGTCCACCTCGTATCATCGGTAAACTAGACCCAAAGGTCAAAACGATCAATCGAATAGGTCGGGGATTAACCGGAAAGAAAATACACATGGTTCCATAGGCCGGAGATTTTCTAACCATTTAAGCACCTTTCCACTTCGCTCGACGTGCTAAAAAGTGAGTGTGAGATTTTTATTATAGAAAATAATGGTTCGAAACGGATTTATAATTGATTTTGAGAACACTTTAAAACGGCTTTTGAAAACTCTCCTATTATGGAGTAAATAGTTTACTAATTAAAAATAGTGGAAAATAGGCACAAGGACAAATTTTCATAAAAATTTTGGCTGAAGGACAACAAGTTTTATTTTTAGGCTGAAGGACAAACTTTGAAAGATAATTAGGCTGAAGGACAATGCTAATACAACTAGCATTTTGTACAATGTAAAACTGGATATAATGCTAGTTATAATTAGCATTTTGTACAATGTTTGCACTGTACAAAATGCTAACTATATTTAGCATTTTCCTTCAGCCTAATTTTCTTTCAAAGTTTGTCCTTCAGCCCAAAAATGAAACTTTGTGTCCTTCAGCCTAAATTTTTTTCAAAGTTTGTCCTTGTGCCTAATTCCCTCTTAAAATAATATTATATAATAATTTCGAAAGCCATTTCGGAGCGAAAAATCCTTTTAAAACCTTTTTATAAGGCCCGTGTACAAAATCCAGAGACAAATCTCAGAGAAATCGATAAAACTAGAAAATCACTGAAAATATTCCAAGTGTTGGAAAATAGTCCAAAACTGACGCGAACCCAAGTTCAGAAAATTATTCGGACCAGCAGACTGAATCCGAATGGCATGAAAATTGGTAGGAACGTAGTACGACATTCCTACTTCAGAACGCAAAAAGAATTACTCGATTCCGACTTGAAACGAAGGCGTAGCGACGTTCCAAAGTCGGACACAGAAACATGAAATGCATTGTTTTGCACAGCGATCTGGGTTCAACTCTGATAGGAAATTCAAAGGGTCTAATGAACTCAGATGATGACCAAACTTTACAGATATGGAGTTCATAACTCCATCTTTCCAACGAGACCAAAATCGTCAAATTCCGACTAGCGGCTCAAAAGTTATGACCAAAATAGTTTCAGTTTCATCCATAGAGCTAATATGTGTATCGCTCTCGGGAAGATAGTAGAAAAACCAATTTTTGACCTAGTTAGACTCAAAATTACAGAAAACTCACTGAACAAAAATTGTAGCATATGTTTTAAGCTTTCCGAAACATCCAAAATTATCTAATTCGGATCAAAAATGAGAGAGATACATGCAAAATAATATCAGATTGAAACTCAAGATAACTTGTTAAAGACAGAATTGGTCTTCTGTCTTTGAATGCATTTCAGGTCATCTAAATTGCAAAATTACAGAAAACTCACTGAACAAAAATTGTAGCATATGTTTTAATCTTTTCGGAACATCCAAAATTATCTAATTCGGATAAGAAACCAGTAACTTATGGCCAAATCAATTTCAGGTTTTTATTTTATCAACCATGTAGTTTGTTGTCAGGTCAGCGACAAACAAACGTGATTTCGACCATTCAAACCACAAAATTAGGCAAAGCTAAAAACATAACAGTTATAGCCTACAGAATAAGCTTTCCAGAACATTAAGAAAATCTTAATTCCGATTTAAGGTGAATGAGATATGCTTAATTTACTAACAGCAATAAACTAATTATAATTTCAGCTAGCATATATTACCTCAACCAATATAGCAAGCAACTTGTGTGCACACCCAAAATGAAAGTAAAGAGGATCAAAGAGCTATGATTCACATGTTACATAATAAAACATGTGTTACTTAATGATTACTTAAATCAAAAGATGATTAAACACATATTAGAAGAGGTTTTTAGCAATATACCTCTCACAAAAGAAACAAAGACTACTATAGCATCAACCCAAGTTAGCAAAAGATGATTAGGAGGCTATAAGATCAAAAAAACACATAAAACGTGTGTTACCAATTAAATTTCAGAAATTAAAGAGATATAAAAATGGATTTGAGGTGGGTATTTGCATTACCTTTGCATAGAATGACTTGCATAAGCAAAAACTAGAAGGAGATGAAGATAGAGGCCATTTTTGTTATGAAAGCTTTAGGAAATGATTAGGGTTTTGATTAGGGATGAATGAAAGAGGTTTGGAGAGTATGAGATAATTTATAGAAGAGGTTTGGGGTGGGTTATTGGGCTAGGTTTAGAAACCCAATAAGAAGAGAGTTATTTACATGTTTTCCAAAAATTAGTCTAAGTGTTCATGTATGTTTATAAAACTCATTTTTCTTATCCAAACCCGTTTTAAAATCTCTCCTAAACTATTTAACTTTCCAAAAATAACATTTTATCCTCATTTTAAAATCCCATATTTCCCATTTAATTAAAATAGCCTTTTTCACATAAATTTTGTTATTCCAAAACCTTTTATGCTTCATTAAAATAAATAAAAATCCTAACATTTATTTATTAGTTGGTAATGCAAATCCCGGGTTGTTACAACGGAGGACTGGTTTACTTTGGAGAAAACTCGAAAGGATACGTGATTGGCATCGGCAATGTCGGTAACTCTGAAACTCCTATTATTACTAATGTTTTGCTAGTTAAGAATCTGAAACACAATCTGCTAAGTATAAGTCAACTATGTGATAAAGGATATAAAATTAAATTTGAAAAAGATAAATGTCATATTGAAGATAATAACTCAACCATAATATTTGAGGGAACTAGGAAAAAGAATATTTATATTCTTAGTATGAAAGTTTCAAATGATAACCTATGTCTTCTGGCAAATACAAGTGACCCTTGGATTTGGCATAAGAGATTTGGACATTTGAATTTCAAACTCTTATCTAGACTGTCAAAACATGATCTAGTAAGAGGTCTCCCTAAAATGAATTTTAAAGTAGATAGTTTATGTGATGCATGTCAATTAGGAAAGCTTAGAAAAAGTTTCTTTAAATTAAAAGATATGATTTCAACTTCAAAACCCCTTGAGTTACTTCATCTTGATTTATTTGGTCCATCTCAAATTCAGTCAATAAATCATAGTAAATATGTTTTTGTAATTGTAGATGAGTATTCTAGATTTACATGGACAATATTTTTGAAACATAAAAGTAATACTTTTGAATATTTTAAGAACTTTACGAAAAGGATTCAAAATCAATTATCTTTAAAAATTATAACTATTCGTAGTGATCACGGTGGTGAATTTGAAAATGAAAAGTTTAAGGAATTCTGCAATAAGAAGGGAATAACTCACAATTTCTCATTTCCAAGAACTCCACAACAAAACGGAGTAGTTGAACGTAAAAATAGAACGATACAAGAGTGTGCGAGAACTATGCTTTCAGATAGTAATTTACCAAAACACTTTTGGGCAGAAGCTGTTGCTACCACCTGTTATATTTTGAATAGAATTTTAATTAGACCTTTAACTGATAAGACACCTTATGAATTTTTTATGGAATGAAACCTAAGGTATCATACTTCAGAATTTTTGGAAGTAAATGCTTTATTTTAAATACAAAAGATAATTTGGATAAATTTGATCCTAAATCCGACAAAGGAATCTTTATTGGATATTCTAATAGAAGTAAAGCTTATAGAGTTTTTAATTTAAGATCTAACACAGTCGAAGAAACAATGCATGTTTCGTTTGATGAAAATTTAAAATATTTTGAAATTACAAATGATGAAGAAGATTTATTTACTCAAAATCAGGAATCAACCGAAATTAATAATGAAATTAATCATCCTTATAAAAGGATTAAACTTTTAAAAGATCATCCTATTGAAAATATAATAGGAGATATGCAATCTATTGTTACAACTAGAAATCAACTAAGTAAAATGAGTAATGTAGCATTTATATCATCTATTGAACCCAAAAATCGTAAAGAAGCATCAACTAATGATTCATGGATTTTGGCTATGCAAGAAGAATTAAATCAATTCACTAGAAATGAAGTTTGGGAACTTGTTCCTAGACCTGAAGATAAAAATATAATTGGAACTAAATGGGTCTATAAAAATAAAATGAATGAACAAGATGAGGTCGTTAGAAATAAAGCACGATTAGTCGCCCAAGGTTATTGTCAAGAAGAAGGTATAGATTGTGACGAAACCTTTGCTCCTGTAGCAAGATTAGAAGCTATTAGGATTCTACTTGCTTTCGCAAATCATAATAATTTCAAATTATTTCAAATGGATGTTAAAAGTGCTTTTTTAAATAGTTTTGTAAAAGAAGAAGTATATGTTGAACAACCACCACTTTTTGAAGATGAAAATTTACCAAACCATGTGTACAAACTTAAGAAAGCTTTATATGGTCTAAAACAAGCTCCTAGAGCCTGGTATGATAGACTAAGATCTTATTTATTACAATCAAATTTTGAAATTGGTAAAATAGATAATACTCTTTTTATTAAAAGAAATAAAAATGATATTCAACTAGTTCAAGTATACGTAGATGATATCATTTTTGGTTCAACTAACTTCGAAATGAATAAAGAATTTTCTGAAATAATGACAAAAGAGTTTGAGATGAGTCATATGGGTGAATTAAACTTCTTTTTAGGATTGCAAATAAAACAGTTAGATAATGGTATTTTTATTAGTCAAGAAAAATATGCTAAAGAACTAGTTAATAAATTTGGTTTAACTACTACGAGTGGAAAACCTACTCCCATGGCAACCAATAAATATCTAAGTAAAGAAGATTTCTCGAAAGATGTAGATCAAAAGTTGTATAGAGGAATGATCAGATCATTGCTCTATATCACTGCTAGTAGACCTGATATCATGCATAGTATATGTCTCTGTGCAAGATATCAATCTCATCCCAAAAATATTCACTTAAAAGCTGTAAAACGTATCATAAGATATATTAAACACACCTCTGATTATGGCTTATTTTATCCTAAAAATGATTCATTTGATTTAATATCATATTGTGATGCTGACTATGCTAGATGTAAATCAGACCGAAAAAGTACAAGTGGAACTTGTCACTTTTTGGGACATTATCTGGTTTCTTGGTTTAGTAAAAAGCAAAATACAGTTTCTCTATCAACAACTGAAGCAGAGTATATTTCTGCTGCTTTGGCTTGTTCTCAAGTAATATATATGCAACAAACCTTAAGAGATTTTGGATTAAATATCTCAAAATCGCCAATTTATTGTGATAATACTAGTGCAATAAATTTATCTAAAAATCCTACTCATCATGCTCGAACTAAACATATTGATATTCGACATCATTTTCTTAGAGATAATATAACTAAAGAAGTAATTACTCTCGAATATATAAATTCTGAGAATCAAATCGCTGATATCTTAACAAAACCCTTAAATGAATCAACATTTACTAAATTAAGAAGAGAATTAGGTATTTGTTCTATAATTGAAATATAAAATATAAATAACAAGTATAATTAATAATTAATATTAAATTAAATCATAGAGTTAAAAAAAATAAGGACCATGTCGACATCCCCTAGGAAGACATGTCGACATGTAACGTTTTTATTTTTTTAAATTTTCCCACCAAATTTCAAAAATCCAGTTATATATTCTTCTCTATTTCGAATTCTTATTCATTCTCTCTATTTTCTCTTCATTTTCTATTCTAAAATATATAAAATAATGGCATCTTCCTCTATATCAAACATAAAATCAACTTTCTTATTCCCCTCTCCTACTTCTGGTCCATTCCAATGCACTACTCTCGCACGTGTAACTAAATTGGAGGAGTCTATGAAGGATACTCTTCAGATGTTGACAGAAATTCAAGTGACTCAACTTCGTATGGCGAAAGAGCAAGAGAGGCAAGGCAAGATTCTTAGGAATTTACAAAAATTCCTAATGGATAACCAGGCCAACCCTATCTTGATCGATGAAGACTCTTCACTCAATCAAGAACATGAGGTCAGGGACGAAGAAGAACCAATGGAAGAAGCACACAAGGAGGATAATGACCAAGTAGTATGCGTTGGAGAAGTGTGTTTCGACAAAAATGGGAATCTTGTTGAACAACGTGGAAATTTCTGTTTCCACTATCCAAACTGTTCAATTCATAAATCTCCTATGTTCAGAAACACACATTAGTTTCTTCTCTTTCTTTCCGTTGTTATTTATGTTTATATGTTTTTCAAACGCAAATGTAAATACAACCATACTCGTAATAAATAAACTCGTGTTCTTATATGTGTTAGTATTATTATGAATTCTTAGTTAGGATAGTTAATAGTTTAGGATTATATTTTAGTTAAGTATTGATTATGCATGATAACACTATCATTATAATCACAAGTAATGTAGTCTTAGTTTCAGGGGGAGTTATATAGAGTTATATGGTTTTTGTTGATGAAAAAGGGGGAGAAGTATAAAATAGGATAGTTAGGCATAGATTAAGGGGGAGTTATTAGAAGTATTAGGATAGAAGTGATATTTTATAAACAAAGGTTGTCATCATCAAAAAGGGGGAGATTGTTAGTCCATGAGATGATGAGATGATGGTTTTGATGACAACAACCTTAGAATAGATTATAAATTATAAATACTAACATTACAAGTTTAGATATATATGTATATGCAGGATCTAACCATGCAGGTATCAAGAATGAAGACTGTACAGTATAGAGATTCAAGATATAGAGATAGAAGACTCATGAGTATCAAGAATTTCAAGAGTTCAAGTTTCCAAGATAAGTTATATAATTAGGAATATTGTTAAAACTCATAGAAAGGCACTGACATCTTAATATCTATTTTATTCGTGGAATGGAATCCACTTCGAGCTCGTTAAAGGGATGGAACCCTAAGTAGGATGGAACCTACGAAAATCTAGTGGGACATTGTTTTGTATCCACTAATTTTAATTCAAATGATTTTACAAAATTATCTTGGTTTTCAAAATGATTTTAAAACTTTCCTTTAAAAAGATTCAAAACTCTCTATCCTGATTTTAAATAATTTTAGCCTCAAAAACATCTTTATTTTCAGAGTCAAAATTACTCCTGATTTTAAACTATCTTATCAAATAATATATTTAACTTTTAAATTATTTATACTTTGATTTAAATTATAGTTAAATAACATGTATATATTGTTCTTTATATTTACTTATGTATTTTAACTATAGTTAAGTATATTTATAAAGTTTAAAATAATTTTAATATAAGATAGAGGTTATTTTCAAAGAAAATCAAAACACCAAAAATCCCTTTGGGATGTCGACATGCCCAGGTACCCCATGTTGACATAGTGTCAGTTGGTTTAAAAATTCAAATTTCAAAAGAAGTGTCTATTCGCCATAACTCTTCATGAATGGTCATGGCTGTTGCTCTTCTATAAATAGGGGTCAGTTTCAACGAATTTTTAATCACTTTTTTTCTGGTTTTCACTCCTCTTCTTCTTCCACATTTCTTAATACAAAATCATACCATTACTCTGCCGAAATCAACATCGAATCATACTCGATTACTTCTAGTGTGATTCTCCATCACTATCTCTACAAGATCCAAGTGCTAATCTGAGTTATAGACTTTTTGTAATCAATCGAGCGAGAGAAGGTGTGATTGTAGCCTTGGAAATCAATTGGGTGAACTTGTTGCCCCGGAAATCAAGTATCTCTACCCAGACGATTGTGATTCTGGAGGGTGTACCTCGTAGCCTTGAAACCGAGGGTTGTAATTGTTGAATTGAGTTTGAAAGAAAATCTGTACTTAGTTGTACGGGACTGGATGTAGGGTAACTCCGAACCAGTATAAAATCCGGTGTGTTCTTTCCTTTAATGCTTTTACTTTATATTTGCATCTGTGTTTGATTCTGTGTTCATATCCGTGTCTGATTAGTGTATACATTGTTAACAAAGTAAGATAAACTCAAAAAGATTAACAAATTTCTTAAAACACTATTCACCCCCTTCTAGTGTTAATTCTAGCCTTAAGATCCTTAATCCGCATTTATCACAACATCAGCTGAAAGTGAAGTTCTCAAAGTGTCATTTATGGAAGAAGGAAGTGAAGTTCCTTGGTCATGTAGTTTCCGAAGAAGGTTTAGCAGTTGATCCGGATAAGATCGAAGCTGTTAACAATTGGAAAAGACTAGAGATGGTAAGTGAGATTAGAAGTTTTCTTGGACTTGCAGGTTACTACCAAAGGTTCATTAAGGATTTCTCGTGGATAGCGGCATCCTTGACTATGCTAACCAGGAAGAACGTGAAGTTTGTTTGGTCTGACAAATGTGAGGAGGCATTCCTTAAGTTGAAACATTTGTTAACCAATGCTCCCATGTTAGTAGTTCCTGATGGGAATCAGGGGTTGGTAGTTTACACTAATGCATGTGGTACTAGGTCAGGCGTTGTGCTAATGCAGAATGGAAAGGATATTGCCTATGCTTCTAGACAGCTTAGACATCATGAAGTGAGATACCCTACTCATGATTTGGAGTTGGCAGCAGTAATCTTTGCATTGAAGGTGTGGAGACATGATCTTTTGGGAGAAAGGTTTGAGCTATTTACAGACCATAAAGTCTCTACGATATTTATTCTCTCAGAAAGAGCTAAACATGAGACAACAGAGATGGCTGGAGTTTGTTGCAGCTTATGATTTTAGCATCGAGTATACACCCGAAAAAGGAAATAAGGTGGCAAATGCGCTTAGCAGGAAACATCAGAATGTGGTGTTAGCTATGTTAGCGGAATGGAAAGACTTGGAAGCACTGGCTGCTTGCAGTGTGTAGTTGAGGTCGACTGCTGGATCTAGTCGGAATATCACCATGATGTTTTGTTTGGAAGTTCGGCCAGTTTTGATCGAGCGAATTGCTTCTAGGCAGAAAGAGGATCCAGTGTTAGCCGAGAGGATTAGAAGGTTAGAAGCTGGAACCGAGATTGATGATTTGAAGGATTTTATTCTTTACTGCAGGGGTTGGTTGAGAAAGAAGGAACGGTTATGTGTTCCGGATGTTGGAAACCTTAGGAAGGAAGTTCTTAGAGAATGTCATCGATCGAAGTTTATGATTCATCCTGGGAGAACCAAGATGTATCAGGATATGAAGTGAAGTTTCTTCTAGGAAGGAATAAAGAGATGTTGGCTTATGGGTAAAACAGTGTTTGAACCGTCAGCCAGTAAAAGCCGAACATCAGAAGCCAAGTGGTTTGCTTCAGCCTTTGGATGTTCCAGTTTGAATGTGGGACTCGATATCCATCGATTTTATTGACGGGTTGCCAAGGTCAAACCGGGGTAATGAAAGTGTATGGGTCATAGTGGACAGATTGACCAAGAGTGCCAATTTCATTCCCGTAAGGTCAACCAGGACGACACCTGTTTTGGCTAAGTTGTTCATGAAGAACATCGTTAGACTGCATGGAATTCCTAGTAGTATCGTCAGTGATAGAGATGCTTTGTTTACTAGCGAGTTCTGAAAGAGCCTGCAGAGTGTGTTAGGCACTAAGCTTAAGATGAGTATCACATATCATCCTCAGACGGATGGGAAGACAGAGAGAGTCAACAAGGTACTGGAAGATCTGTTGAGAGCTTGTGTGCTGGATTTTAGCGGTTCTTGGGAAGATCACTTGCACTTAGTAAAGTTTTCCTATAATAATAGTTATCAGACTACTATAGGAATGGCGCCTTTTGAAGCTTTGTATGGAATGTCATGCAAATCACCAGCATGTTGGTTAGAGACTGAAGACGGATTGGTCCTTGGTCCAGATTTGGTGAGAGAGGCGACGAAAAAGATCGAGTTGATAAGGGAAAGAATGAAGGAAGCTCAATCAAGACAGAAGAGTTACGCAGACAAAAGGCGTAAGGACATAAAGTTCTCAGTTGAAGATAGAGTTTTCATCAAGGTATCACCGATGAAATGTGTGGTTCAGTTTGGGAAGACTGGGAAGCTAGCACCGAGATGTGTTGGACCATTTCCTATATCAGAGAGGATTGGGATACTCGCATATCGAGTAGATTTGCCGATCAGTTTGGCCAGGGTCCATAATGTGTTTCATGTTTCTCATCTTAGGAAGTGTGTTCTTGATCCAGAAACAACTATCGCTCCGACGGCACTGGAGGACTTAGTGGTGGAACCATATATGACTTTTGTGAGGCAACCAGTTCGTGTTGTGGCAAAAGATGAGAAGAGGTTAAGAAACAAGACAGTCAGGTTGGTGAAAGTTCAGTGGAGCGACAACGTGAAGGACTGTACTTGGGAGGTAGAAGACAGGATTATGGATACTTTTCCTGGGCTATTTTAGATGGTATGTTCTATATAGGGTTTGTATAGAATTTAGCTGGTAGGTTATACTAGCTTTGCTTGCATGGGCTATATGCTTGTTGTTTTGTCCTTACTGAAATTTTAGGGACGAAATTCTTTAAGGGGGGAGTTTGTAATGCCCCTGAATTTTAATTAACATTATTCGGGATATTTAATTGGATAAATTAAATAGAATAATGTGAATAATTAGGGAGATAAGGTTAATAAATCCAATGATCGTGTCTTAATGAATGAACTAAAATAAGACTTAACTAAATTTAGAAGGAGGAATTTTCCTAAGGGGTAAACTTGGAAATGGGGCTACATTTCTTAGTATATATCTCTTCCTCTACTTTAATAAACTCTCACTTTCTCATTCATAACTCCTCACCAACTTTCGACCAGCCATTAAAAGCTCCAAGAAGAGCAATAAATTGAAGAAAAAGCTAGGAAATCATCTCATTCTCCAATTAACTAATCAAAGGTGAATAATCATGTTTATCATCACATTTTTCTATGTTTGGATCGGTTATGGGTTATACCCGATTCATGTTTGTGATTTTGGTTAGGATATAACAATTTAAACCTTTCTTTGGATAAGACATAAGTGTTTTAAATGTTAATGGGCTAACTAACACGTTTTTATTCGGTTTTGGTTAAATTCCAAGTTTTTTTTATCTTCGTATGCTTTGAAATTTTAATATGTTGAAGTATATGACTTATCAGATTTTTGGTGATTTTTGGGGATTTTCCTTAGTGATTTACTAAGGAAGTTAAATTATTTAAGCCTAAGGGCTAAACTGCAAAATTGCCTTCGAATTAGTCAATTCGGAGGGAAGGCTGCAATTCGAAATTTTAATTGGGGAAGAAGAATAGCGTTTTAAGAAAAAGTTAACTTTTCTATACTTTTTACTATTTGGAAGTACAGGAGAAGGCTCCTCAGCCAATCAAAATTAGACAAGCAAGATAAAACATCACTTCGGTAGGCCCAGTTATGCCTCCGACTCCAACAAGCCGGCTTTTACCCTTTTGACCTTTAGTCTAAGACGGAAGGTAAACAATCACCCTCCGCCTAAGTCGAAAGGTAGGCACGGTGTCGAAGGAAAGAGGGGCGAAGGGATGGGGAGGCTGCTTCCTTTGCTTTCAAATGGAAATATAAATGCTTTCGAATTAATAGGTTTCGAAGGGGGATCCTCTGACTCCATCATTTTATAAAGACAAATTTTTTATACTCAAGAAGGGGTTTTGAAGGGGAACTTCGAATTAAACCTTCAAGAGAATTGTTTTAAATGTTTTCCAAAAATATGTTTTAGAACCTTTCGACTAAGTCGAAAGGTAGGAGAGGAAAAGGAAGGGGTTACTTTCGAACCTTCTCATTGTCTTAAAAGTTAAGTTTTTAATGTCTTCGAAAGCCATGCTTTTGAAGGAGATGTATGCTTTCGATTCAGAACTTCGAAAGGAACGAAGAAGAAGTGAAGCTTCCGACTTCGTTCCGCTTTATGTTTTTTATGCCTTCGAATGGGATACTCAAAGGAAGGGCTAAGCCGCCAGCTTATAACTTTCGACAAAGTCGAAAGGTGAGCCCTCACCCTTCCAACTAAGTCGAAGGGTAGGGATGTTTTAAAAAGGCGGAAGCCTTCCGAAGGAGCTATCTTTGGATGTTTTAATGCTTTCGAAGGGGTTACCTTCAACGATTTCGAAAGGTTTGAGTTTCATTTCTTTCGAAAAGTTTATAAATGGTTTTATAGGGGGGATACCCCAGGCTTTCGACAAAGTCGAAAGGTGGAACCTTTCAGCTAGGTCGAAAAGAAACCTTCCGATAAGGTCGAAAGGTATGATTTTGTGATGCTTTCAAAAGGAAGGCTTCCGAAGGGGCAAACTTCGTAGGGTTATTTGCTTTCGAATGAGACTTCATTCGAAGGGTTTTGAAGGGCTATTTTAGTCATTTTTCCTAAGTAAAACTTTTCTAATTTGAAGGGGTTACTTCAAAGGGTTGTAGCATAAAATAATTATCTTGGTTTGAATATGTAAGGGGGATCCTTATATAAATTGGATGTTATTAAACCTTAGGGACACCAGGGTGGGTTTAATGTTTTCAATACATAGTTTAGAGTTACAAACAGAAATATGCTTTTGAAAATAAACATTGGGGCTATCAATGTGTTATTATTTAATTTAACCTAACTGGGGCTACCAATGGGAATAGGTTAAACATGTGGGATACATGGGAAAAATAAATATTCATGGGGATCATGAATTTTAATGAATAATCATGGGGATCATGATATTTTATTTGGCCAAGTGATGGGTTCTTGGTTAACCTAGGAAAACTATGGAATGTGCGGTGGATAACACGCATCAAATTTCTAAAGTAAAGAATGTTTTACAAGAGGTGGTTAGCCTTGGGGTTTGGCACCCAAGGGTTCATAGTCATCCTAGGAAAACTACGGAGTGTGCGGTGGATAGCCCACACCAACTTTTATAAAATAATGTACGATGGATAATCTGCATTTATTTTGATGAATTTAGGATGGATAGTCCTATTAAAGTTTTGACGGATAGTCATTTTAAAGATTTTAGATGGGAAATCTAATATATTGCTTTTAGATGGGATATATAATAAATGGGTGGATGGGATATCCAATGTATATGATTTATGGCTTTATTTCATATTATGTTAAGACTAATCATTTTGGTTGCAGGGGCATAATAAATGATTTGCATGTTTTGTTTAGGATACTAGTGAGGGGAAAACCCATTCCGCTAAGCAATGTGGTCTCACTAGCTATCTATTTATGATAAGAGAAGATAGAGGATTATTCATACCATTCTTATTGTCTGACTCGAAGTTTGTGTTTCTCCACAAACTCTCGGGTACTTAAAATTAATTTGAGTAGTCTGAGAGTGGGGGACTTTCAGGTTTTTGGACGAATAAGCTTTCGGAGACATGCAGGAGGCAGTGTTAGCTATATAGGAGCTATTTTGTGTTTTCTGTTGTGATGTACTAAGAACTGTAAAGTTCAAATTTATTAGTTCTCTGATCATCATAAGGGGACATCTTCATATGTCGCTCTTATCGTATATTGTACATGTATATGTGATCTGAACGTGGTTAACGTCTCGGATTATGTAATTAAATCTTAAATCGAAATTCATAAGAAATGAGAAATTCTGTTTTGTTGAAGTTTAAATATTTTTCATATTCTTGTATTTACGTGTTGCCAATAGTTTCAAGATTCTGATTTCGGTCACTCAGAAATAACACCTATGGATGACTGCAGCATCCGTAGAAGTTAGTTTTGAGCCTCCGGAAACGGGATGTTACAATGACTCTTTCCATGCTATAGTTACGTCCCTCATAAAGTACATGACCAAATTGATTTACAACATCGATTTTTTTAAGACCAAGGTGATGGTGTTAAGGGTATGCCCCAAGGGTAGTCCTATAATTTACTGTAAATTATTAATTCTGGAATAAAATCTTTTCTGAAATAAAAGGTGTTTTTCTTTTTATTATATACTTAATATATTGTGTTATATTAATTATTTATTTAATTTAAGTATATTTCATAGAAAAGCCAAAAATGGTATATTTTATGATAACAGTTACAATGTGTTATAACCATAAGCAATTTATCACAATATAATAAACGTATTGTTTTAAATATTCCTAATCAAGATGTATCGAGATTGGATATCGATACATCCGTTGAGACCAAAGTACGTAACACTCTCCAAATGTTGGATAGTGTATTACTCATGGCTGCCGGTGGCAAAGGGGTTATGTACTAATAGTTATTGGATAACTATGGAATGACTCACTATATAGTTTTTCTGTCAGTTAAATTTATAGATATATTTAAATCTGAAATGTATTATTAACATTTATTAATTTAAAAACATTAAATTGTAATTTGTTGACATGTATATAATTAAATATAAACATACAAATATTATAAAATAAAATTTTGTACGAAAATAAAAAACTAATTTTTTCCATACGAAAACTTTTAAATAAATTAAAAAAACTAAAATTAACCCGCATGGAATAATTTATAAAAACAAAATTTGATATTTTCAAAACTAATATATGACTAAATATATATATAATTTAAAACACTTTATTATACAATATTATTTAAATATATAAATGAATTAAAATTTTATGTAATTATATACACACACACATTTGAATAAAATTTTTTTGCATGTATTAATATAAATATAATTTTTAAATTAATTATAAAATAATTAAATTTGAATTTGAATTTTTAAAGGATGTTTCAAATCTAGATCCAATACAAATTTGAGATTTTCCTTAAAGATTTTAATTTTTAATTCTAAATTGTTATAAATATATGAAGTGGCTAACGTTCCCGTTGTATAAATGACAACACTTGGATACATGCATATTAAACCATGCACACTTCATATGTTGCACGTGCACGTACACATGCATGTGTATTAGATACACATGTACACATTATATCATTTATATAAATATATAAAATCATTATATGAATCAATCAAATAAAATAGTGATCTTATTTAAAATTTATTTAGATTAGGTCTAAATTAGTTTAGACTTCCTAGGCCTAACAAGATCCAAAATGATAAAAGAATATAGAAATTTACTCATTTATCCCGCTACGTACTGGCCCAAATCCAACTTAAGGCTCCACTTAATTCCCAGGACCTTCCTATGTTATGCCCGAAGCAAACTCCCAATTTTCCCACGTCTACCCCGAAGCCAACTTCACAAAACCCTACGTCTACTCTACGATGCACCATCGACCTTCCAAAGCCCAAAACTTGACCTCTCCTTCATTGAATCCATTGTGACCCTTACCACAAGTTCACTGTGATGCCACGTCCTTTCTTGATCGATCACATAGCCATTGAACCATCCTTAGTTGTGTATCTATAATGGGTTGGTCATCACACTCCAACTCGAAGTTCACAAGCAAATGACCTAAACTGTGTAAGCAAAAGTCCCAAAGTAAGCTTCTTCCTCCCCATGCAACTCATCTCGTAGCCAAACCTCCAAAAATCCAACAAAATAAGGATCGGTACCGACCCATGCTTGGGTCGGTACCAAACCATACTTAGTCTAACTTTGCCACTTTTGGCTAAGTTATTTCTGTTTGTACCAAAAATGGGCACAACACTCTTCGGAAGTTTTTGAAGAGATAAAAGTGAAGAAAGAAAATTAAAACTGAGGATTATCTAACAAAAACTCCAAATAACAGAAAGTAAATTGCACAGAAGACAACAATTTAGAGTGGTTCGGCGTTTCGCCTACGTCCACTATGATGTTTGATGATTTTATTGCTCGATACTTGAAGATTACAATTTCTTATATTGTAGTACAACTAATTTTATGAGCTAAGTTTGAATCTAAGGCAGCAGTGGTGATTTTGAGTAAATCTGGCAGAGTCTGGGCGCTCTTTAGCTCTCAAAATTGTCCGACCACTTTTTCTGAATGACCAGGAGCTCTATTTATAGGTGTAGGAGGCTGATATTTCGCCTAAATTTTGGGAGACTACTTCTGGCACGTGAGGGGGCCCACACGTCCGCTTTCAGGAAATCTGGGCCCACTCTGGGATCGATTCGATATCCATTCGAATCGATCAAGGAATTGTCCAATTGAGCTGGACTTTGGTATGGACATTCTTCAACATGTGTTCAAGCTTCTATGAAAATTTCATAGCATTTGGACTTACAGATCTCGAGTTATTGTCGATTCGAAATGGTGTTTCCTGAACTGTTCCTCTCGTTCGAATCGATCACTTCGAATCGATGGTGGCTCGTGGCTTCGTGATGACGTGGAGCGAAACTTTAGCTTCGATCCGCTTTATTCGCCTATTTGATCGAGTCGTCCCAGAGACTTTGCCGCTTTGACTCGATGGATTCGAAGGCTTCATTCCCAGATGGATTCGAACAGGAGCTTCGTCGTATCGATCGTGACACGCTATGGTTGATCGATACGAAGCTGTTGTAGCAGGATGGATTCGAGCATACTGTTACCATGGATTCGAAGGACTTCCAAGTTTGATGGTTACGAACCAGATGGAGGCGAAGTTCCCTTCCTTCCGATCGATGTGAATGCCATCGATTCGAACTCCGGTTATACTGATGGATTCGAACTAGCGATGTCTTGGATGGATTCGAACATAAACCCTGCCGATGGATACGAAGGAAACGACATCGATGGATACGAAATTGTGGTCTTCCCCTTCATCTTGCATCGATCATATCTTGAGCATACGACCTCGGATCGACTTGAAACTTGGAACGTTGGCTTCCCTGGCTTTGCTTGTTATGTCTTGCGAATCGTGGCTCGATCCGGACTCGGACAAAATTCATCGATATCCATGACGAGTGACTCCTGGTCTTTAGTAAGTCTCTTGGTATCTCGGCCTTGCCAAAAGGCGGGATAACATTTGCCCCCCAAAGTACGTCTTGTGTAAACATGGCGTGCTTTGAAAAGCTGCAATCTTTCATGCTGAATATTTCTGTTCAATTGGTTGCTTGACAGTCGTCTTTTAATCGTTTTGTTGTAATCTTCTCTTAGACAAATATTTAACTAGCGTGCTTTGCTTCGATAGACACGAAAACCTTTGACGGATACGAAATCTCGATTCGTATCGATGAGTCTTTGCTGCTGTGGGTCCAGTGTTGATGGATTCGAGCCGATGGAGTCGAATGTTTTTTAGGGACATATTTATTTTGTACTTCGTATCGATGAACCCAGTGCATATTGGATGGGTTCGAATCGATGGATACGAAGAGTGGTCTCGAACTGGTGGTTGTAGATGTTTCCTTCGATTCGATGGAGACAAAAGGTCGATGGATTCGAATAGGATACTTCGAATCGATCTGGTTTTGACTGGTTGCGAGCGGTCACGTAGACCGGGAGGCGAATCGACCCGGTTGCCTTCAGGGTTTCATATAAATACCGGGTACCTCGGCATTTTTTACTTTTTACTTTTCACTGTAGCTTCTTGCGCCTTCGAATTGATCCTAGATTTTTGAGAACGAAGCTGAACAAACTGCTTTCTCCTTCGAATCGAGCTAGCATCCAAATCCTTCTAATTCGACTTTACTTTTAGGTAGGCAATTTCGACTAAGTATTTGAGATTCCAGGATTTGAAATTTCCCTTGTTCGTGTTCGTATCGATCTTGACGGGATCGAAACCAGGAATGAAAACAAGAAAAGTGACCTTCTCTTCATATCGAACTTGAATGATGGTCATCGAATTGATTTGGAAGTCGACATTTGCCATGGCGCGCGTACCGATCTAGATGTACGAGGTGGAGGTTTATAGATTGAATCGATCGTAGATGGCGGGTCAGTCGTATCGATTCGTATTGATCGATAAGTGGAGTTGCCCCCTGTGATCGATTCGAAGATTCTAGTTACATGACCGATACGAAGCTAGGTTACTTGTCTACTCTGAAGTTATTTTTCCGGAGATCGATACGAAAGCAAGTCTGATGATGGATGCGAAGGAAAGGTCTCCCGATCGATTCGAAAGCCTAGGTGCGATCGATTCGATCTGTGTCGATTTGATTAGAATTGATTCGAAACCGTGCCTTTCTGATCGATTCGGAATTGTTGACTCCAACCTTGATCGATACGAACCAGTTTTCATGGATACAGAAATTTCACATAATTAATGGCATGACTCCGACGAGCTTCATCTCTGCATATTTGACTTGAACTTTTATACTGCATACTTGACTGCCCTTCGAAGCTCGTTGATGGAACTATACTTTGACAAATAAATACAAACCAACCACCATGAATTCTGGACGGTATGGTTTAAGACGGTCAGCAATGACGGTCACTCTAACCAACTTCATAATTTTCGACGTTTTCATCTTGTCTTTGGTTTTGTTAAATTTACTAAGTATTAGCTGCACTGCACTTCACACACTTTACACTGCGGGATGCATGGGTTTATTGTTTGTTTAACACTGATTTGTGATAAGTAGTCAGTTATGGAATCTTCGAGCTCTCAACAGCAGGAGATTCAGAGTTCTCCCCCTCCAGTCCTTGTAATTCCAGATATCCCGGCGGAGGTAGTAGATCCAGCTCCTGACGAGCTACAAGAGGCTATATTTATTGAGGACCCTATAGATTCTGTTTAGTCCAATATTTCCGAAAACTTGTTGGGCAGGATATGCACGAGACATAACATCTCTCTGGATGATGCACTATTGCCGGGACCTAGTGACAGACCTCACTGTCCGCCCAAAGGGTACACCGCCTTCTATCGACATGCTTGTGCGGCCGGAACACTCCCTCTATTCAATCAATACATTAGGGAGATGTTATCATTTCTTGGAATCGCTCCTTCTCAATTACACCCCAACGGGCACGCGCTACTGAACAGTGCGTTTATTGTATTTATGGAGCACCTCTTCCGTCCTCCAAGGCCGATGGAAATCAGATATCTTTTTAACTTCAAGAACAGAGGTGATAGCCCATCTTTTACGTTTTTGGAGGCAGTGAGAAACTGTCAAGTCATTACCGGAGCCTGGACCAGACTTAGTTACTTCAAAAATGAATGGTTTTATGTCCGGTGTCCTCCAGGTTTTGCTAGGTGATGGTTGTCTAGACGTAAGTGTCGTAACCTGTCGACGATTTCCTTGACTAATGGCTTGTTGGCATTGGTATTGACATCTTGTTTTTCTTACAGCCATTATCTCAAGACCCGACGACGGATATTACAAGGGCATGGTTCAGAGCCTCCAAGAGATCCCGAGAGATGTGAGACACATCGACTTGGTGTTGACTGATTATAACTTAAGAGCTCTTGGCTTGATTGAAATGAATCAGAGCATAGTCACCGAAGGGATGCTAATGCCCGTTCCAAAGAAGAAGAAAAACAAGAAGAAGAAGAAAAAGAAAATGGTGAAGAAAATGCTCGGAGTTGTAATAACTGAAGTGAGCAACAAGGAAAGAACTCACACAGACGTAGAGCCGATGGCGGATCTTTCGGGAAATTTTGAAGACTTGGGAGAGAGACGGAAAAGCAAGACCGTCGTTTCCAAAAAACTTAAATCTAAGGGGTGGAAGTCCGTAGATGTGTCTCCTCCCACTTCCGGAGTTATGATTTCCGAGGCCGCCCCTCTCAATCGAGAGACATTTTCAAAGGGCTTGATGATATTCCCATCCCGGATTATATATCTATTCATCACAATCCCGGGTTGGAAGAATTTCAAGATGTTTTAAATATGAGCGAGCCCTTTCCTTTGAGTGCGGTCAACACTTCCGGTTGGTCTGAGGGTTTACACATTTACACACACTTCCACAGCACTTCATGATTTCCGCATATTGAACATCGCTTTTGTAGGATTCTAAACTGTAGTTCCTTCTTATTGCAGGTGAGATGTCAGGTCGTGGATCCACTCTGGATAGGCTTCGTAATGTACGCCGATCTTCTTCCTATTATGAGTCCCGCTGGAGGGAATCAGATAGGGATCACAGTCGAGGCTATATCAGCCAGGAACGTTATGACAGAGACCGGGATTATTGGCGTGACCATTCTGGTCAAGATCGTACTGGCAAAGATAGGAGCTATCAGTACCGACCGCGATCTCGTTCTCCTCCGCCTCCTAGGGCCCTTATAGATCCTCCTGAGTCTTCGCAGCACCAACAACCTTCTCAATCTTCCAGGCCCGAAACTCAGCGGCAAAGGGTTGAACCGCAGACAGCTGCCATTGTTGAACAGGCTCCGGATGAACTGACAAGTGAAGGAGCCATCCAGCTTGCTCAAATGAAAAAGGACTTTCCAGAAATTTGTCTGGATGCATATGTCTTCCCTCCCCATCTCAAGAGGATTCCTCCGGATGCCGAAAATATTGCGCATAGCTATATCCGCAACTTTTATGCTCAATACATGGAGTGGTACAAAGCGGTCGTGAAAGCTTCAAAGGTAGCTTTTGACCGGGCAAAGATTATTGAGGAGCGTGATGCTGACATTGTTAAGAAAGACCGCATCATTCAGGTTCTCCAAACAGAGATCGAGTCGTCTCGGAGTGCAGAACTTCAAGCGCTTAAAAAGCATGACGAGGCCGTGGTAAAAATGGCAAGGATGCAGCAGGCACATTGTGCCTTAGTAGAAGGGATGGGCCATCGTTATACCACCGTTGTAGCTGAGAGGGACACCGCCGTTTAGGAATGGCAATGGGGCGGGTTGGGGCGGGTTTTTAGTGCCCCATACCCGACCCGGATTTTTTAGACCTTGCCCCAGACCCGCCCCGTAGACCCGGTGCGGGTCTGGAATTTTGCCCCGTACCCGAGACCCGTACGGGTCAGGGTAGACCCGACCCGCCCCAAGACCCGATGAGTCTCTATGCATTGATTCAAAATTATGTAGCAACGTGCATATATTTATTTGTTTATACTCGTTATCACCAAATATACATGAAATACAAATAATAATGTGTCTATGGGAAGTTAATAAAAATGATGTCTACAATAATAATTCAGAAAATATATACATATGTTATTGTATAATTATCAATGACGCAACTTAATACTCTAATTTTTTCTATAGATATTGACTGGGACATTTTAATATCCATTCTAGAATCACTTATATCTAAAAAGATTAATAAATCATTATAGTAATAAAGCGGTTTCATAAGATGTTAGTAGTGCGGGTCGGGTTGGGGCGGGTCGGCCAAGCCCCGACCCGACCCTAGACCCGGAGTACTCAAGAACGGGTCACGGGTCTACCCGCCCCAATGACCCAATGGGGCGGGTCTTGACGGGCCAAAACAGGGGCGGGTCGACCGGGTTTGGACCCTAGACCCGCCCCATTGCCATCCCTACCGCCGTTAAAGAGATGAATGAGCTTAAGGCCAAATTCGCTGAGGTGGTGAAAGAAAAAAATGATGCAAACACCACCGCTCAAGAGGCATGCGACGAAGCCGTATCACTTCGAGCTGAACTTGCTGCGGCGGTGGCCAAGACTAAGTCTGCGAAGGCAGAAATCCAGGAAAAGATTATGGTGGAGCAGTCCAGGATGGAAGCTGATTTTGACGATCTCTTGGTCACATACAACGCCAATGTGCTGGAGCACAGAAATTTATCATGGCTGGGAGATGACTCTATGATTCTGTACAACGCCTGGACTAGGCTGGTGCAAAGAAGAAAGCAGCGCATCCGGATGAAGAATTGGATGATATCGAGCTTGAGACGCGCTTGCTTACTGAGGAAGAGAGGAAGGTTCTCCACGAGGCGATGATTTCCGTGGAGAAAGAGAGGCTTGGTGTTCGGCAGATAGAGACTGGTGAGGGCTCGGGGATCGAGCATCACGAAGCAAGTGTTGGAGCTATAATTCCGACATTGCCTGAAGCTACTGGCGCGGTCGATCCCCAGTCTGTCCCCGCTTACAATCCTGACCAGCCGCAATTGTCTCCTGTTGATCCCCCTGTCTCTGTACCTGCCCATACTTCGGGTCAGGCTAAGGAAGGTATTTGAACGCTTCCCGTATACACTTAGTGTGGTGAACCTGAAGCGATACACTTATCTAACAATCTTCGCTTTTTCACATTTCAGTGACCGAAGCCGTTATCTCTACGCCTCCTGCATCTCAAGTCTCTTATCAAGCGCAAGGGGCTATCGTTACCGAGGCTATTATGACATCTACTGTTGTCGGCGAAGAGGGAGAAACGAGCATGTTATCTTTCAATGCTCAGATGATCGAGGAACTCCTTAGTCAACCCAACGATCCCTTCGTAGACCCATCCTTCGCCATGGGTGGAGTTACTCCAGCCACTAGCTCCTTCATGCCATCCATTAGCACTTCTAGTGCGGCCCGTATCTCGTGCGGATGAAATTCTTGTCGAGATCAGCGTTGAGATGACATCAGTGACAGTAGGCATGAATCCATCTGGTCCTGCCCCACTAATGATGATATCGCCGGGCGGCACTATGGTCATTGCAAGTGCTCCTGCCCCACTTCCTATTACAGCTCCTATGCCTCCAGTTCCATCCTCCAAGAGAATCTCTGTCGCTTCAAGCTCCGGGGAGGATGTTGACATTATGCCGCAATCGGAGGACAAAACGGAGAAGAGCAAAAGATTGCGGAGGAAGTCGGGTAGCGGATCTAGCGGGACTACCCCAAAAAAGAAACCGAGGAAGAAGAAAGATTGAGCGCTTCCTTTAGTTTGCTGTCATGTTCGGGGGTAGTGTTTTGTTTTGTCTTTTTGGTTTTTCATAGCCGTGTATAGATGCGGGCTCGGCCCCCGCTAGTAGGGATTTTTTGAATTGGCTTGTAATCGGATTCCTTTTGTTGATAATGGAAATGAAAACATATTCTCTTTTGTCTTCAATTCAATATTTGCTTTGGTTCTGCCCCCAGTCTTGGGGATAAGTATGGAGTTGATGTATGTTTATACTCCGTCTCGCACTCTGGGAGTACGGAGTTGATTAATGTTTATACTCCGTCTCGCACTCTGGGAGTATGGAGTTGAGTAAATGTTTATACTTCGTCTCGCACTCTGGGAGTACGGAGTTTAGTGAATGTTTATACTCTGTCTCGCACTCTGGGAGTATGGAGTTAAGTAAATGTTTATACTCCGTCTCGCACTCTGGGAGTACGGAGTTGAGTAAATGTTTATACTCCGTCTCGCACTCTGGGAGTATGGAGTTTAGTGAATGTTTATACTCCGTCTCGCACTCTGGGAGTACGGAGTTGAGCAATGTTTATACTCCGTCTCGCACTCTGGGAATACGGAGTTGATTAATGTTTATACTCCGTCTCGCACTCTGGGAGTACGGAGTTGAGTAAATGTTTATACTCCGTCTCGCACTCTGGGAGTATGGAGTTTAGTGAATGTTTATACTCCGTCTCGCACTCTGGGAGTACGGAGTTCAGTAAATGTTTATACTCCATCTCGCACTATGGGAGTACGGAGTTGAGCACTTGTTTATACTCCGTCTCGCACTCTGGGAGTACGGAGTTTAGTGAATGTTTATACTCCGTCTCGCACTCTTGGAGTACGAAGTTTGGTGAGGGATTGTCGTGTGTCACCCCGTTTTTAGCCTTGATGTGATGGCTTGCACCCGAGCTCGGGTTTCACTTAGCGAGTGGCCGGTCGTATCGCAGCCGCTCCCTACTTGAATAAATTCCACTATAGGATGGAATTCAGCTCTCCGTGCATCGTGACGTTGTACATTGTATTTAATGAATCACAGCTCTGGCCCGAAGATATGGCATTTTATTGCTGAAATAAGAAAATATAGCAAAGTCAGTTGCCTTATTACAAGTTCTAATTTCGAAATGCAGAAACAAATTTTAAAATGGAATTAAAACTAAATAGATAAAAATAGCATGTTATTTGCAGTAGCGATGAAGACTTTCGCTACTCCAGGCTCTTGGTAAAGTTAGACCATCAACAGTTGCTAACTTAAATTTGCCATCCCCGAGCCTTCGCTTAATTTCGTGCGACCCTCTCCACGTTGATCTTAGGTGTGGGAGTGCCGGATAATCTTTTTTGGTGAAAATCTCATCAACTTCAAAAGCTTTAAGTTGGTCCTTGGCATTGCGTAATCGGGCGACTCGATTTCGGCGTATGATCGTTCTCAAGTCAACCTGGTCGCCCTGGACGACCCCAACTCCGTTGATGGTAAGGAACTTTAAGGTTAAGCACCATGGGGCAATTACAGCCCTGAATTCAGCAAGGGCAGGTCGTCCTAAAAAGGCGTTGTATGGCAAGTCTATATTCAACACGACGAATTGTAATGTCCGAATTCTCCTACGCTCTCCGGCTCCCAACTCAACTGGTAACTCCACCATCCCTACGGGTATGGTAGCGCTACCGTTGAATCCATGGAGATGAGTTTGGCAAGGTTTTAGATCCCTGGCTTTCATCTTCATTTGATTGTAAGCATGTATAAAGAGAATATTCATAGAGCTCCCACTGTCAATCAGGATCCTATTCATCCGCATCGGGCCTACTTGAGTCGATATCACAAGTGGGTCAATAGTCGGGCTCCCGACACTGTCAACATCGCTGTCCCGGAAAATGATGTCGTTAGTCATCGTTCTTTTTCGCTTGGTCGAAGGTTTATCGTCCAAGTTACCATCATACTCGAAGTTCGCACGTCTAACTAAGTTGTTATATGATTCCATTTCCTCCCAGCTTCGAGCCGCTGGATGAGGACCACCACTTATAACATTAATTACCAATCTTCCTCCGACACGAGCTGGTTCTTCCTATCTTTCTTGATTCTGTGCATGATTTTGATTTGAGGGGCCCGCTCCACCAGACTGCGGTGCCCGCACAAACTGGTCTAACTTTCTCTCCCTGATCAACTTCTCAATGAGATCCTGCAAGTGTCGACACTCATTGGTATTGTGGCCATAACTCTCGTGAAATCTACAAAACTTCCCTGTTTGAATCTGCCTCTCCGATGATTGCTTCGGAACAGGCTTCTTATATTGCACAGTGTTGCAAGTTTGTAGGTACACGTTTTCCAATGACGTATTCAACGGCGTGTAATTATCAAACATTGGAGCCCTACGCCGTGGGCCTTGGTTCTGATCTCTTTTCTTATCTTGACCACTGTTGCCTCTTGGCTGAGTTTGTTTGTTCTGTATATTTAACTGGACTTTTCCGGAATTTTCACCGGACTGCTTAACTGCTACGTTACTTTGTATTCCTTCACTTCTGGGCCTCGCATCGTCCTGCTTCCTAGACTGTTTCGCGTCCTCTTGTCGTAAGAATTGAGCGGCTTTGGAGTAGAAACGGTCCAACGATGCGGGTGGTTTTCCAGCTAACCAATTTCCAAACTCAGAATCGGGATCGATCCCTTTGGTTAATGCCATCAAAATCGAGTTATAATTGGGATTACTAATTTCCACACATGCTGCATGTAATCTCTCCAAATAACGCCTGAGTGTTTCTCCATGAGCTTGGGTAACATTGGACAGGGTGTTAACGTCTTTAGGCCTAGTGACATGCATACGAAACTGTTCGATAAATTTCTTAGCTAGTTGATCGAACGAAGAGATAGATCTAGGTGGCAACCTTGTAAATCACATTGTTGCGATTCCTCCCAGAGAGATGGGGAAACTTCGGCACTTCACTGCATCATCAGCCCTTACAGCGCTCATTGACCACTCATATTTCAAAATGTGTTGATTGGGATCAGAATTTCCTTCGTACATAGGGAGAGTTGGCATTCTGAATCGCCGAGGAGGATCAGCGTATAATATCTCGTCTGTGAAAGGAGTATGACTACGAGAAATTCCCCAATCGTCATTGGTAAGCCCTTGGCTCTCGCGAATCATTTGACGTATCATGGTTGAAATATCGGGCATAGCCACATTCTGTGCATGCTGAGCTAAGGTGTGGTCGGGTTCCACAGTGCAAGTTTGGACCGGACGCTATCGACGGCCTATGTCTCGCCTCCTTGGCTCGACATCTTCTGGGACGTATGGTTCAGGAGTGTGCCCACGTTGCTGATTATTCGGGTCTGACAGATTCCGGGTATCAACCGTTGTTTCTACCGCGGCGGTTGTAGTGCGATTGTCTGTGGTATATTGTGGAACAGCACCTCCACGTGACGAGGGCTCGGCCTGGAAGCTAGTGGACGGTCCAACCCTCAATTGTCCTACAGTCAAGGCAGGTTGATATCCGGTAGCTTGTGTGTGACTCGCGTCCAATCGAGGACGTGTAGATCTGCCGTGATAGTCAGACGAAGTAGAACTTTCAGTGGACGAGTGGGAAGCATCATCCCTCCTGGTCCTCCTACGCCTTCGGCGGTTTAGTTGATTGGTCAATTCAATATTAGCACGCAATTGTTCAGCCAACTATTGCCGACTTTGAGTCAGTTCCTAGAGCAACGCTTGGAACTCTTGTCTAGTGACTGGTCCTGATGGATCTGAGTGAGCAGTGTTGTCTTGGTTGGATAGTGGCTGCTGTGTGGGATTTTGTCCATCCCAACCTTCTTGATTAGCAGCTGTAGAAGCAGTTCTTGTGCTAACCATCTTAAGTTGTGGAGTCCTTTCCAAGATTTTATGCAAATCTGAATAGAATGGAAGGATTCTGGAGTAGAGATATGGATCTTCCCCTTGGATTTATGCAATCCGGTATCGAGGGTAGATCCAAAGAGCAGGAGAAAAACTGGTTTCTCTCAGTGAAAGCACCAAAGTGTTTGTACCAAAAATGGGCACAACACTCTTCGGAAGTTTTTGAAGAGATAAAAGTGAAGAAAGAAAATTAAAACTGAGGATTATCTAACAAAAACTCCAAATAACAGAAAGTAAATTGCACAGAAGACAACAATTTAAAGTGGTTCGGCGTTTCGCCTACGTCCACTATGATGTTTGATGATTTTATTGCTCGATACTTGAAGATTACAATTTCTTATATTGTAGTACAACTAATTTTATGAGCTAAGTTTGAATCTAAGGCAGCAGTGGTGATTTTGAGTAAATCTGGCAGAGTCTGGGCGCTCTTTAGCTCTCAAAATTGTCCGACCACTTTTTCTGAATGACCAGGGGCTCTATTTATAGGTGTAGGAGGCTGATATTTCGCCTAAATTTTGGGAGACTACTTCTGGCACGTGAGGGGGCCCACACGTCCGCTTTCAGGAAATCTGGGCCCACTCTGGGATCGATTCGATATCCATTCGAATCGATCAAGGAATTGTCCAATTGAGCTGGACTTTGGTGTGGACATTCTTCAACATGTGTTCAAGCTTCTATGAAAATTTCATAGCATTTGGACTTACAGATCTCGAGTTATTGTCGATTCGAAATGGTGTTTCCTGAACTGTTCCTCTCGTTCGAATCGATCACTTCGAATCGATGGTGGCTCATGGCTTCGTGATGACGTGGAGCGAAACTTTAGCTTCGATCCGCTTTATTCGCCTATTTGATCGAGTCGTCCCAGAGACTTCGCCGCTTTGACTCGATGGATTCGAAGGCTTCATTCCCAGATGGATTCGAACAGGAGCTTCGTCGTATCGATCGTGACACGCTATGGTTGATCGATACGAAGCTGTTGTAGCAGGATGGATTCGAGCATACTGTTACCCATGGATTCGAAGGACTTCCAAGTTTGATGGTTACGAACCAGATGGAGGCGAAGTTCCTTTCCTTCCGATCGATGCGAATGCCATCGATTCGAACTCCGGTTATACTGATGGATTCGAACTAGCGATGTCTTGGATGGATTCGAACATAAACCCTGCCGATGGATACGAAGGAGACGACATCGATGGATACGAAATTGTGGTCTTCCCCTTCATCTTGCATCGATCATATCTTGAGCATACGACCTTGGATCGACTTGAAACTTGGAACGTTGGCTTCCCTGGCTTTGCTTGTTATGTCTTGCGAATCGTGGCTCGATCCGGACTCAGACAAAATTCATCGATATCCATGACGAGTGACTCCTGGTCTTTAGTAAGTCTCTTGGTATCTCGGCCTTGCCAAAAGGTGGGATAACAATTTCTTCCTTCATGCATGCCTCGATTTCCCCTAAGCAAGCACAAAGTGTTTAACTCCAGTTCCTGAAGGATCTCTCTCAAAACCCCAAAGTCTCCATGCAAAATTTCCAGCGATACATTCTTCCTTGAGGCATAACTTCATCAAATCAAGTCCAATCTAAGTGCAATCCATTGTGTAGCCTTCTTATTACATCATCACCATCTTCCAACATCGATCGCAAGTCCACTTGAGCAATTTTGGATCGATCGGTTCTTATGGATCGGTAGTGATGGGCCGGATCGGTCGTCCAAAAACTTAATTTCGTTTTAGCATTTTTAGAGTTGGTTTTCCCTCTACTCCAAATGCTTTAACCATCCATTCAAGTCGCTTGCATCGATTCGGCTTCAAACACTCTAGATCGAGTCTCTAAAGTTCTTATCAATGCTCTATGCCTTATCCTAAGCAACAAAACACAAAAAAACTTCCAAACAACCATCATAGCAACAATATAAACACATGGCAATCATTGTGCAAGTGTTAATACCAAAAAGTAGCACAAACACCTAAGAAATTAAGTAGAGAATAAAAATGAAGAAATGTAAATGGAAAATGAGTAAAAACAAGGCACCAAACGTTTATAGTGGTTCGACAAACTATTGTCTATGTCCACTTGAGATTTCTATTGATTATATTATTGTTTTGCAAGTACGGTTCTTATAGATCGGTACCACTCCACAAGTGATTACAAAGAAATATTTAATAATTGCAAGGAATCAAAAAGATCCTCAAAAATGAGCCTCTAGCCTCATATTTATAGCTATAGGTTGCCGGAAAATGCTCCACCCGGTCTTCCTATACGATCTCCACTACTTAGCAGTAGTTGTCCTTGAGAAAACGTGGCTAAGTTAGCAATGTTGATGGATCGGTACTAATCCATAAGATCTTTATATGGATCCTTCTTGTTATTTTGGGATGAAGCAACTAGTCGTTAGCTTCGTGATTTTCAACTTATTTGTATTGCTATAAGCTTGTTTCTAAGTACAAATGATGGATCTATGGAGGAATGGAGTTGTTGATTTCAAATGCTCAAGTAGATCGATAGAGAACTGTGTGCGACCAATCCAAATGAACTTGGAATAGGCTTCTAGCATCAAGACTTGCGAATAAGAGGAAATTAGGGTGATTGTGGGGGAGTTTTATGGATCTGTACCGATCCATGGGGATGGATCGGTACTGATCCATCATTTGGATGGACCTTGTTCTGGAATTTTTTGGATAGTCTTGTTTCTATCTAATGACTTTGGTTGCACTTGGTTTTTAGACCCTTTGACTCTCTCTCCGGGATTCCTGCCTCGACAGTTTTCAAGTTCGATTCATCAAGTCCATTCAGATATTGCCTGGTCAAAAGGTTGGATAACAGCAAGCAATGCAATTCATAATGTAACTAAGACCAAGTAAAAATATATAATAGGGTATCCAAAAGAACACAAATAGGTCAATCTAGATTTATATTGTAACAACCCACCCTTTTGGACGGTTCAAATTGACAATAAACCACACATGTCAGACTCAAACCATTCCAAAGAGAGGAAAGTTATGGGGTAAATAAGAAAAGAAGAGAAAGAAATAAAACAAACACAGAATTTCACGGCGGAATGACAAAAATATAATAATCAAATAACAGTTCATGAAGCTATTTTACAAATAACATTTGATTACACTTTTACAATACAGAACAGAGTTACATATAGTAGGAATAAATAAATAATGCAGCGGAACAACATGATGCAGTGGGATAAATATAATAAATAATAATAGTACTAAATCTTCGTCTTCATCCTCCAGAAATAAGGTCTTTAATACACCGAAAAGCTCATACTGACCCAAGTGTAATGAAAAGACAAAACACTCGAGTCAGAGCTAAAAGATCTTATGTAAGTTAAATCAACAGAAAATAAATATGAGTGTGACGGCTTCAGAGATGTTTACGGGGTTTGACATCTCTTATCCAGTGTCTAATGTGCGTGCAATAACTTAAGAGATGTTCGGGATTCCATCTCCTAAGGATCCGTTAAACTATCTACATACATAGTACAATACACTATTATAATATATCTACAGTAAAGCAAAGTATTAAAATAGCATTAAGGCGTTACCCATATCCCCTTTAACACATTTTTATAGTATTCTCGTAGTCTATACAGATACTGTAAGCCCCACCAAACTGGTGGGATACTCAGGGAGCACTCCATAGGTACGGTACAAACCAAACTCGTAATGGGTGCGATAAGGCACGTGACAAGGCACGCGAGGCAATGCTAGGGTAGGATTCTACCGTTTGCACTCCCGGACTGGTGGTAACACATAGCACCTACTACCGCCCACCTCGGAACACACTCCCATAATCAAATCGAGGGGTGGCCACCAAATCAATCACAAAGTCATTATATGGTATCGAAGAAATGTGCCCGATAGGAGGAGCGACCTCACTTGTCCCGGTATAGCTCCTATTTTAGTCACATCAAGCTGACTCCAGGGAGTTAGGGCTATGATAATACCCCATACAGAATCATTCGCCAAACCATCCTACTTCATTCTGGAATCTCCACCATGTGCACAGTTGTTAAAGTGGTTTTCAGTATTGGTAGAGAGAATGACAATATCTGATCCCGGTCCCTTTAACAACCAAACGCTTATTTCACACCGAATGGTTCTTTTACATTTCCAAAACCATTTCATATGGATATCAAAATATCATATTCAATTCAAACCATATCACTTTCGAAATCATATTCTCTTTCGACCAATAAATAACAACAATTTGACCGATTATCATTAACATCAACCAATAAATAACAACAATTTGACCGATTATCATTAACAGGTATTAACTGGCAATTTAAAATTCAACATTAAATTAAATGGCGATTATATTCAACAAAAGTCTGATTTAACTGGAATGGCCATTTAAATATATCAAATAGCAATCAATCAATTTCTAATCACATCATAAATTCAATTTAACTAACATAAGACAATTTAGTAGTTGTGACTGGGTTAAAACACACACCTTAGATTTTTCGTCGATTTAAAATCCAAATAAAGGCCCAAATTTGAACAGTCTCAGAATTTGACCAAACAAGTTTCAAAATGTCCGGAATTCCAATACGATCGCAACGGAGAAAACCGCGCATGAATCCGAGCTCGTATGCAAAAGTTATACTAATTAGAATAATTGAAATTTAAATAAAAATTTAAATAAACAAAACATATAAAATTTGCCACGTCACCTGACAAAACGCGTAAACCCTATTCTCCATCACGTTCAAACACGCTGAAATCAATGAACGACCGCCACCTTCATCGTGAAATCGCGCCGCCTACACAAGCTTCCACCTTGATCGACCAACGCCAAAATCTCTCCCTCTCCGAGCCGACCTCCCCCATGCCAGCGCCGAAGCCTCTGCCTCAGCCCATCATTCCACCGTCGCCGCTCCTATAGGTGAATTTTCTAGCCAAATCGACATCGTCTAGGCCAAGCTATCCACACGGATCGAACCCTCTCATCACTCTCTACACGCCCATACAACCCGATCGAAACCTCGTCGACGATCCACCGTCAAAACTAAAACCCTAACATGGACGGCCACGACTTCTTCGTCAATTTCCAGTCAAACGATGCACCAAAACAAAAAACGAATTGCTGCAGTAGGTTACGCTCATCGAGAGCTTTCCAATGATATAAAATTCAATATAGTTTGGAGAGTTTGAATTTTGAAATTGGATTTTGAAATTGAATTTAGGGTTTTGAGAATTAGGTTTCAGCCATGGGAAGAATGGAAAGACAGAAATTTCAGTATGTATAGTAATAAAAAATAAAAGGCTATTGGGGTTAGAAAAGAACTATTTATATAGATAAGGCATGATAAGAATGGATGAACCTATCGAATTAGTTCGAAATGACAATAACGACCCGAAAAGCACGTTCCATTTCAAAAACGAAAGTAGGTCATCTCGTATATCAAAATAGATGTTTTTGATATTTTTAAACTCAATGGAACAGGTTTCAAATCCCAATTCCATTGTATATAGAAGTTAGCTTTTAAAATCAGCTTGTTTTAAATTGAATTCATTAAATTGATTTCTATGCGTTTCGAGCCCGCACGATCAAACGACAAGTCCGATCGCTACGAAACTTGAAATCATACAATAATTCACTATTACGGATCCGATGAAACTTATTTCGACGAAATCCGAGACAGTGGCCAAAATGGCTATTTTCACGTTAATTAAATAAATTATTATTAAATCACTATTAAATTCAAATTTTATAACTAACAATTTTTATCATTTCTAATTACACAGAAATTAAATAATCTTTTGAAACAAATTTCCCATGTCAAATTCAATATTAAATATTGCACAAATTACAGCGTTCAATTTCAATTGCAATGAGTTCATAAATTATAATTTAAACTCCAATAAATTCATTTATTTTGATTTACATCTTATTATTCAATCAACTATCATCTTATGGATATAATTAACATTGGTTTATGTTTTATTACATCAATAGTCTACAGTTATTATCTTTTACCATATCAATTGCAATATTTCAATTATATTAATTTTTTTTTTATCAATTTCCCAATTAATTTATCGGATTAGATAACACAATGATAATTGAAGCAATTATTATACATTAATAATTCAAATACATTTCCAAGTTTATTGTTTACAAATGAAAGCTACTAAATTTACATACTGATTAATTATTCTATATTAACAAATTTCAATTAACTACATACAAATTCACCATTTAATACAACATTTAATTTATTTCCTTATTTACAATTTATAACCAATTTACTTTATAATTATTTCAATTGATTAAAATTTCATTAGAATAGTTATCAATTACCTTAAATTAACCTTATTAAATCACATTCTAATAGTCTTTCTATAACGACTCGGGGTTTTTGACACTATTATTTGGATAATTTACTGATTTAATTATTGATAATAAAAGCTTTTATCGGTCAATAATAATAAATTTTGTCTTTATATATATATAATTTGGAAGCTATGATTTAAAAATCTAAAATTTTAATCTCCCAAAAATATTTAAATAAAAACTCCACTTTTCCGTTACAGGATATTATTATATTTATAGATATATATGTGTGTATGATATGCATAACTTTGATATATATATATATATAATTTAAAATAAAATATATATGTATAAAAATAGAAATAAATACATAAGTGGCTAATATCATATTATAACATATAAGTAAAAATTTATGAATAAAAACATGGCTTAGGCAAGTAAATATATATATGTTTGTATAAGTAAAAAGGTGTCCATATGGTAAATAAAGCTATGTTATATGTATATATGTATATTGTAAGGATATATATATATATATATATGCATTTAAACATATAAGGGAACATAGCATTAAATGCACATCCTCTCAAGCATATATTATATCAAATCCCTCTTTCATTTATCAAATCACTTTTTTTTAATCAGGTCATAAAAATCTAAAATCAAAAGAAAATAAATAAATAAATAAACTTACTGTACCTGATAAGAGGCTACAACTTATCCCTCTCCTTATAAATAGGCCCTGCTTTGTTCACATATTTTTTTTCATTCGAACAAAAAAAAGCAATACAAGCTACCAGTTAAAACTCTGTAGAATCAAGGTACTAGGAGATCAAAAACAAAGCAAGCAATATTCTTTTTCCCAAAATAGTGTCTCCGTTCAAAGAAACAGTGAGTAAAACTAAATCCTTTATACTGTAACATATGCTTGGTCATGGAAATTGAAGTGTTGTTTGATAAGTAGGCTTGTACAGTAATACACACACACACACACACACTTCTATGTGAATACATGTTAAGTTATAACCAGAGAAACCTAGGCCTGTACAACATCTTTTCTTTACCTCTGCTCTGTGTATTTAAGGGAAATGTTATGCTCAGCTTTGAAAATCCCTATCTCTCCCTCTAACTTGTTTTAAGCTATGATGTAAAAAAGAAAAGTTGTTTGTTTTTGGATGTACTTTGCTTTAAAATTTGTTTGGTTGAATATTATCAAGTATACGTATTGAAAAAGTGTTTTTACATTAAGCAGCCTTAAATGGGAAAAATTCGAACATCATTTTTTATGCTTTTACTTATATGAACGTGATCGACATTTGAAATGATGAATTTTGGTGGTCGTTTCATGATTTTTAGTTTCGTATGCGATGAGATATAAGGAGATGACTAGTTTTTGGTCTTTGGTCAAATCCAGGCGAGGCAGTCGATGGTGGGGGTCGGCGTTTGGTCATAAGGTAGCTCAGAGTAGGGGGTGTGGGAAAAATGGTGTTGTATTTTATCTGGGGGTGGGTTGGAAGGACGAAGGCGATATAGGGTTTGGATGTCGAGTTGGGTCGTGGTCAGTTTTGTGGCGACAGTGGCGTCATGGAGGAGCTTGGAGGCTGCGGTATGGGGGAAAAAGTTGGAGGGGAGTGTGGCAAGGCTAGTGGCGTAGTTTGGTGGGCACCGGTGGTCGGAGGTGGCTGGACGAGGCGGAGATAGGAGGTCGGGTTCGATACTGGTCTGGGGTTGAGTTCGATTTTTCGAACCAGGGCGACGTCGTGAAAGCTGGGGTGGCCATGGGGTTTCAGAGGAAAAGGTGACGTGGAACGACGGTCGAAGGTGGACGGCGAGGCGTCGCCGGCGTGTGCACGTGCACGGCGGGTTTTTGTGCAGGTCGAAAGCAAGAGAGAGATGTTGGAAGGAAAGTGCAGAAATGAAGAGGAGAGAAGGAGGAGGTTTTTGCCTTGTTTTGTTTGGTTGGGCCGATGGGCATGACCCTTGTTTTTAAATAAAAAAAAGAATATAAAATGTTAACCATGTTTTTCTTTAAAAACTATTAACCCTTAAAATTTATTTTTCTTTAAATTAAAAACAATATAGGCACTTGAAATCATCCTATCACCTAAAACCCTTTTTGCCTAATACACATGATTAAGTTTTGGAAATTTATTTATTTAATTTTAATAATTAATGTAGATAAAATAATTTAAACTTTAAATTAATTAAATCCTATGTCAATTTATATAAAATAATTATTAATGAATTTTGAAATTTAATTAAATTTAAAATAAATAGTTTTGTAATTAATTTTAAATTATAAGTAAGAAGGATTTTAAAAATAATTAATTTTGTTTTAAATTAAATAGATGATGGTTGTAATTGGTTAATATAGACTATAAATTGTTTAAATCGTTCAGGTTATGTGGATTGACTTGATTTCTCTAGTGTATTCATTTCAGTTGTTCTGTGATATGAAGTACCCCGTAAATTGAACAGTTAAAAATTGAAACGTTGAGACGTTTTATTGGAAATAGATATCTGTAGTGAAATTTCCATATGAATGTTGACACCCTAAAATTGAATTTTTGTTAAAACAACTTGGCCTTTAAAATATGTCATTTGGATTCGATGTGACCAGGATCGGATATCAGTATTATCTGAATACCACATCGGTCCAAAATAAACGATCAGGTCGTGAAGAGCACAAGGGAAGATCTGGAATGAAGATTCAGAATACAAGGGCTATTTGTCACTAACTCTGAGGGTGATTCCAATATGAGTGTAGTGGAGATAGTGCCTTCGGTTCCGTTCGGACCCGGAACGGACTTGTATGGACGAATGCTACTAGAACATCGTCATTGGAGGATGATGAGCATTCTAAGTGAATGTGTTCTAAAAAGGTAATCGTAGCCTCAAGCCTCATCAACCGAGAATGACTAAAACATGGGAGATGCAGCAAGGTTAAGTGGGTCGCACCCTAGTAGGGTAAGGTTATCCCTATTTAGAGTCCCTTTTATTTCGGTCTGTGTGGTGCGGTTGCTGATCCCAACCGCGGGGTAATCTTACTCGGACTATCCAGGTTAGGGGTAGTCCGGCCTTGTGTAGCAGGGGATCCCGAAGTGGTCCTCGGTGTTATTTTTCTAGAGATGCACCGTGACAGGCAGTATCCCAGTAGCCCAGTCATTGTATGGAACCCAATCTCCAATAAGCGCCGTACGTTTTGATTGTGCCCAAATATGTTGGAACGTGAGATGCAAGCATTCCAACTATTTTATAATTTATTTTAAAAACCTAGACATTATTATAATATCACTGGATTTAATATGAAAGTGTTTTGGTTATCGTAAGGGAAAAACCCGTCCGTGTTTATGTGTGGCGAGTCTTACGAGATACCATTGATTTCAAATGATTTTTTCAATTTAAATAAATTTAACCGTTTGACTCACACCAGACCCATGTCTGACCCAGACTTTATTTTCTATTTTTCCTAAACTCTTGGGTACTCAAATTTTTATGAGTAGCCAAGTGATTTCAGGTATGCTTTCGACGTATTTTGGAGGAGGAGTTGGAGCAGGTGGCTTCAACGTATCTAGCTATGTCTATACTCTGCTGTATTAGTATCTATGTCTGTATTTTGGCTTGTAATGAATAGACAGGTCACTACGACTGTCTGGGTATGATGTATGTATAATTATGACTCTGATGTATTGTACTAGTGACTATGTGATATATGTTATGTAATATATATATTATCTGTTCCGTTGTGAGATTCTGTGATTTGTTTTAGTTCTTTCTATCTATTTCTTTTCTACCTATTTCTTTCTCTATTACGACTCGTCTTTCGATGGAACGAAAGGCGGATCGTCACACTTTCCTATTTGTAAATCACAAATCTTTATTTCACACAATATTGAATTCTAAAATCTTATTAAATTTAATGTTTTTGTTATTATCGAAAAATGCGGGTCATTACACTCTCCCCCACTCAAAACTTTTCGTCCTCGAAAAGGGCAAATAAGGAATTTAAGAGATTAATATATTTTATGCAAAATATTCAATTTATAAACAATTAATTTACATAGTCAAGTATTTTAAATAAAATATATCAATTCATAAACAATTAAACCCTTCATATTCAAGTTAATAAAAGTTTGAAAATATTTCCACTTTCACAAAAAATTACTAAGTCTAAAATTCACGGAAAATTTCGGCAGAGTCTCCTTTGCGCGGTTAGGTCCGGGAAAATAATAATATCAATAATATCATATATATATATATATATATCATATATCATATTTCAATTATAAAATACCCCAAACCATGGGAAAACAATAAAATATCGCTATAAAACCGTAATCTGAAAACGTACCTATTTGTCGGGTAAACAATGCTTATTTATGAAACCAAAGCAGTAGTTATTGCTTCCATAAACCTGTATTTCACTTATAAAATCCAAAATAGTGAGAATTACGCACAAGAGAAATATTTGGTTGTTTCAATTAATAGCACAACAAACAACAATATGAAATAATCATATGCAGACAAAACAATACAACCAATCCATCATACATCTATAGCAACCAAAACAAATGGTTTGTTCAGGTTCAAACACTTTTAATCGTGCAAGGTGATAAATAGACTATCAAGTGTACCCTACGCTCAATAGGCTTAGATAATTACTTAATAGATTATTCATACTCCTCAAACAATTAGAAGTATCTTTTCCCAAACATCCCATAAGTCAAAACAACCAAGAATTTTAAATATCATTTAAGTTTATTCTTGTAAATTCCTTTCACATCATTTACTGTTCGTTTATTTTTCATTCATTCATACGATGATTATTTTATTATTTTAACTTTATTACTTACAAATTCATTTCCTATTTATTCACACAATGCCATTTTTTCATTAATTTACATTCATTTACTAACATAAGTTATTTCCATTCAATTATTTAGATCATCCATAATTGGTTCTTAAAATATTATGTAAGTCTCTTTACAAATTTAATTCACCATTAATAGATTATTTCTTTTTCACATTTATTTCTTTCATATATAGTATTATTGAATATTAAATCTATTTCTGAATCATTTCACATTTTCTGAAGTTATAATCATTTAATTAATATAGTATTCACTTTTACTACACATTTTAATTATAAATAACTTCAAGAATTAACTTAAATTTATAATATTCTTATACATTTTAATTCTTCATTTATAAACATAATTCCATTGAACACTTTCATTGCTTAAGTTTTACTTGTATAATATTCTATTACATATTCCTATTTAACATTACAACTTTTAAACATTTCTGGTAAGTTATATATATATATATATATGTCTTTTAGAATATAATTAAATGTTATACAAGTTTATCTTATTCATTTTAATTAACAAAATGTTCAATAATTACATCTTCTAAACTTTCGTTACTCTTTAATTTATAAGTGACAACCTTCAATTTCTTTACATTTCATTAATCACTTAACTCTTAATTTCTTATTTTTTTCATTTTTAGAAGTTCTCAATTTTCAATATTGTCAAGATTTCATTCATTATAATAATTAAATTTTCTAATTTATAGAAAATTAAGAAATAAATACCGGGTTCTATTTTCAAATCATTTTAAAATAATATAGATACTCATATCTTTTATATATCAACCATATTTAGAAATTAAAATTAAGATTTGTTTATAAAAAAAGTGTAGTAAAACTACTACAGTGGTCTTCCCACTTTGAAACTCGAAAATGAACGTCGATGATGCATGCACTCATCACCGAAATTATTTTCCAATGACAGAAGTGGGGAGTATAGAACTTATTTCCTTTCAAAAATTCCTTTAAAACATTTCTTTCAAATCACTTAGAAAATATTTATCTATAATACTTCCAAATAATACGAATATTATATTCCAAAATATTTTGAAAACAAATTTCAAAACCCGGAAATTAAGTTCTCAAATTTCTAATTTATGTTTACTTTATTAGCAAATCCTATTATGCAACCAATATTTATAAAAAAATTACTTTCGAACAAACAAACATATTACAAACAACTATATCCATTTATAGAATTTATTCTTATATATACAAAATATAATACTAGGTAAAATTATTTCATTTACTTATATTTCGAAAACAATATTGTGTCGGTCTGCCCTATTAAGTGTTTAGTAATCCTTATCGATGCCATAACGTCCTATATACCGACCAGAATTTATAAATACTAAACGGAACAAATTAACACAATATAAAACATTTTTATAACACTAACAAGTACGCTCCCTCATATACATACACTCAAATAGACTCATTCTAGGGTATTACTACCATATCCCTAATGAGTCAAACCCCACAAAGCTAAGGTTATCACTAAACCAAGGCTCTGATACCAACTGTAACGACCCACCCTTTTGGACGGTTCAAATCGATAATAAACCACACATGGCAGACTCAAACCATTCAAAAGGGAGGATTGTTATGGGGTAAATAAGAAAAGAAGAGAAAGAAATAAAACAAACACAGAATCTCATAGCAGAATGACAAAAATATAATAATCAAATAACAGTTCATGAAGCTGTTTTACAAATAACACTTGATTACACTTTTACAATACAGATCAAAGTTACATACAGCAGGAATAAATAAATAATGCAGCGGAACAAAATGATGCAGTGGGATAAATATAATAATAAATAATAGTACTAAATCTTCGTCTTCATCCTCCAGAAATAAGATCTTCAATACACTGAAAAGCTCAGACTGACCCTAGCGTAATGAAAAGACAAAACACTCGAGTCGGAATTAAAAGATCTTATGTAAGTTAAATCAACAGTAAATAAATATGAGTGTGACGGCTTCAGAAATGTTTACGGGGTTTGACATCTCTTATCCAGTGTCCAACGTGCGTGTAATAACTTAAGAGATGTTCGGGATTCCATCTCCTAAGGATCCGTTAAACTATCTACATACATAGTACAATACGCTATTATAATATGTCTACAGTAAAGTAAAGTATTAAAATAGCGTTAAGGAGTTACCCATATCCCCCTTAACACATTTTTATAATATTCCCGTAGTCTATACAGATACTGTAAACCCCACCAAACCGGTGGGATACTCATGGAGCACTCCATAGGTATGGTACAAACCAAACTCGTAATGGGCGAGATAAGGCATGTGACAAGGCATGCGAGGCAATGCTAGGGTAGGATTCTACCGTTTACACTCCCTGACTGGTGGTAACGCATAGCAACTACTACCACCTACCTTAGAACACACTCCCATAATCAAATCGAGGGGTGGCCATCAAATAAATCACAATGTCATAATATGGTATCGAAGAAATGTGCCCGGTAGGAGGAGCGACCTCACTTGGCCCGGTATAGCTCCTGTTTTAGTCACATCAAGCTGACTCGAGGGAGTCAGGGCTACGATAATACCTCATACAGAATCGTTCGCCAAACCATCCTACTTCATTCTGGAATCTCCACCATGTGCACAGTTGTTAAAGTGGTTTTCGGTGTTGGTAGAGAGTATGACAATATCTGATCTCGGTCTCTTTAACAACCAAATGCTTATTTTACACCGGATGGTTCTTTTACATTTCCAAAACCATTTTATATGGATATAAAAATATCATATTTAATTTAAACCATATCACTTTTGAAATCATATTCTCTTTCGAAATCATACTTCCAAAATAGGTTAAACCCTCATTTCAAAATCATCAAGTTTACTCAAAATATATCATTTCACTAGAAAATATCATTTCAAATTCCAACGTAGGTTATAACATCATTTAACGATATTCGCTTTTAAATCAAGGATTTAAATATAAACAATTCTGCCTTGCACAGTTTGAATCTTTGATAATAGTTTAGATAGTCATAATTAGTTTAAATAGTTTTAAAATAATTTAAAATAGTTAAAATACTTTAAAGTAGTTTAAACAGTTTAAAATAGATTACAATAGTTCAAAATAGTTAAATGGTTTAAAATAGTTTAAAATAGATTAAAATAGTTTAAAATAGTAAAATGGTTTAAAATAGTTTAAAAATAGATTTAATATAGTTTTAATAGTTTAAATGGTTTGATTATTGGAAATGGTTTATATAGTAAATAGTTTGAAAATCCAAATAATCAAAATTTAAATAATAGGTTTTTAAATAGTTCATATATTAAAATAATTTATTTTGAAAATAGTATCAAATCAAACTGTTACTTTTATTTCAACAAATCAGGACCATATCTAGATTTCAAATCAACAAAACCCAATTTTAAACTTTCCATTCAAATTCCCATTTAAACCATTTTTAAGTTATATCGATTTCAAGTCCATGTTTGAACTACAAATTCTAACCACTTCAAATTCGATAGATTTCAAATTTTAATATTCAAACGTTTACAATAACACAAACTTTGATAAATTCCATTTATATTTCAAAGTTCAACTTTAAAATTCCAATTTAAATTCTTTAAACCATTCAATTACCGATTTTAATTTCAACATTTTAAAACTTGGATTTTGAAAATAGTTCAGTTTATATAAATCAAATTTATTTCAAAATATTATTTAACTGGATTCAAAAATTTAGGAGTGAAAATCATTTAATTTAACCAATCCGGTGTCTGTATATAATTTTCTACCCTATGGTCAAATGATACGGATATATATCATTTCAACCCGCAATAATTTAAATTTACGGGTATATATCATTTCAACCTGCAATCCCGAGTTAAAATTCAGAATCCATAAAATCGCTCGAGTCTATCATTTCAACCCATAACGATTTTTTCCTAATCTATAGATCGTCCGGGTATGTATCATTTCAACCCATAGTGGTTTTTTCTAAAAATAAACTAAGGGAACTTGCAGTGTGATAACAATATATAAATATAACATCCAGCCATCCAATAAACATCCATCAGAATCATCATACACATCAACCAATAAATAACAATAATTTGACCGATTATCATTAACAGGTATTAACTGGCAATTTAAAATTCAACATTAAATTAAATGGCGATTATATTCAACAAAAGTCAAATTTAACTGGAATGACCATTTAAATATATCAAACAGCAATCAATCAACTTCTAATCACATCATAAATTAAATTTAACTAACATAAGACAGTTTAGTAATTGTGAGTGGGTTAAAACACTCACCTTTGATTTTTCGTCAATTTAAAATCCAAATAAAGGTCCAAATTCAAATTGTCTTAGAATTTGACCAAACCAATTACATAATGTCCGGAATTCTGATACGATCGCAACGGAGGAAACTTTGTGTGAATCCGAGCTCGTATGCAAAAGTTATACTAATTAGAACGATTGAAATTAAAATAAAAATTAAAATAAACAAAACATATAAAATTTGCCACGTCACCTGACAAAACGCGTAAACCCTATTCTCCATCACGTTCGAACACGCTGAAATCAATGAACGGCCACCACCTTCATCATGAAATCGCGTTGCCTACACAAGCTTCCACCTCGATCGACCAACGCCAAAGTCTCCCCCTCTCCGAGCCGACCTCCCCCATGCCAGCGCCAAAGCCTCCGCCTCAGCCCATCATTCCGCTGCCACCACACATATAGGTGAATTTTCTTGCCAACTCGACACCGTCTAGGCTAAGCTATCCACATGGATCGAACCCTCTCATCACTCTCTACATGCCCATACAACCCGATCGAACCCTCGTCGACGATCCACCATCAAAACTAAAACCCTAACATGGACGGCCACAGCTTCTTCGTCAATTTCTAGTCAAATGATGCACCAAAACGAAAAATAAATTGCTGCAGTATGTTACGCTCGTCGAGAGCTTTCCAACGATATAAAATTCAATATAGTTTGGAGAGTTTGAATTTTGAAATTGGATTTTGAAATTGAATTTAGGGTTTTGAGAATTAGGTTTCAGCCATGGGAAGAATGGAACAACAGAAATTTCAGTACGTACAGTAATAAAAATTAAAAGGCTGCTGGGGTTAGAAAAAAAACTATTTATATAGACAAGGCGCGATAAGAATGAATGAACCTATCAAATTAGTTCGAAATGACAATAACGACCCGAAAAACCTGTTCCATTTCCGAAACGAAAGTAGGTCATCCCATATATCAAAATAGATGTTTTCGATACTTTTAAACTCAATGGAACAGGTTTCAAATTCCAATTCCATTGTATGTAGAATTTAGCTTTTAAAATCATCTTATTTTAAATTGAATTCATTAAATTGATTTCTACACGTTTAAAGCCTGCACGATCAAACGACAAGTCTGATTGCTACGAAACTTGAAATCCTACAAAAATTCACCGTTACGGATCCGATGAAACTAGTTTCGTCGAAATCTGAGACAGTGGCCAAAATGGCTATTTTCACGTTAATTAAATAAATTATTATTTATTCACTTTTAAATTCAAATTTTATAACTAACAATTTTTACCATTTCTAATTACACAGAAATTAAATAATCTTTTGAAACAAATTTCTCATGTCAAATTCAATATTAAATATTGCACAAATTACAACGTTCAATTTCAATTGCAATGAGTTCATAAATTATAATTTAAACTCCAATAAATTCATTTATTTTGATTTACATCTTATTATTCAATAAACTATCATCTTATGGATATAATTGACATTGGTTTATGTTTTATTACATCAATAGTCTAATGTTATCATCTTTTACCATATCAATTGCAATATTTCAATTATATTAATTTTTTTATCAATTTCCCAATTAATTTACCGGACTAGATAACAAAATGATAATTGAAACAATTATTATACATTAATAATTAAAATACATTTCCAAGTTTATTGTTTACAAACGAAAGCTACTAAATTTACATATTGATTAATTATTCTATATTAACCAATTTCAATTAATTACTTACAAATTCACCATTTAATACAATATTTAATTTATTTCCTTATTTACAATTTATAGCCAATTTACTTTATAATTATTTCAATTGATTAAAATTGCATTAGAACAGTTATCAATTACCTTAAATTAACCTTATTAAATCACATTCTAATAGTCTTTCCTATTTGTAAATCACAAATATTTATTTCACACAATATTAAATTCTAAAATCTTATTAAATTTAATGTTTTTTTATCGAGAAATGTGGGTCGTTACATATATTCAATTTAAAACATTATAATTCATTTTAGGACATAAGTGAGTTTAGGTTAGGCCAAAATCATGTTTTTAACTTTAAAATCATTTTCGTTTTAATATTATATTTTCCCCTTATAGAGTTAAGGGTATGCCCTAGGGAAATTATGTAATTTGTTGCATATATATAACTCGATAACCAATCTTGTTCGAAATAAAAAGTGTTTTCTTTCTATTATATACTTGATATAATGTGATATATTAATTAATTTAATTTAAAGATTATTTAATAGAAATTCCATAAATGGTATGTTTTGTGATAGTAGTTACAAAATGTTGTGAATGTGAGTAATTTACCATAATAAAAATAAATATACCATTTCAAAATTCCTAGTTAAGATGTATCAAGACTATATCGATACATCCGTTGTCACTAGAGTATACAACTCTCTCCAAATATTGGATCGTGTATTACCCATGGTTGTTGGAGGCACCAAGGGGTTATGTACTGATAGTTATTGGATAACTTTGGAATGACTCGCCCGATAATTTTTCGTTGATTAATATAACTAAGGTCAAACAGAAAATACCGATGTGATAGTTTTACACAGTTCTCTTGACTTGAGAATACTATCGATCTTCATTATGAAAGCTCTGCTTTGCTTAAAGTCAAATCATGGCACGACATCCATCGAGTGACTATAGTTAAGTCCAGTGGAAGTATTGAAAGTGAAACACTATTCAAATGAGGATTCGTCTTCTCGGTTATATAAGGTTAGTATCACGGTCAACTCAAGTCAACTCAAAGTCAAAGTCTTTGGCTAGAGCAGTTTGGTTAATAATAATTGTTATTATTGAACCAAGGAATTTGGTTTAGACTATAGAGTTGAATATGAATGATATTGGAATTTTGACCACTAATATATTCCATAAGTTCAAAGTGATATAGTTTTGACAGAGATAATTGGTGTAAATAATAGTCACAACCTGGTAACTCTTAATAAAGTAAAATTGGATTTCACTAAGACCAAGTAAGCGATAAATTTTTTCCAAAATGTCACACCACCTGCTGAGTGATGTGTGAACATTAACATTTGAATAGTTCAATATTAATCGCTGACCAAATTTATACCTAACGAGTCACACAACCGAAACAATGAATTCTCCTTTGACCAAACAATTTAATTAATTTGTAATTATTATAAATTTATTAATGTTTATTAAATATTAATTATAAAATTTGATTTTTATTTGATGAATAAATATTACCAAATATATTTATAATATTTATAAATATATTAATCGATATACGGTATCGATCAACGTTAAATTGGATTTAATTGCATAATATTTTATTTGGGTTCTAAATGGGTTTAAAGTCCATTAAGGGGGCTAATTTTTTGGGTTATTATAGGGGTTATAGGCAGCTAAAAAAGACGGGTTAGAGAGGCTTTGATTTGGATGGCTAGGATGGAAAGAGAATGAGTAAAGATTAGATCCTAACTTTTCTCCTTCTCTTCCTTTATATAAAGATCTCTACCCTTACCTTTTGTTTGACTTTTGAAGCCTTCAAAACTCTCCTACTTCTAGCCAAAATTAGTCTTCCCCGACCTGCATTAATTTAAGTTCAAATCAAATCAAGTCAAGTGCTATTCTATAGCTGGTGATCATCGGTTTACCGACTGGCACTCTACTGGATCGAAAATCAGTTCAAGGAGCAATTATCATCGTCTCAAGATGTATTCATTTGCATTGGATGTAAGGTATATTCCTAATCTATTTAACAAATATCAATGCATATATATATAATAATTATATCATATTATATATATTATTAGTTAGGCGACGATTCGAATATACAAATATATTATCACAATTAGATTGGTTATATGTTTATATTTTTATATTAAAAAATTATTATTTTTTGTTATTTATATACCTTTAAGAGGCACGGCTCAATTTAAAAACGAAATTTTATTATTTTACTAATTAATATACAATATTTAATTATACATATAAGCTTTATAAATTTAATATTACATTTTACTATATGCAAAATGTGATTTTATAATTTTATATAATTAGTATTATATAAAAAATGGCAGAGATAAAATAATTTATATATACGAGTGTTATGGCACACGCTTTGCACGTGATGATAGCAAATGTTTCGCGAGTAAATTGATTTTTTACAAATTATACATGTTTAACATATTTAAGAGAAATAATTTTCTTAAATATGTAGCTATGTTTTTACGTTGCAATCATGTGTAATCATTTTGAATTTCACTTCTAAATTGAAACATTTAATTTTTTGTTAGGTTGAATTTTTGTTTCGATTATCAATTAATATAGAGCAAAAAATATAGGAAGTTTAATTGTTAGATCATATATTTAAGTGACACTAAGTTTAGTAATATATGTAGGAGAGCGCATTGAGTTTGTAAAAAAAAAGTATAGTTGCTAGATCCTATTTTTAAGTGATGATAACATTTGGTAATATCTATAGAGATGCGTTTGTGGAAGTTTACGCTGGTAGCAAAAGCATGAAGAGTGAACCGATAAGGTAATAAAATTTATTTATATTATTTTTTTTTCAAAATTTTTGAATGATATGTCACTTACTACTTTAGAATTAAATTTATAATCCCAGCCATAATCATCTTTTGGGGGGGATTTTTTATCGTCATTTGTTGATTTCTGGACATATACACTATCTTTCATTAAAGATGCTTTTGGAGATATGTCATCATTTTGAGTCGACCTTTGCTTATTGGGGCGTTTAATACCCATTGGTTGGCCGATTGATTGTGTTGTATGCTAAAATTAATTTTTTAATATATAGATTAAAGTAATAATAACGTGATGACTGACATGTACTTTTGAACTTTTTTATAAGAAGCATGATCTTTATGCATATTTAAAAATAAAAAATAACATGAAAAAAGAATAAATTTTCATCGATAAGTTGATTTTATGTCTGTAAATAACATGTAATCATGATATTGTTTTGAGAATACATAGAGCAATGTACTTAAAAAAACAATACAAACAAATTCTATAAAGTGAAAATTACCTTTTTAATATAAAACAGAAGTGTAGAAGTAGCAGTCACATAAATGATTTTTTTAGAATACAATTGAAATATAAAAAATAACACGAAAAAGGAATAAATTTTCATCGATCAGATTTTATGTTAGTAAATAACATGTAATCATGATATTATTTTGAGAATACACAGAGCAATGCACTTAAATAAACAATACAAACAAATTCTAAAAAAGTACAAATTACCTTTTTAATATAAAATAGAAGTGTAGAAGTTGTAGTCGCAGAAATGATTTTTTCCCTGTAGAATAAGATTAAAATATATAAGTGCAAGATTGGGCTATAGTGTAAAGCACAGTTTTAGTGGTATAATTACACTAACCTGAAGTTGTGATATCGGATATTAACGATGGTGAACAACTCAATAAAGCGTGTCCAAAAAAAAGTGGTGGTGAAAGATCTGAATAAAGATGACATGAGAGAGAAGTGGAAAAGGAATAGGGGTGGAAATAGATGTGAATAAGGATGAATAGAGTCAGTGGCATTTATTAGATTTGGTAAATATTTCAAGAATGCTATATTTGCGTCATGAAGTTTGAATATTTCTACGTTGGACCGATTAAGGATTATGGATAAGCATGCCACGTCTATTTTAACTCATCTGTGGTATTTTAACTCATTCGTTAATTCAGAAATTTTCGGATCGGGGTGCGGAAAAAAATTACAGTCTAGAGAAATCTTAACTAACTGATATGATCAAATATTATGTAACGTTATACATGGTGCATATGCTACCAGAATCTAATGGTCATAAATACTCTAATAGGTGTTTTTATTAAAAAGTTAATAGTGCGATATCATTGCTATGCATATAACATATTATATTTTTCAGTTTATAAACAACATTATATTACGTTATATGGTTGCTGATATTGTCATAATTATATAACGTTATATTAGCCACTTGCTTGATGGTGTAGTAAATTGATATAATAATGGCATTATTGAATTAATGCTTATTAATTCCACTTTCCAACACTTTATTCCTCTTCCGTTAAATCTATTTTTGCACTCATTAAGTTTCTTATACATATACATTTTGATATTTGTATCATTTGTTCACAGTTTAATACATAACCTTGAAATTCATAAATCACCGGATATGGTATACAATAAATCAAGATATATATTCATTTTTTTAAATTAATTAATCAGAATCAACTAATTAAATCATTTCTTACATTTTAAAACCATTTCCATTTTGATATTTCTATAATTTATTCACAGTTTAATGCATAACCTTAAAATTCATAAATAACTATATATGATATATAATAAATCAAGACATATTCATTTATTTAAATTAATTATACATTAACATATATTTGTTCCATGTCTCATATAAAGGGCAATTTTGTAAGTTCACCGTCAGACCAAAATTTGTGCTTCCAAGCCAACTATTAATAAAGATATATTATTTTTAAATATTATTTTATATTAATTAATATGTAAATTAATTATTTTAATAGACATATAATATATAAACATATTTTATATTTTATAAAATTAAATTAGTATTAGATAAACTTTTGAAAAAACCAAAATAATGTCCTTTATTTATTTTAAATATGTTAAAAATAGCCGAATATTAAAATAATTTATAAAATTAGCTTTTAAACTATAAATTATATTTTAAATACTAAAACATCAAAATATCATTTAGATTTTTTATAGAAATTTTAAAATTCAAAATATGTTTCAAAATTAATTTTATATTAAATTTTAAAACAATATCCATAAGGATATTTATTTAAAATATATATATTAAAATTAAAAAAAAACTACCGTATGCAACATTCGATATGTATATATATTCTAATACATATATTCTTATATATTTTGAAAATTTTAATATATATATATATTATTCTTATATCATTTATATGCAAAAAAATAAATATAATATATATATATATCTATGTATGTGTGTGCTTATATGTGTATGTATGTATTAAAAAATTTATACATACATATATTGCTCTTGATTCAAAAAAATTAATATAATTTACAAATATGCTAAAATATACATATATATACTTACAAATTACAATGTTAAAATTCTATGTATATGTTTATGTATGTATATATATATATATTTATTTATATAAAATTATTTAAATAAAATATAGTTTATATATGTTTACATATATATATATATATGTATGTATGTGTGTGTGTATCATTATAATATTTTGAATATATAAATTAAAGAATATAAACGTACATTTGGATAATATATTTGTGCACTAGATGGGCTAAGATATCCATTGCGTTGTAAATACCAGTACTTATACACGAATATGTTATACCTTGCATGTATTGCTATGTTACATATGTACACACAAATATATGTATGTATATGATACACATGTATATATAAAATGTAATAATAATTTCATAAAATAAAACTATATTATAAATTGAAATAGAATAACGATTTTATTTAAAAGAAATCTAGAAACATTCTAAATAAATTAGACTTCATGGCCTAAAAAAGATCCAATACGATAAAAAAATTGAAAATCACCCATAACTTCTGCTACGGGCTGGCCAAGTTTCAAAAATGGTATAGGAGCTCAGTAACGTATGCGGTCTAAATTAGTCATGTTAGGCTTAACCAATTAAGCTGGCAACCCAGTTAGTAGGGTGTCTAAGAAATGTAGTGTCGAAGGGTTGAGTAATCAAGTACTCTACCCTATTTAGCTACCGGCCTAGCCCGAAAAAATACATGAACCCAAAAGGTTGCCCCTAATAGAAGAGGCCCAATTTAAATTGAGCTTTGGCTAATTTTCAAAATTGTTTGAAAATTAAAATTTTAAGATTTTAATTTAAAAGTTAAATTTAAAATAAGATATGCATATATTATAAAAATTAATATAATAATAAAATTCAAAATGTTTGAAAATTAATATAAATTAATTTCAAAAAATTTAAATTTATTAATAAGATTAATAAAATAGATAAATTAATTAAATGAGTTAATTAATGAAAAATGTATACATGTATTATATATTTTGATATTTTTTTTAAAACGTTTTAAATAACATAATTATACACGTATTTATATAAATGGATTTTGAAATTAATATAATTTTGATAAAATTATTTAATTAAATAAATTAATTAAAAGGTAAATTAATTAAATGATATACACATATATATGATATATGTGTTATACTATAAAGGTTATAGCACATAATAAATATTTAATATAAATGTTCTATTAAGATAATATATAATTAATTAAAGAGTTAATTAATTAAAATTAATTAAATAAAATTTAATTAAAATAGTGCTATACATAAAAATAATATATAAGTTAATTAAAATATAGAAGTTATATAATAATAAATCTTATATAACACAAATGTATAAACTAAAGGTGGAACATTAAAGAAACCCTAAATAGACTTAAGGAATAAATGCATATGTATATGTACGTATACCGTGATTTTTGATATGTTTGGTACTTGAATCATAAGGGTATTTCATAAGAAATACATTTTTCCATAAGTCAATATCACTTGATATAATATATTGAAGATTTTGAATCTTTAATATAAATTTTTCTTCTATCATTTATATATTAATAGATTACTTGCATACTCTTTAGTTGTTGAGCTTTCCTCAAACTAGGGATGTTATGTGTAGTACTATTAATATATTGAATAGACGAGGTAAGATAACTGCACATATTTGTTGAGCTTTCCTCAATGTATGTGCATTATACTTCAGCCATTGCAAAATGATAGGTCCGAGTGAATAGTTTCACTTTACTTGTTGAGCTTTCCCCAATGTAAAGGCGAGATTATGACAAAGAACCACAAGTAAGGAGTTATATGCGATACAACAGATAAGTAGTTATCCATCGTATGTGGACTTATGATTTGTTAAGCTTTCCTCAAGGTCAGAATCCCAAGGTAGATGAGTCCTAACACCCACTAGTGAAGTCAAAAGACTTTTATATTTTGCTTAGGGTTTGGTGAAACATAAAGGACTACTGAGGTCTTATTAGAAAAATAAAATAGAACATTTAACTTTTCTAATATTGTAAGAACATATGTTATATAATATTATAATAATCTACATTGATAAATTCGTGCATTTAATACGATTGATAAGACATTTATCAATTAAGATATACAAATGAACTGAATTGAAGATTGACAAATAGAAATATAACATATATTTACTAATAAGTGCTTCTTGCATGTTATTGTTTCAGTACCCATGCAAGCGCCTGATTTTACAACTACTAAATACATTCATAATTTGGTCACTTATGTGTTTATTTAGTCGAGACCGTGTATTGCAGTATATGAGTCCCAAACTCAAAAGCGATACTATAGGTATTTCATCCATATACTATCACATATAAGTGCTATATAGTGAACGATCACAGTTCATAATGTATGATACTTTGATGAAATTAGTTCATCAGAAATAAGCAAATAAACCATAGTGCGAGATCGAATATTCAATTTTATTGATTACGATAAAGACCACAGCATGTTAGAAGTAACACAACACCAAAACTACAATATAGATCTAAGGACTCGAACGATGATATGTCAACTTGATCAATTTACGCAAAGTGCAACATATATGATAAATGTTAAGGATGTTCGAGTGCGCTTTTGTAAAGAGTTCGTTATGATGTTTTAGTAAGGATGTTCTTTTTAATGGTTTGACCATTTAGAAAGAAAAATAAATGTATAAGAGTGGATGTGATTTAAGGTACAGTTGGGATGAAGAGAGTGAATGGTCACTTCTGCTTCGGTAAGAAACATCGAAAATGAGAATTGTAAAATAACGATTGACACTTAGTATTGGAATAAGAAATGTGATTTCTATTTCAAAATGTATTTTCATACATAAAATTGTTTTCTATGAGATTTATTTCTTTGAGTTCAAGATATTTGATCAAAGAACTATTCGATGTAAGCTAGTTGCAGTGTATGAAATACATAATTTATATTAAGTGAATGATGGATTTTCGAATTCAGCACGCTATCATAGTAATGGGGGAAATAGTGAGAGCATGCCATATAACACTTATTGATTGCATCAAGTTACGAAACTTATTTTTCGTAAAATATACCAAATATTATTTATGAAAGAATGATTATTATTCGGGCAGATTGAAAAATAGACATAGTTATATTTAAATGTGAACATCATGAATATTCGTTATGAAATAAAACTATAATATGGTATTTGTTTTCATAACAAAAGTGGTGCATTAGAAAATACTAAAGTATCTAAAATTATTTACAATTATTTTGGAATTACATACTAGGCCATAGTTTTGAGAACTAATTTTTTTTATGATTATGAATCATATGATACCTGTTAGTTATATCTCAAACAATTAAGGGTAATGCACTCATTTAAAGGAAGCATCATAGGAGTTGATGAACTCTTCAGATTGATACATATAGATGTATTCGATCGTAAGTCTATTAATACCAAAACGGTTCCACGTACTTCATCATATTCCCCGATGAGTCATCATTGACATGGACATGTGTATTTGATATGCGTGTATAAGCGTGTAATAAGCTCATAGAATATAAAATAGAAGTAAATAATATAACATGCAACCGAAATGATTTGATTTGATCGAATGAGTAAATATATTGGAAAAAGTTTTGTATGTACCTAATATGAATAAAGATTCGGTCTCAAAGATCACTCCTCCTTATAATAATGATGTATTGATAAGGAGTAATTGAACTTTGTTAGACAAAGCACGATTAATGATGAGTGAAGTTAAGTTAAACGCTTTCTATAAAGTGTGTACTTAAGAGTAGTACATATGGTTTAAATTAATATCATCTAAAGAATAGTTTATAAAATCGTACAAGATGTGAGTTTATAAGAAACCCTGTCATGTCCTAGGATAAAGAGTTGGCGGGTTGTATGAGTCGAAAGACTGCACGTAATAATTATACTTAAATGATCTTGTATGAATCACCCAAAAGAAGTTTAGGTATGATAGTCATTGGATGACTAAATTATGTTTTGAACATCAATATACATTGAACTAATGCAAACTCAGTTTTATATAAGGCAATTTATAAAATGACTATGAATGCTCATTCCGTTGCACTAAGAAACAACTGTTATTTCTAGAAACGCCAACTTCGCAACGAAGCAATTTTTTTGAGAAATTATTGGCTGTAAAATGGACTTAGATATGATCCAAGGATAAAACTGATTACCAGGGATGAAATGAAATTAACCAAATCTAAATGAACATAGCACATTATAATGTCTAATGAATATTCTTGCACGTAATAAAGAAACTATGAATTTCTTATCAATGTCAAGAAAAAATGATCCTCGGTTGTTTAATAAAACCATTAATAGTATCAACTTTATAATATGGTATGATGCATAGATCTGAAATAGATTCCTAATACATTATCAAAATACGACTTTGATAGTTGTACGCGATGGCATATGATCCGTTGGCCATAAATATGTCTTTAAGAGAAAGAGAAATGCAGTTGGAATATAGTGAGCCACATTGATAAGAATAATGCCGTGAATTACAATTTTTGAAATTAACAAATTCACCATACGATGTGCTTAAGTTGGTTTGCATTTACTCATAAAATTATTGCTTAGTACGAATATGTGTTTGGTACGTATGTGCTGTAATGGAAAATTCTAAATCATGATTTAGAATAGATTCTTAGTACATAACAACCAAAGTGTCTCGAAGTGAGTTTGAGGACTTTCAGATACATTTTAAATCATGATTTAGAATAGATTGTTAGTACATAACAACCAAAGTGTCTCGAAGTGTGTTTGTAGATTTTCAAATACGATCCGAAAACGGATATGAAAGTATCATTCAGAAAAGCATCAAAATTAAACAGGTGTTTTAATAGAAATATCAAATAGTTTGATTATTAGTCAAAATGCAGAGGAAGTGTGTGCTCAAAATAAAGAAAGTTAAAAAAGTACATAGATATTTCTAAACCATAAGTAAACAACACACCGCTGATTGTTAACAATGTACTTGTGTTAAAATCAGTTTTAGTTATTTTAGTGCTCGACGTTGGATTTGTAAATGATGTCTTTTATAGTAAGTATAAAAGATATTGGGAATGTCCCAAAACGATATGCAAGGATACCTTAGTAAAATATTTAATATGGAACATGTAAGATGGATTCCATATGCATTGGCAATAAGAATTATCATGTATGTTATACTGTCTACGATATTGTGATATGTTTATGTATTTGATACATGAAAAAATATCAAATCCAAATTGATATCACTAAATGGTAATTTGGTGTGTTCTCGTGTATTTACGAAATACCACAAAATTGTTTACAGAAACAATAAACTCCTTATAACGGAGTGTTCGGACTCAAACTTCCATAAGTGATATTGAGTATAATATGTCAATAATAAATTCAAGTTAAGAATTTTTAAGTTGGAATGTTCCAAATGAAAGACTATGACTGATTCAATGAAAAAGGCTAAGTAAATCAGCTCGAATAGCGCCGCAATAAAAACAACGTATATAAATATAAATGCATAAATTTATAATTGAGTTGAGGGTGAATCCAAATGTTGAGAATCCCATAACATTGTTATATGATAGCAATGTCACGATATAGTTTATACCAGAACTTAGAGCTCACTGGAAGTTGAGAGGCATACTCTGAATTGTTCCATATGATAAAGGTAGTTTATCAACGTCAGAGAGAGTTGACTGAAAGAGTAGATAATTGAAACATAATAGCATACCAGTTCACCAAGGGACTGACCCAATTGGTTTTGAGGAAACAAATTGGAGAAGTTGGAATAAGATTCCATAATTGACCCCAAGTGCAAGTGGAAGATTGACAGACTTAAGGGTATGCCCTAGGGGCAATTATGTAATTTGTTGCATATATCTAACTCGATAACCAATCTTGTTTGAAATAAAAGGTGTTTTCTTTCTATTATGTAATTGATGTAATGTGTTATATGAATTAATTAATTCAATTAAAAGTATATTTAATAGAAAATCCATAAATGGTATGATTTATGATAGTAGTTACAAAGTATTGTGACTGTGAGTAATTTATCACAATGAAAATAAATATAAATATTCCAAGTCAAGATGTATCGAGACTGGATGTTAATACATCAATTGAGACTAGAGTGCGTGACGCTTTCCAAATGTTGGATAGTGTATTACTTATGGTTGTTGGGGGCACTAAAGGGTTACGTAGTGATAGTTATTAGATAACTATGGAATGACTCACTCGATAATTTTTTGTTGGTTAATATCACTAAGGTCAAACAAAAAATATCAATGTGACAATTTTACACAATTCTTTTGACTTGAGAATATTATCGATCTTCAATATGAAAGCTCCACTTTGATTATAGTCAAATCATGGCACGACGTCCATCAAGTGACCGTAGTTGAGTCGAGTGGCAGTATTGGAAGTGAAAAACTATTCAAGAGAGGATTCATCTCCTCGGTTATATGAGGTTAGTGTTACGGTCAACTCAAGTTAACACAAAGACAAAGTCTCTGGCCAGAGCAGTTCGGTTAATAATAATTGTTATTATTGAACCAATGAATTTGTTTTTGGACTATAAAGTTAAATATGAACAATATTGGAATTTTGACCATTACAAAATTACATAAGTTCAAAGTGATATAGATTTGACGAAGATAATTGGTGTAAATAATAAACCGGGTAAAACTTAATAAAGTAAAATTGAATTTTACCGAAACCATAACGATAAATTTGGCTAAAATGTCACACCACCTGCTAACTGATGTGTGAATATTAATATTCGAATAGTTCAATATTAATTGCTGACCAAATTTATACCTAAGGAGTCACACAACCAAAACGATGAATTCTTATTTGACCAAACAATTTAATTAATTTGTAGTTGTTATAAATTAATTAATGTTTATTAAGTATTAACTATAAATTTCTACTCTTATTTAATGAACAAATATTATCAAATATTTATTATTATAGTTATAAATATATTAATCGATATGCGATATCAATAAGCGTTAAATTAGATTCAATTGCGTAATATTTTATTTGGACTCTAAATGGGTTTACAGCCTATTAAGGGGCCTGGTTTGTTTGGCTATTATAGGGGTTATAAGTGGTTAAAAATGATGGGCTAAAGAGGCTTAGATTTGGATGGCTAGGATGGAAGGGGAATAAGTAAAGATTAGGCCTTAACTTTTCTCGTTCTCTTTCTTTATATAAAGATCCCTACCCTCATCTTTTATTTGACATTCAAAGCCTTCAAAACTCTCCTAGATCTAGCTGAAATTAGTCTTCCTAGATCTTCATTAATTCAAGTTCAAATCAAGTCAAGTGTTATTCGATAGTTAGTGGTCATCGGTTCAGGAGCTAACACTCTACTAGATCGAAAATCAGTTTAAGGAGCAGTTATCATCGTTTCAAGGTGTATTCGTAAGCATTGGATATAAGGTATATTTCAAATCTATTTATGAATGTCAATGCATATATATAATAATTATATCAAATTATCTATATTGTTAGTTAGGTGATGATTCAAATATACAAATGTATTGTCACAATCAAATTGGTTATATGTTTATAATTCTATATTAAAAAAATTCTCATTTATATACCTTTAAGAGGCAAGACTCAATTAAAAAAACCGAATTTTTATTATTTTACTAATTAATATACAATATTTAATAATACATATAAGCTTTATAAATTTAATATTACATTTTACTATATGAAAAATGTGATTTTATAATTTTATATAATTAGTATTATATATAAAAAAATTGGTAGTGATTAAATAACTTATATATATTATTATTATTATTTTTAAATATTATTTTAAGTTAATTAATATGTAAATTAATTATTTAAATAGAATTATAATATATAAATTATATTTTAAATTTTATAAAATTAAATTAGTATTAGATAAAATTTCGGAAAAATAAAAAACATTTTTATTTATTTTAAATATTTTAAAAATAGCCAAATATTAAAATAATTTTTAAAATTAGCTTTTGAATTGTAAAATTATATTTTAAATATTAAAAAATCAAAATATCACTTAGATTTTTTTAAAGAAATTTTTATTCAAAATATGTTTCAAAATTAATTTTATATTAAGTTTTAAAACAATATCCATGAGGATATTTATTTAAAATAAAAATAAATAAATTTTTTGCCATATGCAACATCTGGTATATATATATATATATTCTAATACATATATTCTTATATATTTTGAAAGTCTAAACAAATTGTATATGCATATGCTGCTCTTAACTTTAAGAAAAATTAATTTTAATATAATTTAAAAATATTTAAAAATATACATATATTTAATTACAAATTACAATGTTAAAAATCTATTTTTATGTTATATATATATATGTAAGTATTTATGTATGTGTGTATATAAAATTATTTAAATAAAACATGGTTGATATAGTGCTTATATATATATATATAATTATTTATGTAAAACATAGTTTATATATGTTTACATACATACATACATATATATATATACAGTATTTTAAATACATAAATCAAATTATATAAACATACATTTGGATAATATATTTGTGTACTAGATGAGCTAACATGTCTGTTGTAGTGTAAATCCCAGCACTTATACATGAGCATATTATATCTTGCATGGATTGTTATGTTACACATGCACACACATATATGTGTTTATATGATACACGTATATACATAAATTGTGATGATAATTACATAAAATAAAACTATATTATAATTTAGATAAAAAAATGATTTTATTTAAAAGAAATTTAGAAACGTTCTAAATAAATTAAATTTCCTAGGCCCAATAAAGATCCAGTTGGTAAAAAAATTTAAAATTCTTTCATAACTTTCACTACAGGCTAGCCTAGTTCTAAAATCCTCTATAGTAAAGTGGGAGACAAATACCACCCACCTAAGCTTCCCAATGCACAAAATCCAACGTGAATCCGAGATGAACATTAATTTTCCCAACTCCTAATGAACCCATGCAGCAACCAATGATCCCTACTAATTCCCTTGCTAATTGGCTTCTAACTACTTGATTTGGCTAATTAAAGTAATGTTTATAATTGCTTTTTGGATAAAGAGATAATTAATAGGAGTTTCTAACTATTTATTGGAAGTGTGTAATGATTAAGGAAATGTCCCATCAGCCCCTATTGGCTTTGATCCTAAAATAGGCCTTTGGGCTTAACCCAAATATCACTAATTATCTACTAAACTATTCAAAAACTATCTCAACTTTAAATGGACATATCTCTTAAACGTAAGTCTAAATAGCTATAGTGACTACTATACGAAAAGAGAAACCTTTATATCTTTCACATGGACATGGTTTTAGACTCTAATTCGGCTCATATCAAAAGCTATAGGCCTTACAAGCTTTCAAAATCAAAACAGTCACAAAATCTCAAAGGGTGTAAAATACCATTACTTAGCATTACCCAAAGTTTGAGAATCGTATAACCCAATATGAATTTAAAATTTAATAATTAATGATCCTTCGATGCGTAAAATATGGGTCGTTGCATCCTCCTTCCCCCTACCCTCAAGAATTTCACCCTCAAAATTTATTAAACACAATTAAACAAGGTTACTTCACATGCTTAACAATCGTAATCAAGCATAAGCAATCATTAAACATCGAACATGCATATATACAAGCAAGAGATATAACCTATGTCTATCCTAGCATGTAAGCACTAAAGCACTAAAATATGATATTAGATGTGAAAGCTAATGATAGAAATTAAAATCTTACCAAGTGAAGAGCTTCAAATGGACGGTGCACATGCTCTCATCGGTCTCTCAAGTGCAATCATCTCCACTTTCACTCCACTGAACCTTCACCAACTTTACCCTCTTTCTCCTAAGCTCTTCATATCATATCCGAGCATAAAAATAGGCCTACGAGGTCTCGACGCTTCTGGTCAATCTCGGTAACATTAAGTTGATCTGGTGCGATAATCATGCCCGAGCCATGGTTAGGGTTGTCTTGCATGTTATAACAGGAACGACGGTTTGGAATCGCTAACTTGGAGAAGTGGTGTATAAATATGGATTGACATGCATATAACATTAGGGATTCCTTTTGTTACAACAAAGTGTATGTCGACCCATATGCGTACGCCATGTGCTGAAGATGGGGAGCTTGGTCCGACCGCCATTACACAATATGGTACCAGAGTCGAAGGTTACGAACTGAGCCATGTAGACAAACAGTGCTCTCAAAAGTTACTCCAAGGGGATGCGAGTCAAGGAAGAGACTGTTAGGATTGTCTCGCATGTTATAAGAGGAACAACGGTTTGGAATTGGAAAAATCCCACATTGCTAAATAACTTGGAGAAGTGGTGTATAAATATGGATTGGTATGCACGTAACATTGTGGATTCCTTTTGTTACAACAAAGTGTGTGCCAACCCATATGCGTACGCCATGTTCTGGAGATGTGGAGCTTGGTCCGACCGCCGTTACACAACACCATGCACAAACTTCTGCAAATGAGAAACATGGAGCACATTGTGCATGCCCACCATCTTTTGTTGTAAGTCAACTTTGTAAGCTAGGTTCCCAATCCTTCAAGTATCGAAAAAGGACCTATGAATCTTGGTGCTAACTTCCCTTTAGTCTAATCACATTCTTAATGGAGAGATCTTGACAAATACCATAGCGCTGACGAAGAACTCTAAATCTCATCTTCTCTTATCAACATAGCTCTTCTATCTATCTTGAGTGGCTTTCATCCATTGCTAGATGACCTCGATCTTCCCCAAAGTTTCCCTTATAATATTTGGCCTCAGTATTAGTTCTCACCCACTTCCCACTAGAAAGAGGGAGCGTTACATGGTCGACCATACAATGTCTCAAACTGTGTCATAATAATTTTAGAATAATAACTGTTATTGTATGCGACTCAATGAGATGCAAATGATTATCCCACGAGCCTCCAAAGTAGGGTATGCAAGCTCACAAGAGATCCCCTAAGATATGATTCACTCTCTTGGTCTACTCATCGATCTTTGGGTGATTAGTTATGTTACACCCTAATTTTTTTCCAAATCGAGTGAGAATGTCGTCATAGAACGAACCATTGCGTATTGAGAATGATGAAGCTGTCACATATTGACAAAAATGATCCATCATAAGTAGAAAGTATGAAAGCTATCGAAAGATAAGGAAATAAAACCATCCCATGTTGAGATTGAAGCCATCGCATTGCAAGTTGAAGATGAAAGAGCCATCACATGTTCAGAATTGAAGCCATCGCATGTTGATGGTAGTTGAAGCCATCGCAAGTTGAGTTACTAAGCTATCACAAGTTGAATTATTATAGACCTTAAAAGTTGAGCTATTGGAGCCATCGCAAGTTGAGCTATTGAAGCCAAAGCAAGTTGAGTTATTGAAGCTATAACAGGTTGAGTTATCGAAGCTATCTTTGATAAATGTTGTCACATGATGAAGTCGGGAGAAGTTATCGCATACAAGAAGAGCTAATGATGACCGGCTAATGACTCAAACGGCTCCTAAAGGCCAAGTTGCAGACCATACAACCCATATATCACTCTACCTTTTTTACTTAAACCCCATTGTTGTTGAATTAGGCCTAATCTACAGCCCAACGCTAATACATTTATGGAAAATCGCAAGCCACTGGAAAAGTTCATCAACATCGATCCACCATTGCTGACATGGTAGCAATGGTCGATTGATACCCAAAAGATGGCCAGAAAATCATGGATTTTGGCCAAGCATCAGACACAAAGGCAACAAAATCAAACTCATTTCAAACACTACAAAAAAATTGCAAAAGCTTAATCTTTTCTATGGCCATAGCTCTCAAAGACATGAAGGAGGAACACGAAAAACAATGATGAAGGATGAGAAGGCTTAATGTTTGGAAGAAGAAGAAGCTTTAAAAGTTTGGAGTTTTGAGAGTTTTTTTAATAGTAGAGATTGTTGTTGCTTTGGTGAAGAATGGAAAGGAAGAAGATAAGGGGTATTTATATACCTACCCCTCCTTCACAACCGTTGGATTCGAAAAGCCATCAAATCTCGGCTGTCTAGGCGTAATCAGTGACATTGTCAATTCATGCATGCTGGAAATGCGAGCATCTCTACCAATAGCAAAACGCCACGTGTGGTATGCATTAAATGTAAAATAGAAGAACCAGTCAACATAATCTTTATGATTTAACAAGCCTGCCCCTACTCATAGAGCTGGGCTTGGGGGAAATTTTAGCCGGCTGGCACATCAAGGCCCGATCCAGACCCAGGTTAGCTAGCACTCGACCCAATGCAGTTCAGATCGGTCCATGTTCAATCTGACTCCATCTCAACAGATCTAACAAGCAAGTCACAAATAGGTTGGCCTATATTCTTATGGCAGCCCCTGCCCGACACAAGTCGACCTAACCAACACTCCTTACCAATTCTGCCTCAAGCACGACCCATCTTTGGGCTAGCTTCATTTCAGCCTGTGTTCGACTGGTCCCAGGCAGCCCATCTCGTCATCTCATGAACGGCTCAAAAATTCTCTCACGATTTGGTCCTTAGCAATATTCCGCTTTATTTAGAAAATCCTACAAGCCACGGATAGGATGGCATGGATCCTTATGCCTGGTCCATCCCAGTTCAGTCCAGCACCGCCACCTCATATGACTTGACCCTTCTCAAAGCAACCCGTCTATGGCCTGACTCTTTCAGCTCGCCTATGACCGGTCCTAAGCAGCTTGTCTTGCCGTTGTATCTCAGCCTGTTCCTTCATGATCCAACCATAGTATCGAGCCAAAAAGTGGCACAATGTCCCAAAATGAAACTAAATAGAGAGATTTAGCAAAATAAAAAAATAATAAACACATGAAATTTTATAGTGGTTTGAAAATCTAAGGCATGTGTCCACTTTAGTGTTATTACTTGGATATTTCGGTCACAAGTACAAGGATTTTACCAATCTAAGAGCCTAAAACAACAAAACATAGCTTCTTTTGTGATAGTGCCGTGTAGAGAGTGAGGGAGAGGGAGTGAAGAAGTTGAAATGCCAAAAGTCCTTTCTGAGTTACCATATGCTTGTTATTTATAGAGAAATCACCGGATCTTGAAATATCAATTCTAATTTCAAATCTGAGAATGTAGGAGAAAATAAGAAGTTCCCTAGCCAATAAAATCATCTTGGCACCGATCGGAAGTGATCGACGCCGACCTGATTTTATGACAGCAAATCATGCCATCTTCCTCTAATTGGTCTTCTATCTTTGATTTATGAAGTTCTAAGCATATTTATCCTAGAAATCAGGTTGTTGCTGATAGGTTCTAACATCTCTAGTACTTGTCCTTTTCTTTAGAGCTCTTTGGAGTTGTTCACATAATCCTTCAGAAATGGGCCCCAGGACGATCACCCTAGCTAGCTATCCATTGACCAAGGCTTCAGAGCTCCTTAGAGTGCTTAAAAAGAGCTCGGTACTGACCTAAAAGAGGTCGGTACCGATCGCTTTTCTTGACTCTTTTTCACTCCAAACTCTTGAAGCCACTTCCATCTTCCTTCCAAGCATGCTCCTAAGTCTCTGAACCATTTCATCTTTATCCCGACATCCAGAATCATTTGAAAGCCGCTTGGTCTAAAAGCCGAATAGCACGTGCCCTTTAGAGTGTGCTTCTATTGGAAACAAAGCATGCTCTGGAACAAGACAAGCGTACACCATTGTCCATACAAATCTGTTGGTTATCGAAGAGTTGTTTTAAAGTGTCGTCTCTATTCCATGGGCATCCATTCGATTGCTTTAAATAACAGTAGTACCACTTTCCATATCAAGGTCAAGATCCACACTTTGGGGTTCGTTCCACGCCTCAGGTAGGTACGTGCCACTTTACTTTTCCATTCCTACTTCCTTTTAGTTTTTGCTTGAAATTTCATGTCGGTATCGACCATTTCAAGTCGGTATCGATATGAACTACTAAGTCACGAACCCCCTTTATAATTCGTACTTAGAAATAAAAATCCTAAGTATGCTCACTTATTCCCTTGCTTGCTTCTACCCACTGTCAAATTCCTGCGATCAAACCTCCTCGCCCAAAACCGATCATTGTCGATCGCCTAGAGACATCACCGCCTCCTTTTAGCTACCACTAACCCCCGTCTTCAGTTCAACCTCGATTACATCACTCAAACATTTTGACCCCATTCTCATCAAAACCTAGATCCAATTCTGAATCTTAAAGGTGGGATATCGAAGTTCTTGGCCATGGTGGATGTTGCTAGGTCGTCATTGATCACCTTGGGCTGCCTACGATCAAGTGAACGATGAAGGCCGAAAATTTGTGATTTGGCTAAGCTTGTTCCTTGATCACTGTAATTATGGAACTTCCCTAAGGGTTTTTAGGCTTATCCTGAAACAAGCACAACACTTTCTTGAGCAACATTGGTCCATATTCACTCTCCACGTCGGCCTCGTGCTTTCCTAAATTGATTGGGTTTCGTTTCATGATGCTTAGGGTTCATTTACTTGTAATGGTCTCCAGCACCAAATCAACTAAGGAAATCATGAGTGTACCTCGTTTGAGATTGATCGAACACAAATTGCTATTTTGATGTCCATCAAGATGGTTCTTCTCCAAAGAACATCCGCGATGAATGTGCTCCAACAGTCGAATAATTCCATTATACAACACTTCTAATCACTGCATTCCCCGTGTTCTTGTAAAAGAACGCTCCCGTTGCTCTGGACAATGGTTCTATTATCGATTATTCGAAAATAACAAGTAAGATCCCATGCACAGCTCCATCGTGTGACGTGACTCGTTTTACAACAAGAGCGGGCTATCTACACAGAATGGTCTGTTTATCGTGTATGGGACACAAGACTCACAGTGTATGGATCCACATTTCCTATTGCCCCGGTCGACGTTCATAATCCGGTTGGTCAACACAGGTCGACATCCCCTGGACTCTGAGTGCCAATCATACAGGTTCACAAAATAGAATTTCAAAATAAAACATACCTGACCATGTTCGATATCGAGTTTTCCTGGCCAGAATGACACACCATTCTCCTCGATTCAATATTGGTGTTGGGTCGTCAATGCCCCCTGAAGTCGGTTCTACTACTACTTAGTCCTCGACCTCTACACTTACCGGTCCTAAGCGCTCAATCACTGCTGAATTACAAAGGATGATAGTGCCAGCAAAACCAATCCAAGACCAACCTCCTCCACTAAAGGAACGAATCATCTTAAGAGTTTTAGATGATTCTATGGAATAAATGCTAATGGTTCTAACTGCCAAGTCACTCTAGACGATATGTCGACAACACAAAATTCCAAAAGGTGATGTCTTGCTCCTAACAGGCAATTAATGAGCGCATAATCCTCCAATGGGCTATATAGCCTACAATAAGTACATGTGCCTAGGTGGCATGGTTGTACCCTTCAATTCATTCCTATGAATGTTCATCTAAGAGCTTGGGCTTGCTCCTACTCAAGTCATCCCAATAGTTACGCCTTGTTGAGCTCCTTATACATCCTATTTATGAACCAATTTCAGTGATCTCCAACCTTTGGGGAACTCAAACATGTCATGAGCTTCAAACAACAGAGAGAGTTTCCTTACCTTATGATCATCGAAGCCTAGTGTCGGTGTAAGTTCATTGAAGCATTCCGAAATAAACGTTCATACTTCAAGAGCAAATATTTCTTCGTTCGATGTCTGTACGGCTTCAGTAGGCTTTGGCTATCCGTAAGTAAGACTTCTTCCTTTCCACTTTTCCCCGTACTTGGATTCTCACCATTCATGTGTTTAACTTGTTATCTAGTTTCTTCACAAATCATTGCTCGAGACAGGAGAGAAAATCACTTCGAGACTCTATAAATCGTTAAGAAAGTGAACATTTGATATCGCTTCACCACTTATCTCCCAACGAATGAGAATCTTTGTTGATGCAACCTTACACATCCTGAATGCTTTTCCATTTGTGCTAAAGTTCTACCAAGTAGTTCTAGGATGCCAAATAGGTTTTTTGCTCCTATTCACAACTCAAGTAAGGATATTTATGGGAGTGTCGAAGGCTCATCTGGCATAGTGAACATCAGTGAACCTGTCGATAGAGCATCATAAGTGCACATTGCTGGTGAAGTGCAAGTGGGAGGGGAAGAAAGAATTGGAATAGAAATAATACATGGCGAATGAGGAGAGAAAGAGGAAGAACGAGAACAGACAGAAGTGGAAGAGGTCATGAAGAAGACGACGATAACAAGGACTACGATCAAGGAGGAGACAAGTCGTATGGAGAGACATCTCCCAAAGGCACCAAACTTCCTACCGTGCCACATTCAAAATGAATAGTCATCAAGACTTCCCAACAAACTGTAGAACCGAGCATGGTGCTGTCAAGTGAGGCGACTCCGCCAACCGGTTCTTCAGACAATATCTTTCGTTCACCGAGCGATCTCGACATCCCCATCGATGATCTTCTTAAGGAGTGCTCCTTTGGTTTCGCTTCCCAATTGAGGGAATCCTAGCCAAAGGAGGCGAGACTCTATCTTTACTACCTTTCGAACATAGTCTGTAGAGTACTCAGGGGGACACCAATACTCCACAACTTCTAGGATCACGAACACACATACCTTGCATTCGCTCAAATTCCAATGTCCCGAAACTGGTACAATCCTTTCTTTCATTTCAGTTATGATGGGAAGAGACCGATTTGGTTATCTTCACCATGGCATTTTTGAGCGTAGGAAGTTAACCCCTGAGCCATATCCTCCTTGCTCCAGCTCTTATAAAGAACGAGAAACTGATGAGGAAAGAGGTCGAAGAAAGGAAAGAGAACGTGATGCAAAAAGTGATCGCTAAGCAGAAAGGGATAGGAAGAAAAGGCAAACGAAGGAGAGAGAATCTCACGACCATGGAAAATGATATAAAGATTCATGTGAATGCCCTGGTTCTTCTTCTAGGAACCCCTACTTCGATCTCAACCATAGCTTTCTCCACAGTAGAAAACTCCAACATTACTTTCTTTGACTACCATAGTTCCTCTACCCCCATAATCCAAATGGGTTTCTACTCGTTCAATGCCTCCTCCAACCCCACCGAGCCAGATGTAAGCTGCCTTCCCAGACCTTTGCTTGACTGAGGTCATGTTTGATTGTGACCTCAAAGACATTCCAAAGAAGTGGCATATCATAGGGTCAAAGGGATCCAAGTGCTTATTGACCAAAGGAATGAATGGAAGAATCTTTGCTTCACCGTTTCCGACGTCAATCAAATTCATCAAACTAATATCCGATCATTTGAGTCAAAGAAGAAAAGCTATGATAGAGTTATTGAGGAGTATGAAAAGGATTTGGCCAAGGCTGAAGTAGTAAGAGATGCGGCTTGGGCATCGGAGTAGAAGGCCAAAGACTTGGTCGAAGAGATGAAAAATGCTTACAGTCGGGTCAAGATTGTGATGAAAAACCTTATAAAAACTGCTCATGAAGATAATGCCGCTCCCAAAACACAACTCGCAACCAAGGACTTGACCCTCCTTGAGAAAGACAAGGCTATCAAAGACAAGGAATACAAGATCCGGGAACTTCGTACCGACAAGGAGAAGCTTGAACTACATTGCTCTGGTAAAAACTGAGAAACTTGAGGCTTAGGTCAACCATGTTGCCACCATGAACGAGCTAATTGAGCTAAAGGAGAAGATGGCAAAAGAAAAGGAAGATTTGAATTCCATCCTTCAATAGTTCTTTGCCAACATTATCCAATATAAGAACTTGAAGTAGCTAGGAAGCACTTATGTCATCACTCTTACTGATGCTTGGGAATGGGTACTACATCATATGGAAGCGGCTGGCGAAGGCCTCACCGAAGATGAATTGAAAGCTAAGTAACTCAATGCCGACGACATTGAAAAACTTAAAGAGGAAAAACCATCCTAGCAGCAAAAGATGTCGTTGTTGCTAAAGCTTCCACTGGAGATCTTGCTGGTCCAAATACATTAGGCAACGTAGAATCACCATATCCAAGAGTCCAAGAGCTTGCAATGATTATTCCAATGTCTGAGGGAGCCAGCTCCGAGCCACCTAGATTATTCCAGATTTTATAGCAATTACCTCTATCAAACCTTATTTTTCCCCCTTCATCACTAAGCCACTGCAGTTCATAATTGTAGAGGGAGAAATTACTAAATCTCATATTCAACAATCCAGTCCCAATGAAGGTATTTCTCTTATCTCTCTAGTGTTCAAGGTTCTTTAGTTCTCACTCAAGATTATTACCAATCTTTACTTCTCCATTTATGAACTCACAGGTTACCTTAGCTTCCTCCTCCACCGCCAATCATACGAGGCATTGGCCCTGCTGTAATTACTACCGTGTTAACCTCCGCAACCATGGGACTAATCGTTCCAAGCTTCCCCTCCAGCTCCATTCCTAGTCTTATTTGGGGAATATTACAGCTCTAGAGGGATTGGACGAGACTTCCTAGTCTTTGGGGGAAGACATTACCATTACAAGTGCCTCGGACCTGACTGGTTCCATTTCTAAAGTGAAAATCAAGATCGAGCTCGGACTCAAAATATCTGTTAGTATTGAAGAGCCGAAACCTTCTTTAAGAATACTTCCTATTAGAATCAAGCCTCCAAAGGGCAGTAGTGCTGGCGCCTCCACTGGAACATCGAGCCTCCGCTTGACCAACCCAAAGATCATATCATCACGCTCACTGAAGGGAATACCACTCCTTCTGAGGGCAACACACAAAAGGAGAAACACGAGGGCGATAAAGGTTAGAAGAGACCTCGTGATGGCTCGGATGGGAAAGGTGGTAAGAAGAAGAAGATACACAAGAAGTAGGCTTCTCAGTTGGCCTTTAATGATGATGAGACGGTTTCCTTTTGTCTCTTTTTGGTTGTACGTTTTGTTTTTCCTTTTGAATATAGGACGTGCTTGTGCGGGACCGGCCCCTGCGTCCATTGTATATAAAGATTGAATGTAATGAAAGATTGTTTGTCTGTTTCAATCTCTATCTCATTTGCATTTCTGCACTTTATATTTTATTCATGCCTATATACAACTGCTTGCATACATAATATTGTTGCTTGTACTGCAATTCATCCATATTATACATGTATGTGTCTATGCACTGCTTTTAGTAACTACAACTCTGCACATATAAGTAAATTCCTACAATTACTTAACTATATTTAATTATTCCTATTTATCCTAGGTCGAATCTCCTCCAACCATTAACAAGTTATAAATAAATTGAGTTCTGAACCATTCTCTAATTCCGAGGAACATCGATCTGGACGTTCATATCCTAATGTTCTCAATCTCGCCAATAATCGGGCATGATCGATATTGTTGATTGATTCCTGCCACTCGACCTCGGCCAAGCATGTCCTGTTTGGACTGTCAATGAATATTCAAAAAATCCAAAATCCATTCGCATCCGTATCCGAAAAATAAATAAATATCTGATATCTGAAAAGGGGATACGGATGCGAATACGAAGGCATCCGCATTCGAAAATTATTCATTCAATTTTTGTCTACATTATAGTTTATTTTATGTGTATTTTCGTACAATGATAGATATGTATTTATTATTTTATTAAGAGAATAGTTTATATTATATGAATTTAATGCATATTAGTGCTAAAAAATATTTATTATTATTATATTTGTTCGTTTTGAATATTTTTATAATCAATGAGATTGAAAATTAATTTAGACCAAAGTTTTGTACTTATATTTCTTGATTTATCAATTGTTAGCAGATAAGATAATTATCCAATATCCATCTATATTTGTAGATGTAGATATTCGATATCCAAAAGTGGTTTCGGATGCAGATGCAGTTATGGCGCTATCCATGTCTGAATGTATCAGTTTTAGGCCTATGTCATGTTGGGCCATGAGTGGGATCATGCGTTTTGTAATTCTACAACTACCGCGTCCTATCTCCGGGACTAGGCGTTCCAAGTGCCTGAATCCGGGTCTCTCGACCTTGCCAATCTTCGAGCATCGATCAAAGGTTAATAATGTGGGGGCGAATTATTGATGTGCACGTAAATGTGCATATTTTTACCACCATATTTAATCTATTTAAATTAAATAAATGATCATATCGGGTATTTTAACTTGTTTAAACCAAAATTCAAATTGTCACATATTCATCTTCATATAGGGGTAAAATGGTCATTTTATGCATTTATTAAATTGTGAAAATTTACTTGGAATTTCTATGTTGTTTTGTAGGAAATTTGGTGAATTTTACAAGTGGCTTCATGATAATATATGCATGCACAAGAGTGAAGAGAACAAACGAAGATGGAAATAATTCAAAGTGAAGATAATGGAGGACCCCACCTACCCACCTACCTTAATGTACAAATTAGAGGCTAATGCACATGCTTATGGAATTAATGGCTTCATGTACACTTAAATGATGATTAGTAGAAGCTAATGATTACTTGGCATCCACACTTTCTCAAGGGTATTTTGGACATTCCCCAAAAATATGAATTAGGGTTTAACACATGTATAAGTACCCCTTATGTTTCATGTAGCTTCCTTCCCTTAGTCTCTCTTAGTTTAGTTTAGGCTCACAAATAAACAAGCTCTTCTCTTTCTCTTTTCATGGCTACTTAGCCATTTTTATTTTCATGTAATTTCTTTTTATGCAATTTATTATATGATCTTTTCCCTTTCTTGTTTATTTCCTTTCATGTTGTAGTGTAGATTTACTTTCATGCAAGTAGAATAGTTCTAATTCTTGTTAATTAGCTCTCTTTTTCATTAAGCTTTCATTTTAATTTCATGTTGCTAGCTATATTTGTTAATAAAATGACAAATATGAGAGGCTAAACACCTTCAATTTAGGGGTAATGAAGCTCTCTAATTATGTAGCTTCAACTATTTGTTAATTCATGCTCTCTTTTTGTGCTTAATGAAGAATGATTGAAGTGGTTTAATTATTGTTTTTGCCTTGAATTTGATAGTCTATATTGTTGAGACCAAATAGGCTATGCATAAACAATCACTAACACTAATTGCCTCTTCATCAAATTATGATTATGGAAAAATAAAGTGATTTAAAATTAAAATTTGATGGTCTATATTTCTAATCAATAGTTAATAGGCCATACTTAAAATAGATTTCATTTTCATTGTCAAATTTCATGAAAGTTAGTGAGTGGTTTAAGGGGTGTGTCAAAGTTTGATGGCTTATGTTGGCTAACTAATAGCACAAATATGCCATACTTATGATAGGCACATCAATTAAAGCACTAATGACCATAAAAGAGAGATTATGATTTCATATGTGTTGAACTACATGATCTAGAGAGAGTGGATTTATTCTCTAAATTGTCATTTAACTCTTATATTTGCATCTCTTTTCTTTTAGTTAGTTAGTTTATTCTCTAATTCTCTAGCTTAACTTTCACTCGACTTTGGTTTAATTTGATTGAATAGATTTTTAAAATCATCAATTCCCAGTGGATCGACCCGTATTCGCCACGTACTTCAATAGTACGTCGTGCGCTTGCGGTAAATTTTAATTAAAAAATTTTCGGCGGTTTTCTAATCCGATAGAAATTCCGCCGATTAACAAGTTTTTGGCGCCGTTGCTGGGGAATTGTTTTGATTTCAATTTTCTATTCTTCGAATTATTTTTGTTTGATTTTTGTGTGTTAGTTTGCATAAAATAATATCGTTTGTGTCGTGTGTTTGTTGTTTTCATTTTTTGTTTGTGTGATTGTTGTTTTCTAGTTCCATTTGCATTTAAAAAAAATACACAATCACAATTCAAAACAAAAAACAAAAACAATTTTTTTTATATTGCATTTCTGTTTTCTGTTCCAATTTCTGTTCCAATTTTCAAAACAGTGCTACAAAGCAAAACAAAAGTCAAAACACTGTTACAATTTCTGTTTTTATTTCCTCTCTGTTTTCAGTTCTGTGCACACTGCACACCTGAAACAACCCCTTCATACTGCTGTCATCTTTCACCCCTTCACACCATCTTCAACTCAAATCACTGCTTTCTCATACACACAGTCTTCAACTTCCTCCTCTACAAACCACCTCCTCGAACCACATCATTGTCACTGACCATCTACAAACAACCAACAGTGGCCATCAATAGCACAACACTGTTACACATTTAACTTGCATCTGTCACTGCAATTCCTATTTGTAGATACACTGCATATATCTTCAAACTGCTGCAATTCAAACTGCATATATCTCAAAAACTCAACACTTCAAGCTGTCGATTCACCACAGCAAGCACTGCCCTGACTCGACCACAGTTCCACTTCCACTTCCACATCAACTCAATTGATTAACTTACAAGTTCGACAAACCACCAAACCATACCAGAAACTAGCATCACACCCCACTGTCTACACTAACCCAGTCATAATACACTGTCAAAGCCACCTCCCCACACTATAAACCACTGTCCACCATCTACATCCCACACTTCGCTGATACACAACATTCAACATCATCTCCATAAAGACACTCCACAATCCTACTGCCGCAAACAAGCATCCTGCCGCAAACACTCCAATATCATCATACCACTCTTCCAACACCGGACTACAACATCAAACCAGTGCACAAACATCCAACACCGTACTACAACCTGTCATAATTCTCCCACATTTCATCAGTAACAAAACAGTCCACAACCCTTCAAACTACTGCCTTTCATCCTACAGTTTTCCACACTGATCAAACTACATACCACAAATTCACATCCTCCATCAACCTTCAACTTCATATCCCCCTCAACCACCTTACTGTTTCACCATCCAAAACTACAAACATCACCAAAACTTCCACTACCTAAACTGCACCACTCCCCATTTCCCACTGTCATTTACTCACCGCTCACTCTACAATCCCCTGAACACACTGTTACTGCCCAAGCAAACCACTTCCTTCACCATTTAGCCATAGGCTTCCTTCCACACCACCACCTACAGCAGTTTTGACAGCAACCAAATCAACACTTCAACCATCCACCAGAAAAGAAAAAAAAAAGACTACTGCTTTACCTGTCCACGAACTCCGCCTGCATCTTAGCACCAGTCAACAACAATCGTTTCAATCACTCGAAATCACCGCGACAAGCTTCCTTGACCACCAGAACTCCTTCTCTACACTCATAGAACCGCCACAGAACTACAGCAGTTGCAACTCAATCACCCTGAGTCAGGAACAACCTTCGTGCATCCCAAATCGATCAAATTTCAAACCGCTACTTTCTCTAACCACGACCACCAAGAATCGCCTAAAGCTCACTGCAAAATCAACAACCGAAACCTCACTCCCTCCTCCTACGAATAGGCTGCCCTTGACTATCACAAACGAACTGCGATACAATCATCACTGCATCCCAAAAACCACAAACCACAACAATTGCCTTGAATTCGAGTATTTTCGAATTGAATTTTTTTTTTGATTTTGTGGAATTCGAGTATTTGAGAAATTGATTTCGTGAATTGTTTAAGTTGGTGGAGCTTTCTGTTTCTGTTTGAACTAATATAGACAGTGGGCCGGGTTGTTTGAAGTAATAATAGTAATTCGAGTATTTTTATTTTTGTAGGTTGAGTTGAATTGCTTTTAAATTGTCTTTTGGTTTCAATTTTTTTTAAAGTAAAACTTCACTTTTAAATTTTTTTTCCTTTTCAAAAATAATAATAATTTGTTTTGAGTAATTTTCTTTCCAAAACTTTTCCTTTATAAAAGAAAAAAAACAACCAAATAATAATAATAATAACAACAATTGTATATATCTTGTTTTTAATTTTCAGGTTGCCAAAGCAGGAAATAAAGGAAGAATAGCTTGCTGAAAACCGTCGCTCCGCTTTCCAAAAATAAATTGCTAGCTTGCTCATATAAGAAAATTTGGTGCTTTTAACCTCATCTCTAGTTTTATTTGAATTGCATTGTTGGTTACTTGCATTTGCATTTTATTAAAAAAAATTCAAAAACAAAAACAAAAATCCATTCGTAGTTGCATTGTTAATACACGTTTGATTTCTACTTTGCATTTCATTTTGATTAATAATAACGGTTAGACATCAATAACACTTAATTGTATATTGGCAAATTGTCTACTTTGAACTATTTAATTTCTCGGTGTCTAGGCTACGGAGAGCAATAACCATTTATAAATATTACGGTGATTCGTAAATATTATAGTGGTTGTTTCTCTAAAGGTACTTAAACCTTCGGCTGCATTGCTACAGTGATTCGTGATGCACTGATAAATCCTGTCTGTTACCTGGCTGAGAACTATCTTGTTTATTTAAGACAATGTGTGATTATACAATTTTGAGTTAACATAGGATAAATCATTTGTAATTAACCCTTGCATTCATTTAATTGCATTAGTTTATGCATATTTGAAAAAAAATCAAAATCCAAAACTAAAAAATTGTAAATATTCCTTTTCCTTTGAAATTTTTAAATCCTTTTTCTTTGAAATTTCAAAAATCCAAAAAAAATTTATAAAACCTTTTCAAAAACAAAGACAAAATTTGAAAAACTATAAAAAAACAAAAATCAATTTCCCTTTTGAAAAATAAATTTTATTTGTAAATATTTCTCCTTTATAAAAAAAAGCAAAAACATTCTTGAAAATGTCCGAGTTTCCCCACTCGTTTGAATTTTACAATAATTGTGAAAATCAATATAATCCACATGATTTCACTCCAAATTCGTATGGATATTTTAACGACAACTATTCTTTAAACAATTCGAATTTTGAACAACAAAGTTTTCAAAACGATGACCAACGCTCAAATCTTGAAAAGAGCATTTCGTCTTTACTTGAAATCTTTACACAACAAAATCAAGAGATAAATGATTTGTGTAATTCATATTTGGGCAATGATTCAAATCAAAGTTTTCAAAATAATCAAAATTTGAATTCACTTCAAAATTCAAACGATTTCGAGTATAATCCATGCCAATTCAAATTTGAACTCCAAAATGAACTTCAAAATCAAAACGAAAATGTGATCCACTTTTCAAATAATTTTGGCAATGGGAATAATCTTAACCACGTTACAATTGAAAATTTTTGTTCTCAACAAATCCAAATCGAAAATTCTAAAGTCAATAATTATAAATTGAATTTTGTTGAACAAATGAACAAAATTTACGGTGATCACACGGATTCGTTGTTTGAAACTTATATGAAACAACGTGAACAACAAAACAAAATCCCAACGTGTGACGAGTTAAGTAATAATCCATCTTTTACCAAAATCGATGATTTTCAAATAACAACTTTTGAAATTGAAAATAATAATCTTAATGAAGTTGTTGAAAACACGGTAATTGAGTTGGATCTCAATTCTTTTAAGGGTGTGGAACCAAATTTAAAATTCGATCTTCCTTTTCTCAATTTCGAAAATTTGAATACAACAACTTTGGATTTTGAACTTGAGATACGCAATGAAGTTGTTGATAATCCAACAAAGGAAGACGAATTTAATGAACACGAAAATTTTGAACTTTTCGATGATGAGTTGTTAAATTCCGACGGGGAAGATTTAAATCATCACTTTGATTTTGAAATCAATAATTCTGAAGAAATTTTCAATGAAGAGCTTGACTTTCAATTTGGTGAAAATAAACTTGAATTTCAATCAATTGTTTTATCAATCTCGAAAATCATCGAAAACAAAACAACTCGTATGATTTTTAATAAAACGACATTCGTTTTTCCAAATCAACATTCAACTTTGAAATCTTTCATGGTTTTGTTTTCCGAGCTTAAGTTGTGTCTCGTATACTTGACGATACAAATGAATCGGTCTTTGGAAGACCGTTTCATTTACTTTTTGACGATATACTTTCTGATCTCGTGTAAATACCGTTAATTTTCATTTAAATAAAGGTCATGTTTTCATTTTTATTTTTCTCCTTCCACTTGGGTTGACTATCGGGACACAGTAAAAATCAAGTGTGGGGGGAGACTCATCTTCTTTTTGATTTTTCATCTTTTTTCTTCCAAAACTCAAAAAATGTATATATATATATATATTCAAAAACAATTTTTTTTAAAGCATTTTGATTTATTTTTAAAGAAACACTATAGGATAAATATATGGTTTTGGTTTATTAATTTGAAATTTTTGAAAATTCATTTGTTTGAACAAAAATAAAAATAAAGTTTGATTACAAATAAAAATGGTTTAACTAGTATATAGGAAGATTCATACGTGTTAATTATGAAATACATCCCAATTGAAAATCTTTGTTTTAAAAAGTGGTTGAATTTAAAGTAAAGGATATAACATTTTTTTTGTCTTCTAAGTTAAATGGTGCTAAGATAATTTTGCGAAACTCTCTCTCTAAAAAAACCAAAATATTAAAAAAAATTCCTGTATATATGTATATATTTTTAACACCTAGAGTCATGTGTTCACACTCGTGCGTTCACTCGCCATGCTCTATTCCTGTATATATGTATATATTTTTAACACCTAGAGTCATGTGTTCACACTCGTGCGTTCACTCGCCATGCTCTGTACCCTTCTCACGTAAGCCCGAAAGGCAGTGCACGATCGGTATATCTGGCCACAGTTTACCTGAGTTAGGTGTATGTATATAAAAATTCTTTTATTAATAACGCCTATAGTCGATAAGTGTTCACACTTGTGTGTTCACTCGCCACGCTCTGTATTCCCCTCACATCAGTCCTCAAGGCAGTGCATGGGTAATATATCTGGCCTCGGTTTATCTGAGTTAGGCATATGTAAATATTGTTAGTATCAATAAAATTTTCAAATAAAAAATTAGAGAGAGTAAGCAATTGAAATCCAATCACTATTTTAACTTATTTGATTTGACTTGTTACTGAAAAGAAATAAAATTATCACTTTGATAAACTTTGATAATCAATTAAGGATCCATTTCATAGTTACACTGTTGTTGTCAACCGAAACAACGAGTTAAACTATAGTCTGTTTGTTATGATAACTTAATTTTCGTTGGAAATTTTGACGAGTAAATGACTTAAATTTCAAGATAATAACCAAACCTATATTTAACTTATTTGTGTTAATTTAAAAGTAAATCCTTCATTCGTAAATATTTTCAAAAACTCGCATTCATCTCTTTGTAAATATATCTTGCATTTTGTAAATATTTTCATTCTACATTTGGATTTTGTGGGTAGTATCCGCTGAAAACCCTCACGAGACAACACTCGTCCTACTGGGGACACCCAGAGGTTTAACGGCTTGTTGCATACGCTCAATGCAATCGTGCTCCCTACGAAAACGGATTTATCTTAGTTTTTCTTTATTCGAGGACGAATAAAAAGATAAGTGTGGGGGTATTTGATGTGCACAAAAATGTGCATATTTTTACCACCATATTTAATCTATTTAAATTAAATAAATGATCATATCGGGTATTTTAACTTGTTTAAACCAAAATTCAAATTGTCACATATTCATCTTCATATAGGGGTAAAATAGTCATTTTTATGCATTTATTAAATTGTGAAAATTTACTTGGAATTTTCTATGTTGTTTTGTAGGGAATTTGGTGAATTTTACTAGTGGCTTCATGATAATATATGCATGCACAAGAGTGAAGAGAACAAACGAAGATGGAAATAATTCAAAGTGAAGATAATGGAGGACCCCACCTACCCACCTACCTTAATGTACAAATTAGAGGCTAATGCACATGCTTATGGGATTAATGGCTTCATGTACACTTAAATAATGATTAGTAGAAGCTAATGATTACTTGGCCTCCACACTTTCTCAAGGGTATTTTGGACATTCCCCAAAAATATGAATTAGGTTTTAACACATGTATAAGTACCCCTTATGTTTCATGTAGCTTCCTTCCCTTAGTCTCTCTTTTTTTAGTTTAGGCTCACAAATAAACAAGCTCTTCTCTTTCTCTTTTCATGGCTGCTTAGCCATTTTTATTTTCATGTAATTTTTTTTAATGCAATTTAATATATGATCTTTTCCTTTCTTGTTTATTTCCTTTCATGTTGTAGTGTAGATTTAGTTTCATGCAAGTAGAATAGTTCTAATTCTTGTTAATTAGCTCTCTTTTTCATTAAGCTGTCATTTTCCTTTCATGTTGCTAGCTACATTTGTTAATAAAATGACAAATATGAGAGGCTAAACCCCTTCAATTTAGGGGTAATGAAGCTCTCTAATTATGTAACTTCAACTATTTGTTAATTCATGCTCTCTTTTTGTGCTTAATGAAGAATGATTGAAGTGGTTTAATTGTTGTTTTTGCCTTGAATTTGATAGTCTATATTGTTGACACCAAATAGGATATGCTTAAACAATCACTAACACTAATTGCCTCTTCATCAAAATATGATTATGGCAAAAGAAAGTGATTTGAAATTAAAATTTGATGGTCTATATTTCTAATCAATAGTTAATAGGCCATACTTAAAATAGATTTCATTTTCATTGTCAAATTTCATGAAAGTTAGTAAGTGGTTCAAGGGGTGTGTCAAAGTTTGATGGCTTATGTTGGCTAACTAATAGCACAAATATGCCATACTTATGATAGGAACATCAATTAAAGCACTAATGACCATAAAAGAGAGATTATGATTTCATATGTGTTGAACTACATGATCTAGAGAGTGGATTTATTCTCTAAATTGTCATTTAACTCTTATATTTGCATCTCTTTTCTTTAACTTAGTTAGTTCATTCTCTAATTCTCTAGCTTAACATTCACTCGACTTTGGTTTAATTTGATTGAATAGATTTTTAAAATAATCAATTCCCTGCGGATCGACCCGTACTCGCCACGTACTTCAATAGTACGCCGTGCGCTTGCGGTAAATTTTAAATTGAAAATTTTCGACGGTTTTCTAATCCGATAGAAATTCCGTCGATTAACAATTATCTGATTGCCACTAGTCCGTTTATACTCTCTCGGTCATGATCCTAGACTAGAGGAGTCCATCAATACTTATTTCCAAGTATGGACTTTTGACCTCACCTGTCCCCGATCATTGGTGAAAAGCATTCAACGAACATCCTCGCTGATCCTCGACCAAGCATGCTCTGGGCTGCAAGCACGATTATGCATGTCCTGGCCCGTACACCAGTTCCTACCTCCTAGAACCGGTGCTTTGGACCCCAATCTTTGGGCATCCGCTCTTGGTCTCACTTTTCTCTAGGTATCGATCGAGAGTATCTATTGACCATCCTCGCTTATCTACGCCCTCGCATGTGCTGCCAGTCCACAAGCGTCATTAAATTTTCAACTGCGCACCGTTTCTATCTCTTGAAACTGGCACTTTTACCTACTCAACTTCGGATATTCCTTATTGACCTTGCCTATTTTCGGGCAATAGTCAATTCCGAAGGGATATGGTCAAATTATCTGATTGACCCTTATGATTGTATTGTTTTGTCCTGATCCTGTACCAAAGGAGTTGGTACCTATCTTCGGGTACTTGACTGTACTGCTAACAATAAACACATGGTTTTGCTTCCAAGAACACGGTTCCATTGGCTGAAGAAGCTAGCTTTTTTATAAACGATAAATGTGGTAAGTCCCGCCTTATTACATTGCCCCAATTCACTAGAGAGGCTTATTTGCTGAAAATAAACTAAAAAAATCTAAGTGAAATAGCATCACAATAGATTGTTATTCCATGCATGTAGGATTGTAATCCCATCAACAGTTGTCATCCAATGCAGTGATTCGCTTTGGATCCAGACTGTGCCTTCTTCCTTTCTTCCATCGCTTTACCTCTTTGAGCTCAACAATGTAACATTCCTGATACCACTTTGGTCACCACTGATCGATCCGACCCCATTCTTCATTGGGAACTTCATCATAAGACACCAAGATGCCAGTGCAATCCTGAAATCAGCAAGGGCCGTTCGGCCCAAAAAGGCGTTGTACATAGAGAATTCATCCACACCAATAAATTTCTGGATCCGCACAGCCTTGTAGTCTCCATCTCCCAATTCCATAGACAAATCAATTATCCCAATGGGATGCTTTGCCTCACCGGTAAATCCTTGAATCCTGGATTTACATGGACATCTTTAATACTTTTCCTCATCTGGTCAAACGTCCCTTTGAACAAAATATTCACCAAACTTCCATTATCCACCAAGACTCGGTGCACCATAGCTAGATCTACAATAGCCGTTATCACTATAGGATCTAAGGTTGGCACTTCAACCCCATCAGAATCCCTATTCTGAAACACGATATCGTAAGTCATTAACCTTCGCTACTTAGGCGGAGCTCCATCCTCAATAGCAAAGTAGCTCTCCTATGTACGTTCCCCAACGAGCTCATTTACCGTTCCATCTCATTCTAGCTTTTCATTGCTAGATGAGGTCTTCCAATTATGGTGTTTATAAATATCCTTCCATCTCATTGCTAGGCCCCTCTCCTCTAGGTCTAGGTTGGTTCCCTTGTGCATTCGGTCCTTGGGTTTTAGCATTTTATCATCCATCCTATGGCTCTTTTACTACTGCAGTTTCTTCTTTCTTATCAATTCTTCCATAAAATCTCTACGATGCTTGCATTCGTTCATATTATGCCCATGAGTTTCATGGAAGCTATAATACTTGTCAGAGCGCCTTTCTTCCACGGTCGCCTCCCTCATAGGCGGCTTCTAACCTTTCTGTGCCTTGTGTGGAAAGGTATATGTTTTTAGGTATATTGTTCAAAGGCATGTACTTGTCTGCCTCATAGTTATTTGGCATTTTTTAGCATCATTCCAGCTACCCCTAACGACCTGATTTCTCTTCCTTTGATTACCAAAATTACCCACATTTATGACCACATTACCGAAGCTCTCATCGGGTATGTTTAATGGCTACATTACTTTGAACTACTTCCTTCGACCATCCACTACCAGTCTTCCCAGTAACCTGACTTACTTCCTCTAAATGGAAAAATGATTAGCTTTTTGGTGGAACTCTTCCATAGTTGTCGACTACTTCATCCTTAGCCATTTCCCAAAGATTGTGTCCGGATGTATGACCCGGACCAATGCCATCAACACCATACTCACATTTCGATTATTAACTTCAGTAACTATAATATTAAACCTATTTAGGAACTCCTTCAATGAATCCTGAGGTCTTTGAGAAAGGCTTGACAAGGACATCATGTCCTTAGGCCAGGATGTGCAGAGCCTGAACTGCTCCAAAAACTTCTTTGCTAACTCATCAAAAATTGAGATGGATTTTGGTGCGAACTAAGTAAAGCACATCAATGCGACCCCATCCAAAAAGATAGGCAAACACCTACACCGGACCATATCTGTTGCTATAGCACCATCCATGCACCACTTGTATTTGAATAAATGTTGCCTGGGGTAGTGGTCCCATTATACGATGACATTATAGGCATTGTACTTCCTAGGATACTCTTCCCTTATGATATTCTATGTGAATGGAGTTCTACTAGGTGCAGGACCCCTGTCCTCATTCTTTCTCCATTTATTATCCTCCAACAACCGCTTGATCATTTCTGCTATATGCTCCTCGCTAGCCAGGTACTTTGAAAGATGACTGTTAAGGGCTGTGTCGAGTGTTTGACTCCATAAAAGGTCTCAGTTTGCTCGTTGATGTCTAAGTTCTCCCGTCTTTAGGAGAGCCACTCCTTCAGTTCTTCTTTGTCGTATAGTTAACTCCACAGCTGCTGTTTGAACACCAACATCCTGAGCTTCAGCATCGAGTTCGTAATTATTTCCAACATCCTGTAAATCATCCTTGAAATCAGATAAGTTGACGGCCTCAGATTCCTACCCCTCTAAGAGCCTTAAATTCATGTCGGTGCCGACATGATTCTGGTCAGTACCAATCTGCATTCCCTTAGCATGGGCTCTTCCATCCCCTCCAGTATTTCTCCCTACTATCCAGTAGCTTGTTCCTTCTACTTTTGCTTTCCATCCCTTCTGTTCTGACAAGAAGTAGACGAGTTTTCCTCTTCAGATCCAACAGGTGATGCCTCTCTCATGCTCCTCTTGATCCTTTGTGACTATTGGGTCAACAAGGCTATGCTAGCATGCATTTTTTCAAGTAGAGCCTTCTGAATATCTAACATATTTTGATTTAACTCTACCATCATCTTATCAAATTCGTCACTTATGACCATATCCTGAGGGGTAAATGGTCCTTGCAACGTTATTACTGATTGATTAGTCACTTCATCATGGTGGGAAGCTCCTTCATCTCACTAGCGACTGCTCCTGATCTTCTAGACTTCCTTGTTGGTGCCATTGATCCAATATGAAACTTCTTCAAATCTTCAAATAAAAACCTTTTGGATCCAACCTTTGGACGTTCTAATCTAAAGTAGGCTGAATCTATGCTTGAGAATTGCCTTCTCAGTGAATGCATCAAAAATGCAAAGACAAAATGTAGCACAATACCCAAAATGAAATTAAACAGAGAGATCTAGCAAAATAAAATAAGAAACACATGAAATTTTTATAGTGGTTCAACAAGTCTAAGGCCCGTGTCTACTTTAATGTTATTACTTAGAGATTTTGGTCACAAGTATAGAGATTTTACCGATCTAACAGCCAGAGATAGTAAAAAGTATCTTTCTTTGTGATGAGGTCATGTAGAGAGAGAGTGAAGAAGATGAAATGTCAAAAGTCCTTTTTGAGTTGCCGCATGCTTGCTATTTAGAGAACTCACTCAATAAAATCATCGGATCTCAAAACACCAAGTCTAACTTCAAATTTGATAATGTAAGAGGAGAGATGAAATTCACTGGCCAATAAAATCATCTTGGTACTAATCAGAAGTGATTGGTACCGATCTGATTTTATGATGGCAAATCATGTCATCTTCCTCCAATTGCTCTTCTATCCTCAATCCATAAAGTTCGAAGCACTTTTGGCCTATAAATCAGGTTGTTGTGGAGAGGTTCTGACATCTTTAGTACTGCCTTTTCTTCAGAGCTCTTCTGAGTTGTTCACCTACTCCTTTAGAAATGGGTCCTAAGATGATCACCCTAGCCAGCTATCCATTGACCAAGGCTCAAAGCTCCTTAGAGTGCTTGAAAAGAGCTCGGTACCAACCTAAAAAAGGTCGGTACCAATTTGTTTTCTTGGTTCTTTTTTCTCTCCAAACCCTTGAAGCCACTTCCATCTTCCTTCCAAGCATGCTCCTTAGTCCCTAAATAATTTCGTCTTCATCCTGACGTCCAGAATCATTTGAAACCCCTTGATCTAAAAGTCAAATAACACTTAGGATATTCAACTTCTCCTAGCAACCTTCAACAACAAACGATCGACCCCTAAGCTTCCCATTCGCCATGCCACTTGGGGAAGTAAAAGTAAACTACAAATAGTATGGGCAGTGATACTAGGTATCGTAGCATGAGTGCCATCAACATGTCTATTCCTGTAGCACACAACCACGTTATATGCGTATTAAATGCAAAGCATGCACCTGGTATAAAATGTCAGTCCGCATGATCCTCAACCATATATTCCACTTAGAATTATTCTCCAGCTACCCATGCGAATAGATTGATGCACATGAGCACTTACCACTTGTTTTATTACATGGTCTTAGCAATCCACCATACATAACTACTACTATAAATATCTCATGCCATACAACATCAAAGAGGTTGAAAACCAGCTAGAATATTGCTAATCTACAAGCTCATAATCCATTCACAACAAGCAAGTCCTCCCAAAGCTCTTTAGTTTAGTGTTGTTGTAAACTAAGTGCAAAATTTCTTATTATTCTCTTGTAGTTCCTTGTAATTTCAAGAGATAAAGATAGTAAGAAACTTTCATAGTAGACGTAGGCAACTCTGTCGAACCATTTTACATTTTTATGTCATTTACTTTAATTTGCTTGTTTTTCTTCTCATTTTACATTTTAAGCCTAGTATTAGTAAGTGCATTTTTGATAATATGACACATTAGTCTAATTTTGAGGTTGGCTAATTTATTAGTCTATGCGGCTGATTTAATCGAAAGGTTATGTACATCACCTTGAACAACACCATAATGAAAGCAACATAAGTACAATTGTATAAATTTATAACCAAGCTATGGGTGATTCCAATTGTTTAGAGTCTCATGACTTTGTTTCATGAAAATAATGTCGTGATAAAGATCGCAAAAGAACCTAGGATCCACAAGACGTCTAGACACATGCTCTAAAAGTTCAATATGATAAAGGTGAACTATCAACGATGAAGAAATGATAGATGACAAAGTAGATAGTAATACAATATGGTAGATCTGTTCACTCAAGGACTAGCTTTATAGGTTTTGAACTAATCAAAGGAATATAATTAAGATTCCATAATTGGCTTCAACTACAAGTGAGAGATTGAAAGAGTTAATGGTATGCCCTAATTATTAGCCAACGATATGTTAGACTTTTGGCAAAACATCGACGGTGAAAGGTATTGACTTCAATTTAATTTTCTATTAAATATATATATATATATGATAGAGTTAATGGTATGCCCTAGGAGCAATTATGTGATTTGTTACATATATGTAATTCTGTAATTGATCTTGTTTATAATAAAGGTGTTAGTTTTCTTTTATATGCTTTTTTATATTATGATATAATTAATTAAGTAATTAATTTAAAGTATATAACAAGAAAATCCTTAAATAAAATGTTATGTGATTCTAGTTGCAAATAGTTGTGATTGCAAGTAATAATCATGAAATAAAATGACATTTTTTTAAATATTCTTGGTCAAGGTGTTTTAAGAAAATTATACCGATTCATCCATTGGGACCAGAGTGTGAATGCTCTCTAAAGGTTAGTTAGTGTAATACTCATGCTTCCAAGGGCACCAAAGGGTTATGTACTTGTAGTTATTGGATAACTACGAAATGACTTATCTGAGAGTTTCCTGTTGGTTAATAACAACAAGGTCAAATGGGTAATCTTAGGGTGACGATGTTATATAGTTCCCTCGACTTGAGGATACCATGGAACTTTAGTGTCAATACTCCACTTTGATTATAGTTAAATTATAGCATGGTGATCCATCAAGCGATTATAATTAGGTTGGAGTTTAAGCATTAGAAGTGAAGCACCATTCAACAGAGAATTTATCTCCTCGATTTTATGAGGTTAGTATCATGGTCAACTATAATTAGCTTAAAGTCAAAATTTAAGGCCAGAGTAGTATGGTTAATAATAAATGTTATTATTGAACCAAGGACTTTTTTTGACTAGCTGAGTTGAAAGTCAATAATATTGGAATTATAACTAATACCAAATTCTACATATCCTAAAGTGATGTAGTTTTATGAAGGGAACGTGTGTAAATTATCGTTACTAACGATACCGCTTAGGGAAATGTAAAATTGGATTTCACCGAAAAGATTTGTAGGCGACGAATTCGGCCAGACTATCACATCACTAACTAAGTTGACTTGTGAAGATTAGTATTTGAATTATTCACACATTTGTGTCCCACAATCGAATTCGTGAATTCTTCAAAGAACCAAATGATTTGATATGTTTATAAAATATTATAAATTGATTAAATTAATTAATATTGATGAAATATTAATTATTATTAATTTATTTTATGTTTTAGATGTTATTAGTAATTATTTGAATGCATATATTTATATTTGCGTACACCAATACACGATATATGTATACTTTTAAACAGAGTTTAAATAAGAGATATTTGAAGAGTTTTTGAAAATTTGCACCATATAGGTGGCAACAAAAGGCCAGTAATGTATAGGGAGAGAAAAGGGTGGAGTGATTGAAAATTAAGGAGGAACATAAGGGAAGTTTTAAAAAAGAGAATTGAACAGGTTCCATTTTTCCTATTGAAACAAATCCCCTGAGTTCATTTCCACTACCAGTTTTCCTTCTCCTTTTTTCTTCCATCCATGGCTATAATTTCCTTGTCCCTCTTCTAAAAAAATAATTTCCAAAACAAATCAAAACATCATATAAACCTAAAGGCTACGTGGTTCATCCAACTCCAGCAAAGTTGGGTGTTGATTGAAGAATCTAAGGAGGAATTTTCAAATCAAAGTGTCACCAACAGGCCAGATCTGTAAAGTAAAATCAAAATTTAAATTATATTCTTGGTTACAATACACTTATAATGATTTTATATTCATACATATTATTGACTCACCTTGATTTAGATTTAATAATACAATCTAAACAACCAACTAAGTGTTACGATCTATTTTAACTTGATAGATTAAAACCAAATAATACATATATAAACATAAAACTATGTTTCCAGGCTATGAATAATGTTAATTACATATAGTAATATTCTGAACATAATATATGACTTTAATGATTTAATTATTTTGCTGGAATTTTTAATCAATCCTAAAATATAGTATGTGTTGACATCTTACTTAATTTAAAGTATTTAATTTTGATTTTATAATATTTTCAGATAGTTTAAATAAATAAAAACTTGGTTGAAACTTTATTTATACATATATACATACATGCATACATACATACATATATATATATATACATAAATATATCAGAAAAGTTGAATGCAATATGTATGTGTGCTTCGAATCAATTGGAAATTGTTTTGGCTTTATCATTATATATATATATATATATTTGTGTGTGCGTGTTTTTGACAATATCAATACTACTTAATTAGAAATATTTGGTTAACTTTGACGTAGATCTGAATTTAAACACAATATACTATGTCAAGATTAGATACTTCGGTTTTAAATTGAATTTCATATTTCAACTTAGTCAAACCATGCTAGATTTGTTAAACCATAATTTATATTGTTGAGGTATGTATTTTAATTTTTTTACCATATACATATTCTAAACTAAATAATTAAATTGAGGCAGTTTATAAATATATATATATATATATATAAGTGTATGTGTAACAAATATATACATGAGAGTTATAAATTCCAACATCCACACATTTATATACTAACCATGTTATTGTTTGTTGTTATATGTCATAACAAATATATTATTATCACACATTATCTTTTGTATAAAGATTAAGAATAATATTTGTTGAATGTTTACAAAAGAGAAAGGTGGAATTAGTTAACAATGTCACCTTTAATGTGATTACGTCAAGATCTGATATTATGTTTTGTTCCCATCCTTAAACATTAAGCAATCATGTTTACTGTATTCATATGTATGTCACACCATTTAGATACATGAATATGTTAGATATATTCATATTTATTCAATGCCATACTTAATTAACATAGATTAAATTAATCAAGAATGAAACAATCTTTATAAAATATGATTTTATTAAAACAACTAGATTGGATCTAATATTAACATAGATTACCCACTACGAAACGAACCGAGTTCCTACAATATATACATACAATGTACGTATGTGAATATATATATATATACACACACACACACGTATATATGACTATAAATAATTATTTTATATTAACAATTATACATACTAGTACAAATCACACTTATGTACATCTAATAGCTAATGTACTTACTTTTTATTTAATAAGATTTAATAAAGGACATGTGTTATAAGTGAAAAAACTTTGGTGGTCATAACACTTTTATTTCAAGCAATATTGGTGGTGGTGACAGATGCAAATCGATAATGAAATTCCGTTGATGGGTAGTCGGGAAGGGGATGATGGTGGAGGCGGCAAATCGATAGTGATATTACGTTGATGGGTGATCATAAAGGGATACTAACTAGGATACTTTCGAAATTTCAGAAAGATACGATGGAAACCTTATTGATTGAATTTTCATTATTGGTAATAGACACACACACACACATGCATATATGATACACATACACATTATAAATTATTTTTCGCAAATTTTTTATTAATTTTCCAAATCCATATATATATATATATTAAAAAATAAACTTTTATTAAACCAGTTTTTTCGATTTTAATAATAAATAAATAAAAATAATTTCTCATAGTTTGTTTTATTATAAATTATACACACAAATATGTATGTATGTATGTATTGATTTCCATGTGGAAAAATCGTAGAAAAAATTGTATCAATATGTTTTCAGGTAGAAAAAACATTTTTTAAACTATTTAAAAGTTTGCTATTTTAAAACTTAAATAATTTTGAAATTTCCAAAATACATAGTTTTGAATTTTAATTTAAAAATAATTTATTTTTTTCCGAAGAGCATAGCAAATGAAATAAAAAATAATTTTCTATATATTTATTATATACATTACTTTTTGAAAAGGATAATGTTTTAAAATTTTAATTATAAATTGATATATGTTTTAAAAATAAAAAATTAATTCGTAATATGTATCATATATACATACATACATATATACATATACATACATACATATATATATATATATTAAATGTGAATATCTTATATTTGAATAAGTTATATTTTTTTAATAGTATTTATATATATTTTAAAATACACACACACATATATATATACACATTACATATAAATATCATTTCATAAGATTTTCAATGGTAAAAAAAATTAACTTTATTATAGTATAAGTATAAAATAATTTTTATGATATATACCATTCCCTTTTTAATATTATACTTACATCATTTCATCGCATTAACATTTTATTAATTCTCAAACACAATGGTCAATTTACCCATTATACCCTATGATAGTTTATATTGTTTTGATGTTCATGTTGTGAATATGAATATCACTAAACAATGAATATAAAATTAAAATAACATTAATAAATTAATTATAAATAAATTAAATAAAAATATTATTTTTAAACACTAACAAACAAATAAATATTTTTGATAAATTAAATAAGTTAAAATATTATTCAATTGCTTTTATTAATTAAATACTTAATTTGATTTAGTAGTAATAAAAAAATTCACATAAACATCAACCTCCCAACTCGTCATCATCACCTTCACCTACCTAAGAATGATGGAAATCAACGGTTAAAAAGTTAAGCTTCAGATTTAGTGCTTGGATTGATGAATTAGGTCCGGTCAAGGCAAGGCGGTGATGTCGATTTCAAGCAGGGTTTAGGCAGTAGCTCAGGCATCGTTGGAGTCGGGGATGATGGAGGCTGGTGGTCGGAGGCAAGGATAGGTACAATTCGAAGCCTGGGAATTTTTTACGGCAGAGCGAGCTCAAGCTTTGGATTGGCAGAAATAAAGTTAGAAGGAAGAGAAAGGAATCGGGTTAGATAATCCAATAGGGCCGACTTTTCAGGCAATAGAGTTGGAGGCTTCCTCCAAGTCTCAGGTCGGTAACATTCCAAGGAGTTGTATCGGTACCAAGTCATGGTTTTAAAAAAAACAATAATGTTGATGACCATCCTTATGTACATGTCTATGTGAGTACGTGCATATGATAATGGAGCTACTCAATAATGTCCACGTGAATACATGTGCATGTACATGTCAAACCCCGAACAACTTGAGTCAAAGAAATCAGATTCAAACTTGGAAAATCCATAAGAGGGACCAGTTCAAATTTACTAAACTTGGAATGACAGATCATGGCAACGCACTTTGGATTTATAGTACTAGATACCGGTAAAGCGTCACGACGGATGGCGATAGTCATAACTTTTCACAGAAACAATCGGCATGAAGGATAATGACCATTTATAGCATAGAGTGGAGTCCTTCACGTCAACCCTGACTTGTCTTGATTCAAAGTGAAACAAGATGTACTTTGAGGGGGCAAGTGTTATCCCGTGTTTTGACCAGGCAATATTTGGATAGATAAGATGAATCAAACTTAGAAACTATCAAGGGAGTAAGCCCGGAGAGATAGCCCAGAAGTCTAGAAACCAAGAATAAACAAAGTCAAGGGGTGGGAACAAAACAAATCAAAGGAACGAGGGACGAAGAGCCAACATGTGTTGGATCGGTGCCGATCCAACATCACGGATCGATACCAATCCACAAAGTTTAGTCCAAGCTTGCCCCCTACTACTTCTACATGCTAGTGATGATGCCAGGGGCCTATTTCAAGTTCTATTTTGTTGATTCCATGTAATTCTCTATTGATCTCCACGAGCACTTGAAATCAGCAGCTCTACTTCTCCACTGATCCATCATTTAGACTTAGAAACAAGCTAGCAATGATGCAAACAAGTCTGGAATCATGAAGCTAACCATGAGTTGAGTCAGGACAAGAAGTTCAAAACCATCCATATGTAGAATTTATGGATCGATACTGATCCAAGCCCACGGATCGATACCGATCCGTGAATATTGATGAGGTGTCTACCTATTTTCTTGGAGAAGTGGTCTATAGCATGAAAAAAGAGGGGGAGATCAAGGGATTGAGATTTTAGACTTCCTACACCTACAAATATAGGGATATGGCTCATTTTTATGGATCTTTTGGCTCTAGCTCTTTCTTACTTTAATTTCTTATGATCACTCATATACCGATCCGTAAGAACAACTGCTTGTAAACCAGTGATATAATCAATAAAATCACTAAGTGGACGTAGGCCAAGATTAGCCAAACCACTAAAATTGTTGTGTTCTTTTCTTGCTCTTTTTCATTTATTTTCTTCACTTTTTATTCTCTATACAAATCTATTGGGTGTTTGTGCCATTTTTTGTTCAAACATTTTGGTGCTTTCATTGAGAGTAATCCTATTCTCAAGCTACTTGGATCCATCATCTACTATTGGATTTCTCAGATCCAAGAGATAGATTCAATCTTTTAACTTTACCATTCTACTATTCAGATTTTCAACAATCTACTAGAAGTTATTCGCCATGGCCCCAAGGTTGGAACGCACTACAAACTCCAGAGTTGTTGATAACGCTGAGAATCAAGGAAGTTAGCATGTGGATGAAGTTGCCTACCAAAATCAACCAGAGATTCAGAATCCAACTGACGTTGTGGCCAGAATGAAGATAGATTGTACGATGAAGGAGATAGAGGATAGGTTTTAGGAGAGTCGCAATGAGATGAACCAGTAGATGCAGGAAAACTTGAGACTGCTAAATGAGCTGACACTAAAATGCCAGAGAAGGAGCACAAGAGACTTAACACCATCTAATTCAGAATTTGATAGCCCCTCATGATTTGAGCAGAGACGGAGGAATAAGAAGCGGAAGATGACTCAAAACACTATTGGGACTTCAAATCAAGGCACGAGATAGACCCGTGGCAAAGGTCTGTGGATCGGTACGAACCAAGAGATCGGATCAGTATCGATCCAACCAATGCTGAAGCTGGACCTCGCCCTCTGGATGGTGGCATGGATGTGATCTATGGCTGTGCCGTTGATGACAAAAATCTAGAATATCAAGCTACTGCTGTTGCCCAAGAATCAAACAGAGGGGACTATTGGATGAACGGATCTCCCGGAGTCTGGAGAACCCAAGTATCGAGAGTATGCTCAAGAGCGTTCATCGGGCCGAACATTCGAAACAGATCTCAACTACCATTGTTTAGTCGAACATGTAGAACCGAATTATTTGGCCGAGATGTTCATGAAACCTGTAAATGAAAATCAGTTTAGAAGCAATGATGAATATGGTACTTCTCCTAGTCAAAATCTGTTTATTGAGAACATTCTGTGTGTGAAGTATCCATGGAGGTTTGTAGTGCCAATGATGCCATTGTACGATGGAAAAACAGATCCAAGGCAGCACTTGATGAAGTATGAATGACATACGGACTCTGCCAGAGCATCTGATGCCGTGAGATGTCGTTGCTTTCCAATTTTTCTCAAGGGAGTAGTGACGATGTGGTTCACTCAGTTCCCACCGAGGTCCATATCGTCTTTCGCTGAGTTGTCGTGAAAATTTCTAGAGCAACTTCATTTACACACTTGACGTCCAAAAGATGTGATTTCATTATCAAACCTCTTCTAGGAAGTTGGAGAGTCGTTAAAGGATTTCTTGAACCGGTTACATATAGTTGTGATGGAAGTAAAAAATCCCAATGATGACATAGTATTGATGGCATTATTAGTGGGATTCATCCCGAGACTGATTTTGGGAGATGGTTGGAAATGAAGCCCCCACCGATGATGGACATTTTCTACAAGAAAACTAATTAGTTCCTATGTTTGGAGGAGGCATACACTCGTCCACAAAGAGGTGAGGTTTGGAGTTCAACTAAAGTGATACAGAGCAACATTGCTGTAAAACAGTTTGGAGGTAATTTCGGGAATGTGGATGTGAACGTTGGCAACAAGAGCGGTGGTCAGAAACAGAATGACAATGGGGCCAAAAAGCGAAAGCTCGGTAATAGGAATCATCTCAGGATTCCTAAGTGTGATAATTATACTGAGTTGAATAACTCAATCGAGAATATCTATTTGGCAACTCAAGGTATCGAGCAGTACAGGAAGCCGACTTTGAGGGAGTCGACTAAGAAGGAGAAGAGATCTGGCAAGTTTTGCAGGTTTCATGAGACGCATGGTCGTAACACCAATGAGTGCAGACATTTTCATGATATGATCAAAAATTTGATTCGAAAAAAGAAGTTGTAATAGTTTATGAATGCCCTGCAGGATGACGAGTAAGGAAATTCCAACCCCCTTGGGTCAACATCCCAACGGGGTAATCCAGGCCTAGTGGAGAAGAGCCTAGGCAGCTTGAAAAACATTTGGTGATAAATACAATCATCAGTGGACCACATCCAGCCGATAAGAGTTTGAATGAGATGGATAGGTATCTTGGTGCACTGAAACACACAGAGAATGAAAGCTGCTTCACTGTTCGGCAAAATGGTTTAGAACCATGACTGACGATATTGTTTTCCGAAACAAAGATGCTGATGGGGTGGAAGCCCCGATAATTGACCCATTGGTTATAATGTCCATGATTAGCCCTGCTATTGTACGAAAGGTGATGGTTGATTGTGGGAGTTCGATCAACATTCTGTTTAAAAAAGTTATAACCATATGCTTTTGGAAGGAAAGGACTTGAAATCGTGTAAATCTCGGATATAGGGATTTAAAGGGATGACTACGGAGCCATTTGGATATGTAGAACTACTGGTGGTATTTGGAGAGGGCAACATCAAGCGAGTGCGGGTCGTGTCTTTTGTGGTGTTGGATATTTACTCTGCTTACAATGCATTTTTGGGTCGATCGGCCTTGGCTGAATTTAGAGTGGCTATAGCTCCTTGGTGCTTGACAATGAAGTTTCCTATAGGAAATGGTGTAGGAATAGTCCAAGAAGATCAGGGGTTGGACCACGAATGTTATATCATCGTGCTAAAGGAGGCAAGGCGAAGAGATAAAGGGATACGTGTAGAGGGGGCCCTCTGCATTAAGGCCTTGGATGCATAGCAACCACCGCCTGAGCTTTCGCTCGGACAACACAGTCGGTTCCATAAGGATATGGATCCATGAAAAGAGCCACTGGATGGAAGAGTAGTTCCCACCAAACTGATGATCAATGTTTCGGTTAGCCAAGATGATCTGACACGGGTCCTGAAGATCGGTTCACGGCTCGATGTGAGAATGATAAAGGAGTCGGTTGGTTTTCTCCGAGCGAACCTGGATGTATTTGCCTGGATGCACTTCGATATGTGTGGGATCTCATTGGAGATAGCGAGCCATGCATTGAACATAAATCCCAAATGCATTCCTATGAAGTAGAAGCGCCATAGGCTAGGTCCAGAGAGATCCGCTACACTTGGAGAAGAAGTAGAGAAGCTAAAGGACAATGGCTTCATCTGCGATGCCTTATACCCGGATTGGGTATCAAATCTGGTCCTGGTGAAAATGTCAAACGAAAAGTGGAGGACATGCATCGACTATTCTGATTTGCATAAAGCATGCCCGAAGGATAGCTTCCCGCTCCCGAAGATTGATCAGGTTATCGATTCAACAGTCGGACACAAGCTGCTATCATTCATAGACATGTCCTCTGGATACAATCAAATTCAAATGCATATCCCAGACCAGGAAAACACCTATTTTATTACCGACTTAGGACTGTATTGCTATCTGGTCATACAATTTGAACTAAAGAATGATGGGGCAACTTACCAAAGGCTGGTAAATAAGATGTTCAAGGATCAGATTGGGGGTTCGGTGGAATTCTTTATGGATGACATGCTCGTGAAGTCATAGCATTCGGGAAACCACATTGACGATTTGGTAGAAATGTTCAGTGTTCTTCTAAAATATAGGATCAAGCTCAGCCCTTTGAAATGCTCTTTTGGCATTGCATTAGGGAAATTCTTGGGCTACATTGTGAATTCCCATGGGATTGAAGCCAATCCGGAGAAGACTGAGGCATTGAGAAACATCGAGGCCCCAAGACGATCAAGGAGGTTCAAAGCCTGAACGGGAAGGTTGTCGCCCTGAGTCGATTCATCTCTAGAGAAATAGACAAATGCATCCCTTTCTTTGACGTAATTATAAAGGGAAAAAGGAACTTCGCTTGGACATTGGAATTTAAAGACACATTCCAGGCTCTGGTGCATCACTCAGAGAGACCCTCATTCTCTCGAAGCTGGTGGATGACAAGGACTTGTTTATATATCTGGTAGTTTCGGTGACGTTGGCCGTCGCACTCGTACGAGAGAAATCCCGCGTCCAACTATCCGTCTAGTACGTCGGAAAGTAGTTGATAGGAGCATAAAGAAATTACTCTAGGCTAGAAAAGCTTGCATATTGCCTGTTGATCGCTTCGAGGAAGCTTCATCCCTATTTTCAGGCTCATCCGATCAAAGTTCTTACCGACCAGCCTTTGCGACAAGTCTTGCAACAACCTGAGACTTCTAGAAGGCTAATGAAATGGAATATTGAATTAAGCCAATACGATATAACCTATCTCCCTTGAAGAGCTATACAGGGCCAAGCTTTAGTGGACTTCATAGCAGAATACACTGCGTAAGATGATACTCCGAAGAGAAATGGTGAGCAAAATGCTAGGTGGAAGAAACATGGATGATGCATCAAACAAACGTTGTTCCGGTGCAGGAGTTATACCTGTCACTCCCCAAGAACGTTCAATTTGTTATGCCTTGAGACTCGACTTTCCTGCGACAAACAATGAAGCAGAGTATGAATCGTTGATTGCGGGACTCAAAATCGCCAAGGAACTAGGACATAAAACTTTACACATCTTTTGTGATTCCAGCTAGCGGTGTATCAAGTCAAGAAAGAGTTTCGAGAAAATGGAGCGAGACTAGCTCCTTATCTAAACCGTGCCCTTGAGTTGCTCAATGATATTGAATATACACAATAATGCATATTCCTTAAAGGGGAAAACGTCAAGGCTGACTCACTAGCTAAGCTGGGCAGTTCTGGAGATATGCAGCTCATGGGCATGATTCCGATGGAAGTATTGTCAACTCTGAGCATTGACCATATGAATGTCGATTGGATCATGGAGGCCAAGCATGAGAAGGAGTCATGGATGACTCCAATAAAGAATTATTTGCAAAGGGGAATCCTTCCGGACAGAAAGAGCAAACGACGGAAGCTCCTTCGCCAAGCTTCGAGATATATCTCTCAATAGAGTGCACTTTACAAGAAAGGATTATCGATCCCACGGCTATGATGTATCACCGATGAGGCCAAACAAGTCTTCAAAGAAGTTCATGAAGGGGCTCGTGGCAACCACAATGGGGGGCAAACCCTGGCAAAGAAGATTCTCCGCTATGGGTACTTCTGGCCAACTATTAACCGAGACACGGCTGATTATACTAAAAAGCATGACAAGTGCCAGAGGTTTGCTAAAATTCCGAGAGCCCCACCGATGGAGATTACTTAAATGGTCAGTCCCTAGCCATTTGCAGTCTGGAGAATCGATATTATCTGTGTATTGCCAATATCAAAAGGTGATGCGAAGTACACCATCGTGCAGTTGATTAATTCACCAAATGATCTGAGGCAGAGCCAATAGCCACAATTACCACAAAAAGTAATCAACTTCGTAGTCTGGAATATCATCTATCATTTTGGAGTTCCACAAGCAATCGTTACCGATAACGGTACCCAATTCGACAACACCAAGTTTAAGGATTTATGCCGCTGACATCACATAAAGAAGAGATTTGCTATGGTGGCACACCCATAGGGTGAATGAACAAGTTGAATCCATGAACAAGATTATTAAGTCCATTCTCAAAAAGCAGTTGGAAAAGGCCAAGGGCAAGTGGGTCGATAAACTTCTATTGGCACTTTGGGCTTATCGAACAACCCACAAGTCAGCGACTGTCCACTCTTCATTTGCCTTAACATATGGATTAGAGGCTATGTTTCATGTTAAGCTGGAAGTACCTTCTCATTAGGTAACTCATTACAATCCATGGACGAATGAGCAACTCCTGTTGGAATCCCTTGATATAATCGATGAGAAGCGCGTTGAAGCTGACTTGAGAGCAGCGACGCCCCGAAATTGAGTCGCCGGATATTATAATGCCAAGGTTAGGAATCAGACCTTTGAGATTGACGACCTAGTTCTCAAATGAAACTTCCCAGGCCCTGAAAGATTAGGTCCGACATGGAAAGGCCCATACGCAATAGAGCAAAAGCTTGGAGATGGAACTTTCAGGCTAGCAATGATTAATAGGATCTCACTCCTAAGGACAGGGAATAGCAAGCACTTACGATGTTGTTTCACTTAGAAATTAATTTGTACATAACTAGATAAAGCAATGTAATAAGACAGAACTTGTCATTTCCCATCTTCAATAAATGAACTAGCTTTCCAGATCCATGTCTCTGTCTTTAAATAGCTTATCGTGAAACATGACCTACTTGAATGAATCTACATGTGTATAATGCAGGTATGCAGGTACTCGGAGTTAGGTGCCAACCAAACTTCTACGGTCCATGATCGGATCCTTAGAGTTCAACCATTTTTGGTGCCCGGAGATTGATGCAAGTTAACCCTTTCCCTTGATATGGGGGTAGGAGTATAAACCATATAGGACGTGATTTGACCGTCAATCAACTAACTCTTATCCTTGATGTTAGGGCATGAGTATAAACCAAATAGGATGTGAGTTGACCATCCATCAGCTAACTCTTACCCTTGATGTGAGGGCAGGAGTATAATTCAGAATGGATGTGACATGACCATCCAATCACCAACATCTCGTCCGGAATAAGCGAGATGGAAGATCCATGCCCGACATAAGGTAGGATCTTACATATAAACTCTGATCAACGCCCAGACTTAAGCGTGATTAAAGGTAAACATCCTGGATGAGGGCGTGCAAACTATGATCCTAAGTAGTTAGCTTAAACCAGCGCCCGAAGGTTGGTGCGATCGGATGCCACTATCCTGGAAAAGGATACCTAAACCGTTATACTAAATGTCTTACCTCAACCGATGCCCAAAGCTTGACACTTCAACGATTGCTTTGTGTTCACCATAATGACAAAAGGCTGACAGATGACGAAATAGGCTAGTAACTTAGTTCGACCATAATCATGAAAAGAAATGGATTGCGAGTACATATGATGGATAGTGCATTTCTTAAGTACTTAGAAAAATTCACACAAAGATTTGGCAAAACAAAATTCTTTGTTATTAACAGTCAAAATAAGGCTTAAAAAGAAAGAAAAAGTATAAGTGTTATTCATACTGGAAATGAAAAGAAAAAGCGGAGGTCGAATCCGCACAACACCAGGTGAAAAAACCAAAACAGAAAGCTAGAAAGTGTCTAACTATACAAGCAAAACAAACCAACTAACGCTTAATTCTTATGCTTTTTCTTTTGGACTTTTTTTCTCTTCTCTAAAGGGAGGTATGACTTGATCAAGCTTCTTCCTACTTCTTCTTTGGCCCTTGGATGGAGTGCTCTGCGATGCTTTAGCAGGCATTCTTTGAGTGCTTCTAGGTGGTGGAAGACTGACTGGAATGAAGATAGTCTGACCAGGAAAAGCTATGGAAAAAGGAGGAGGGATGACCTCTATCTTCTCTAGCTTAACCTCTTTGGCGAGGAGAAGTTCTTGCTCAAGCATACTCATGGTGGGACCCGATACGGGCTTGGAGAATCCAGTAACAACAACATCGTCTTTGATACGAGCTTCTTGAATCTCACCAATCCCTTCATCCTGTAAAGCATCTATCATCCGCTCGTCAGGCCCAGGAATCTCATCAATTAGAATGCTAAGGACTGTTGTTGAAGTAATCATGGTCAACGATTCTATTGTAGATGTTTGTTGTCCCGACTGGAGACCTTTGCCGGGAAGCGGGACAACCTGGGGTTGACCTGAAACTTGAGAGATATAAAATGATATATTAGCAACGTCAATTGGTGACATATGGACTCTCTCAAATATTGGCAAAAGGATGGTCGACTTTTTCGTTTGGGATTGATCTGGATTATCCCAGGACCAAAGATGAGTCAGGAGCAATTTTGGGTCCGAATGTGTCCTTAGTAGTGGCATCTTGGGGTGATGATCTGAAACCTCTACCTAAGCCTTTTTGCACTGCAGCGGCCAGCTCCGAATGAAGAATAAGCCCACCCTCTCTTAGCACCCTAGGTTAATCTCCTACCAGGGTCTCTTTGTCTAATTGAGCTAGTTCTACCTCATCACCATTCATAAATTCCTTCTCCTCTATAACAAATTTTTCCCAGGCAAGAGCCAAAATCCCGAGGTAATCATCATCGACCACTCTAAGTTATGGAACTTGAGCACGTTAGCATTGCACTTGATAAGCATCGGTTCAAATCTCTCCATCATCCACTTCTCTATGACTTCAACCTCCACATCAAACCCAAGCACAACAACCAATGCAAGATTTACCCACATCGACCTCTCACCTCGTCGTTATCGCCTTCGCAAACCTAAGAATGATGGAAATCAAAGGTCAAAAAGTTAAGCTTTGGATTTAGGGCTTGAATTGATGAATTAGGTCTAGTCAAGGCAAGGCGATGATGTCAAGTTCAAGCAGGATTTAGGTGGCGGAGCAGGTGTTTTTGGGGTAGGGGATGATGGGCGCTGGTGGTCGGAGGCAAGGAAAAGTTCAATTCGAAGGCTGGGAATTTTTAATGGCAAAGGCGAGCTCAAACTTTGGATCGGCAGAAATAAAGTGACAAGGAAGAAAAAGGAATCGGGTTATATTACCCAATAGGGCTAAGTTTTTAGGCACTAGAGTTAGAAAATTTCTCCAAGTCTCAGATCAGTCCCGATCCAAGGAGTTGGATTAGTATCGAGTCATGGTTTTTTATATAATAAAATAGGAATGCTGATGGTCATCCTTGTGTACATGCGTACATGAGTACGTCCATATGATAATTGAGCTACTCAAGAATGTGCATGTGAATACATATGCATATACATGTCGAACGTAGAACAACTCGAGTCAAAAGAAATCAGATTCAAACTTGGAAAATCCATGAGAGGGACCAATTCAAAATTACTAAACTTAGAATAACAGCTCGTGGGAGCGCACTCTGGATTTAAAGTACTGAATACTGGTAAAGCATCACAACGGATGGCTATAGACATAGCTTTTCATAGAAATAATCCACAAGAAGGTTAACGATCATTTAGAGCATGGAGTGGAGTCCTTCACCACAATCCCAACTTATCTCGATTCAAAGTACATCATGTTTGAAACAAGATGTACTCTGGCGGGCAAGTGTTATCTCGTCTTTTGACCAAGCAATATTCGGGTAGACTGGACGAATGGAACATGGAAACTATAAGCAAAAAGCTTGAAGAGATAGCTTAGGTGTCCAGAAACTAAGTACAACCAAAGTCAAGGGGTAAGAACAAAACAACTCAAAGAAACGAGGGACGAAAATCCAACATGTGTTGGATTGGTGCCGATCCAACATCATGGATGGTACCGATCCACGATGTTTGTTCCAAACTTACCCTACTTCTTCTACATGCTAGTGATGATGTTAAAGGCCTATTTCAAGTTCTATATTGTTGATACCATGCAATTCTCTATTGATTTCCACAAGCACTTGAAATCAGCAACTCTACTTCTCCATTAATCCATCATTTAGACTCATAAACAAGCTAGCAATAATGCAAACAAGTCTGGAATCACGAAGCCAACCACGAGTCAAGCCAAGACAAGAAGTTCAAGCCATCCATATGAAGAATTTGTGGATTGGTACCTATTCAAGCACATGGATCGATACCGATCCGTGAATATTGATGAGGTGTGCGCCTATTTATTTGAAGAAGTGGTCCATGGTGTGGAAACGAGGTGGAGATCATGGAGGGCGAGATTTTCGGCTTCCTACATCTATAAATACAAGGGCATGGATTATTTTTATGGACCTATTGGCTCTAGCTCTTTCTTACTCTAATTTCTTATGATCACCCACGGATTTATACCAATCCATAAGAACAACCGCTTGTAAATTAGTGATACAATCAATAAATCACTAAGTGGACTTAGGTCAAGATTAGTCAAACCACTATAAATTGATGTGTGTTCTTTTCTTGCTCTTTTTCATTTATTTTCTTCACTTTTTATTCTCTACACAAATCTATTGGGTATTTGTGCCCTTTTTGGTTCAAACACTGATCAAAGCCCTTTCTCTGTACACTCTAAAATGGTTGATCGAAGGAATATGAATGAAGTACCATAATTAGCCTAAGTGCATGTAGGAGATTAAGGGAGTTAAGAGTATGCTATAAGGTCAATTATGTAATTTGTTATTGTTGACTAGATTTTTAACCAACCTAGAAAGTATGTTCAAGAGGGTATATTAGTAAAGATTGATAACTAATATATCAATTAAAAATAAAAAATAGAGCAATGCTAATATGCTAAAAAGTAAAGAGATAAGAGTGGTTTGACCAAAGGTGGTCTATGTCCACTACTAGAAACTATTTCACTTTGATTACAACAGCTTAAATTATAAGGTGGAACGACTAAAATACAAAGATACTCAAAGGCTTATTATTTTTCAACCCTTGTGAAGTGGAAATGCATGATATATTTATAGTAGCTGAAACTGAAGTTTGGATGTCTGAGATTGACCCAAACAAGCCTAAGAAACGCTCTAGGCTGCTAGGTTGACGTGTATGCCAACTAGAACACCGGCTGGTTTGCATGGTGTAGATGAAGATAGCTGGCGAGCTAGGAAATGCCCCAAAACAATGTAGACGGCATAGGAGTAGGGGATGGATGTAGTTGATGCACTAGGGTGTTAGCAAAGTACACGAAGGGGTTGTTGTACAGCGGCGCTTTTGTTAGATGAACTGCACCAGTGGCTGCCAGCCTTTTAGAGGTGTGACATGTGCGAAGCTTCTCTTAAACTGAGGAATTTCAACAATTGCAGATGTATTTGAAGGAAACTATAGGATCCCTATGGGAGATGGCAGCCTAGAACAAGGATGAGAATGAATGAGGGGGTTGTTCAGTGGCTTGCTGATTGACTAAACTGGCCGTTGAGGGGCCTTAACCTCCCAGAGTAATCTATTTTGATCTTGTCGCATGACACCTGCAGGGGACAATGACATATTGATCTTGCTAAAGCAGATGGGGTATTCCAGAAGCAGGCCTAGCAGGGTCGGGTGGGTAGGTGGAAAGCAAAGAAACATTTTCCCCCTAACCACAGGACCATGCGCGGGGGTGGGCTTGTCATTCATGCATTTAATGTTGCATTAAATGTTATGGCACACATCATCAAACGATTGGCGATGACGGTTTGTTTTCCAAGATGACGCAGAGGCAAATCGCTTTTTTGACGTGGGGATTTGATAGGCACATTGTTATACGTAGATGGTTTGGATCTCTTCCTACATAGCGAATTCATCAGCCCACGTCGCTTCCCTATGTCTATATATTCTTTTCCTTTCCTCCATTTCAACTTTTACCAAGCTTTTGAAGACATCCCGCTATTAAAACGTCGAAGCCTCTTCTTTATAGCAGCAAACTCGATCCTTTTTCTCGAATTCTACCAAATCATCAATAAGTATTTCTTTTTCGACTTTGATCCATGCATTTTTCATGTTATTGTTTCTGTTTGAATATCACATTTTTAAAAACCTTTTTTATTTTGGAATAGTGTCGACGATTTTCTATTGTTTATTTTCCATTGATTTGTATGGTGTCATAGTGCACTCTTAGGGTTTTCCATGCATTGTCGTAGAAAACCCTTCTCTGATAAACTTTCTAGGTGAGCTTCTCACCCTCGTTGTTGTGCCACCGATGGTGGTCATCAAACATCGTGCATCATAAAGAAAAACATTAAGCCTTGGGTGCCTTTATCATTGAATCATTCTCATTTGATTAGAAGTGGAAGAGGAGGCCTTGACTTATAGATAGGGCTAGGTGGTGGTTGGTCGGTTTCCCATACCAGCATGGGGACTTGGCTTGCCCCTGGGTCAAATTAGAATACTTTCTTAAATAGGTTAGGGATAGTTCAGTAACCCAAGTGACTTGTTATTGATTGCAAACAACTGAAGGCACTTCTACTAGTGGCCAAAAAATCTCCTACCAGGGGCCTCTAAGATCTAAAAGGACCGAATCAACCTTGCATGTTCTTTTGTCGACTTCGACTATGAGAATATTGCCCCATTGTACCCATGACCTACGGACCAACCTAATAATCTCTATCGTGCTACTTTGCATAGTCATTTGCTTACACGATGGCCATGGTGACTCTCCCTTACACCCATTCTTCATCAGACACTTAAATGCACATCGGTTAGTGCTAGGTTAATTGGACCCAAACAACTATAAGCTTCTGGCTAGGATCTACATTGTTTGCCACAAGATGAATCTTCTCGAGCCTAATCCTACACTTATCCATTTGGTTTTCAAGCTCCGTCGGTAAGAAAAACCCGACTTTGCTGACTACTATCATCTTCAGGGCAACGAAGCGCCCTCATTTATCTTTGATCTCTCAAGCAAGACGTCGGCCTATAAAAATAGTTCTTTGTTCCTATGATCATTAACCAAGACCTTAACACTCGGATCTTTAGCGTGCCTTGTAAGTTTTTCTTAACTTATTAAAGAATCCTTTAATATTGATCTCTTAATAATCATTTCTTCCTATGTTGCAATGACCCCGGCTGGGACCAGGGTAGATCTTACCATGTACGAGGGCTACCTTTGCCAAATTAAGGCAACCGTGGACACCACCAAGAACCTGGTGATGATTTTAAATGACAAGAACCTTTGTTGGGTAGGACTGTTAGGCCCGAGGCAAACCATGGAAATAGTAGCTGTCGTTGTGAGGACCCCCACCATGCGACCAACAAAGTCGATGAGGATCCCAATTAGGAAGGAGGAACAGTGGTGATGGGGTTGAGTTGATGACGACGACGAGACCATGGAGTCAGATTCCAACCGAGGGGATGGGGTGATCAGGCTGAGTAGGAATTTTTTGACCTGCCCTCTTGGAAGTGGTCGTGGTCCCATATCATGATCTCATAAAGATTGGTCGTCCGATTACACTAGCTCGTCAGAGACGCCCGAGGCGGAAGGGATGAGCGACTGGGTATAGAAGCCAAACACACTAACTAGCGAGGGCTCCTTCTCCAGGAAACCTACTGCTTGTGGCACTCTAGAATAAGTAACTCAAAACATGCTTTTTAAAACGAAAAAAATTTGAGGGGGCAGAGCTTAACAATAATAGCACGGGTTCTTTCATTTTTGATCAGGTATCAAAAGAATAGAAATATAAGGGAAAGCTAGAGCAGGGGCGCAAGCGATTTATATTGATGAGAGGAGCCAGTATATTTAGGGGAACAAAGTATGAGAATAACTAAGATTAGTGCCCACCTTTACCTTATGGGCGACGAAGGGAATGATCTGTAGATGGTAGCTTGGCTTCGTATATCTTCTCCTTTAATTTATTCCATTCTTTTTTTACTAGCACTTTTGTTTTTTGTAGTGGTACCATGGTATGTTTGGGCTTGAGTTCCGCTCTTGATGCAACCACCATGAGGGGAACCCAACCAGGGAGTCCTGCCTTGCAACCATGCATCGGCACTACTCAACCACTGCAACCTGACCCCAGACCAGCTCTCGACCACCCGTGGGGAAGGGGCTAATATTCTTCTGCATGATCTAATATCGCATGAAGAGCTACCGTTGAGAGGGACTGAAGGGGGGAGGAGGCATAGCAAGGGAGGCTATCCAAGAGGCTTTGGACTTTAGAGCTGGAGGGCTCTGGAAATAGGCCAACGTATGGATTTTCCAAGGAGATGGATGTGATCAAGCCCTGATCGGTTATGGATGAGCTTGAGGTGATGGGATGGACCATCTTGAAGGCGTTTGAGGAGGATAATGGCCTTTGAATGATGCTGCATATATCGGTTGGTATAGCATCAAAGGCCATGTACAACAAGGTCGGGCTTGGTTGGGCTGGAAGAATCATCCCCGAGATGCGATCGTTAACTCCCAATCGACGGAAACTTATTTGGTAAGGATCTTTATACTTGATAACTTTTCTTTCTTTCCATGACTTAGACTTTGAGTTGCTTATTGTGCAGGCCGTGACGCAAGCCTATCACATCCATTTAGGTATGATAGACATGATTAAGCAGATGGAGGAGGAGTCATGCGTCATTGGGTGAAGGTAGTGAAGGAGGACCTGGATAAAAGGGCCTAAGATGCCTAGAGGAAGCTCGAGGCTTATGAGAGAAGGTACTTATATGTGGAGGCCGCTTGAAACATGGCCGAGTAGGCCAGGGATGCCGCTACTAACAACCGACCAAGGAGATAAGGTGGTGGGAAGGGGAGTTCCAATAGATGTGGATGGACTTGGAGGCAATCACAACGAAGCGGATGGGCTAAGGTAGAAGCTACAACAACACATGAACTGCACGACTTGGGAGGAGATCACAAAGGAGAAGGATGCCCTAAATGATCGATGGGAGGAGAAGTTGGCCCAAATGTTAAAGCTGATTTTCTCAGCCAACTACCACCTACTTTTGTCGGCTTCCTTAATTAACCCATAATAGTATGTAAAAGTCCATACCAAGGTTGTGGTGGAGATGGCGACGACCGAGGTGGTTCCCCGACAGTCCTCACCCTAGAGGAGATTGCCTCCCTGATGGAAGGACCAAGCACGCCTACTTCAGAACCCCCGCAGGTAGACAAGGAGTTGGTTTACAATAATGGTTGCCATGTTATGGGGTTCCTCCCATAAGCTATTGAGTTAGTCGTCCTTTTGTTTTTTAGGGTGATGTAGTAGCCGGGTTGTGACCGTGTTTGTAAATGCTGAACATTACTACCGTCTTCCCTTGTGTTGAAAATTTTCATTGTTGATCAGCTTATCTATGTGAATTTTCTGTACTCACCTTGCATTTCTTTTGCTAATTGTTGTGCATACATGAATGTATACTAGAATTCCCCCGTGCTCACCCTTAATAGTTCAAAGCCAGGTGGCTCCGATGTCCCCGTTGCTTTTATAGTAAACACATAGATGGTCTATGCACAAGATAGCATAAGATAATATGACGAAAGCAAAGATTATCCAAGCAAAATAAAAATTATCTTCCAATGAAGTTACCAGCCTGCATTTTTCTGCGACGTGTGTGAGGTGTTGAGGCGCCTTTGGGCAGTCGCTTGGTGCTTTTGGTGATGGAGTAATCATTGATTGACTTGCGATTCCTCATGGAGCAGCACTATGGATACCTAGTTCGGAGTTACGACATAGGTAACTACGTTGCCAGGGCACTAGTGCCCTATCCCACCAGGGATTTTGGTAGCATCACAGGAGAATGAATCGAGTCCACCGTGGGGGTGATTTCACTAATGGTTCGTCAATGCCTCCAGTGAGTAAGGAAGCATTGAGTGGATTGTGCATCCCCATGATGCAGCTCTAGGATGCCGGTTCGAAGTTATGACATGGGTAATTGGGCCACCAGGGTACCCATGCCCCATCCTACCAAGGAGATGGCAGCATCATGGGCAAATGAGTCGGGTCTACCATGGGGTGGTCTTGCCATCGGTTTGTCGATGCCTCCGGTAAGGAAGGAAGTGTTGAGTAGCTTGTGTGTCCCATGGAGCAGCACTATGGATGCCTGGTTTGGAGTAACAAAATGGGTAACTACACCTCTAGGGCACTAGAGCCCCATCCTACTAGGGAGATGGCAGCATCACGGGCGAATGAATTGGGTCCACCATAGGGGTGGTCTCGCCATTGGTTCATCGATGCCTCCGGTGAGGAAGGAAGTGTTGAGTGGCTTGCACATCCCCATAGAGATTGTACTATGAATGCTTGGTTCGGAGTTACGATGTAGGAAAATCCATCGCCAGGGCACCAATTCCCTGTCCCACCATGGAGACGGGCAGCATCCTGATCGAATAAGTTGGGTCTATTATGAGGGTGGTCTCGCCGTCGGCGCATCGTTGCCTCGGGTAAGGAAGGGAGCATTGAGTGGCTTGTGTATCTCCATGAAGCAGTCTTTTGGGCATTCCCCGGTTGCAAAGGTAGGTTTAAGGCCCAACCCCTTTGGATTGCCATAGTTGTGGGATGCCCCAGTGAAGGTGGAGGTCCGGATACGTTGGTTCCAGTTGGTTTGCGCTATCATTATGCAGATCGAGAATGTTTCAAGGATTTCCTATTTCACATTCTGCATACCCAAAAGAGTTGATACAATCCATGTTGCCTTATTAATGGAAACACTTCACAACCTTATAACATCGGTTTACAATCTTTACACATAATATGTCCGAAAGCACTATGGGTTCCATGCGCAGGACACGTTGGAACCATCGAGATTCGAGATGTGGTATGCACCATTCGCATATGCAACATTAATTACATATGGGCCTTCCCAGTTTGGCCACACGAATCCCTTGGTCGGGTCCTTGGTGTTGGTAAAGACAGGCGCAAAACCAAGTACTCAACTCTGAAGTAGTGGACTTTACCCTCGCATTGTAGTGTTTGGCGACTTTTCTTTTGTACACCTCTGTACAAGTTTGGCTTCCGCTCTCTTTTCTTCTAAACCGTCCAGTCCGAGCTCTAGCAACTCTCCATTTTGCTTGGGGTTGTGAGTGAGATGCCTCGAGGATGGTATGTCGACCTCGAGGTATGGCATAGCTTCATACTCATAGGCCAAAGAAAAAGGAGAGTGCCCGGTTGATGTGCGACTGGTAGTGCGGTACTACCAGAGTACAAGCGGCAGGTCTTCGATCCAGTTTCCCTTGGCCTTTGTGAGGTGCGTTTTCAACATTGTATTGATAGTTTTGTTTACAGCCTCAACCTTCCTGTTGGCCTATGGATCTGTGACTAAGGAGAAGTACTTCCCTATTTTGTTCCGGTGACAAAATCCTTGGAATGGTCCACTCTCAAACTGGGTTCATTATCAGTTATGATCTTCTTTGGGAGTCTGAATCAACGCATGATGTTTTTCATCATAAAATTAAGTATGCAGTGACCCTAGTGTGAGGTTCCGCCTTGACCCATTTTGTGAAGTAACCGATAGAAACTATGGCGTAGTTGTACCTTTCCTTGGCGTTCGATAGTTTGCCGATCAAGTCTATCCCCTAAGTGTCAAATGGTTAGGGGGACGTCATAGGGGTCAATAAATTCAGGGAGGCTCTTGAAAACTTAGCAAACATTTGGCAGTCGTCGCATTTCTTAACACAACTCATCGCATCTTTGATCTTAGTTGGCTAGTAGTACCCTTGGTGGCCAGCTTTCTTTGCTAGGCTTTGCCCCCAAGCGATCTCCACAGAAACCTTTATGCAATTCCTCCAGTATGTGTCTTCATTGGTCACACATATTTGGAGGGGAGTCTTGTATCCCCTTAGATACAAATTTGCATCCATGATGATGTATTGGGGTGTCCATTACAAGATCCTTCAGGTCTCTTTTCGTTCAGCAGGCAGATTGCCACTTGTGGGATTCTTCATTAGCTGGGTCATCCAAAGTCATGGCAGGCTTCATCAATTTCCATGGCAGTTGCCCTAGGTTCAAAGCAAAGGGCCAGCCACACTTCCATTAGGACCCAAGGGATGTCTTCTCCAAGACCGCTGGCCACCTTGGCCAATTGGTTGGCCTTAGCATTTCTCTCGTAGAGGGTCCATTCTATCTTGAAACCTAGAAAGATGAAAATAAGCTTCTTGAACTCTGCCACAAAAAGGGCCAACATCTTTCCCTTGACCTGAAAGTGCTCCTTAATCTGATTGACAACCAATGAAGAGTTACTTAACATATACAATGATTCCACTCGTAGTTCTTTAGCCATCCAGAGACCAACCAGAATGATTTCATATTCAGCTCATTGTTCGTGGCCTTGAAGCCAAGGTGGATGGCAAAACAAAATTCATTACCATCGGGCGTGATCAAAACCATTCCTACCCTCACGCCCTTCTCATTAGATGCGCCATCAACATAAAGTTGCCAAGGTAAGTTGTTTGTTGGCCTCTCGTTGTCGTTGTTCGATCTATAGCATTGTGCTATGAAATTTACCACAACTTGGCCTTGATTAAGGTGCAAGGGCGGAAGGTAATGTGATGCTGCCCAAGCTCCATAAACCATTTCAATAGTCGATCGGTTGTATCGGGTTGACTCAATACTTGTTTCAGCGGCTGATGGGTGAGAACCTTGATAGGGTGAGCATGGTAATATATCTGTAGATGTCGGCCAGCCATTAGCTGGCAGTAGGCCAGCTTCTACAACCTAGAATGTCTTATTTCAGGGCCCATTAACCTTTTGTTTACGTACTAATTGGGAGTTGGACTTTCTCCTTATCATGGATCAAGGTGGCATTGATCGCATGGTCAGTCACCATAAGATATAAGTACAAGTCTTCAACGTCAACATGCTTCGAAAGTATGAGAGGTATGGCCAGGTGTTTCTTTAATTCTTCAAAGGCTTTGGTGCTATCTTCACTACACATAAATGAATTCCCTCTCTAGATGAGGTCGGAGAAAGGTACATAGCAGTTCATGGTTTTTGACACAAAGCGGCTGAGCACCGTGGTCATTCCATTTAGGCTTTGCACTTGCTTAACTGTGTGCGGTACTTGCATCTCTTAAATTGTCTGAACCTTGTCAGGATTAGCCTTGACGCCCTTGGAAATTACTACAAAGCCAAGGAATTTCTTAAAACTTACTACAAATGAACATTCCTATGAATGAGCTTCATGTTGTCCTGCGGAGGATGCCAAAAGTCTCGGTCAAATTCTTCACATGCCCCCTGGCCTTTCCAGACTTAACTAACATGTCATCCACATGGACTTTCATTGAATAGTCGATTTGTTAAGCAAATATTCGGTTGACAATCCATTGATATGTAGCATCAACATTATGAAGGCTGAAAGCCATGTCCTTGTAGCAGTAGACCCCATCATTGGTGATGAATTAGGTATGCTCCTGATCATGCTCGTGCATGACAATTTGGTTATATCCAGAGTAGGCATCCATGAAACTGAGTAGCTCGTGTCCACTGGTTGCATCCACAAACTGGTCAATGCAGGGCAAAGGAAAACAGTCTTTAGGGCATGTCTTGTTGAGGTCTAAGAAGTTAAAGCAAGTTCTCTAAGCTACACTGGGTTTTTTGATGAGTACCAGGTTAGCTACCCAGATAAGGTATGTTGCTTCATGGATAAAACAATTTGCTAAAAGTTTTTTTCGCTTCCTCCTTGAGTGATCTATACTGCTTGGGATTAATGCATATAATCTAGGGGTCAATGTTAGTGATGTCAGCGTACACCTTGACAAACACATCTTTGTTTTCTCTTAGGAAGCAAATCAACTCGTCTCTTACTTTTGGACTCAACTCCTTGCCTATATAGATGACCTTGTTGGGGTCATCATCATCAATCGGTACTGCCTCAAGTAGCATGGTTGGCCTACCATTAGGGCTGGAATCCCCCATTCGAGGACCATGTGGGTTATCTTATCATCGTTAACATTATCTTCTAAGTCACATTGGTTTGACGCATATATCATGGTTCAATAACCTTCTCGGTTAGTACAAACGTCTGTGTTCAAGCTGAAGGGCCAACGCCGCCTCTGGCCCTTATAGATGAGTCCTCCTGCACCGAAAGGGAAGAAGTGGTGGTGTCTTAGTTCCCACGTACCATTGGAGGTGAATCTGTTCATTCCATGTAGAGATAAGCTCTCTAGTCTTGCTTAGGTTGGCTAAGGAAAGATTATTCCTATCGGCTATGCCAACTTGGTTTGGGCCAACAATCAACGCGTGTGGTTTGTTATCAGAAAATTAGGTGACCCCAGCATGAACATGAGCAGTGAGCTACTCGCATGCTTCTCGAGCGTGTCATCGTTGATGATTTCCATTTCTTATTGTAACATCAGTACTCTCTTCTTTGCTTGTTTTAAGGAGATGATGTAACAATATCTCGAGGCTTGCTATCCCATTCCTCCCTTGGTTAGGAACTTCATCGTTAAGCATTGGTATTCTACTTTACATCCATGTCTGCCAACTGCCAAGTCAGGCTTGCCTATTAGAACGTTCTATGCGGACGGATAATCCACCATAATGAACTAAACTTGATTCATGACTACCGACGGCTCCTCTCCAAAAGTGACTATGTGAGAAGTAACCCCAAGGGTACTATGTCAACGCCTTGAACTCGTAAATGCGTAATGCACAAAGGGCAAGGATAGAGGTAGAAAGCTTCATTCTATCTCTTTAAAAATCACATTAACAAAAATTCCCCCATCAATAAAGACCATCGGACCTTTTTATTGGCTATGTTGAATAAAATGACCATGGGGTCATGATGGGGGAAACCAACCCCTCCCTTGTCCTCTGCTGTAAAAGCAATATTGATGGAGTCCTCTTTGACTCGAGGGACCTTTGGGGATTGAAGGTCAACTAAATAGATGTGATCTAAGAGCTCCATCCTATAGTGGGCCTGAGCCCCTCTACTGCTCCCGGTAACAGGCGGCCCATCACGAATTGACATGATTTTAGTGTTAATTGCAGCTACATTATTGTTGTCAGCCCTTTGCGGTGGGCAGTGGATTTTTTCAGGCGTTATGCTATTCCACTTGTTATCTAACATACTGAATCAATACTCCTTTATGGATTAGCCGCTCTATCGGGAGGGTGCAGACTATTAGAATCGGATATGGTCGAGTGTGGTAAGATGGATAGTTTCCATGACACGATTAGGGGTTGCATAATTAGTGTACTTGGGCTTGAAGCATGCTCCATCATTGGAATGCTTCTTGCCATTTCCCTACGACCATTTTCTCGACGATTATCCACTCTTTGGCCAGTCTTGTTTATCTGGCCGCCTTCATCATTGCTATCAGAGATGTCTTCCTATTTTATTCTCATAATGCTATTCATGCTCTGGAAGAAGTTGGTTAAAGATGAAGCAGGTTACTTCTATAATTCTGTTCACATACGAGACAGATATTTCACCCTTGAACAAAAGGATGCTACCATACTATTCTTATTCCCTCCTTTTGCCCTTGTTGAATTCTTGTCGAAATGGTTGAAATATGAGTGGAGTGACTTAGTCAGACCCTGCCTTATGTTGTCCGGCTCGCTGGCCATCATTATTCTTGTCTTTAACATGAAGAAACGAGGCTTAAAGCCAGAATACAACTATTCTCATAAGTAGACACCATCGAATTGTAGATGGAGGTACCAACGAGATGCCAACCTAATTAGAGTGGATGGAAACATGAAACATTTCACATAGTTAGAGATTTGACTGGCTCGGGTTACTGAGTTGGAGGCGGTGAAATGATCGGATGGTTCGGCACTCCTGTTATACTTGTCTATGGAAGGTAAGACTTACTTGTAGTGGATGTAAGTGCCTAAGATCTCTTTAAAGAATGGGTCCCCATTCTCATTATCGACCACCCTATTGTCATCGGGCTTCCTTGTCTAAATCTTATGCATTTACTGATGCAGGACAACCATTTCTTTTTTGAGGTCGGATTCTATTTGTCGCAGATGACGATGGCCCTTTACTGAGGAGAGGCTTCTTTGCCACCTATCTAGCATTAGGGACCTATGCAAATAATATAAAGGAGGAGAATGGTGATGCCTTGCAGGAGTAGGAGACCTGCTCCTGACAACTAATTGGGACCTAGGTGGATGAGGTCGCTATTCACAGGATCTAGCCCAGGGTACCTCTCGTTGAGGTTAGGAGTGGACTGATGGTTCTCGGGGCTCTAGGGCCCTACCTTGTCCTCTAGCACTAAGGCATTCAAAACGAAGATCCTGATCTCCTTCTACCATCCATAAGCGGTGGAAAATGGACCATCTCTTAGTTGAAGGTGATCGAAAACGCAGTGGTGGTTATGGTTCTGGAACTTCATGGATTTCCTTTTGCATTGGAGCGAGGTAAATGTTCCTACAGTGGACATGAACCTCCTCAAGCAGAGTTTCCATAAATACACTTTCCAAGGCTTTAACAATGCTCATGAAGTTGTACACGACTCAGGTGGCAAGTTGACAAGTCTGTTCAGCCATTGGGGGGTACGATGGAGCAAAGCTGACTGTTGGTTGGGAATCTAACCTTGTCCTTGGACGCTCCACTTCGTGGGTCAAATTGCCCATGTTTATCAATTGTTTCATCATGTTGCACCACATATCAGTGTTGAGCCTAGGGATAAGGCAAGCAACACTGGTGACTGGCCATGGTATTTTCATTAGTTTCATGTTTGTTGGAGTTTTTACCATCAGGCCCTAGAGTTGGTTGCATAGTAACAAACTGGAATAGGTTTTTGAGGAGAAAAAGTAAAGAAATGTGAGAGATCTGGAGGTTCGATCCCTCCTTCAAGTACCAAAATGTTGACTACCTCGAAAGTATGTTCAAAATGATATATTAGCAAAGGCTGATAACTAATATCTCATTTGAAATTGAAAAATGGAGTGATGCTAGTTTGCTGAAAAGTAAAGAACAAGAGTTTAGAGTGGTTCAACTAAAGGTGGTATATGTCCACTATTAAAAATTTCTTACTATTTCACTTTGATTAAGGTAGCCTAGATTGCAAGGTAAAATGGCTAAAAATACAAATATACTCGAAAGCTTAATGTTTTCCAATTCTTGTGAAGTTACAGTGCATGACATATTTATAGTAGCTGAAAATGATGTTTGAACGGTTGAAATTGACCTGGACAAGCCCAAGAAACACATTGGGCTACTGATAGGGATATATGGTTGATGTGCATGCCAATCGGGATGCCAGGTGGTTTGCATAGTGTAGATGAAGACAGCCGACGAGCTATACTATACAAATGCCCCAAAATACGACAAACAACGTGAGAGTAGGGGATGGATATAGCTGAGGTACTAGGATGTCAGCAAAGTACATAAAAGGGTTGTACAATGGCGCCTTTGTCGGATGAACTGCACCAGTGGATGCCAACCTTTCATAGGCATGGCACACGCGGAGCTTCTCTTAAGTCGAAGAAGTTCAATGCTTGTAGACATGGTTGAAGATAACTAGAGGATCCATGTAGGCGATGGCAGGTTAGAACAAGGATGATGATGAATGAGGGGTTTTCTCGATGACTTTCTGATTGACTAAGTTGGACATTGAGGGGCCTAACCTCCCAGAGTAACCTATCCTAATCTTGCCATATAGTACTTGTGGGAAGACTAGCCTGTTAATCTTACCGAAGCAGACGTGGTGTTCCTTGAGCAAGCCTAGTTGGGCCGGACCGGTAGGTGGAAAGCAAAGTGGATGGACCATGCTCCAAACAAGAGTGATGCATAGGCTAATTGTTATTGTCCAAGTTGGGTCGGGTGAAGAGCTGTACCATTATGATATGGGGGTCAAAGAAGACATAAGTGTCTAAGTGGGTGAGCCTACCATTTATTGCGAAAAATACGAGTAACAGTTATGTATTCTTAGCTCCATAGCAAATCTTGTTCAAATAAAATTATGTGTTTTGGTTTTGTTTCTATTATATTTGTTTGTTATGTATGAGATAAATAATGAATACAAATACTAGATATACTTAAATAGAAAATCTCTAAGTAAAGTATTATATCTATTGCAGTTATGAGTCGGTTGTAAACATGAGTATTGAATCGATCTAGTAATAATACTCAATTTTAAATGTTCTTAGTTAAGATGCATCCAAAAAGGGATATTGATGCATTCGTTTATACTAGTGTATGTGATGCTCTCTAAATGTTGGACGATAAATTTCATGACTGTTGGGGAACCAAATGGTTGCGTACTTTTGATCATTGGACGATTGTAGAAGGACTCAACCAACAGTCCTATGTAGGTTAAATATATCTAAGTCAAAGCATAAAATCTTAGCATGACGATGTGCAGTAGTCTTTAGACCTAAAACTAATGTGTAACTTAAATGAGGAGGCTATGCTTTGATTTTAGTCAACTCATGGTGTCATGACCATAATATGACTCTTTTAAGGTATATGCCAAATAGTTTAGTGTGAAACACTATTCAATAAAGGATTCGTCTTCTCCTATATCGGAGGTTAGTACCACCGTACTTGGAAGTCAACTCAAAGTCAATAAAATTTGGTTGTAGTACTTTTGGTTATTCGACAATTGTTATCATTCGAACCAAGGACTTTGGAGTTGGTATTCGCAATTAACTATGGATATTATTAGAGTATATTTGACCGTTGATCAGACTTTAGATATTTAAGTGATATAGTGGTGATGAAAAGAAAGCATGCACAAATATCCTAAACTATCTGTAAGCAACAGAACGTGTGCCATACTGTCACACTAATTAAGCCAAAACTAGTGTGGACTTTGATACAAATTGTTTTATATTATTTGTTAACCGAGTTCTCACCGGTGATTCACACAACTAAAATTGTTTGAGCAAATTCCAAAAGTGATAAAATTATAAATGTTACAAATTAAATAGGGAAACTAATAAAAATGTTTTACTAATTTATTTAAGAGATTTAATATTTTGTTGGATGGCTTTAATTTGATTAAATAGCGTGCGTGTGTATGTGTTAATTAATTAAAATAGCTAGGTAATATTCAAATAAATAGAATGGACATTTAAATTGTTTAAATTGATTTTTTTTAAATCACAAACATTGATTTATCAATATATAGGCTAGCCGCATTTTATTAAATATATATTGATGTATTTTTCTATTTATTGTGAGGCTTTATTTTATTAATGGAGAGATGGATTGATTTAGACCCATTTAGGTGGGCTCTCCACTACTATATGTAATAGTGTATTAATGGAACCCTAGCCACTACAGTAATTTTCTCTCTAACTCAAAATTGGTGTCTCCATGAGGGTTTGCTAGCAAAGAAAAAAGTTTGCAATTTACTTCAAGGAACGAGAAGATCTCCAAGGAGGAAACACAATCAAGATGCTAGGTAATTCATCTCTAGTCTAATAGTATATTCTCTTTAATATTACTTTATGATTTTGACATCGCAGTTGATTGCAAAACAATAAATTCAGATCCATAGATTGTGTAAAGTTGATTGTAAGATAATAAATTCAAATATATGGTTTGAGTAAACACACACATATACACATACATGTATATATGAAAAAAAATTGGTCAAAATAATCATAAAACTAAATTACAAAAGCATAGAAGTAATAGGATCTGAGATCTGATTAATAATTTAACATATATGTTCTAAATGCACTGCAAAACATAGGAGTAAAAATAGGATCGGGGATTTAATTATAAATTCAACATATAGTGCATGATTATAAAGGTAATAACTTTTGAATTAGTCATACTATTAATTTAAAATTTAAAATTGAAATTTAAACACAAGAGCATTTAATACAATTAGTAATACATTTATGTACATATATATATTAAGTATGTACTTAAGTTAACATATATCACCAATAAACATATACACATGGACGAAAAATAATAAAGATACATTAAGCTCATATATTATTTTATTTTATACATAAATATCTATATATAAATATATGTGTTGTTACACAATTAATATGGAAATATATTTGTCTATGCAAAACCACATGTAAGTACGTGTGCCTGCATGTGCGTGTCTATATACATATATACATACATACACACACACACACATATATATATATATCTATATATATATACACACACGCATAAGTTCTAGCAATATCCAGATTATATATAATATAGCTATAAATCTCATTACCTATATTTGTGTATGTTTATGTATATTTTATGTTAACATGCACACAGACAAAATACGTGTGTGTGTGTGTGTGTGATGTCTTGTTGCACAAGTTACCCCATACATGTACACTTACATACACATTATATGCTAACTTATACACGTACACATCAACGGTTAGATTTAGAGGGGTGTATATATATGGATATTTGATATCTCTCTATGTGCGTCTATACACACACACACATAATTATATATATATTGACATCATACAGATTCTATTTTATGAATCAACGAGAACTTTAAAAATAACATAATCCTATACGCTACCTTTTAAATATCTTTCACTACATTAGATATGATTTAATGCGCCAATTTAATAGCATTAACACACCTAAATGTGACCTTTAAAATGCCTTTCAATGCATCATATATGACTTGATGCACTAATTTATTATCATTAACACACTATAAGATCTAGTACTTTGAATTAATCGAAGAATTTTTTGAAATTTGGACAAAACTATCCACTTCCCAGTGCAAATCGAACCAACATAATGTACTATGTCGGATGGATTATATGCTTAAAAATCGAAAAGGTTATTTTCTCAATTCCTATGCTTCAAATCGTAAATAATGCTAATTGCAACAATTGCATGTGCATGGTGTACTTTGATATCAAAAGGGGAAATGATTGACCAAGTAAAGGTCTTATGTCACTATACTTAGTGAAGTTACTCAGTGCTTTAAAGAAAAGACAAGTGGGAGATCAGCCTAAAAAAGTGTCATGTAAACATTATACACCTTTTAATATGATATTATGTAATCTCCATCATTCAATTGACCACGCGTCAATAAAGTGAAAAGATTGAGGAGCATTTGGTTAAATGGAGAATATGACTGGTTATCCATTTGCATCCATCTATATGCAACAAGCTAATGCATGTCATTTGTTAAGCATATAACAGTCGAATCCATTCTGCTTCATTACATCATCATTTATTCAAACAACAATAAATAGAGGACCCTCTTCCATGAAAATGTTGGATTAGATGCTTTAGTGGCAGGGTAAAAAAGGAAAATTTCAAAAAAGGAATGTCCTTTTATTAATTTGCACTAAATCTTATTTTGTATTAGCATGAACAAAGTATTTGCACCAAATTATATTTAGTGATTATTAGTAAAGGAGCTTGGTATTTTAATTCTAAATTAACTGATTTTATTAAAGCTTAATGTTTGTATATTAAGATTTAGCTTTGCTAAATATAGCATATGTTATTAATTCAATTTAGTTTAATTTGATTCTAAAGTTTTTTGAATGGTAAGCTCAGGCTAAGGGATCCCGGCCCATGTATTAAACAAATGAAATAGAATAAAAGATAAAATGTATAAGGAGGCCAAACTAAAACCAAAAATGATTATAGTAAAAGAGAAGAAATATTATCATCTAATTCCAATTCTGGAATTTGGATGAGAATTATTTTTGAACTTCCTCGCATCTCTCATTACTTGATAATAAATAACATGAAATTTTTTAATGGCAATATGTGTCATTAAAAATACAATTATTTCTCTCTGACCATATGGAAAATATAAAGCTTTTAAAGATGGCTAGAATAATGTAGGCTCTTGGTGTTTTCCATCTTGTTGATTTAAAGAGGTTAAATCATTCATCTCTACAATTGTAAACTAGATAGTGGAAGTTGCCTATTATTAGTACCTTGGGTATTGGTTTTGATGATAACAACTATAGGACATTATATAAAATATAGATACTAATGTTTTATCAAGATATATATATATATAGTATACAGTGCAAGATATTAGACAGGTGTTGATTAAGAAGACTATACAATATCAAGAGTAGATTCAAAATGCTGATATAGAGTTTCAAGAGTTCAAGAATGAAGAATCATAAATATTGAAAGTTCAAGATTTCAAGATATTCCAGATAAGTTATAGAGTCATAGAATTTATGTTAAAATCTTGATAGCACTTTCCTGATCTTACTCACTATCTCCAATTTTGTTTTAAAATTATTTTTCAAATATTCTATTTTTAAAATAATCATTTCAAAATATTTCCCAAAATGATTTTCAATCTCTTCAATCTCTTATTTATAAAGATATCACTTTAGTTTATATATATTGAATTTTTATTTATATTTTAAGAAGTTATAATTATATTGATTTAGATATATATTATTGAATATTCTTATTAAATCTTTCAAAATTATTTTATAAAGTTTTATTAAGTTATATTTTTATTAAAATTTGTATAAACTGTATTTAAATAATTCTAAAATGTATCAAATTATTTTACAAAGCAACGGATTTTCAGACTAATAATTTTAAAGTGTTTTCAAAATACAAAGGGATATATCGACATATCCTATCTATGTATGTCGATATAGTGGCCATAAAATTCAAAATTCAAACTTGAATGGAAGTGTCTTTTCATCGTATCTATTCGCAAATGAATGTGACTGTTGTTTTTCTATATATAACAAACTTCCAAATGAATTTTCATTAACTACTTTCTTATTTTTCTCTCCTCTTTTCACTCTCTTGATTTCTAAATCAATTTCTATTGAAACTTTGCCGAAATTCAAAAAGAATCAAATTTAATCATTACTAGTTTGATTCTCTTTCATATACTCTCTAATTTCTCTCATCTCTCTCAAGATCAAAGTGCTATTCAAGAGTTATAGGATCAACTGTAATCAAGATCGAAGATCTAAGTCTGTAAAATCTATTAAAGCATACTCTTATACTTTAAGGTGTGCTTGGTATCCCTGAAATCCAAGTAGGTGTGATTGTAGCTTGTTAAAATTAATTGGATGCGCTTAGTAGCCTGTAAATCTAGTGTGTGTGCTTGTGGCCCAGATATCAAGTGACTCTACTCAAAGGTCGGGCATCTGGAGGGTGTGTCTTATAGCCTTGAAATCGAGATTGTATTTGCATTTACTAGCTGAAAAGAAATCCGTACAAGGAATAGTGCGAGACTGATGTAGGGTAACTCTGAACCAGTATAAAAACTTGGTGTGTTCTTTTTTTTACTTTTACTGCATTTACTTTTATCTGTACTTTGATTCTGTGATTGTTAATTACATCATACCAAGTAGAATCTTAAAGAATTTGAAAAATATTCATATAATCCATTAAACACTATTCACCCCCCCCCCCCTCTAGTGTTAATTTAGCCTTAAGATCCATATTACGCTGACTCACATTTGGTATTAGAGTATTGGTTTTCAAAGTATTCATAATCTAATTTTTGAAAAAGTTTCAATGGCAATTTTTGATAATATTTTGAACACTATTTTCGAAAAGATAATTTGTAAAATCATCGTAATGTTGTTTCACAAATTTGCATCTATTCATTATAAAAATCACGTGATCTTTTGAAAAGGTATGAATTGCAGGAACAGATGTGCTACATGGCTTTTGATGAACATATACTTGATGATCAAACACTACATATTAAAAAGAACAAATGGATATTGGATAGTGGATGCTCAAGACACATGATTGGAAATCCGGAGATTTGAAAGATATAGTTTACAAAGATGGTGGATCAGTAAATTTTGGAGATAACTCTAAAGGATATGTGACTGACATCGGCAATGTCGGTGATTCTAAAACTCATACTATTTCTAATGTTTTCTTAGTTAGGAATTTAAAGCATAATCTATTAAGTTTTAGTCAATTGTGTGATAAAGGTTTCAAAATTAAATTCATAAAAGATAAATGTCATATTGAAGATAATGATCAAACATTATCTTTGAAGGCATTAGGAATTGAAACACCTATATATTAAGTATAATAATCTCAAATGATAACTTATGTCTTTTGACTGAATCAAGTGACCCTTGGATTTGGCATAAAAGATTTGGTCATTTGAATTTCAAGCTAATATCTAAAATTGCTAAAAATTGATCTAGTTAGAGGTCTTCCCAAAATGAATTTTAAAGTTAATAATTTATGCGATGCATGTCAATTAGGAAAACTTAGAAAAGGTTCTTTTAAATCAGAAGATATGATTTCTACCTATCAACCCCTTGAAATTATCCACTTAGATCTTTTCGGTCCCTCACATATACAATCTATAAATCACAGTAGATATGTGTCTGTAATCGTAGGTGGTTACTTTAGGTTTACCTGGAAAATTTCTTAAAAAATTAAAGTGATTGTTTTGAAATGTTTAAAAGTTTTGTTAAATGAATTCAAAATCAAATGACTAGTAAAATTTAAACTATTCGGAGTGATCACGGTAGAGAATTCGAAAATGAAAATTTTGAGAAAATCTGTAATAAGAAAGGTATAACTCATAATTTTTCATTTTCAAGAACACCACAACAAAATGGAGTGGTAGAACGTAAAAATAGGACGATTCAAGAGTGCGCTAGAACTATGCTAAATGAAGTAATTTACTTAAATATTTTTGGACTGAAGCAGTTGGTATTGCATATTATATATTAAATAGAATTTTAATAAGACCATTAAAACACCATATGAATTATTCTATAATAAAAAGCCTAAAGTATCATACTTCATAGTTTTTGGTAGTAAATGTTTTAATTTAAATACTAAAGATAATTTGGATAAATTTGATGCTAAATCAGATAAAGGAATTTTTATTGGATATTCAAATAGAAGTAAAGCTCATAGAGTTTTCAATACCAGAACTAATACTATTAAAGAGACATTACATATCTCGTTTGATGAAAATTTTAAAGTTTATAATCCAAATATTGATGACTAAGAAAACATTTATAACCCAAACCTAATTAGTAATAATGAGATTGCCGAAAATGAAAATAATAATAATTCAAAGAATTCACATCCAAATAAAAGAACAAAATACTTGAAAGATCATCCTATAGAAAATATACTTGAAAATATTGAATCTATTCTTAAAACTAGAAATCAACTAAATAAAATGAGTAACGTTGCTTTTAATTCAACTATTGAACCTAAAAATCCAAAGGAAGCATCAACTGATGATTCATGGATTCTTGCTATGCAAGAGGAACTGAATCAATTTACAAGAAATGATGTATGGGAATTAGTTCCAAGACCTGAGGATAAATCCATAATAGGAACTAAATGGGTATATAGAAACAAAATGAATGAATAAGGAGAGGTTGTGAGAAATAAAGCTTGAATAGTTGTACAAGGTTATTGTCAAGAAAAAGGAATAGATTCTGATGAAACCTTTTCACCCGTAGCAAGATTAGAAGCTATACGAATTTTACTTGCTTTCGCTAATCATAATAATTTAAGTTATATCAAATGGACGTTAAAAGTGCATTTTTAAATGGTTTTATTAAAGAAGATGTATATGTAAAACAACCCTCACTTTTAGAAGATGAAAAACTATCTAATCATGTTTACAAATTAAAGAAGGCTTTGTATGGTCTGAAACAGGCTCCAAGAGCTTTGTATGACAGACTTAAATCCTATATATTACAACCAAATTTTGAAAGGCAAAGTAGATAGTACACTTTTTATTAAAAGATATAAAAATGATATTTAGATAATACAAATATATGTAGATGATATCATTTTTGGATATACCAATGATAAACTAAATAAAGAATTTTCATAAATAATGACTAAGAAATTTGAAATGAGTTATATGGGAGAACTAAATTATTTTCTAAGATTACAAATAAAACACTAAGTAATGGAATTTTTATTAGTCAAGAAAAATATGCTGAAGGTTTAGTTAAAAAATTTGGTATGTCAAATACCAGTGGTAAACCAACTCCCATGGAAATTAATGAAAAATTAAATAAAGAAGAAAATTCAAAAGATGTAGATCAAAAATTATATAAAGGAATGATTGGATCACTACTCTATATAACTGCTAGTAGACCTGATATAATGAATAGTGTTTGTCTTTGTGCAAGATATCAATCTCAACCTAAAGAAACTCATTTAAAATCCGTAAATGAATTTTGAGATATGTAAATAACACATTACACTATGGACTCTTTTATCCAAAAGAAGACTCCTTCATATAGTGATGCTGACTATGCTGGTTGCAAATCAGACCAAAAAAGTACAAGTGAAACTTGTCACTTTTTGGGACACTCTCTGGTTTCCTGGTTTAGTAAGAAGGAAAACTCCATATCTTTATCTACAACAGAAGCATAATATATTTCAGCAGCATTAGCATGTTCACATGTTATCTATATGCAAGAAATCTTAAAAGATTTTGGTTAAATTTTACTGAATCACCAATATACTATGATAATACAAGTGTGATCAATCTATCTAAAATCCAACTCATCATGCTACAACTAAACATATTAATATAAGACACCATTTTTTAAGAGATAATGTAAACAAAGAAATAATATCACTTGAATTTATAAACACTGAAAATCAAATAGCTGATATATTAGCAAAACCATTGAATCAAACATCATTTACTAAGTTAAGAAGAGAGTTAGGAATTTGTTCTCTGTCGGAAATATAAAAATAATAAAGTAAAAATTACAAAATATAAAGAAAAACAAAATAATCAAAATAATACTTTGTATGTCGACATACCCTAACCTCATATGTCAACATATAACGGTAAATTCTGTTTTTTATTTTTCCTCTAAAATTCAAATTGTTGGTTATATAATAACCAAATTTCGACTTTCTTCTTTATTTTTCTGAATTCTCACTGTTTTAAACTTCTGAAACAAATAAACCATGGCATTCTCTAATCTCATACATTCTAGAGAAGAGAATTCATCGTTTTCCTTCCCTTCTCCTACCCAAGGCCCCTTCCAAAACACTACTATGGCAAAGATCACTAAAATGGAGGGTGAAATGAAGAATATTCTTCAAATGTTCACTAAAATTCAAGTGGTGCAACTTCGTATGACCAAAGAACAAGAGAAGCAAATTAGAATTCTTCGCAATTTGCGAAAATATCTATAGGATAATACTATGAATCCTATAGTTATTGAAGATGATTCTGCAAATTTGGTTGTTCATAACCCCATTCAAGGAAGTGATGACGAGGATGAAGAGGAGGAAGAAGAAGAAGAAGAAGAATAGGAAGACACATGGCGGAAGATGATGAAGTTCGATGCATCAGAGAAGTATGTTTCGAACTTTCGATTGAGATGGAAATCTCGTCGAACAAAAAAGGAACTTTTGCCTTTATTATCCTCACTATCCTATTCATAAATCCTTGATCATTAGGAAATCACGTTAGGATAATAGTTGATTTGCTTTGATTACTTTAAATGTGTGGTATGTATATTTGATTTGATTTGACAAGTTTACTTTGAACTTATAAATATAGTTTAAGATTTGATTAGATTGTGATTACTTTGTATTATGATGTTGAATGAATATATAGTTTGGCATAGTTACTATTTATAATTTGTTTTATCACTCATCATTTCTTATATATCATTCTTATCATTATTACTATAAGTATCTTAATTAGAGGGAATTATAGTTAGTTTATTTTTATTGATGACAAAGGGGGAGAAATATATAAAATCTAGGCATAGATTAAGAGGGAGTTTTGTAACTCGGGGGAGTTATAATATATTTTATATACAGATTTGCCATCATCAAAAAGGGGAGATTGTTAGTACCTTAGGTATTGGTTTTGATGATAATAATTATAGGACATTATATAAAATATATATACTGATGTTTTATCAAAATATATATAGTATATAGTGTAGTATATTAGATAGGTATTGATTAAGAAGACTGTATAGTATCAAGAGTAGATTCAGGATGCTAATATAGAGTTTCAAGAGTTCAAGAATGAAGATTCATGAGTATTGAAGAGTTCAAGATTTCAAGATATTCCAGATAAGTTATAGAGTCATTAAATTTATGTTAAAACCTTGATAGCACTTTCCTGGTCTCTATCACCTTCTCCAATTTTGTTTTAAAATTGTTTTTCAAATGTTCTACTTTTAAAATAATCATTTCAAAATATTTCCCAAAATGATTTTCAATCTCTTACTTATAAAGGTAACATTTTAGTTTATATATATGTAAATATATATTGAATTTTTGTTTATATTTTAATAAGTTATAATTATATTGATTTTTATATATATTATTGAATATTCTTATTAAATTTTTCAAAATTATTTTATAAAGTTTTATTAAGTTATATTTTGATTAAAATATGTAAAAACTATATTTAAATAATTCTACAAAGTATCAAATTATTTTACAAAGCAACAAATTTTCAAAATAATATTTTTTAAGTGTTTTTCAAAATACAAAGAAACATGTTGACATATCCTATCTATGTATGTCGACATAGTGGCCGTAAATTCAAAATTGAATGGAAGTGTTTTTTCGTCATATCTCTTCGTGAATGGACATGACCATTGTTTTCCTATATATACCAGACTTCCAAATGAATTTTCATTAACTACTTTCTTATTTTTCTCTCCCTTTCACTCTCTTGATTTCTAAATCAATTTCTATCAAAACTCTGCCGAAATTCAACCAAAATCAAATTCGATCATTACTAGTTTGATTCTCTTTCATATACTCTCTGATTTCTCTCGTCTCTCTCAAGACCAAAGTGCTATTCAAGAGTTATAGGATCAATTGTAATCAAAATCAAAGATCCGAGTCTATAAAATCTATCAAATCATACTCTTATACTTTGTGGTATGCTTGGTATCCCTGAAATCGAAGTAGGTGTGATTGTAGCCTGTTAAAATCAATTGGGTGTGCTTGGTAGCCCCTAAATCTAGTGGGTATGCTTATGGCCCGAAAATCAAGTGACTCTACCCAGAGGTCGGGATTCTGGCGGGTGTGTCTCATAGCCTTGAAATCGAGATTGTATTTGCATTTACTAGTTGAAAAGAAATCCGTACAAGGAATTGTGCGGGGCTGGATGTAGGGTAATTCCGAACCAGTATAAAATCCTGGTATGTTCTTTCCTTTTTACTTCTACTACATTTACTTTTATCTGTACTTTGATTCTGTGATTTTTAATTACATCATTCCAAGTAGAATCTTAAAAAATTTAAAAAAAATTCATATTATCCATTAAACACTATTCACCCCCCCTCCCCCTCTAGTGTTAATTTAGCCTTAAGATCCCTATTCCACTGACTCACATTTTTACTAGAATTGAAGACCAAACAGTTCGAGTAAATGGGCATTCAAAGAACAAATGTGTGTTTGTTTCAATACTAAGATTGCAAAGCACACAAACTGCACTTGAAATGATTCCTTTACTAACTAAATTACCTTTTGTTTGTATGGCATTAGCCATGACCTTCCATGGCAATAAGTTATCCTTTATTATTCCACCAACATTCAAAATTTGAGATAGCCAGGGGAAAGCATCAAGACTCAGATTCCTATGAAAGCCTCTTATGTATCGCAAAAATAGTATTCTTTCCTTTTATTGGACCATAAGAATTTGTTTCAAGCTGAGACAAGAGTTGCCTGACTTGAGTTGAACTAGATTATGCAAAGAGGTCATAAGCGATATAGTCCTTTGCTAAAGCATCAAGAGGAATCCCTGTCTGATGTTGAAGATTTGGACTAAGAGCATTGGCCAATATAAGACTAGGAAAGGCCAATAGGGAGATCTAGAACTTAATATTTGAATTACAACAAGGATTAAATTGGATATAAATAAGGGGAGTGCTTCTATTTTTAAGTGTATTCCTTGATGACCAACTAACGTCAGGAGAGCATTCCATCGACCAAAAGTGTCTATTTTTGATGAGATGATTATAGACCCAACGCACCATAAGTTTTTGTGCTTTCCAAGAATCAAATCAAAGTACTTTGACACAGAAGCAGCATTCAAGATTTTGATATCCATGAGACCAAGCCCCCTATAGAACTTTAAGATTTCAATTTTACTGAAAGCCGTAGGAATAAGCTTCTTGGAGTGGGAATCTCCATGCCATAAAACCTATATAGGGCTATATTAACCATTGTGATCAGTTTGACAGGAAGCACATAGTGCCTTGACCAATATATAGTCATGGCAATTGCAATAGATTGTACAACAACTAGTCTTCCTGGTTGAGATGTAGTAGTGTTAGGCCAGGAAGTGAGCTTGCAACATATTTTTTTCATATAGAGGCAGACAAATTGTAGTGGTTATTCTATCATTGAACAACGGCATCCCAAGATATATTGAGTTGATTGGCATTTCGTAAAAGGTAGACTGTTAGATAATTAACTCCTTTTCTCTCTTAGGAAGGCTAACAATAAGAATGTTAGATTTCTTCATGTTTATTCTTAGACCATTAAATTATCTAAATACAGCAAGTGTTTGAATAATGTAGTTTATACTAGCAATTATGGGCTTAGAAAAAACAGCTAGATCATTTGCAAATAGAAGGCTGGTGATTATGGGCATTTACTTTGGGGTAGAGTTGTAGCTTCTTTTCCATTGCCATCTTATTAAGCATATGGATTAAGCACACGATGACAATAATAAATAGATATACTAAGGTAGGGTCACTCTGTCTAGCTCCTTGTGTACCCCTAAAATAACCATGTGGGTTGTCATTCTATAAATGGCGTAGAATGGGGTTAATATGCATGTGTAGACCCATGCAATGCATGGTTTCGAAAAGCCCAGTTTTGAAAGTATTGTAGGTAAAACACTTCATGAAACTGTATCAAATGCATTTTGTATATCTAATTTCAACATGCACTCGGGTGAAATAGAGTTTCTAACATAGTCTCTAAGAAATTATTGAGTTAGAAGGAGACTGTCACTTATTGATCTACCAGGAAATAAGGTTGTCTGATTTTCGGATATTAGGGAGAGCAGAACTTTCTGTAATCTTATAGGATTGATGCATTTGTAAATTAAATTAGCATAAGAAATTGGTCTGAAATAGGAATCATGAGATTGATTGACGCAGCACGGAAGTAGTTCTGAACCAGCGGTCAAATCTATCCCGAATCTAATCACAAATTGCGGAAATACGAATCGATGAAACAAGATAAATTGATGATACCCAAATGCCCAAATCCGTTGATCTCTCGAGATACCGGATTCTAGCTATCTTCAACACGTTGATCGCGCATGATACCGTGTTAGAAGATCTACGGTTCTTCGACGTTGATCTCGCGCACGAGATTCCGTGAATCGGCTTCAAAATCGTTGATTCGAGCGCACTCGAATATCCGAAGATGGAGAAAGGAGATCACACTCAACTTCCAATTTTAAAGGAGGCACAAAGCTCTCAACAAATTTTATTCCAAAATCAACTCCCATTACAAATGACCATACACCCCTATTTATAGGGAAAGTACAACACCACACGACTCAACACAATTACAACACGACTTAACAAACAAACAAACGACTCAAGAAAATACAACCATTCAATGACTCAACAATACACATACGACTTAACATCATACATCGCAATGACAAATGGCGACTTAACAAACTTTAATGACATAAGAAAAGTAACGACCTAAACAAGCATGGCAGCGACCTAGGAGAGGCTTCGACCTACTGGAAGCGACATAAGAAACTTGGCAGCGACATAAGGAGCTTCTCGCGACCTAAGTAATTCTGGAGCGACCTAGGCTTCGCGACATAAGGAATCTCGCGACCTACTGGAAGCGCGATTCAGGAAAGCTCACGACCGCGCGATTCAGGAAAGCTCACGACCTACTGGATTCTCATTCGCGACTTAAGCAATGTCGTTCGCGACTAAGCTGGAGCGATTTAGGAGAAGCCCGTTCGCGACTTAAGCAATGTCGTTCGCGACTAAGCTGGAGCGATTTAGGAGAAGCTCGTTCGCGACTTAGGGTTTCGCGATTCCTTTCTTGGTATGGAATGCGCGCTGCATCATCCTCCCCTGGTTGAAAAGAATTTGACCCCGAATTCACACTTTTTCCTTCTTCGAGACATTGTCTTCCATTCATTATCTGGTCTGATGCGGCTCTGGTGATAACCACTCTTGAGATTGATCTTGTCTTGACCCTTTGAAGATGCGGCTCGACATAAGGAACGCATGGCATAAAGCAGACGTGGCATTAGGCAGGCGGCATAAGGAAGTGATCTGAGGGAGATGACATCATGATGCTTGTGCCAATAGGAAGGTGTGATATAGAACCAAAACGTGACGAAAATGCGAGACGATATAAGGAAGTTTAAAATCGCGGAGCGACTTAGGAAGTTACGACTGAAGAAGTGTGATGACTCATGCCCAGATTCTTGTCTTTCCTTATCTCGTTCAAGTGTATCATCATTTAGAATCTTCCCTTGATGTGTTGCAACAATTTCCCCTGATTGAAATGAATTCCCACTCTCTTCTTCTTTGACATGTTTATTTTCATGAAACGGTTCCAAGCAGTTGACGTTGACAACGTCAGTAGTGCGGACATGATCAGGCAACTCCAACTGACAATCATTCTCTTCCTCCTGTCTTTTCAATCTTCATGTTCTTTCAGATTCACAAGATCAAACGATCCCTGCAGTAAAATAGCATCTGGTACTAGTTCAGTTTGATGTTGAATGTCCTGTAGTGGTGGTAACTCTTCGGGTAATTCCTCAAGATATTCGACTTCAGACTCATCGAATTCTGATCCAACTTCCTCAAAAACCTCAAGATCTTTACTCGTTCGTTGCCCGGTCAACACAAACAATTCATTACTATTTTTCACCTTTTCAACAGACTCTTCCAAAAATACAAGGCTAGTTTCTTCAGGCAGTTCCTCAGAAATCTCATCTTCAAACTCTTCAAATACTTCAACCTCTTCAAATACTTCAACCTCTTCAGGATTCTCAAAATTAGAACTTTCTCCAGATTCAATCAACATTGATAATTCATCACTATCTTTCATTTTATTGACGAACTCTTTCAAAGATAATAAACTATCTAATTCTGCCTTCTCTTCTGTTTCACTTTCACTTTGTTCTGGCTTTTCGGAAACTAAGGAATTTACACTTGGCTGGCTCTCATCCATAAGCTCAGGTGTTAAGCAAGAATCCTCCATCATCAAGTTATTTCCCTCAACTCCAAACACAATTTCTTCTTCCATACTATCGACATCAATCTTTGGCGGTGAAGAGTAATCAACTTCTACATCCACATACTTTGACGTTGAATAAAATCCCATCAACAAATTACATTCATCGTTCTCTAACTCGACCTCTTCATCTTCGTTGTCAAACTTTGGTGGTAATTCTTCGAACGATTCCGTAGGACCGACCTCTTCAAACTCATCTAACATTGGTTTAACCTCCTCAGGAGTTTTAAGTTCTTCACTTGCCTCATACCTAACCAATGATTCAGCACTACCTTCCGCTTCTTCAACACTTTCGCTGAAAGATAATGGACTAGTCGGATCCTCTTCCTTTTCCGGCTCGCTTTCAGTAGAATCATCCACATCCTCGTTTTCACATTCTTCTACAACTAAGGCTTTCTTCTTGGGCTCCGTACATTCAATACTTCTATGGTCAGACTCCTGATAATGATAGCGCTTAATTCGGTCATCAACATTTGTCTTAGTGATTCCATGTACAACTGGTTCGTTGACTCTCTTAGAAACATTTATACTACAATTAACACCTTTATTCTGATTGTTGGGGCTTGTAACCACACCCTTTCCTTGACTCCCTTGACTCAACTTCTGCAACTGTTGGTTCATACGAGCTTGATAATTGTAGGGTAAGAAATTTGCCTTCATCATCCTTTTCATCTTATCCCACGTGACAACTTTGGATTTCCCCATTCTCTCTCTGGTTGATTTAGTTTGTTGCCACCAATTCATAGCTCTTCCCCTTAGCCTTGTAGCAACTAATTGGACTCTGCGATTCTCAGGCACATCCTTGAATTCCAAAATTTCTTCAACATTCGACAACCAATCAAGAAATTCTTCTACTTGCATACCACCTTTGAATTCTAGAATTTCCATCTTCATACCTGACTCCCATTTACGATCATTTTCTGAATCCCGAAATTGATTTCGCACTTGGCCTTGATTTCGATAATGAATACTACCTCCATCACCATCTTCCTCAAAATCAGATGTATTTCGATATCGATCCTGGCCATCTACATCCCTACGATCACGCATATCCCTTCTACCCTGTCTTTCAACATTACGATATGGTTCGTTTTCAAAACCACGTTGAGTTCTTCCCTCTTCATTTCGGTACCCATGGTGGTCTCGCATCATTGAAACTGATGATTCTCTCCTATCTCGATACGACTGGGGTGACATCCTCCTTTCTTCCGAAACCGATGGCGAAACTCTGTTTCCACCCTGGTTCGAAACTGGTGACGTTCTCCTTTGATTTTGATTCATGTCGATCATCAATTTCTCCAATTTTTCAATACCCTCATTGAACTTTTCATTGATACGATGCTCCATCTGCTCAGCTTCTTGTCTTCTATACAAATCTTTAATATCTTGATAGCGGTTAGCACGTCTCGGAGGCATGATCAAATCTTCAACAGATCCAAACACAAACTTCACTTTGATCCAAAAAATCTCGAATCAGAACTCCCCAACTTGTTTGAAGTCTCACGAACACCCAACGAACTTGGAAAAGTTCGTCTCTTTGCTCTGATACCAAATGACGCAGCACGGAAGTAGATCTGAACCAGCGGTCAAATCTATCTCGGATCTAATCATGAATTGCGGAAATACGAATCGATGAAACAAGATAAATTGATGATACCCAAATGCCCAAATCCGTTGATCTCTCGAGATACCGGATTCTAGCTATCTTCAACACGTTGATCGCGCACGATACCATGTTAGAAGATCTACGATTCTTCAACGTTGATCTCGCACACGAGATTCCGTGAATCGGCTTCAAAATCGTTGATTCGAACGCACTCGAATATCCGAAGATGGAGAAAGGAGATCACACTCAACTTCCAATTTTAAAGGAGGCACAAAGCTCTCAACAAATTTTATTCCAAAATCAACTCCCATTACAAATGACCATACACCCCTATTTATAGGGAAAGTACAACACCACACGACTCAACACAATTACAACATGACTTAACAAACAAACAAACGACTCAAGAAAATACAACCGTTCAATGACTCAACAATACGCATATGACTTAACATCATACATCACAATGACAAATAGCGACTTAACAAACTTTAGCGACATAAGAAAAGTAACGACCTAAATAAGAACGGCAGCGACCTAAGAGAGGCTTCGACCTACTGGAAGCAACATAAGAAACTTGGCAGCGACATAAGGATCTTCTTGCGACCTAAGTAATTCTGGAGCGACCTAGGCTTCGCGACATAAGAAATCTCGCGACCTACTGGAAGCGCGATTCAGGAAAGCTCGCGACCGCGCGATTCAGGAAAGCTCGCGACCTACTGGATTCTCGTTTGCAACTTAAGGAAGCTCGTTCGCAACTTAAGCAATGTCGTTCGCGACTAAGCTGGAGCGATTTAGGAGAAGCTCGTTGGCGACTTAAGCAATGTCGTTCGCGACTAAGCTGGAGCGATTTAGGAGAAGCTCGTTCGCGACTTAGGGTTTCGCGATTCCTTTATTGGTATGGAATGCGCGCTGCATCATTGATTATCAATCTTAGGGATGAGAGAAATACTTGTTGAATTAATTGAGTTGAGTAGGGTATTGATCTTGAAGAAATGGGTGATTGCTTTAGTAAAATTTGATGCAACTATGTCAAAACATTTCTAGAATAAAAAATGTTGTAGCCATTTTGGCACCACAACTACTCGAATTTAATGAGAACAATGTAGTTATTACTTCACCGTTAGTTACTTAAGAAGTAAGTTCAAGGGCCTGCTGCTGATTTAGACACGGGGAGGTTCATTAACTATAGGGAAAATTGATTTGGAATATGGGGGTTAGAAGTTACAAGGATGGAAGGGAAATAATTAATAAGGCTGAATTAATCTCATTATTATTAGTCTTATAGTTTCCATGCATATCATAAATGCCATAAATTTTCTCTCTCGCTTGTCTGACCTTAATGGAAGAATGGAAATTTTTATATTCCTATTACATTCATATTCAATTTTGGATCTAGCTTTCTCTCTAGCCATAGCAATTTCCATTATGAGTGCTTTACCGAGTTGCTTATATGAGATATATGAGTTACCTTAATATACTTATGTAGAATGGATCTTAAGGCTATTATTATACTAAAGAAGGGGTGAATAGTGTTTTTAAAATTTCAACCTGTATTTTTCAAAGTAATTAATTCAAAATTACATATATGAGCAGTTAAATATAAATATTGAGCAGAAATAAAAGTCGTCAAGTCAAAAGAGACACTAATAATTTTTATATTGGTTCAGATTCTCAATCTTACATTCAGTCCTGTACTCCATAAAAAATTTCACTATCACAAACTTGTAATTCCAGGGGTGGTAGTTAGACCTATACAATCTTGACTCTGAACAAGATGACAAGTACACCTATCCTGACTTTCCATGAGTGGTAGAATACACCTGACCTCTTGTATTTCTACGGGTGGCAAGAACACCTATACAATCCCAACTTTAGACGGATGGCAGGATGCACCTTTACAATTTTGTTAATACAGTAATATAATAAGAAATCATATCTTTTGAATACAAATTCTTGCAGTCTTTAGTGTAAAGATTCTATTGACCTTCGATAGCAGTTTTTGTATGAAATCTGAAATGAATGGGACGAGATCAGAGATAGAATGATTAAGAATTCAAGTATGAGCTCTTTGATCTTGTTTGGTTTGCAAATTCATGAACAATAAGAATGTGAGATTGTGGATTTGCAAAGTAACCACTAAAATATCAATAGATCTTAATGGCAAAGTAATGGTGATGAAACAGAGAGAGAGAGTAGAATGAGAGAATTGTTCTCAAAATTTCATTTTCCGGAGCCTTTATATAAAAGATGAAGAGATATGACTTTTTGCGAAAGGGTGAACAGAAGTGTCCGTTCGTTTAAATTTAAAAATCTCTTCAACAGCTAATATGTAGCTTAAGGATACGTCGACATATTCTAGTTAATCCTGAAAAAATATTTTATAAAAATTGTTTTGATCTTTATAACTTTTAAAATAAATACTATAATTTTATAATGTTTTAGAGATGATATAAAGTCTAGCAAGAGAGAAATTTCAAAGATATGCTAGGGGTCATTAATAAATATTTCTAAGATTCGACAAGTACTTTTATGTCCATTTGCAATCTATTGTACTCTTCTGGTCTTTGTTCCTTAAGTTTCTTGTGCCCTCCTAGCCTTCTTCTTGAATCTCTTGCGTTCTCCTAGTCTTTTCCATGAATCTCTTATGTTCTCTTAGTCTTGTCCTTGAATCTTTCATGTTCTCCTAGTCTTGTTCTTGTCTGTCCAGTCTTGATTCTTCTAGGTCTTCTTGATTTGCTCTTAAGTTCTTCTATTGATCCATCTTGATGTATAGTACACATGTACTTGTATATTCCTACATCTGAGCGGTAGATCTACATTTCCTGCAATATTATCTACATAACTTGGAAAATCATTAGTAACAATATTTATATAGTTTTTATCATCAAAATTAATATATGTAGTATTAACAATCTCCCCTTCTTTAATGATGGCAACCATCGATATATTTTTGATATAATATATAACAATATTAATTTGAACTTAAATTTAATTCCCCTAAGTCAGATCATTTCTTGCTTCCCTTATATATATATATATATATATATCATATTTTAAACTACTTCTCCCCTTTTATCATCAAAAAAATAGGTATAAAATTAATAGGTATAAAGAGTATTGGGTGTTAACTTTGGGTGTGTGTTTAAGGAGAATCAAAATCAATCATGTATAAGTGAAATATATAACTAATGTACTAATAACTATTCATATTAGGATTTAATATAATTATACTTTATTACATAATCTTTGTACAAACATGTTATAAATACATGATAATACAACAAATACCTACGATAAAACAAGGATTAAGACAACGTATAGGGAATTGTGAATAGGCTCTAAGGTTTCTTTGATGGAAGCTTCACTCATCCATCATTAGGACCAAATATGTGATCTACTGAAGTAATTTCTGAATCATCAAGTTTCTCCTTGTCTGTATCCATCACTTTACCGTTTGGCATTTCCTTACAACTAGAGGTTTTAAGAACATTTGCATTCCTTTCTCTAAAGACATAAGCAATAAAACACCAAAGAGAATTAAGTTGTTCATGAACCATTAGTTGTTAGTTCATTTTCAAATGTTATGGTTCCTAAGAGTAGCGTGTAAGGCTTTCACGAATGTTTGGAGTGACTACTTTAGACTATCCTACATTTTCTCTTTATAAACTCTTTCCCATATCCATGTTTTTAAGAATTTTTTTTGGAAATGAATAGTTGTATTTAAAGAAAAAATAAATAATTTTTTCTAGTCTAAAAAGGTGTTTTTATAGAGTGAATTTCGATCTTAAATTGTTCCCACCGCTTATTGTAACAACCCATATTTTAGCTATTTTAATGATTTTGAATGTAAGTTATCGAATATGAACTTGGATAAGATTTTGAAATAAACAAATTATGGAGATTTAAGTAATAACAAGTATTGAAAATAAATGCTATGTATTAAATGAGTTTACGGTCAATAGTTGGATTAGATGATAATGTTGATTTATTAGATGTAAATAAAGTAATTGATTGATAATGAAAATTCATTTAAAATCCAATATTGAAATTGGTTGAATATTGAACAATTAAATTGTTTAAATTTAATATTGCAATTATTTGAATAATTGAACTCTGAATTTAATATGATTAAAAATGATGTTCGAAGTTGATGTAAATTTTATTTAAACAACAATGAAGATCGTTAACATTTAAAATTGGATTTAAAAGTGAATAACTAGGAATTGAGAATATCGTATTTTAATTGACACGTTAAAATAACGATCCGGGGCACAGTCTTGGATTTTGACGAAACCAGTTCCGTTGGATCCGTAATAGTGTGTTATTATCGGATTTCAAATTTCTTAGCATTTGGAGTTATCGTTTAGTCGTACGGGATATAAATGCGTTGAACTAAATATCAAAAATTTAATATTTTTATTGGGTTCAAAAAGCTATCTGCCACATACGATCGAATTAGGCCTCGAAACATGTTCCATTGTGTTCAGAATAGGGGTAAAACATTACAAACACCAGGTGGCACGCTTTGTTTGGAGTTCGTACGGAAAATATGAGAAAAGTCAAAATAATATTAAAATAATATATATTGCATATATATATATATATATATATTCACGTCCACAACACTAAACCCTAGTTACAGCCGCGCCGTTCTTAATTATCAATGGTCGAAACTACACCATCCTTTCCATCGATTTTTCTCCAAATCTATAAGTTTTCATGAAAAATTTCCAACTAGATTATTAGATAGCACGGTGAGATCTCTACATCCTACAGTAGATTTTTACTATCGTCGACCGTAGGGGGCCAGATCTGGCTGCATTTGCTCGACATTCGAGCGCGATTTGTACGAGCATGGGGGCGCCGAGCACTTCAGGGTTGAGGACGTTGATGCTAGGCCCGTAGGGCTTCGATATGGTGGTCCCCGATCATTTTCTAAGGCAACGATGGCGGAGCGGTGGTCATAGATGGAGGTGGACGATTGGTTTTTTTCGGTGCGTCTATAGCTAGAAACAAACATGTGGGAGAGAGAAGAGAGGAAAGGATTTTGCGGTCAAGATTTCATCATCCAAGATGAACGGCCAGAAAATTGAAGGTTAAATAAAGAAAAAAAATGTAAATTAATTATATTATAAATTAGGAAATCTTTAAAAGTGTATATCTTTTTCATACGTTGTAAGAATTGGACGAAACAAGCAGCGATGGGATCGTGGTGACGAGTACTACGTTCTGGAACTAATTGGGTGACGATTGGAGCTAACTTAAATTTTAGGTTAAATCGAACGTCGTTCGATTTGATTTAAAAATGAAAATTCAAGGTGAGTGTTTTATAACGCTCACAAGTACTAGAATAATTTTATGCTAGTTAAATTTGAAATTATGAAGTGATATAAATTATTGATCATTGTTTGATAAATTTAATTATCATTTGAATTAACTGTTAAAAATTAAAATTGGCAGTTAAATTTGAAATTGAAATTGAATTGCCAGTAAAATACTTGATATTAATAACTATGAATTGTTGTGAATTATCTTGATTGTTTGGATAATTGATTGTGATGGATGCCAATTGGTTGTTATTTGGATGATTGGATGTTTATTTATTTTATATATCCTGTTATCACTTGGTAAATTATTTACAGTATATAAAATTGTAAAATTGAATTATTTTGAATAAATTAAGAAATAGGTTGAAATGATATATACCTATGACACTGTGATTTGGGTTGAAATGATATATATCCATCCCTGAAATTAAATTGAAATAACTGATTCACTTGGCCATAGGATATAAAATTATATACGGACACCGGATTGGTTAAATTAAATGATTTTAAAATTTTTGTTTTGAAATTATTTAAATGATTTGAATTTAAGAAATAAATTTTTTGAATTTATGGAAATCAAATATTATTTAGAACATGTGCTTAAATTGTGAAATCGAAATGTGTTAAACAAGATTGTTTAAAAAATGAAGTTTGAGATTTCAAAGTTATGATTGAAATACGATCTGAGTTTCGGAAATTGATTTGACTTGAAAAGGATTTGAAATTTTGTTCGAAGTTTGAATATTGCTAAATAAAAGTGACATAAACGATATTTCAAATTTAAGCTCGGAATTGAATTATATTTGAAGATTTAGATTTTAAATTGGATATTGAAGGTAAATTTGATTTAAGTGTTTTGAATCGATATTTTGAAAATCGAACTCGGAATTGATATAAGTCGAAATGGTTTAAAATTTGGGAATTGAGTTGAAATTAATTTGAAATTGAAATTGAAATTAATTTGGAATTGAAACTGAAATGAATTTGGAATCGAAGTTAATTCGAATTGAAATTGGAATTGAATCAATTTAAACGAAAAGGGAAATTGAGTTGATTTGAATTGAGAAGATTTGGAAATTGAATCGGTTTGACTTTGAAAACTATTTTCAAATAATTATTTAATATAAAACTATTTAAAAGCTATCTTCTTAAATATACAAATTATTTTGGTTTTCTAAATTATTTTACTATATAAACCAATTTAATACTTAAACTATTTTAACATTTTAAATTATTCTTAACTATTTTAACCATTTAAACTATTTTTAACTATTTTAATTATTTATACTATTTTAAAACTATATAAACTATTTTCTAAAAATTCAAACTGGTAGAAAGGGTGGAATGTTTATATTTAAATCTTGGGTTTTAATACGATTTGGGTTAAATTGAAGTTATAACCTAAATTGAAATTCGAAACGATTTTGAAAACGAAATCGAGATATTAAGTCGAAAATGATTTTGAACCGAAATAGTATATTTTGAGTAAAAATGATGATTTCGAAATGGATTTAATTTTGAAGCGAATATGATATTTTGATATCAAGTATGAACTGTTTTGAAATGTAAAAGTACCAACCGGTGTGTAAAACGATGTTGGGTTGTTAAAGAGACCGGGTCGGATATGGGCATACTCTCTGTAAATACCGGAACCACTTTGACAACTGTGTACGCGGAGGAGACTCCAGAACGAAGTGGTTGAATTTTGCGTCGTTTGCTGGATTTGAAGAATGTAACGACCTGGGTTTTTAGCCATATGTTATTCAGATAATTAACAAATTTTAAATATTGAAATATTAATTTTATAAGTCGAATAATTTGATTTTTATAATATTGTGAATATCTGAATACATAGATTAGAAGCTATATTAAATTTTCAAATGTTAATTTCTGAATATAATTAAATAGATATATGTGTGAATGTATATAGCTTCACCATTTCAAATTTATGATAATATATATATATATATATATGTATGTATGTATATACATGCTTCATGATGCAAACTTCAAACTTATGATGACAAAATATATAAGTATATGCATATATGTTTATAAATGTAGTGTATATGAAAAATCTATAAATGCATATATTTATATGTAAACATGTATATTTCTAAATATATATGTAAATATGTAAGAATGAAAATATGTATATGATTATATATGCATAAGTGTATATATCCATATATATGTATATATATACATATAAGAACTTCATTATGAAAAAAATCAAATCGAGCATACAATAAATCTCATCAAGTATACTAAAAATCAAATCAAACACAATATCAAATCACCTATATAAAATCAAATCAGCAAGATTGAAAAGAAAAGAAAATAAATAAATAAATAAAATAAAATAAAAATGTGAAAGCCTGTACAAACACTCCAGCCACCCTATATGTATACCACAACCCCTTGCTTCCTTCCATATCTCCTTCCATTCCCATGTATATATAGCCATGTTGCTCATTTATGTATGCTCGTTCACTTATAAAAAAAATCTGCTGTTAAGAGATCAAGAGTTCGGAAGCATGAAGGAAGGTTAAATAAAGCAGTGTTCAACTATATTAAAAAAAATAGTGAGTAAACCACTCTACCTTGTTAACATGATATTACTTTTATATATTTATAATTGTAGATATAAATGAATAAGTTGATATAGGTCAACTGTATATATATGTTGTTATGTGTATATGCATATGTATATGCGTGTTAGACATGGATAGTCCATCTGCAACTCAAACCATTGTACTTCTTCCTTAAACCTACTCTGTTCAATTTTCTTTTATATAACAGTTAATCCTTTAACTTTAAAAATCAATAACCCAACATCTAATTAGTTTTAAAACCTGATCCCAAAACAAAAATTGAGTGTTTTTTAATATAGAAAATTTAAAATTTGTTTCATTTGATTTCATCAAGCATGGAAAAAGAAAATTCTATTTTACAGTAAGTAGGTCAACTAGGGTCAAAATTTAACTTTCGTAATTCAATCCTTGAATTATATAGTTGTGTTCGTCGCTGGATAATACGATTATTAAAGGAAGTTTGGTAATTTTTAATGGCGTGTGGAGGGAGAATTAGGAGTTGATCAGAATTGGGGGGTTTGGCGAATTCCGGCGACGTGATGGATTTTGGGGCGAAGCGTTGGGTGTGGAGGATGCTCAGTCGATGGCGCACCTAGGAAAAATAGCGTGGAAAATTTTCAGTCGAGAGGAGAGGCTAGACGAGGTGGAGGTGGAGACGTGCGGACCGGGGGGAAATTGGGAAGGAAACAATGGCGAAGGTCTGGGTGGATTTTGGTGGTTGATGGTGGCTTAGGGCATCATGGCGGGGCGGTGGATGGTTACAGCAGGTTCGAGTTTTTTTGAGTAAAGTGTTCGAACTTCGAACAGAGAGATTGGCAGTGATTTTCATGTGGCGGATGTGAGGCGATGTTCGAAGCCGACTTGTGAGGAGGGTCGGTGGTGAGTGTAGCCGGCCGTAGGTGGTGTGCATGTGCACACAGTGGTGCACAGTTTTGTGCTTTCAAATGGTAGAGAAGGAAGGAAGGAAACTAGAAGAAGAGAGGAGAGTAAATAAGAACTGAAGGGAAAAAATATAATACAAAGAGAATGGGCCGGGTTCGCTAAATTATGGCCCGAGTATTCTGTTAAATACAAAGTGGAATCTAAATGGGCCGGGTTTGCAAAATTTAAGACTAGTTAAATTCATCTTGTATCTTCATCTAAGCTAATAAGTCGAATTTCTGCAATGAAAAATTAAATGTTTAAATTGTTTAAGTGGAGGAATGAGAAATGTCTTAATTATGAATTATATGTTAATAAATTTATTGTTAAATGGATTGGTTAATCTTGGTTAATTTAGGATAAATCATTTATCTAATTCTAGATTGGCAAGTAATGAAATATATATATATATATAATTCGACTTGGTAAATTGAAATCCATTTGATTTTAAATTTTAAATTGAATGTGGTAAATTGGACATCTGTTCAGTAGAATAAGACACCGTTACGCTAATTTCGTAAATTGGACCCCTATTGGCAGAATAAATCACTGTTCTGCCATTATTACTGAATATGTGCGTTTTGGACATTAACTAGCAGAAATAAAAACCCTGTTCTGTTATTATATTTGTACGGACATCTATTTATTATTCTAATATTTATATTGGGCAATATGATGTTGAATTAATTGTTAAAATAGATGGTTGTGAATATCAGTATCTGTTATTCTAGATTGTTATGGAATGAATGGTAATTTGACTAAGTACCATTGAAATTAATAAGCCTCTTTTCCGATTTAGAAGTGACTTTTGAACAAGAATTGTTTTAAGAATGATTATTATTTATAAATGATATTTAAAGCTAATTAATAATTATTTTGATAATGATCTAAAGTCAATTACTTTATTTTCCTTAAAAATTTATTTAAAAGTATTTAATTATTGCTCAAAGTTATTTAATTATTTAAAATGATTAGATTATATTTTAACTATTTTTAGGGTTATTTTGTAGTAATTGGATTTAAAAGTTAATTTTCATTTAAGAGTAGTATTAAGGTATTATTATTATTTGAAGATAATTTGTTCAAATATAAATATTGCTTTGAAAATAATATATTATATAGTAAACTTTTATAAAAGAGTATTTTTCCTAAATGAAACTTGGGAAAATTTATATAGAAACTTTATAAGCCTTATTTTAGGATAATTATTAAATAAATTTTTTGGAAAGTAATGGTATGCTTTCATGGCGTAATCGGAGGCAGAGAGTGCCTGCAGTTAAGTTTTGGATTTCTCTGGCATAGAGACGTAACCATTGAGCTGTGAATCCATGGTTGATACCGCAGTGGTGCTTTCCATATTTATTTAAAAAAAAGAGTTTCAAATATTTTGGAATGAATGGTTTGTGAATATACTTATCCGGTGAGATAAGCATATACTGTTTTGATTAAGTAATTTAAAATTTATTGAAATTTTAAATAAGGCCTAATGTTTTCAATGGGAATGAAACCTTTGATTGGATGATTGTTTATTTGATAGTTAAATAACCAACTATCAAATTTGGACCCAAAAACATAACTTTGGGAATATCTAGGAGAAATACGGGACTTATACGGTACAGTTACCGTTCGAGGTGCTATACTGTACGTACAAACTCGTTTCGTTCTTCTAGGACATTGATAAGGAAATCCGCCCACTAACGGTTAGGAGGTGATCTCCGATCTTATTATCGTCTATTTATTTCCTAAAGAACCAGGGTTGAGTTTATCGGAAAATATCGAACGTTGTTTCGAAGAGACCGGGATCGGATAAGTTATCCGAAAACCACTTCAATCCAACGAGTACGTTTTTGAAGGGAAAAAAGAGCATGGAGTAGAAGATGGAGCAGTGAAGTGCAAGGGCTAATCGCTACTAATCCTGAGGATGATTCCAAAATGGATGTAGTAGGAATAGTGTCTTCGGTTCTGTTCAGACCCAGAATGGAATTGTATGGATGAATGCTATTAGTACGTTGTCATTGGAGGACAATGAGCATTCTAAGTGAATATTCCTTAAAAAGGTAATCGTAGCCTCTAGCCTCATCAACCAGGAATGACTGAAAAGCAGGGGAGATGCAGCAAGGCTAAGTGGGTCGCACCCAATTAGGGTATGTTTATCACCTTTCTAGATACCCTCGGATATCATTTTATTGCTATGATACATAGAAGGAGCTCGAGAAGGGTGGAACACCCGGGTGATAGCATATTCGGTCTATACAGGTTAGGGATAGTCCAATCTTGTGTTGCAGGGGATCCTGGCGTGGTCCTCAGTACACTGTTTCTAGACGTGTACTGTGACAGGTGGTACCCCAGTGCCTAGTCATTCGTATGGAATCCATTCTCCAATATGTACCTTTATGGTTTTGGTTGTAGAGCCTAGTATGCTGTAATTTAATTAATGTAACAATTTCAGCTATTTGAATAAGTATTTGTACTTAGACACTATTACAATATCAGAGGATTTGAAATGAAATGTTTTGGTTATCGTAAGGTAAAACCCGTCGTGTTTATGTGTAGCGTGGTCTTACGAGATACCTTTGTTTTTCAAAGGATTTGACAACTTTAATAATCCAAATTGAGTGTGTTTTCTCACGCTAGTTTTCCAGACTAACTCGGGTGTTATTTTATTATAATGCTCGGGTCAGACCGAGTATTATAGATACAGGATAGGATGCTATGGAGCTCAAGAGACAAGCTGGATAACGATGACATAACACACGTACTTGGTTTTTATTCCGCTGTGTATTGTAGGCTGTATATTCAGCATTTTAGAAGACAAGTTATTATAATTGTCCGGTATTGTGTTATTGATGTGTTGTACTCTGATGATTTAATATGTAAATAATAGATATAGATTCTTTTTGTATAAAGGCATGTTATTATCTATTATATATTGTTCCGCTGCGATTGTGAGATTCTATGTTGTTATTTTCTATTTTCTTCCTCTACCTCTTTCTTCTTTCTCTTACGATCTGGTATTTCGGGCATTCAATTGCTCGGCATGTAATACAGTGAACGTATTGATGTCAATTTTCAGAGGTCGAAAATCCAGGCCGTCACAAAGAAAGAGAACGATGATGGATTAGCCTGGCACTTGTACCAATTTCAAATGACTAAAATAGGAGCCATACCGGCCAAGTGGGTTGGCTACCCCGAGCGGACGCACTTCTTCGTATTACCATCATTTACTTTGTGATTGATTGGTGCACACCCTCCGAATTATGGTAGTGTTGGACGCGGTGGACGATCATGGTTATGATGCGTTACCACCAGCCGGGAAGGGTAAACTGGTAGTATCCTACCTTGGGCATTGCCTCACATGCCTTGTCATACTTTTCTCCTTAAACGAGACCCATACGATTTTGGTTTAGTGTTGTCGTATCACAACGCATCCCTGACTACCGACGTTCTACTGGTGGTGTCAAATGCAAACTGTACGCCAATGCTTAAAAACGCGTTAAGGGGGATTAATGTAAAGCCTTAACGGTAAGAAAAATATTTATTTTATTGATTAGACATTATATATGTAGCGTATTCTACTACATATAAATATTTTGACGGATCCTTAAGGGATGGAAAATCCCGTAACATCTCTTGAGTTATTGCATGCACGTTATACACTGGATAGGAGATGTGAAAACCCGTAAGCATCTCTGATACCATGACACTCATATTTTATGCGATATCGATTTGACTCACATAAGAACATTTTAGTCCTGACTTGAGTATTTTGTCTTTTCATTACGTTCGGGTCAGCCCTGAGTTTTTCAGCTTATTGAAGATTCATTTTGGAGGACGAAGACGAAGATTTGGTATACTATTACTATTAGTATGCTTGCATCATGTTGTCTGTTGCATTATTAATGTATCTCTGTTGTATATATATCTCTGATAAATGTTGTATTGGATATAATCAAATGTAATGTATAAACAGCTTCATGAACTGTTTATTTGATTATTATATCTTATCGTTCCGCTGCGAGATTCTATGTATGTTTTCTTCTTCCTTCTCTATTATATCTTATCGTTCCGCTGCGAGATTCTGTGTATGTTTTCTTCTTCCTTCTCTATTATTTTCTTATTTACCCCATTAACAATCCTCCCTTTTGAATGGTTTTAGTTGACATGTTTGGTTTATTGTCGATTTAAACTGTCCAAATAGGTGGGTCATTACACTTATAATAACTGGCTTTATTTTGAATTTTAAAACTAAATTTCTGTTATATGTCGACATATGTATTTCTTGTATGTCAACATATAGTCTATAGTTCATATGTTGACATATATTTCTTATGTACATCATCATATATGCCTATTTTATAATTTTTAATTAATTTTTGTGTATTATTTTAATATGAATGTGTATTTTATTTATATTTATTTTATATTTACGGAGATTATAGTAAGTTTAATTTATATTTTCATAAATTAAAAGCTTAATAATTTCATTAATAATAAATACTTGGCTGCATAAGTTTGATAGAAATAAAGAGAAAGCAAAGATACAATATGCAACCTAAAATAAACTAGGTAGAGAATGTGGTAAATCTAAGAAGATGAGGATTATGATGGATTTCCAAGCTTCCTTGCAATCTTTCCAATGAACTTATCGATTTTGCTTGAATGTTTTGAAAAGTTCTTACTCATCGACTTTTTATGCTTCTTTTGGTTGATTGTAAGAAACGAAGAAGCTTCTCTTGATTTTCAATAATATCCACATTTGTTCGCCGGTATGTCTTTTCAAAACTTTCAAGAGACATGTCGATCTCTTCTTCTTCCTTCTCCTCTTCCTCTTTCTCATCCATCTCCATTTCTTGCACTTCTTTTTCTTGAATCTCTTCTTATTCTTCCCTTGCTAATCTGTCTCCTTTTTCGGTGAGAGTTTCATATAGCTCAAATTCATAAGGAATGTGCATGGGGGATATGTTTTTCTCACTAAAACTTTTGGATTAGATGTAGTTTCTCCTCTTAAATCAATTCCTAAATATTTGAAGATTTTAGTCAAATACACTCCATGATAAAGTGTATTTTCATGTAAAGAGACTCGTTTGGCATTAAAGTCTGGTAGAGTGACTTATGCTCAGTTAATGTCCCTTTCATCAAACATAGAAAAGAGGGATTCAAAACTTTGAAGTTGGATTATTATAATTTTCGGTTTGAGGGTGATGCTTTGTCATAAAAAAAGGCTCATTAGCCTTGCTTTTGGCCTAAGGTTTCTCCCTTCAAATTCCATTTCAAAATCATTTTTCAAATAAACTTTACATGACCTCCTGATTTCCATAATCAATTTCAAGTTTTGAAAGTTCTTCTCCTTCAATATTAAAACCCAAATTTCACCAAGTAATGAACCATTTAGAATGATGTAGTGCCTTTAACACTACTCCAAACATGATTACCATTTTCTTCATAAAATTTCCCATTTAATTTCGCATAAAATTTATAAAAAAAATCAGAATAGCATAGAACATTTTGAGAAAGATCTGTTAATCCAAAAATACCATTATTTAAAGCAAGAGAATGCAAATCATAGGAATGACAATCATTAAAATTCACAAATCTATCGATGGTATGTTTTTCAAACTCTACATAAGTATTGACTCTTTTTCCTTGTAGAGCAAATTTTTGAGTTTTGTAGGGAGCTTAGGAGCTTTGGAAGATAATGCTTATGAAGTAGACATTATTTTGAAGAGATATAAAGTAAACGAAGATCCGTTTTGTTTTGAATTTTGAAATAAAAGTTTTGATGTTTGAACGAATGAGATGAAGTGATTAAGTAGAAAATTAATAGCCATGTGATAATTGAAAAGGCGTTGATTTGAATTTTGAACATAATGAAAAAGGAAGTGAAGTTCAAAAGTTTGAATTTTGAATTGAAACTTCAATTCTGGCCAGTATCTGTCGACATGTCCATTCACCATATGTCGACATATGTGTCGAAACTTTGAAATTTTGACTCCATAAAATTATTATATTTTAATATTATCCTATTATGTATATTTTAGATATACTATATTACTTTATTTTATTATTATTTTTCTGTATTATTAATATATTAATTTATTTTATTTGGTATTTTTAATGTTAATTATTTGTAACTTAATATAACAGTTAGAAATATTTTTATTCATTGTATCCATTTAATATATTTAATTTCATATATTTATTTATTTATTTTAAATATATGTGTATGTAAAGTGTTTTAAAATTTAAATATTATATATAATTAATTAATTCATTTTTGTATAATAATTTAAATTACTTATATATACATGTTTTTGTAAAAATTTATATATGTACTTATGTATATTTCTTATATATTTGTAATTATTTACTCATAGAGAAATAAAAATTCAGAAGGAAAGAAAGATATTTAAATATAGCACGTTTCAATGTCACTGATTAACAGGTGCTTTGCCCATTCTCTATCTTGAAACATAGATCAACATTTTTGATTTCTGAGTTGGTGTTGATTGATGTTGTATCAGAATCATCCCAAGTTGATATGTACACTCGTTTCTTTTCTTGGTCGAATCTTTTTTGGGAGAGTTCTTTTACTTCTTCAAAGTTGGGCAACATCTTTTCAAATGTTTGTCACATTCAAAGCACTTGACTACACTTTTGTTTCCTGTGATGTTTGCATTTGTTTTCATTCTTTGGAATTTCTTCCTTTTCATGTACTTCAAGAATTTCCCAACTTTTTTAGTCATAAATGCTATTTCCTCATCATCATCATTCGATCCTTAATTCCCTGTTGTAGCGTTGAAAGCTAGTGATTTCTTTTTATTTGTCCGACTTTCTTTTCTTCTAGATAACTGTACTTCATATGACATTAAATTACCATATAATTCTTCTAGTTTCATAGTACCTATATCATCGGCTTCTTCGATCGTTAAAGTCTCTTGATCCCGATAACTAGAAAGTGATTTAAGATATTATGGACTTGGTCCACTTAAGTAAATATTTCCAAATGATATTAGTGCATGCAATATGTCCTGAAGCCTAGAAAACATGTCAGAAATAGATTTATTTTATTTCATTTTGAAAAGTTGGAACAGTTAGTTAACATAGATATCTTGGTTTGTTTATCTTTAATAGTACCTTCGTATGCGACTTGTAATTGTAAGAACCCGATTCTTCGACTTCCGAATATCGACATCAATACGTCCACTGTATCGACTGTCGAGCCATCGAATGCCGGAAAACCGAATACTTAGGGTTTAAGAAAGAAGAGGTAGAAGAAAACAGAAGAAAAGAGAAAGAAGAAACAACAGAAAACACGGAACAAAAACAATATCATAATCTCACATATCGCAGCGGAACAACATATAATAGATAAATGAATAATCTTTAAATCAAAGAACTATATCATTTTATACATTACATCAATCAGAGTCAACATACAACTCAATACAACAATGGACAGTTATATAAATTTGTCCTCATACAGAATACACAGCGGAATAAATAAACAAGTACGGATGTACGTTTCGCCATCCAGCTTGCTTCCAAAGCTCCAGAATATCCAGAATATCCTGATAACATAACTCTAGGCTGCCCGTGTGGAAAATAATGGGCACCCAGAGTTTAGAAGGGAAACAATAAACTCCGAGTCAGTCATGGTGACTGGTGTGAGATCGTAAAACAGTTATTTTTCACAAAGAAAATAAAACAGATTCGCAATGCTTTTGGAAAATGAAACTACCAAAAGGCCTCCCGCCACACACACAATGCAAACGCAGAATTTGGAGAAGATTTCTCCTTATGATAGTCAAAGATGCTTACTACGCAAAACAAATCATTTTGGGATATTATTATTAGTGCATAGTGTATAAAACATTTCGAAAGTACAATATAAATCTTAGCCAGCATAGGTACCATTATAGTATGCCTATTATAGCTACCATATTAGATGGCAGGTTCTACAACTAAAACCGTACAAGGCTCGTATTGTTTCTTTGGATTTCCAACAAATGGTCAGGCCAAGGAACTTCCCATTGCCACATGGAAACGCCTCTAGAAAGACGTCCCGAGAAATAACCTAACATTACGGTTAGATCTCTGCCAACACAAGGCCGGGTTACCCCTAACTGGGTAACTACTGACACGAATATGTCATCCCCCGATCGTAACCGATCTTCCCGAGGATCCTCGATTTCCAACAACCACAAAGTAATAAATTTGCAGCAACAACATAGGTTAAGTATCTGGGCTCCATACCATGATACCACCTCTATCCAGAAGGAATGACATACACTAAAGGGGCGCTACCCCCTAATAACCTTGCTGCATCCTTCCTATTTTGACCATTTCCGGGGTGTGAGGTCCGACGAAGTCTCGTCCACAAAGCTACGCTTTGGTACAAAGCCATGCTTCGGGTCAAACAAATGATCACAAAGATAAATGATCAAACAAATGATCATATCACAAATGATCAAACAATGATCATCAAACAGCAACACTCAGCATGTCACATTACTAAATTGGGAGTATATCGCTGATAACCATCAACTACATAACCTCTGAGCTCGTACGTCTCAGAGAAGGGTGTTAAGCTAAGAGAATAAATTCTCCGCCACCAACAGATATGTATTTGAAAGAAACCAGCTTTATATCTCAATTTGTAATACCAGACATACAATCCATACAAGTCTGTTCCGGGATCGAACAGAACCGAAGGCACTTCTTACGAAGCCCTTGCAAATCCGGATAATTTTCTAATCACGTCCGGACTTCCTGTCACTAAGGGTGATAAAACCTCTATATCGAAGATCAGCCGATGTAAAGTAACTCGACGGTAATCCTTCCATTTTCAAAAATATCCGGTCTTCAACACCGGTCATCAAATGCAATCCATAACGACGTATCACATATTCGGAATGGGTTATACGACCCAAAGGTCCTTTCCCGGCTAACCCGAATAGTGAGCGCTTATTCAAAAATAAGTGTGGCATTCAAATTCAAGCAAATCACAACAAATACCCATTCAAGGGTAAATATTGATAGTCGGTTATTTAACTATCAATAAAGATGCACAACATCATCAGATTCCAAATAATTTTCCAAATTATTTAATTTCCAAAAATATCTTTACAAGATATATAATTTTCCACACTTCAAAAATAAATCAGCGTTTATTTTTCTAAACAATTTCCCTTTTCGGCTATAAATTCCATAGTGGATTTATATTTCAAAAATCTACTAATATACGATTTTCAATCGATTTCAAATATTCACTTTCAATTTATCTTTACAAAGATAAATTTTCAAAAACGTTTCATTTCATATTGGAAAAGCATTTCCTTACTTATTTAAAATAAGTGTTTCACAAATCTATTTATTTTCAACATTTGGAAATATTCAATATACTTAAATCAAAATTAAGTATATATTTCATTCTTTAAGGAAATCATTTACTATAACAACATCTATTTGAGTCAAAACGAATGTTACGTAAAACATCGTTACGACGACTCAAAATCACTAGTATAGGGATTCGAAATTAAGATAGATATATAAATCCCAATACTATATAAAACATTTCCTTTCGAAAATCATTTACTATAACAATAGTGTTATAGTCCACCATTTCCTTATTTCTCGAAAAACGTCTATTTCAATAATGAATGTTGAAATCTATGTATTCGATACTTAACACGTTTTAAAACATCTTTTAAAACCATTACTTCATTTCGTAATATCACTTCTCCAAAACATATCCATTTTATTTAATAATATATTCACTTTCCAAAATCGTGAATATACTTTATTTACCCAATTCAATGTTTCTACACATTTTTATTTAAAGGATTATCCACTGTCCAAAATCGTGGATAAAATTCCCAACCAAACTCTTATTATTACAATATTTAACTTAAAGGAAAATTCGCTGTCCAAAATCACTAATATATCTCCTTTATTAAACTTCTATGTTTAAATTTATCAAATTCAATTGGTTTCGGATTTATAAAACAATGTTTATAAATTCCATTTATATTTTATAACAACTTCAAGTTATAAAAATCACTTTATTATCAAATTCTGTCCATATCCCATTTACAAGCCAAAATCCAAATTATAAGCAAATTACTTATAATTCCCTATTTACAAACTCATTCATTTTATAACTTCACAATTTATAAGTATAAAATTTCGTTCACTTATGAAATCCATTTATACTTCATTTTAACACTTATAAAACTCATTTCATAATCCCAATATTTTAAATTTAAAAATATCTATTTTGTACATCTTTTATATACATCGTTTTTAATAATTCAAAAATCCCAATTTGAACCATTGTATAAATTACTTAACCATTTATTTCAAAAATCACCTTTTGGTTATATTTCACAAAAATCATAATTTTTATAACTTTAAAATTTGAACGTTTATTTATTTAAAATAAATCAATCCAAAAATTTAAATAAAACGTATACTTTCAAAAAATCACATTAAAAATCTCTTTTAAAATCAAAATCGTTATTTTTAAACTTCAAAAATGGGTCCGATGATGCAACACACAAATTAGTCAATCACGACAACAAACATCATATATCATCATATGATAACAGAATATACAACAATATTTGTAAATAAATCATTACAGTTGAGGAATCCAGTTGGATCCCTCCAACCTATTTCCCTGCATCCACAGATGTTAGCACAATACCAATTCCACTTCGAGGTGGAATATCGCGGTATATGGGATTTATAAAAATATCAATCCGCTATTATGCGGCGCAATAGGGTCTCATCCGCTATATAGTGCGGGAAATCAACAACTGCAATATATACATATGCCAATATATATATATATATTGCTATATATAGATATATCCTACTATATCTAATATCACAACCAAACAACAATCAATAACTACAATCCAAATTTATTTTGAGTGAGAAGATCTCACCTTAGCTTTTTATTATGCATTCCATTTTCCATTTTGACCATCTCTTCACGGTTTCAAACCTTGTATAAACAATTATACAATTTATTAATATTCGAATTAGATCGAACACTTAAATTATCGTTCGATTTATTTACCTAACCAAAAATTTTATTTTTAACTAATTCCTTCATTTAACAAAATATTTTTGTTTCCATTACTGTAAATCTTAAACAAACTGTTTTACATTTTACTGATCATTCCATATTTGTCTATCCATATATACTTTCTTTAAACTGTGTATATATATATATATATATATTTACTTTAGATTTTCAACTGTTTAAAACACATGTACATTTTATTTAAATTTTTAAATAAACTGGAATTTATACCTCACTGAAATTGAACAGCCTAGGCTTCACCAAACCCTTCCTCACTATCTTCGTACACGAGATTGAACTCGCTACCGTGCCCTAGGTGCTATCGCCCACGCGCGCGCTACCATCACACGCACCCACCATTCACTCGAACGAACCCCTATCCCCAAACCGCGGCTACAGGCGCCGCCCAGATCTTGGCTTTCCAAAACTATCGATGCTATGCCCTACATCGAGTCGCCGAGCTTCATCACATCTTCGCGTCGAACCCTTAACTCGCGACCCTCCACTGCAGATCGAAACAGCCCATCGCAACTCAATTTCGAGTTAATTCCCTCACTACGGCACTTCCTCCTTGCGTGCGCGACTCCCCAAAACATCGTCGTCACCTTGCGAATCATCTCGCCTTCGAACCATAAATCGCTGCCGTTGGTATTTATTTATTTTTTTTCTTTTGTGAAGCCCAGCTCGATTTTGATTTAATTTGAAAGTGAGGGATTTTCGTTCTTTCGGCAATCGCTTTGTACAAGTTCGAGTATTTTAAAATGAACGGAGGGAACAAGATTACGTGACTTGACAGAGAAAAATCGTGCTTGCCTTACCTCTACAGTGTTTTGATTTGAGGCCAAACGTGCTGATGTTGACCAATTACAAATTTAAATTTAAATTGAATTCGATTTAATTTTCAACGCGTTTATGTGTCGTATGCTCACATAACAACTCCAAAAAATACGAAATTTGAAATCCGATAATAATTCAATATTACGGAACCAATGGAACTGGTTTCGTCGAATTCCGAGACTGTGCCTCGGAACTTTATTTTTGAATTCAATTTAAACGATAAAATTTTCAAAACTGAACAAACACTTAAAATTTAAATTTTTACCACTTCCATTATCTTCAGTATCATCATTACGAATTTTAAAAGCTTTTGAAATATTTTTCTTCAGCTTAAAACTGAAGATTCAAATTTTTATTCAACTTACAATAGATTAAAAATTATAATTAAATCGCCAAATTCATTCTGATAATTTGAAATTCAAGTCAAACCATCATTCAAATATTTAAAATTAATTAAATATTTTTAATTTAAATTGTTCAAAATTCTGGGTCGTTACATGTAATGTCCTCTAAATATCATATGCACTCTTATAAACAAACACTCTATCGAACTCATTTTTATCTAAGGCAAAGAATAGAATATTCATAGCCTTTGAATTATTGAGTGCTTGTGTATTTTTTTCATTAGTTCATCCTGCATAATTTGTTTGGGGCTCAGCATACTCAATTTGTATGACATTCCAGATATCTAAACCATTAGATTGTAAATAAATTTTCATTCTACATGACCAATAAGCATGGTTGCTACCATTTTCTTACATTAAATAGTGGTGATCTAGCAATGATCCAAAAAATAAGTCGAAGTATTATTCAACCTAAATGGCATGATCAACAAACCACAGGTGTATGGAAAGCGATCTTCAGGACACTATCTTCAACCACTCTCAACTAATGAAACACAGTTGCCAAATCAAGCCGTGGAAAAACCTTCGCCCCGACTAACTGATCGAAGAGGTCATTAATGCAAGGCAATGGATAGCGATTTTTCTTTGTTGACTTATTAAATTCTCAATAGTCGATGCATAACTTTAGCAAACTGTCTACCATAGTAGCAAAAATGATATGCACTCTCCATTCCAAGATACACCTCTGAATAAAGCCTTTCTGCAACAATTTTGAAACATGTTTATTCAACTCTCTTCTTTCCTTCGGAACCATATGCCTAAGAGGCATCATGTCGGCCCTGCATCTTTCTCGAAATCAATACGAAATTCAATTTTTCTTCGGGGAGGGAGACCGGAAAGTTCTTAAAATATATCTGGATAATTCTTCACTTCGGATATAAATGATAGCTCTTCTTTTAATAGGCTGAGTGAATACAAATACATCTCCGTAACATAACTGTCGGACTCACAATATAGAATCAAATCAAGTCCTCCGCCCTTCCTCAGTCGAACCATCCTGCTCTCACAATCCAACATTGCCCTATAGCAAGACATCCAAACCATTCACAAAATCAACCCATACCCCCAAAAAGTTTAGTACATATGTGTCACAAGAGAATTCCACACCATGAATGACCAACATTAAGCTATGACATAACATCGACAAATGGGTCGATCCCCCAACAGGTTTCGACACCGAAATGAATCCGTGCACAATGTCAGCTTTAAGGACTAAACTATCAACTAATGCACTTGTTATGAATGGACGAGATTAACCAGCCTCAAATAAAATACGAGTGGAAGAATCAGATAGAGTAAATCCACCTTCCATCATAATATGTTTTCCCTTCTTCTAAGCCGACAGCGGTGAGGTTGGAACGACATCCAGAGCGTATACTTGACTATCTGACCTTCACTCTTCAAAGCTTGGAAATCTCTCTTCATATGTCCAAACTGATCACAATTGTAACACTTTAATTTCCATTGAGTCAGGTCGTCTTACAATCCTTCGCTAAGTGTCCCATCTGATTATAGTTATAACACCTACCATTCAAAAGATTTGTCCTACAATTCTTTGCAATGTGTCCCACCTTGTGACATCTATTACAAGTAATCGCCTACTTTTTGCCTTGCCCTCCTTGTGGTCTATTTCCTTTATGTTTACCCTATTGCTGGCCATATCCTTCCTTAGCTTGATCCTTAACCAAAGTTCCATTCAGAGAATTCGTTAATGCTGCTCCCATCATTCCCTTATTTGTAGTTGCATATGGTATTTGATTCAATGTCAGCTCCTTTAGAGGTGAATTCAAACCCTTTGCAAACTTCAATGTCTTCTTCTCCTGGGTATTTACCAATTCAAAACCAAACATGGTCAACTCATTAAACTAACTCATGTACTCTCCAACTATCGTCCTTCATGCTTAAGGTGGATAAAGTTCTCCAATAACAAATCCCTTTTAGTTCTAGAAAATAATTGTGTCTCAAACTTCATATTGAATATCCCCTAAGTAATGATATTCTCATCTACTTCTGTTGTCACTACCTCCCACAAACATGCCGCCTCAACTTGCAAACGCTAAGAGGCTAGTTGTCTCCTACTAACATCTCCAAGTCCTGATAGGTTGAAAATCTCCTCGCAATTATTAAGCCATGCCCGAGTCACCGAGTATGGTTCCGTCCTGGTAAAAGGTTTCCCACTAAGGCTGGAGAAATTCCTACACGGTTAGGAAAGTCAACAGTTTGTGGTGTTTGGGTTGGAATCACGCCTTTGTTGGTAGCGGTAGTAGTCGCTATGGGTTCAGTGGGGTTGGCACTAACTTGGCTGTTGGCATTAGCTTCGCTCCTTGCCTGAATATAGGGCTTGAACCATACTGAAATATATACCTCGGGAATATCCAGCACATCCACTCGAATGCTAGTCCTTGCCCTGGTCTCTGCCCCACCAGCATTGGTTATGTTGGTCTCTATTCTAGTTTCGACAGAATTACTAATTTTCAGCTATTTATAAAAATGAGATTCATTAGCAACTCCCGGTAAATAATAAACAAAACTGGAATAGTAAATGGTGTGTGCATATGTACTTGATATATATATATATAATAGAAAATACAAATACGCTCTCTCAATACATTCCTAGTTCCTATCCTAAAATGTATGTTTTGCTTTGATAACAAATGTACAACCTGCATTTTCAACCCTCGGGTTCAACGCCTGAAACGAGGCCAACACCTCGAGAACCGAAAAGGATAAGTCGTTGGGTAAGAGAAAATAAACAAATATGATTCCATCTATTAATATTCAGCCTTGCAGCATAAGAAAATAAAATATAATACAATAATAATCATAATCATATCACATCACTATAGCATGTCTAAACGTCAGATACATATGTCCGTACAATAAAAGTCAAACCCAAACTATACACATTTTCAAATCCAGGTTACAACACTTATATACATCATATACACTGTACAAATAAATCCCTATCTTTAAATACCATCTCGTCTCCAAACTCTATCAACCTGGATATATAGATAAAGAGTAAAATAGGAGTGGGTCGGATATAAGTCCAGTGAGTGAGCTATACTTTACTGTACATATGCTACAAAAATAATACTATAGCATGATATGAGTCTAACGCTTGGTCACCTCACGTCCTACTGGTCACATCACACCTAACTACCGTAAACATCTAGTCGTGTCATATCACATCTGTATGGACTCAATTCCCTAGACATGCCTCCTGCGCTACAGGGCCGCCTATTGTCCACCATCACATCAATCATATATATGACTCTCTTCCCTGGACCGTTCAAAGCTTGCAGGGTCGCCTATTGTCCTCGTGCTAATTGGACTCACGTCCTGGACCGCCTAAAGCCTATAGGGTCGCTTACCATCCATCCTCCACACTGGTCCGTCGAAGCACAACAGGAGAGCAACGCAATGATCGGATCAGTTACTTGTGCCACACGTCTGTTCCCGTATCTAGGACCGTCTACTTGCGTCACTGGCTTGCTCACGTTCACGTCAGCACCACACCACGTTTTTATGTCACGAACACATGCGAATCTACCACAAACAACGATCAACCATCACATCATACACTTGAATTTGTAATATCAACACTTGCTTCGTTAATAACCTCCAAACGCCTTTAGAAAAAAAGAGGAACAAGACTCGAATCGGTAAACGTTATTTTATATAGGCCCATATATGTCTAGGTCCAAGCTGACCTAAAATAGGCCACTGGTGCACTAGTTGGTATGACTGGTGGATCGGTGTACATAAAAAATTTGGGATTTCTAGGCCGCGATATTGGTTGTTCCACCAAGTCGTTTCACCTCCAATCGTCTCTGCTTCGCCTCTGGTTGTCTGAGAATGTCTCTAACACATGTCTCTACTTTTCCAAGTCCAGTTTTATACTTAATTTCATTAAATTAGTGGTATATTCATCAAATTACAACAATTAAGTGAAACCTAGATTCTAATTTACTGTTTAAACCAAATTCCCTCCCAAATCCTCGTTTAATCAAAATTTAACTGTTTATGGATGTTTATCTACACTAGTATAGCCTACATATCACATTTATAGAAACAAAATTGCATTATACGAAGAGAAAACTATGAATCACTCATCAGATTCATTGTTCACTACTTGAATCTCTATTGTCCGGCCTGTTGCGTCTCCTCGCTTCAGAATTTCTCATCCAAGTTGGTGTTGATACTTAGCCCACTCTAATAGCTTTGTGAAGCTGCTGATTTCTTATAATTTCTTTAAGATTGAGGGAGATTTAGTTGTTTTAGCTTTCTGTCTACAAGAGGAAGAAGGAGAAAGAGAGAACGAGCATCGTTTTTTGAAACGGAATGTATATTACGTAGTTTCTGTTTAAATAAAAGGAGGGAAAAGTAACTATCGCTCAAATTCAAATTTGGTGTCCAAATCAGCTCGACATAGATTCAATCGTAATTCCTTCATACAGACTCCAAACGAGGCAAATCAAAATACTGCACGAATTAAAAAAAAAGACGGTCGCAATGAGGCAAGTTTCATCATCAAATTCCATAGTTGAAAAAACGACTATTTTTCCCCTCCTTATTTAATATTTATTTAATTAATACATTAAATTCTATTATTTTCACATTATTATATTATTAATATTTAATTATAATAAACTAAATTTCCGGGATATTACAGCCAAGCACTCCGAATCGATCGAATTTAAAGTTAAAAATAGAAAGAAAAGGAGAGGACACACGAATTTTTATATTGGTTCGGCCAAAATCAAGTGCCTACGTCCACTATCTCTTTTATTACCGATTGGATTTACAACTGCAGCCAAATTACAACGCAATTCCGAGTCTCAAGGTGGTTGGTTTTGAATTTGGCAGCATTTCCATGTAAAGATCAGTAAAGAAGCAAAGGTCCAAAAGACCTTTTTTGACGTTGTAGGATGCCTACTTATATGCACCAAAGTCGTTGAGTCATCAGTTGAATCGCTCAATGTAGATACGAGTTTCCAACACGAAGAACAAGTCAAAATTGCATGTTTCCCTGAACTTGCATCGATTGGTATGGATCTATATGGATCGATGTCGAACAATATGGTTGACCAAATCTTCCGTCTTTCCTCTGAAATGTTCAAGTCTTCAAATACATATATTTATGTATACATACGTCCATGACATCAGCATTAACCTATGATATTAAACCTATTTATTAATCATAGATTAAAATGGTTAGTTAAGCATCTATGATATATGTTCACCATATTACCCTAGGGTAAATCACTATATTTAATATAGGGGAATTAATTTAAAGGACAAAAATTTGTATATTTTTAGCCTCAAGGACACGACCTTAATATTTTAACCACAAGGACAAACACTCCTAAAAATTAATCATAAGGACAAACATTCTTTCAAAATTATTCATAAGGACAAACATTGTTCCAAAACTGCTACCGAACTAAAAACTGATACCTAAAAATTACTAACGATAACTACAAACTGGTACCTAAAAGCTGTTATCAATAACTAAAAACTGATACCTAAAGAAAGTTGTCGTTCAGACAAAAATACTGAAGGTCTGTCCTTGAGGCTAAAATGCTGAGAAATTTTGTCTTTGACAATAATTTCCTGTTTAATATACTTATAATATTTTAATTGCGAATATGAACATATTATAATATCAAATTTTAAAATTGTATTAAAACTAAATTAATAAATTAAATTCAAATTAAATTAATAATAAAATATTATTATTAAGTCATAACATACAAATATAAAATTTTAATATACAAATTAAGTAGATTAAAACTATACCCAATCTTCTATTAATTAATGGAAATTTATTATTCATATAACGCAAAATACAATCTTATGCAAATTTAATAAAAGGTTTTTTTTTTATTTTCTATTTTAACCCCTATGCCAATGCACCAAATCCTACGACCTTAAATTTAAACTTTTTTATTAAATATAATTAATAAATATTTATTAACTTATCTAAATTCTAAAAAAAGGCACAATGCGTGTACCACATTCGTGTTGACAGAAATGATAAAGCTGATTTTTCAATCTAGCCCATATAGTTTAAAATTTCCATAATTATATATAGATATTAGTGTTCGACTATTTTTTTTCTCCTATCATTTACATTTAAATATCAACATTTAATAATTCGTACAATTATTTACAAATTTCTCCTAAGTCTTCTTATATTATTTTAAATTCAAGTCCATATGTTTGAATTTACTAAGCAATTTTTTATATAATAAGAGTGATACTTTGTTTAAACAGAACACACGTTATGCTCTCTCTAGGTCTCAAAATCCATGATTTTTAGAACCTTTAAAGTTTCACACCTTCAACCCTTCAGTTAGAGGTTCTTCACGAATTTACTAATCGATCTTAAATTTATAATTTTTAAATAAATCTAATCAACAAATATTTATTAACTTATCTAATAAATCATAAAAATAACAATTTAATGTGTAAACCACATTCATACTGCCAAAAGTAATAAAACTAAGTTTTTATTCAAGTCCATAAAATATATAATTTCACAATTATATATAAAATTATCTTGAATTTTTTACATTATTCTGTGTTCAAATTGATAAAATTTCTTTCCAACTAAAATTAGTATTTCGGTACAAAGAAATATGCACGTAGTATTTCTTTCTAAAACTGGTATTTCATTATATACATACATGCATATATGCAAGCATGCATATGCAAGTTTTTCTTCTAAGCTTTGTATATAATTACAAACATATAGAGCAGTTTTTTCTTTTCAAAACATTAGTCAAGTAGATTGTTTGGTAATAAAGTTTTTTTTTTTAACGAATGACATTACAATTAATGATAAGTGATGAATATTCTCTAAATCTTGAAATATAACAAATATTTTTAACTGAAATGTTTTATAAAAAAGTTACATTTTAATTATTTGTATTCGTAATTTACGTTAGTCGATGGATAAAAATTATACCATATTTCGATTGTAATGTATAAACTTATTAATGTAGATTTTAAATATTTTTAAAAAGGTCTTATAGCCCGTTTTTATCAACAAAAATGATACTTTACCTATTATTCAAATATAAAAATGAAAAAATCTGTTGGAATATAAAATAGATAGAACCGGTGACAATGAATCTAAAACATTATATTACCTCTTAATTTCAACCTCATATCTAACGCCATTGTATCACAAATTGTATTTTATTTTGTGTCCAACCATTCACTGGAAAAATACATAAAACTCGTAACAAAAAATTGCACACTTAAAAAAACATAGCAAGTTTGATTTACACCTCTAACTCACCATATTGCATAATAAATTTTATTCTTCAAAAATATTTATATCATTATTTTTCTAGAATAACACACTAATTGCATTCGAATAGCTGAAGTGGAAAATAGATTAGAACAAGATGCAAGTCTCAAGATTGAACATGTAACAAGGATATGATTATGAGTTGGCCAATCTTTCATTGGCTTTTCTACATCTTAAACGAGCACAGAAAGGTATATTTATATTTAAACGATTGAACAAGGACCAGTAGATAAACACGAAATATCCACCCATACATTCTATAATTATATTTTGTTTGTTTCTAATTTAATCATACAGCAAATTCATATTTATTGCTGCCCAGAGCATAATACTAATCAATTGGGATAAGCATCGAATATGAATTATAGAGGTAAAAAAAATTAGCCAACTACGATGATCCACAACATCAAAATAAAATCCATGACATAAATTAAAAAAATAAAACACCAAACGCTGCAATACAAGATAATAAAACTAAAACATATTCATTCAAAAGCACAAAACTGAAAGCATCTATAGAAGAGAACTCTTGGCAAGGCAGTGCAGAAAACATATTCATTCTCGCGGAAAAATTACTCTTGAGAAGGTGCAGCACCAAATCCTCCACCACCACGGCCAAACGCATGCCTCCCACCAGTACCCTGAATACGTCCAATATGTTCAAGAACATTAGCATATATCATCATGACGAAATTATAGCTAATGCTTAAGATTAAAAAAAACAAATATGGCCATCAGAGAAATAGGTTGTGTCAACAAAGACAACAAAATGTCTCAGAAGACCGTTGTGAGATGTTTAAACCATTCTCATCATCTGGATCACTTCTATGGTTCTAACACAAGATATTGACGTGGTGCAGAAAACTTGGTGTAATGCTTTGATATGATAAATATTTTATGCAAAAAGATGCATTAAATAATTGTATTAACATTAAACAATATATATAAGAATGATACCATTACTGATTAATAAGTGCAATACAAAGCTGAACTTACTCTGAAGCCTGGTTGGTACTCAGAAGGAGCACCAGCCTTGTCGCCAAAATCACCTGGGCCCCCACGAGGAGCTCCTCTATATCCTTCCCTGTCTCCAAATCTTGGCCTATCCCCTTCAAATCGTGGACCCCTGTATACCCATATTTTACATGAGCACCATTTATAAACCAAACAGAATCACCAAAAATTAAAATGGAATTTCATGCATTTCCAAAGAGATTTGACAAGGATGAAGTCCATTTGGCACACAAGATGCCAAGAGTTCTCCTTCTAAAGATGTTTTCTGCACTACCTTGCCAAGATCTTTGGAATTTCATGCACCTCCCCAAACATTAAAATAGAATTTCATGCATTTCCAAAGATCTTGGCATTGCACCAATGAGGCATCCCACAAAATATTTGACAAGTACACTGTCCACTTGGCACACAAGATGTTTGCAATTTGGTGTGTGATATACTTTGGGTGTTGCCATTTGCAGCATCATTTTGCCTATAGGTAGATAGTAGATACAGACCAAGGATATAATGATTATCATTTTCAAATTTGATCAAGGAACAATATGAAGGTTTGGGTCAATATCCTATTTTTCATATTTTGGCAACACAATGACAGTGTGAAAATTGCTTTGGTTCACTCTGCTATGTTTTCAAATCTTCAAAATCCTAATGTTTTATGTTGTTCACAACCCTAAATCTCAGTTCACATTTCACCATCACCATAATCTCAGGTAAACTGCTACAGCAAATAACAGTAACATATATTTTGTTCATACAAAATATATTTCGTACTGTCTATAACAAATACGGTACTTAATAAACAATAATTATATGCTTAAACATGCACACACAAAAATATTTGAGTTCTTCCACTAAAAAATGCATGAAAATAAAGATGATATCCAAAATTGACCCTGAATTAATCAGGCACAAAAATTAACTTCCAAAATTTAGTGATTATATAAATAGGAACAAACGTAATAGTAGACTTGTAAAACAGGCTTTGTATGATACATGAAATACTGAATAACTCAGAAAGAACACAAACCTAGGACGGTCGCCAGGTGGACCAGATCCAAAAGGTCTACCCGGAGGCTTGGCAGACTTCTTCAGGGTAGCCGGAACAATCTCAGACGGAAGGTTCAAATAAGTCCTTAAGAACTCAATTCCATCATTAGTGAGGTACCAATAGTAATGCTCCCATGCAAAAGTCTCTCTAACATACTCACGAGACTTGAAACTCTGCATCAGTTTGATAACTTGAAGGTTTGGGACATCAATCAATGGGTGCTTTGCAAGATTGTAGTCTTTTTTGGCATACAACACACCCTCTAAATTGATACAAAAATAAAATAAGTTAATACTCTGCTATACAATTTCAGCGAAAAGCTACAATCAAAAGTGAACTTGTTATAAATATCCAATCAATACAAACATAGGGTTTCAAAACCTAAAACGAAAGAATTCCCTGTTGGAAGTGTTTTTTTTTCAAATTCACATAATGCTCAATACAGGGTGATTCGGATTAGGCACCCCCCAAAAGTAGGGTCCAGAGCAGTGACAAACTTGAATCAAACAAACTCCACATTCTGAAAGAGACCACTGATTCACTTCCATTGTGACTGAAAGGACACATCTTGAAAAATACATCAATTATATGCCTTGCGGTACAGCAACAATTCATCAAACATACACTTCTTCCAACATTCCAAGAGTATGACAACTTGATGCTTAGCGTACAACCAATTAGAAGCCCGATCCATCAGACTTGAAGAATTACGTTATATCGAGATTATGAATAAAAGAATGTTCAAAATAACACACAGTTCATGAGTGCAGTGTGTTATCCTGCAAGGTCTGGTTGTTTTATAGTTCCCAAAAAATATATAGTCTTTCATTCAGTGGTTGATAATTTCTTCAAGGCATTAACAGCCAATAAAACCCTACTGTTCGTATCAATGTAAAGTATCTACTAATTAAGTTGAATAAATAGAAGTCCCAAATGGGGCAAAATGGAATGCACATTCAAATTAATGATAAATGATGCGTACAAGGAGTCATGCATCAGTACAATTGACAAATGCAGTGAACAAATGGCCTCTAAAATTCTAGCTTAGACCAATAAACAAGTTACACGGTTCTAGATTATATCTTTAACGCTAGAAAACGCCGAATTCAAGTATTTCGAAATTTTCAAATTCAGTGCACTGCTATTAAGGTTGATCTTCTAAAATACCATAAAGTATAATATGGATAAACTTATGAGAAAAATAGAGCTTGAGAAGTGAAATTATACCTTGAAAGAGGTACTTTGAGATCTCTTGACGATTCTTCTTAGGGATTATCTGAAACAAATGTAGTGCGAAATTAGAATTGAAAAACGATCGAATTTATTATTCGAATTCAGTAACTTTTCTCACCATTTTTGCTAAATTGATGTCCGGAGAAGATAGGATTCGCTAGACGCCGTAATTTAAAAACGCAGAGAGAAACCCTAGCTTTCAGTTAGGGAATTTATAAAGTGAATGGACGGTCAAGATTTCGAGATACTCGGATTATTGGGTAGCTATTCTTTGTTCAGCTAGCAAATTTCAAATGTGCTTCCATGTAGACTGTGTCATTGAAATGTTTATCATAACGATGGAATTACTATTTGTCCACTAAACTTATAAATTATGTTGTTGATTGTAATTGATATGAAATGGTTTCACGGTAATTGAAGAATATATAAAATAAAAGAGGATTGTTAAAAGGACTTACAAACGGTTTAAAAACGGTTTAAGGAGTGATTTTAATGGAAACAAACAAATATGTTAAAGTATACATGATACGAGAGAGTTTAGCCAAAGCAAGTTAGCGATTGTTCTTTAGGAAGCAAGCAGAATATTATAATTGGGAATTTAAGCAGGGTATTTGAGCAAGAAAATTGGTTGAAAAGCGAATGTGTTTGATGATGTGAAATGTTTGTTTGAACGCGGTATTTAAATGTGATTTTTAATTTAATTGATTTCTAATTAATTGATTATTTGCTTTTATTGTATAATATGCGTTTAATAATTACAAATAACAAGAAATAAATTATGCAATTTCATTAAAATAAACTAAAACATTTTCAAATTCAAATACATAAAGAAATATAAAAACATGCAAACAAAAATTATAACTAACGACGACTACACAACAAATCCAACTCATATATTATAAATCTTGTTGTTTCCTCATCACTCAATTTTTTCACGATATCCAAGTTTGTAATTTCGTTGCAAAAAATTAATATAAGCTCACATCGTTGAATAGGTGTAATATGAGCCGGTAAAGCATAACAATGTTGCACAACATTGTTGAAACGATCCATATTCATAATCGATCTTCCTGTGTCATGTCTACTTGAACTGCTCTGGTCGGCATGCCTACTGCGTCTAGCTGCCTGAGTGATTGGAGGAGGGTCGATGTTTATGACTACCCAATCAGATAATATTCCATATCAACAACAGTAAAATGTTGAACGGATGGGTTAAGAGCTATCGGAAATCTGCAAATCTCCTTACTTATGCAGCTTTCTAAAATTTCATCCAACCTGAATCTGAATACGGACTATTTTTTGAATCTTTTGTATCCTTGAGCAGTCGTAATCTACCACTTTTTCTGGACCGCCAATGTGATCGTGCTACAGAATCCAAACTCTTCTTCCAACTGTAGTAGTTTATCTCAATCAACTCATGTATGTTTCAGATTGTCCCAATTGTTCTTGAATTGTGTTTCCGACCAGTTGAGATTCATTCTGTAGTTCAAAGCGCTTGTCACCGACACATAAAACGAGCTGACGGAACTCTTTTTTTAGGCAAAAATTCCACACACAAGTCTATGAAAGTTGAAAGTCTTTTAGACGTCCAAAAGGCGATAGGCTAAGAGGAAGCATAAGCAGATGAATCGTGCAACATTCTGAAAATTGACACTTACAAAAGCAAAAAATTCTCAAAAAAACATATGTTATAAAAACGAACAAAATATACACATAAATATAAAAATATACCAATAAATTTGAATAAGCGGGTAAAATTCTTAAATTCTCGAATTGGATGTGTGAAGTTGATGATGAAGGAGGAGGAAATATATAAGAGAAGGGAGGAGGAAGAAGGAGTAGACACTGGGGGCCAAACAACATGACGTGTCGGACGCGTCTGACGCGTACACAACATTTTTCCCCATTCGGCACAACGGTCCATTTGCGGGAAATGGACCGTTGCGGTGTCGGACGCGTCCGATACGTTGGAAACGGAAATATGGCAAATAAAGACGACGAACGGTACCTTACTATTCCATCCTCCTTCAAACAAATTAAGTAGAATTTCATCGGATATTTAAAAAAAAAATAGTGTACGCAAAAAATGTATATGATAGCAGTATGGTGTTACCAAGATAATAATATGGCACTGTTCCATCAAAATTTGCATGAAAATACATGAACTCATCTTTAATTGTTTAATGAGAGCTGAATTTTTTGTACCCTTTGGAAGAAAAAAACTCCTTCATGATAATTTGGGATTCCATTAACAAACCAACAAAATAAAATAGCAAAATAAAAAATAAAATTCTTTTATGTAGTCAATTAACTAAAAGATACTCTCTATTGAGATTAAGTGTATATTCCCTTAAAGTTTACAAGCGAGTTTGCTCCTTGAGATTTTTTTCAAAAAAAAAATCAGTTATTTGTTTAAAATAACTAATAATTCTTTACTCTAAATGATGTTTAACTAAAAGCGTCCGTAACAATTTAATAATGTAAGTCTATTGTAAAATTTCGAGTTGTTTGCTTTTTTAATTATAAGAAAATCATGATCATAAAATAATCTAAGAGTAAGAATGAAATCTGCCTCCAAACGCATGCTCTTATTTCATAGGTCACTTAAAATATTTTCACATTAATTAACGAGGACTACGATTCCATGACATCGAAGAGCTCACTTTCTGAAAAACAAAGATAATATAGCATTAACTTTCTTACTACCGCTGTTTACAACCTCTTTGACTATAGCTAACCTACTTCTAGGTATGCAAGATCGGTCTTGACAAAAAGTATTAGTATATTTCATTTGAGGATAAGGAGTCGGAACAACACAGAGCAATCTCATTACAACCTAATCGCCATAGTGTAACAAAAGTATATGATATACATGATTGTATCTATAACACCCTGTAAAATTTGAATAACGAAACAAATATTTAACAAAGGCTAAAAGGGTAATTTTATTAAAATTGATAAAATGGAATTTTTTTGTAAATGAATGAAGCATGTAGCGAAAACTCGTGTCGTTGCGTAACGTATTTTCTGGTTAAGTTTCACGATAAGAATGTCTTAGATTAAGAAAAGAAAGTTATAAGTAGATAAAAGATTAGGTCTGAATTGGGTCGGTTGGGTCCTAATGCCCATTAGCACCTACCATGGTACTAATATTTATTTTCCAATTCACACAGAAGACACTTAAAATACTTTTCATCCCCTTTCTTCTTCTCAAACGAACAAAAAATTTCTTCTCAAACGAAATAATTAAAAACCAAACCTTTGGTTCATAAATCCAAAAGCAAATCTTCATTAATTTCAACAGATTTGTAAAGGATTTAAACGAGGAAAGCAACAAAGAAATACTAAATCAAAGCAATTTGCGGAGTTCAGAGGCTAGGGCAAAGTCTAGACAACGAAGGAGAATGAATTCTAATCATTTTGGGGCTATTTTGGATAATCATGTGAGTAGAGATTTATTTACTATGTTATATTATCATATATATGCCTTTAAACCATTCTCTATAACCTATGTTAGATTAATGGCCATGTTTAATACGAATTATATGGGGTTGTATTCGATGCAGTACTGGAAATTTATAATCAAAACCATTACCATACCGACTTATATGGTAGTAGAAAAGTCATATCATTACCAACCAAAGTAATTGAAAAATCAATACTTCGATCCGTGGTTAGTAATCGATAGTATAGATTGGTAATAAGCTTTTACCATTACAAGCATGATATCTATTTGCTTGCAATATTTCATTTTAAAAGAGTATGTATTAAGAGTTTATATTTTTTATTATATGATTATTGTTATCGGTTTAATTATTTATTGCTGAATATACAAGAAAATGTCGTAAAAGAAATAAAAATATGGTATAAAATCATATTATTTATTCAAATACCTGATAAGAGTTACATTCAATCTAATATCATAATAACATTTTGCTGGGTTTTCTATTAAATCATTACACATAAGATGCTAGATGCTATATAATAATAAAAAAGGGAATATTAAATATATGTAAAAAAGAAATATAAAATATATTACATACGTACGTACATACATGCGCACGTGCGCATAGACGAAGGATTAGCAGCCCCTTCTATTTAGCCCTTAAATGTTGTCTCCTAATTTCAGCCACTCATTATGATTTATATAATAATATTTTCTCTCTCTTATCACACTACACAATTATTTAAATCAGAATGAGTGGTTGAAATTAAGGAGCTATGTTGGAGGCTAAATAGCGAGGGCTGTCGATCCATTTCCATATGTACATGCATGTATACATACATATACATGCACATATATAGTTACATGCATATATACTTATACACCCCCTCTACACACACATATACGTAATGTCAATTTATGTGGTACGTACGGTAATTACAATCATTTGTAATTGATTACCATATAGTACCACATATTTTCATGTAGTTTGGCAAACCGTAAAAATTAAACGGGTTGCCATTTTTTTGGTGTTGTTTTTACTTAGTAGCACTTGGTAATGGTTGGTAGTGGTAACATGCAACCTTAGTATATATTAGAACATATTCTTATTATTATATTGGCATTGATATTTCGGCCAGAAATTACACTAGTCATTAATGTTGGATTTTAACTATGGGTAAAGATTGGGGGAAGAAGATGACTTAGAAAAGATTGAGAAACGAGGCCTGGATTAACCAACTCTATGTAAATGACTATGAAAAACATATGATGCTGAAATACACAAATACATGCGCGCACTTATACTTGAACTCAATTAATGGAATGATAATGCCAGCATAAATAAACATTGTAATTTGTAATGAAACAAGGAAGAATGATGAAGAAATGTGGATATAACATGACAATATTATAACAATCTTTAGTTTATAGTAGTAAGTATGATGAATTAAATGTAGATGTAATATGATAAGCTGATGAAATGACCACTAAAATGTCGCAATATGTTCAGATAACATGTAATAGATGTATGTATAGTTCATATGAAAGCAACAATATTTAGTTTACATCGTTTCAAACGTCTAAAATAAACAGTAAGACGTATGGAATTTAATAGCGAAATCTCGCAGTGAATACTTTTATCTTCCGCCTATTTTAGATGCCTAAACATAGGGTTCAAACGTCTAAAATATTGATCCAAATGACCGAATCAAGAGATGGACATTTGAAAAGCTAATGATATGTTTACATCAAGAAGTCAAACGTCTGAACAATGTAGTCAAATGTTTGAATTTTTTCCAAACGTCTAAATGTGAGAAATAGACGTTTAAATGTCTACACTTAACATGGGTAGAACCTAGACTTCATGAGACCATTATAAATGGTTTAAGGCGATTTTTCTAAATTGAGTGACAATGTTAAAATGCTAAATGAAGTATATGAGTATGTATGAAAATTGTACCTTAAGATGATGATTGTCTCGAATTAGTGTATTGATAAACTAATGATAAAGAGATGTTGATATGAGACGATACTAGTAGATTGATGACATGGAAATATTGGTATGATTGATACGAGATGAGTCGTTTACTATATGTGGTTGGGTCTTATCACATACGATGTATAGATCGAGGAGACAAAGATGTCTATCTAATTCAATATGGCGACGCACCTGAATCTTAGTTTTGGTAGGTCGATTGTAGTAGGGTCAACGTATGGCATAGGGTCAGTCCTTCATATAGAATACATGGTAGACTAAAAATAAAAGATACTAGAGTATGTTAAATCAATTATAAAGCGCATTGAAAAGAGGTGTAGTGAACCTTTGTCGTCAACCGAAAAGGGAATGTTAGTCGACCTTATAGTTATCCAGAGTGTTTTGTATATGTTGTGGTTATGTGATATGGTTACGGAAATGGCTAATATAGAAATTCTAAAAAAAGATAAACTAAACTGATAGAGACAGGTCACTTTGAAAATGGTAAGTTAGAATTAGTCTCTAACTATGGTTTATTAGCATATGATCATATACAGTTAAAGCACTTAGCAGTTCTATAGTAGCGGAGGTGCAAAATGTTATAGCTTGGATAAAGCGG